>CM060922.1:463551955-464176955 GCA_030737875.1 Allium sativum
CGGGAAAATATTTATACTTTCCAGTGTTTAAATAGAGATTTATTTATTTATAAATAAATAAGTGTTAGGTTAATTATTCACTAATAAGAATAGAAGTTATAATTAAAGTTAGATAATTCGAAAGTAGGGATTATAACGTTATCGTTATAACCAATGTTTTAAATATAGAGTAAATTAGTAAAATTGAATCCGAGAAAGGCGTAAAGAAGTTGTTAAAGATTTCAAAGATAAACTTTGACCATCTCGAAGTTATAACGTTGTTCAGTCAAGGTCTGAGAGGTAATTATACCCCAACTTGAGTGACTTCCTTCTTAACTAAGAAATGGTAAGGTTTGATCGTAAAGGAGTGTTGGAAATGTTTTCCAAACGAGAATCAGAAATGTTTTCTGATAAAAGAAAAATAAGAATTTAGAATATAGGGAAACAGGAGATAAGTAAATAAATGAACTAAAGAGATTTATGTCAAATGATGTTTGTTCGATATAATTTCCATCTGGAAATAATATCGTTGTTTGCACACTTGTTTTTCTTTAATAGTTAACTCACCGACTATTGAAGTTTTGACCATTTTAACGTTGTTAATATGGAGAGACCGGTTGGATTATTATCCATAGAACCACTCTGTATTAGCATAAGCGTCGCGAATCATATATGCCAAAAATAATTGAAGACGGAGTAAAATGCAAGGGCTATCCTGTTTACAGAATAGTGCCTTCGGTTTGTCCAGTCCCAGGACAACTTGTATGGACGAAGGTCTGACAGAGTATATCCAATGGATCGCGTAAGTTGATCTGTTCAAACGTATTCACGTTTGGTGGCGGAGGAATTCGTTTCTCTTAGCTGTATACCCGTGTTATTTTTGGATAAGTCAATTTGTGATTTGGCGGGTATGACGATGTGACATTTCTAAGTGAATGAAGATGGGTGTCTGACATAGTATTTCCAGAAAGGTCACGTACATTGATTTCTTCAACCGTACCAAGAGTGGAAGCGGAGAAGGAAACTTCTTTTAGCTAACACGTAATGTATTGTTGTAGACATCAATTAGTGATTTTCGATGGATCTGACAAATGTGGCATTCGAAGTGAATATGATGTGATGATAAAGCATAGCTTCTAGCCTCATCAACCGGTAAATGACAGAAATCGGGCAGGCAGCATGGCTAAGTCGGTCGCACCGAAGTAGGGTGTATAATCACCTATCTAGAGAATATTCATTTGTTTCTTAAATCTATCAATGTTGTCCCATATATATACGGGAACGGTTGCTGATCCCAACCGTTGGTGATGTACATTCGATACACTCAAGCGAAATGAGTGGTCGGTCATGTGTGGCTGAGTTGCAAGATGTTCTTGTTGAACTCCAGTGTATCGTTCCTAGAGTACACTGATCGGAAGGTGGTTCCATACCTTGTCATAGTTGGAAATCCAATCATCCAATACGTGCCTGCGATTTTGATTTTATACTATATATGTAGAACGTGAGATGCAAGCGTTTCTACTAGACTGATATTTATTTGTACTTAGACATTATTATAATATCAGAATGATATTGCTTTGCAAAAATGTTTGGATTCTCATAAGGGAAAAACCCGTTCCGTATTCACGGCGTGGTCTTATGAGATATCATATACCTGTTTTAAATGATTTGAGTTTATTCACACCAGTCACATGACTGACCCGGAGTTTATTTGTTTTGTTTTCCCTAAACTCTTGGGTGCCTAAATTTGTATGGGCAGTCAAGTAGTCGGGATTTGCAGATACATTGAAGAACTGGAGCAGGAGGCTTCAGGATCATATAGCTATAGTTATTTCCGCTGTGTTGTAAGTGTTGTACTCTGATAAGTGCTATTGTATACATAACTGTTATATTTCAAAGTTATGTTATCTATTATATGTTATTCGTTCCGCTGTGAGGTTCGTGTTACTCTGATGATGTAAGTTCTTCTTTTCTTCTTCTATTCTAAATTTCTATCTTATCTATTCTCACCCTCTAATTTCTTTCACTAACAACCGGGATTTTTCGATGTTTTGGTTATCGACGTCGAGCTTACGTCGATAACCAAAGCCGCCGAAAATCCGGGTCGTTACAGTAGCACTAGCACTTGAAGAACATGAATCCAGAAAGATACCATATAGAGTTATTATATCCCTCTGCAATAATTGTTCTAGCAACCAAACCCTTCGAAAAGAGTGAAACATTAACCATTAGGCACTCCCCTCTGGATCCACACTACCAAAATCGCCGTGAAGAAGGCTCTAAGGGAAAAGCCTTCAAAGGAGGTTTTCTACTATATATA
Organism: Allium sativum; assembly: GCA_030737875.1. Lineage (NCBI taxonomy): Eukaryota > Viridiplantae > Streptophyta > Magnoliopsida > Asparagales > Amaryllidaceae > Allium > Allium sativum. The sequence goes on from CM060922.1 coordinate 463,554,255, forward strand.
CTCAAATACCAATTAACCAATACTATGAGAATCCATAAGTGAATAAAACTTCCCAACAACAAAGTCAGAATTTATTCAAAGCTCCCTCTCGGGACTATCACCACACCGCTTATTGCAGTCAAGTCAACCACCTCAAGACCAGAGCCCAATCACCACTGTTATCAACCTCATACCTCATTTCCACCATAAAAGAGAAATGAAGGCATCAAGGCAAAAGAAGATCAACCTACATATATAAATAGGTCCCCAAGGTCCAAAGTTAGGGAACTTTTTGATTTAAATTACCATTCTGAAGCATAAACACTAATTTCTAAATTAGTTTGGGGATTTTCTCCCCAGTTCCATTTCAAAATGATTGTACTTAATGAAATGATAAACAAAGGAAAAAAAATTAAAGTATTGAAAGAAAATGTCACTTTTATTAGTGTTATATCGATTCAATTTATTTCTTTAACTTTGATCCAAAAGAGTCACACTTTAGTTGACCACTTATTCTATTTAGTAGCTACGAAAGTTTCATTCTCGAAGGGTCACTAAGCTAGTGACCATCACGAAAGGCATTACTTTCTGAAGCTTAACCACAAATACCACACTTTAGGGCATTGATCGCTTTTGTGGTTAACAAAACCATCCAAAGTTGGAGACTCCTATTGTTTGTTGATGGTGTAATGGCCCGAATTTTCCGTACTGTTTAAGATGACATTTAACTACCCATGTCCAACTCGAAAGGCATAGAAAATCGAATAGTTAAGAGAAAGAAGTTAGAGGGCGAGAAGAAGAAGAAAGAAATATTGGAATAGAAGAAAAAAAGAATACCATCACTACAGAATCAAAGTAGAATAAAATCTCATAGCGCAACGAATAAAATATAATATACCAATACTCTTTACACAAAGAGAAAATTGTATATATATGATTACAATATCAGAGTACACAACTAGATCACAGTATAAAATCTGATCAATACAACACATACAATAGAAATAAATTAATACCGGTAAACACGGGAATACGTCTCGACTCCGACTCCTCTTCTGAAGCTCCAAGCGAAACCTAACCTGTAAATATACTCGGTTTGACCAAAGCACATTTTGAAGAAAAGCAAAATCATCCCAGATTAGTCTTGAATATTTTAAGTGATAATACTCACCACAAACAACTTGCTTAACTTTTAGAAAATCATTTAAAAGAATGGAACTCTCGTAAGACGCGACCACACATAAACATGGCATGAATTTTTACCTTACGATAGCCAAAACACTTTTATATCAAAATTCAGTGATATTATAATAGTGTCTATCAATTCATAGATAAAATAGGAATATAGATGGAAAGCTTACATCTTAGTTTTTAACATAGTTGATTTACAACTAAAAACGTACGGCTCATATTGGCGTTTGGACTTCCAACATGACTAGGCATGGAACCACCTTCCGATCAATGTCCTCTGGAGGTAAAACACCTGGGTTCAACAAGAATTTCTTGCAACCCACCCACACATGACTGGCCATTCACTCAACTTAAGTGCACCGAATATATTATCACCATGGTTGGGATCAACAACCATACATTCTAAAGCATACAAAGTAAGGGACAGGCGATTTCTCTAGGTCAGGTGATGATATAGCCTAATGGGTTTTACCCACATAGCCATGCTGCCTGTCCAATTTCAGTCATTTCCCGGTTGATAATGATTGAGGCCAGATTACCTTTTTTAGACATATCACATCAAACTTTGAATGCCACTAGGTACACATCATACTCGGGCCAACAATGTCAAGTAATACATTATTTACTTTAAACCTAATGGTTTTTATTAAATTCTTAAACCTTGAAAGTAGTAATATTCTTCTTATGGAAATAATAAATTATTTCCTACATCTTTTACCATTACAAACTAATACCAGCCCTAAGATAATCCCGAAGTTGTTCAAGCTGGGGTATTCTATTCACCTCTCAATCCTTAATCGACAACGTTCTTGTCATAAGATAGATAAATGTCTGTAACTCAAAAACTAATATTAGTTGTAATATCACAAATCTCATTTGCTAATCCTTTTAAAATATGGTTTTATAAACAATTTCTTACTTTTGGAAATCTCTTTTCAAATATAACTTCTATTGCTTAATTCTTTGATTAAGTAAATTCTCACTAAATTACACCTTTTGGCCTTAAACCGTTTTAATGCAGTATATTTACAACTTGGGTTTATTAAATAAATCCTTCGCCAAATCCTTAACCAAATCCTTTACGAAATCTTTACAGCCTTCCATGTTGCATCTTTGAAAATATCTTTTCAATTCAAATCATTTTACTTAATTTCATTATTAAGTAAAGGCTTATACAAAACGCATTGCATTAGCTTTAAGTCCCTTTTATAAAATTTGTCTATAAACTTGGATTTTATTATAAAATCCCTTAATGTACTCTTTCTAGGTTCAACTAAGTCTTATCCCAAACTTGATTACCTTCTTAATTGAATTTCAATTCAAAAGTGATTACCTCGACAATGTGAATTAGTGGAAGACTAAGCTAAGCTGCACATGGAAATTGTTCTGAGCATTCAATTTGGGAACGCAATACGTGGAAGAGCCAGTATAAGTTGTTAATGCGCATAAAAATCTTGACAAAACATAACGAATTTCAATGGCGGCTGATACTTTTCGTTCTAATTCACAATTCTTTCAATCTGTATCTTATTCTATTCCGCGGGCGAGTAAGGAGATTCCAATTTCCTACCAAGATTCGATCATACAGAAACGCTCTCGATGATGTTACCGTTGTGGGGATACCAATCATTTGGTGGGTAACTGTAGAAATCAAGTTAAGTGTTATAATTGTGGCAAATTTGGTCATAGAAGATTCAATTGCGTAGAGAATGTTGTGGAAAACTCAGTTGGCAAGCATTCTGATGGGAATTCAAAGAATAATTTGGGGAAAATCCGTTTAATATATGTCTAGAAACAAATAGATCTGTACGGAAGAACGGAAGGGTTGATAAATCTCGCAATCAAATATTGAATTCTGGCTTGATTCTTTTAAGTACATGAGCAATCAAGAACAGATTGATGTGGTTAAAAAATGTCAAGAACTAGGAAGGGGTGAAGGAGGTTTTCACAGACCAGGCTATGACAATGGAGCGAAATTGAACCTTTATATGATGTGTCTCGGAAAGCATTGGAACCCAATGACGAGAATGTATGAAGATAGGCGTGCCTGTGATGGTGAAGCTTCCCCTGAAATTCCGAATGAATTTAATTTCCTAGTCAAAAAATCTATTGATGTTGCTCATAATGTGATTAAGGAGAGTGGGGGGAGTGATGAAGTTTTGCCTTCAATGAAACCTGACGTATGTATCATCAATTTCTATGACAAAGATGGTAATTTGGGTCTCCATCAAGATAGAGATGAAAGTGAAGAAAGTCTCTCTGCTGGTTTACCTGTAGTCTCATTCTTAATAGGGGATTCTGCCGAATTTGTATATAGGGATGAGAGTAACGGATTGTTAAAGAAAGTCCTATTGGAGTCAGGGGATGTATTAATTTTTGGGGGCAAATCTAAACATATTTTTCATGGAATTTCAGGAATTATCAATGAAACGGCACCGGGGTGGTTAATTGAGGAGACAAATATGAGACCAGGTAGACTTAACCTTACCTTTCGACAGAATATTTTGGATATAAGTGCTAATTATGATGCTCAGTTTGTACCAAATTCTTCTCAGAGGTCATATGCTGATGTTGTTAAGTATTCTTCACCTCATTTTTCGTGGAAAACTGGTGGGACAAACAGGTTTAATCGGAAGAAAATGATAAGTGCTCGTTTATGCTTTAAATGCGGTGACTCTGGTCATTTGGCGAAGGAATGTAGGAACGGTATTCGTTGTTATAAGTGCGGAGGTATTGGTCATCAAGGTACTAGTTGTTCAGATAATTTTAGTGGTAAAACAGTTCAAGATCTTATGCATCACAACTGCTCGAAGTTATGCCTGAAATTGCTGAAACTCATTGACTTATATGATTCGGATTTCTCGTATCAAGATGGCGCTTATTCCTTGCTGTTGTTGGGGTGGCATCTAGAAGGACTTATAGAGGGATTATAGAGGGATTATTATGGCGCAAAAGCTTTCTAACAAATATTAGAAATTTGAAATCTAGCGGTTGGATTTGGAGATACGTCCAAATCAAATTTGGAAAAGGTCGCTGTAAGTGCAGTTCGATGGCCGCTGATGGAAATCGACTTTACGGGCCTTGATAAAATTATTAAAAATAGTAATAATTTGTGTAAAATCATAAGAAATGATTTGGAAAAAATTGGGATGAAAAACTCCATATTTGAAGAGATAAAAATATATTTTTATCGAAATGAACTAGTTTTGAACTAAAATTAAAACCCATTTATTTTTAAATAAATAAATTGGATTTGAAATGGGTTGTAAATAGAATGTGATTTGGGTTTATCGTGAACTGTGTTTTAAATGACATTAGTTCTTTAACCGAGAAAAGGGAGTTTTAATGAATCTGCAATTAGATTGCAATGTGAATTGATAATTTAAATTATCAAATTTGGCAAATGAGCGAGAATGGAGTATTACCAGTTTTGATCCAAAGCGATAGTTAAATCTTTAATTAGATTTGAATGTGAAATGGTAATTAATTTTACCGATAACACCGTGGTGTTAGATATGGAGTATTACCAGTTTTTCTTCATGGGATGAATAGGTTGGGATTGGGAAATAAAATAAATAATTACTTCGGTGTGGTTCGCTAATCTCGACTAGTTTGGAAAATCATAATTTGGTTTGAAATGGCATCCAAAGGAAGATTAAAGGATAAAATTTAAAGAATTTATCTTGGATAAAATTAATGGGAACCTTTCCAAACTAATTGGAAAATAGATAAGATGAGTGGTCTCCTGGATATTGATCTAATGTTGGTTTCAGCCTTCGGGGTTAATATTTGGGAAATTGTTCTCTTGCTAATTTGCGGTTAGTGGCTGCTAAATTGGAATGAGGCGTATGTTGTGTTTGTGTAACATTTTTTTTAATATACGCGGGTTGTTCGGAAAGGCCGGGTTTATACCCATTCTGAATAACCGATTCGACGATAAGTCGAAGATGATGACGGTGGTCGAAGACCGGAAGTCTTCACATCGTTTGGATAATTACCGATGATCCTGATTGGGCTGTACACCCAAGAGGATGGAAATAGTTGGTGGTCGTCCAGACGTACTTGGAGATCGATGGATATGCGAGGAAAGTGCCTCCGGTTTCGTTCAGACCCAGAACGGACTTGTAAATGGATTGTGTGTCTGACATTGGATTTTATTCTATGTTGATTGATCTCTATTAAATATACATCTGTTTAGCGGCGGAGAATTTATTCTTTTGCTTAACGCCCTTCTCTGAGACGTACGAGCTCAGAGGTTGTATATCGATGGACATCAATCGCATGGCATGAATTGCCTGTGTGGCACGCTGAGTTGCATGGATCAAGGCTTCTGTTGAAAAGCAAAGTCTTGTGGTTGATGATCAAAGCACGGCCTTTGTGGCGTAGCTTTGTGTATAACGTGAATTCGCGAACCTCACACCTCGGTATGAGTCAAAAACGGGATAAGGACTGCAGGGAGAGCACGACGTTTCTTTCTAGCTTTGGTGGTGTCAGTGACTTACCTGCCCTGACATTTATATACTTTTCACCTATGTGGTTGTTGGATGAGGCGCCTCGATTTTAGGTCTGTAAGGACCGGGAAACGTATGTTCAGGAATAACTAATCCTCAAACATAAGAGAGGACCGGCCCTGAAGCATCCAAGTGTTGCCTAGAGTGCGTAGCCCTGAGACATTTGCTAGAGTGTCTCGAAAGCGGAGAGGAGCTTGCCCCTTGCCTCGACTCATGACGGAAATCCAATTTCCAATACGAGATATTTCGGCTTTATTTGTATAGCCTAGTATGGCGACATAGTAACATGGGATGCTATGTCGTCTATGATTTATATTTATGATTGAAATTGTTTTGACACTATACACTTATTATAGTATCAAATGATTTGTTTTAAACGTACCAATCATGTTTGGCTATTATAAGGGAAAACCCTATCCTCCGGCTTGCGTTTGTAACAACCCGGAAAATCTGGGCCAGTTTAAAATTTTTATTTTGGCGATTTTAGCGAATTTTGATTATTTAAAATGAATTATTTTAAATAATATCGACGTGAAATTTATTTTGAATAGAATTCGACGTATATATTTATATACGTCGTCGTTAGAATATAAATATTTATATATAATTATAAATAGAATTGAAAATGGCGCGGTAGTTCGATAATTCGATTTCAAACTTCAATTGAATGTACCGAATGCAAAACAATCCGGATTTTAGTGAAACCAAAAACATTAGGATCTAATTGTGAATATCTTTCCAACGAATCCGACAAATCAAGATTTCATTGCGGGAATCAAAAGATATGTCCAGTTGAAAATTCTGAATAGTCGCTATGGAATTCAGGCCCTTAAAAATGGACATTTTGCAAACGACCTCGGATTTCGACGAAACCACTTTTGTTGGGTCCGTGATGTCAAGTTATTGCTAGATTCCAAATTTCATAATTTTTCGAATCGATATGTGAGCGTGGCAAAGGAAAACGCGTTTGACCAGTTTCAGATGATTTTAATCGACTGGAAATTGGCCATTTTTCTAACGGTCTCAGAATTCGACGAAACTAGTTTTGTTAGGACCGTATCGTCAATACGAAGCTAGAAAATATTTTTCGGGAATTTTTCTAGTTAGGGTGTGGCCCCGGTAAATTGAAATGTGCGTTCAAATTAAATATATACAGATTTATATTTTAATTTTGATGAAAACCTATCGTAACAGTCGAATCAGCTTGTGAAACATATCCCATTGTGTTCGGAATGGGGGTATTTAGCCAAGGGCAAAAGTCGTTGGGTCGGATTTCGAATTCTTGTCAACACAAGGGTATTAATGGAATTAATTTAATAATTTAATAAATATATAAATAAATAAATAAAAACCCTAGTTTCATCGTTTATAAAAAAAAGTCGGCCGCCTCTCTCAGAACGAACGGCGAAAAGCTCCCCTCCTCATTCGATTTTTAATCCCAAGCAAATTAAATCATTAGTATATAATGAAAATTAATGAGGTTAGCGTGGGCTTCTAATCTATACGGTGAGGATGTGTTCTAGTATCGCGGAGTGTAGGATTTTCGAGCTTCTAGGGCTCGCGGTCGGAGCCAATTACTAGCGAGATGGGGTCTTCGAGCGGGCTCCTGCTCGCGGCAATGGGAGGTGGTGCGGAGGCGCACCATGTGGTGGAGGGCGATCGTCGAATGGCCGCTTGAAATGGCAGGCGACAGTGAAGTGTCGAGGCGGGGCTTCTGTAGAAGACGATGAAGGTAACTGATAACTAGGTTTAACTAATTTTGTTAATCAAATTTTGTTTATTTATTATGGTAATTTAGAGTTAAATTTGTTAAGAAATAAAATATAGATTTGTTTAGAAATAAAATATAGATTTGTTTAGAAATAAAATATAAATTTGTTAAGAAATAAAATATAGATTTGTTTAGAAATAAAATATAGATTTGTTTAGAAATAAAATATAAATTTGTTAAGAAATAAAATATAGATTTGTTTAGAAATAAAATATAGATTTGTTTAGAAATAAAATATAGATTTGTTAAGAAATAAAATATAGATTTGTTTAGAAATAAAATATAGATTTGTTAAGAAACAAAATATAGATTTGTTTAGAAATAAAATATAGATTTGTTTGTAAGTAAAAATGTGATTTTTATAAACTTCATATTTGAAAAGGGCGTAAACTTCATATTTGAAGAGGCGAAACAAAAATATGATTTTTATATGTTGAAAGGCGAAGAAAATAGAATTTTTATATTTTGAACTTCGAAAAGAAAATAGAATTTTTATATTTTGAACTTTGAAAAGAAAATAGAATTTTTATATTTTGAACTTCGAAAAGAAAATAGAATTTTTATATTTTGAACTTCGAAAAGAAAATAGAATTTTTATATTTTGAACTTCGAAAAGAAAATAGGATTTTTATATTTTGAACTTCGAAAAGAAAATAGGATTTTTATATTTTGAACTTCGAAAAGAAAATAGGATTTTTATATTTTGAACTTCGAAAAGAAAATAGAATTTTTATATTTTGAACTTCGAAAAGAAAATAGAATTTTTATATTTTGAACTTCGAAAAGAAAATAGAATTTTTATATTTTGAACTTCGAAAAGAAAATAGAATTTTTATATTTTGAACTTCGAAAAGAAAATAGGATTTTTATATTTTGAACTTCGAAAAGAAAATAGAATTTTTATATTTTGAACTTCGAAAAGAAAATAGAATTTTTATATTTTGAACTTCGAAAAGAAAATAGAATTTTTATATATTGAACTTCGATAGAAAAATAGAATTTTTATATATTGAACATCGAAGTAAAAATACGATTTTTATATATTGAACTTCGAAGTAAAAATTCGATTTTTATATATTGAATAGCGAAGTAAAAATTCGATTTTTACATATGTAGTGAAAGCGGACAACGAAGGTGACAAAAAGGCGGGAGCAACAAAGATCTCTACAATAGAAGTGCCGTGGAGCTAGGATAGCTATATGTGAGAATTTCTCACCTTTCAATTTCATTTTCTAGTTATATATATATACTAGGATGCAGACGGTGCTTAGTAGCACCCGACACAATCGTCCACAGACCATGGACTTGTTTGTTTGGCTGTTTGGTTATTGATTGCGATATTGGTTTGAATGTGGTTTGTGGTGTGAAAAAAATCGAATCGATAAATTGGTTAGGATTAGACGTGCGCCGTTATAAGGCGAAGGAGTAAGGCTAGGTTAGACGCTTACTCCAAATTTTGTGGTTTGCATAATGAAATTGATTTGATGGATGTGTGAATGGCGTGGGCCTTCACTAGACCGGGGATAAGGCTAGGCCTTGTCCCGTTTCTAGTATCGTGCCGTTATGCCGCCGAAATTTTCTAAAATATGTTAGAAAATAAAAATATCATTTTATTGTGTAAATGAATAATAGAAATTCATATGTTGGAATAAAATGTTTTATCGTTAAAAATATAATTTTTAACGTGAATATGAATATAGTGAAAGTGAATAAAATAGAATATTCATTTACAAACCAGACGGATTGTTTATGTACACCTATTTGAATGACATTAATTGGGACGATAAATTTTACACATCGCCCAACAGCACAAATAAAATAGGTGTTTGATTGTTTGAAACCCCACACGGGTGTTAGGATGAAATTTGAAGTTCACTCATCCTGATTGATTAGATATGTCGATCGATCGATTGACAGACTGTTATAAGCGTTAGATATCTATATTTGATGCTTATACAGTGTAGTGCACTTTGGTTGATGGTTGATTATTTTCAATGCTATTATATACATATGTTGTATGAAAATCCATATAATTAATTTTATATGGTAATTGATTGAGCCTCATTCCAATTTGAAAAACAAAGAATAATATAAAATAAAAGTTCATGTGTTGACAGTACTCATCCATTGAGATTGGTCATGTGTTGAACGAAATATTTTAGTAATAAAATTTACATCTTTATCAATATAAAATAAAAGTTCATGTGTTGACAGTACTCATTCATTGAGATTGGTCATGTGTTGAACGAAATATTTTGATAATAATAACTATTTTGAAAAAGAAATATTTGAAATAGAATATTTGAAAATAGAAATTTATGAAGCCGTGTTGAATAGATTGACGCCATTTTGACGTGAACGATATTTATATCGATTTTGAAAACGATTTCGAAATGAATTGAATTGAAAATGATTTCGAAATGAATTGAATTGAAAACGATTTCGAAATGAATTGAATTGAAAACGATTTCGAAATGAATTGAATTGAAAACGATTTCGAAATGAATTGAATTGAAAACGATTTCGAAATGAATTGAATTGAAAACGATTTCGAAATGAATTGAAAACGAAATGAATTGAATTGAAAACGATTTCGAAATGAATTGAAAACGAATTCAAATTGAATTGAAAACGAATTGAAATGAATTCAAATTGAATTGAAATTTGAATTGAATAGAAATGAATTTTGAAACGAATTTATAAAGAAGAATTCAATTTTGATTTGAATTGAAAAGGAAGTTGAAATTGCTTTTGAAACGAATTCAAAACTATTTATATAATTCGTTTTAAATAGAAATCGACGAAATATATATTATATATATAATATAATGGCCTGAATAGAACGCGCCGCGCCGCGGCAGTTCGTGAATTTCGACCATTAATTTCAAACGGACATTACGGGAGATCCGACCGTCGGATTCTCCTAAATCCGGAACCGTTGGGTTCGTATCGAAAAGAGCTTTCTAACGAATATTAGAAATTTGAAATCTAACGGTTGGATTTGGAATTATGTCCAAATCAAATTTGAAAAAGGTCGCTGTAAGTGCAGTTCGATGGCCGTTGATGGAAATCGACTGTACAGGCCTTGATAAAATTATTAAAAATTGTAATAATTTGTGTAAAATCATAAGAAATGATTTAGAAAGGATTGGGATGAAAAACTCCATATTTGAAAAGATAAAAATAGATTTTTATTGAAATGAACTAGTTTTGAACTAGAATTATAATTCTATTTATTTTTAAATAAATAAATTGAATTTGAAAAGGGTTTTGAAAATAACCAAAATTTCCAATGATTGCATTGGAGTGGATTTGAATCGAAATTGTCTTCGGAATATTTCGATGTTGGAATCCGTGATTATACAGTGTTGTTATGGAAATTTGAAAGATATATATTTATATCGTTATTTCCAATACGACATTTGTTAGTCGTAGAATTCGATATTGAATATAAGCCGATATATTTTCTATTCAGAGCCTTGTATTGAATATCGAATGTGATTTGGGTTTGTCGTGAATGGTGTCTTCACCAACACTGTTCTTGAACCCAGTTGAGAAAAGATTAAATCTTTTTATTCAGATTTAATGAAGTGTACCAATTAAACAATATTTAATTGGAATAGAATTGATATTGATTTTTGGGTTTATCGTGAACAGTGTTTTAAATAACACTTGTTCTTTAACCCGATAATTAATGAATGTGATTTTGGGTTTATCGTGAACCGTGTTTTTAAATGACACGGATTCTTTAACCCAGTTAACGATTAAAACTAAGTGGAGTTTTAATGAATCTTCAATTAGATTGAAACGGTCGAGAATGGATTATCACCAGTTTTGCTCCAGGCGATAGTTAAATCTTTAATTAGATTTGAACGTGAAATGGTAATTGAATTTACCGATAACACTGTGGTGTTAGATATGAAGTATTACCAGTTTTACTTCATGGGATAAATAGGTTGGGATTGGGAAATTAAAACAAATGATTACTTCGGTAAGGTTCGCTAATCCCGACTAGTTTGAATTGAGATTCAAAAATAGAATAAAGAATAAATTCAAGGAATTTATCTTGGATAAAATTAATGGGAACCTTTCCCTATGAATGTGAAATTTAGAAACTAACTGTCGGTTGGCCGAGCAGAATGGTTTTCTGAATATTGATCTGATGTTGGTTTCGGCCTTCGCGGTTAATATTTGGGGAATTATTCTCTTGATTAATTTACGGTTAGTGACTAATGAATTGGAACGAGGCGTATGTAGTGTTTGTGTAACACTTATTTAAAATATACGCGAGTTATTCGGAAAGACCGGGTTTATCCCATTCTGAATAACTGATACGACGATAAGTCGAAGATGAAGACGATGGTCGAAGACCGGAGGTCTTCACGTCGTTTGGGTAATTACTGATGATCTTGATTGGGCTGTACACCCAAGAAGATGGAAATAGTTAGTGATCGTCCAGACGTACTTGGAGATCGAGGGATATGCGGGGTACTAGGTGCCTCCGGTTTCGTTCAGACCCAGAACGGACTTGTAAATGGACTGTGTGTCTGACATTGGATTTTAGTCCGTGTGATTGATCTCTATTAAATATATATCTGTTTGGCGGCGGAGAATTTATTCTCTTGCTTAACGCCCTTCTCTGAGACGTACGAGCTCAGGGGTTATATATTGATGGATATCAATCGCATGGAGTGAATTGCCTGTGTGGCATGCTTAAGTGGCAAATGATCAAGGCTTCTGTTGAAAAGCAAAGTCTTGTGGTTGATGATCGAAGCACGGCCTTTGTGGCGTAGATTTGTGTAACGTTGATTCGCGAGTATCACACCCGGTATGAATCAAAAACGGGAGACGGACCTCAGGGAGGGCCTACGTTTCCTCCTAGCTAAAAGTGGCGTCAGTGGTTTTACACGCCCTGACGAGTTTGACTTATGTTGTTGTTGCTGTTGCGAGGCCCCTCGGATTGATCGGTCGTTCTCGAACCGATGGAGTCATTTAGTTTGCTCGCTTACGCCCCAAAGGGCGGCGAAACGTAGTGCTCAGGCATTTTTAATCCACATCGGTGGACCGGCCCTGTCGCTCCAAGGGTCGATGCGTTCTGATCCTGAGACTCGGGCTAGGCAGTCTCGAATCATTGAGGATCTTGCCCCTAGCCTCGGTTCATACCATAAATGATAACCCAACTTCCAATACGACATTTGCGGTTTTGATTGTAAATTTATATATGGCGACATAGTGTTATGGGCCATTCATGCCGCCTATGATTGATACTTATGATTTGAAGTTGTTTTATACACTATGCACTTATAATAGTATCAAATGATTTGTTTTAAACGTATCAAGCATTCTTTGGCTGTTATAAGGGAAAACCCTATCCCCCGGCTTGCGTTGCATTGTGTGATAGGACCTGGGTCTTATAACAGCTTCATTTTTCTTTATTTAGCATTGCGCTGTTTGTCTCATGCACTGGTATTCTTGGGAGGAAACCCGTTCCGTGTTATACGGCGTGGTCCCTTGATTTACCTAATGATTTAAAATAAAGATTAATAACTGTTTTAGTTCTCACACCAGTCACATGACTAACCTGGAGTTTATTGTTTTAACCTAAACTCTGGGTGCCCTTATTTTGACACGGGCAGCTAGTAGTTTTGGGTTTTGCAGATTTATATTCACAGGATCCTGGTTTACAGCTGGAACGATATCCGGAAAGCTTTGTATCCGTATATCTCATTCTAGTTGTGTATTGTATTATTTTTCCGCTGCTATGTATTTAAATGAATTTAAATCTCTGATATTTCTGTGTAATATTCCTTTATACTCTGTATATTCTTGTAATCTGATGCATTGTTGTAATATACAATGAAACGTTCTTTTGTATGTGTTCTGTTGTGAGTTGTTCTCGAACTATCCGGCGCTTTCCTTTACGGGGAAGTTACGGGTTTTCACAGTTGGTATCAGAGCTTTGGTTTACAAAGTAGAGAACAAGGCACCTTAGAACCGTACGAAAGAATTCATCAGATGATTGGATTAGTAATATCCAATGGGAATGACTCGTTAGAGATAGGATCGGTAGTATCCTAGAACGAGTGTGAAGAGTATATTTTTCAAATGAAAACAATTTTTGTTTTGAAAATTTAAATCAATTATTCGTATTTGATTATTTATTTATATTGATGTGGACAATCCAGTATATATAGATTTTGTGTATACGTCTGATCCGCGTGTATTCGAAGTTTTAATATATTGGATAGATATAGCATCACACTCTAGTCGCCCGGAGATGGTACTGATGATTGTCATGACATCATCAGTATTTATGTTCGTGTTTCGAAGGTGTGATTTTCTATATATTTCCATTAGGCTGGTGTGAGAACCCAAAACTTATATATAGCTAGAATACATTGTTGTGAATTGGCATCAAAAACATGATTTTTGTATATGTATCAAAATTATGAATTTGAGACACTAATTCACTAATTGATTGATGATTGTGTTGTTTGTTTAATTGTTTGATAATTTTGAACCATTACGCCTAATTGTATCAAATAATGAATTGTATTGAAATTGGTCGCATCTGCTTGCATATACATGTATATCATTGAACAGGTCATAGCAAGGAGGCTAGAGCCGAAGAATAAAATTTGTTTGCCCGACAAATAGGTACATGTTTACTACATGATTTCCTGTTTTGTTTGGGTAATGATGATTTTGTGAGCCTATTGGCTAGCCGCTTTGCTTTTTCTTTTTCTTTTTGAGATCTGAAGGACCGGGGAAGCTATTTGAAATTCCCCGATGCTCCCGGTGCAGGGGAGGTTATGGCGAAATTTTTCGAAAATTTAGGGTGTTAGCCAAATTTTTGAAAATTTGAAAATTCTCAGAAACTGAAAAGTTGGAGAATGAAAGCCAGATCGAACGTAGAATTGATTAATCAAACCACTTTCGACTTTGTTCCTTTTCGGGGACGAAAAGTTTTAAGTGGGGGAGATTGTAACAACCCGGAAAATCTGGGCCAGTTTAAAATTTTTATTTTGGCGATTTTAGCGAATTTTGATTATTTAAAATGAATTATTTTAAATAATATCGAAGTGAAATTTATTTTGAATAGAATTCGACGTATATATTTATATACGTCGTCGTTAGAATATAAATATTTATATATAATTATAAATAGAATTGAAAATGGCGCGATAGTTCGATAATTCGATTTCAAACTTCAATTGAATGTACCGGATGCAAAACAATCCGGATTTTAGTGAAACCAAAAACATTAGGATCTAATTGTGAATATCTTTCCAACGAATCCGACAAATCAAGATTTCATTGCGGGAATCAAAAGATATGTCCAGTTGAAAATTCTGAATAGTCGTTATGGAATTCAGGCCCTTAAAAATGGACATTTTGCAAACGACCTCGGATTTCGACGAAACCACTTTTGTTGGGTCCGTGATGTCAAGTTATTGCTAGATTCCAAATTTCATAATTTTTCGAATCGATATGTGAGCGTGGCAAAGGAAAACGCGTTTGACCAGTTTCAGATGATTTTAATCGACTGGAAATTGGCCATTTTTCTAACGGTCTCAGAATTCGACGAAACTAGTTTTGTTAGGACCGTATCGTCAATACGAAGCTAGAAAATATTTTTCGGGAATTTTTCTAGTTAGGGTGTGGCCCCGGTAAATTGAAATGTGCGTTCAAATTAAATATATACAGATTTATATTTTAATTTTGATGAAAACCTATCGTAACAGTCGAATCAGCTTGTGAAACATATCCCATTGTGTTCGAAATGGGGGTATTTAGCTAGGGGCAAAAGTCGTTGGGTCGGATTTCGAATTCTTGTCAACACAAGGGTATTAATGGAATTAATTTAATAATTTAATAAATATATAAATAAATAAATAAAAACCCTAGTTTCATCGTTTATAAAAAAAAAAGTCGGCCACCTCTCTCAGAACGAACGGCGAAAAGCTCCCCTCCTCATTCGATTTTTAATCCCAAGCAAATTAAATCATTAGTATATAATGAAAATTAATGAGGTTAGCGTGGGCTTCTAATCTATACGGTGAGGATGTGTTCTAGTATCGCGGAGTGTAGGATTTTCGAGCTTCTAGGGCTCGCGGTCGGAGCCAATTACTGGCGAGATGGGGCTTCGAGCGGGCTCCTGCTCGCGGCAATGGGAAGTGGTGCGGAGGCGCACCATGTGGTGGAGGGCGATCGTCGAATGGCGGCTTGAAATGGCAGGCGACAGTGAAGTGTCGAGGCGGGGCTTCTGGGTTACGGCTTCTGTAGAAGACGATGAAGGTAACTGATAACTAGGTTTAACTAATTTTGTTAATCAAATTTTGTTTATTTATTATGGTAATTTAGAGTTAAATTTGTTAAGAAATAAAATATAGATTTGTTTAGAAATAAAATATAGATTTGTTTAGAAATAAAATATAAATTTGTTAAGAAATAAAATATAGATTTGTTAAGAAATAAAATATAGATTTGTTTAGAAATAAAATATAAATTTGTTAAGAAATAAAATATAGATTTGTTAAGAAATAAAATATAGATTTGTTTAGAAATAAAATATAGATTTGTTTAGAAATAAAATATAGATTTGTTAAGAAATAAAATATAGATTTGTTAAGAAATAAAATATAGATTTGTTAAGAAATAAAATATAGATTTGTTTAGAAATAAAATATAGATTTGTTTGTAAGTAAAAATGTGATTTTTATAAACTTCATATTTGAAAAGGGCGTAAACTTCATATTTGAAGAGGCGAAACAAAAATATGATTTTTATATGTTGAAAGGCGAAGAAAATAGAATTTTTATATTTTGAACTTCGAAAAGAAAATAGAATTTTTATATTTTGAACTTCGAAAAGAAAATAGAATTTTTATATTTTGAACTTCGAAAAGAAAATAGAATTTTTATATTTTGAACTTCGAAAAGAAAATAGAATTTTTATATTTTGAACTTCGAAAAGAAAATAGAATTTTTATATTTTGAACTTCGAAAAGAAAATAGGATTTTTATATTTTGAACTTCGAAAAGAAAATAGGATTTTTATATTTTGAACTTCGAAAAGAAAATAGGATTTTTATATTTTGAACTTCGAAAAGAAAATAGAATTTTTATATTTTGAACTTCGAAAAGAAAATAGAATTTTTATATTTTGAACTTCGAAAAGAAAATAGGATTTTTATATTTTGAACTTCGAAAAGAAAATAGAATTTTTATATTTTGAACTTCGAAAAGAAAATATAATTTTTATATTTTGAACTTCGAAAAGAAAATAGAATTTTTATATATTGAACTTCGATAGAAAAATAGAATTTTTATATATTGAACATCGAAGTAAAAATACGATTTTTATATATTGAACTTCGAAGTAAAAATTCGATTTTTATATATTGAATAGCGAAGTAAAAATTCGATTTCTACATATGTAGTGAAAGCGGACAACGAAGGTGACAAAAAGGCGGGAGCGACAAAGATCTCTACAATAGAAGTGTCGTGGAGCTAGGATAGCTATATGTGAGAATTTCTCACCTTTCAATTTCATTTTCTAGTTTTATATATATACTAGGATGCAGACGGTGCTTAGTAGCACCCGACACAATCGTCCACAGACCATGGACTTGTTTGTTTGGCTGTTTGGTTATTGATTGCGATATTGGTTTGAATGTGGTTTGTGGTGTGAAAAAAATCGAATCGATAAATTGGTTAGGATTAGACGTGCGCCGTTATAAGGTGAAGGAGTAAGGCTAGGTTAGACGCTTACTCCAAATTTTGTGGTTTGCATAATGAAATTGATTTGATGGATGTGTGAATGGCGTGGGCCTTCACTAGACCGGGGATAAGGCTAGGCCTTGTCCCGTTTCTAGTATCGTGCCGTTATGCCGCCGAAATTTTCTAAAATATGTTAGAAAATAAAAATATCATTTTATTGTGTAAATGAATAATAGAAATTCATATGTTGGAATAAAATGTTTTATCGTTAAAAATATAATTTTTAACGTGAATATGAATATAGTGAAAGTGAATAAAATAGAATATTCATTTACAAACCAGACGGTTTGTTTATGTACACCTATTTGAATGACATTAATTGGGACGATAAATTTTACACATCGCCCAACAGCACAAATAAAATAGGTGTTTGATTGTTTGAAAACCCACACGGGTGTTAGGATGAAATTTGAAGTTCACTCATCCTGATTGATTAGATATGTCGATCGATCGATTGACAGACTGTTATAAGCGTTAGATATCTATATTTGATGCTTATACAGTGTAGTGCACTTTGGTTGATGGTTGATTATTTTCAATGCTATTATATACATATGTTGTATGAAAATCCATATAATTAATTTTATATGGTAATTGATTGAGCCTCATTCCAATTTGAAAAACAAAGAATAATATAAAATAAAAGTTCATGTGTTGACAGTACTCATCCATTGAGATTGGTCATGTGTTGAACGAAATATTTTAGTAATAAAATTTACATCTTTATCAATATAAAATAAAAGTTCATGTGTTGACAGTACTCATTCATTGAGATTGGTCATGTGTTGAACGAAATATTTTGATAATAATAACTATTTTGAAAAAGAAATATTTGAAATAGAATATTTGAAAATAGAAATTTATGAAGCCGTGTTGAATAGATTGACGCCATTTTGACGTGAACGATATTTATATCGATTTTGAAAACGATTTCGAAATGAATTGAATTGAAAACGATTTCGAAATGAATTGAATTGAAAACGATTTCGAAATGAATTGAATTGAAAACGATTTCGAAATGAATTGAATTGAAAACGATTTCGAAATGAATTGAATTGAAAACGATTTCGAAATGAATTGAAAACGAAATGAATTGAATTGAAAACGATTTCGAAATGAATTGAAAACGAATTCAAATTGAATTGAAAACGAATTGAAATGAATTCAAATTGAATTGAAATTTGAATTGAATAGAAATGAATTTTGAAACGAATTTATAAAGAAGAATTCAATTTTGATTTGAATTGAAAAGGAAGTTGAAATTGCTTTTGAAACGAATTCAAAACTATTTATATAATTCGTTTTAAATAGAAATCGACGAAATATATATTATATATATAATATATATAATATAATGGCCTGAATAGAACGCGCCGCGCCGCGGCAGTTCGTGAATTTCGACCATTAACTTCAAACGGACATTACGGGAGATCCGACCGTCGGATTCTCCTAAAACCGGAACCGTTGGGTTCGTATCGAAAAGAGCTTTCTAACGAATATTAGAAATTTGAAATCTAACGGTTGGATTTGGAATTATGTCCAAATCAAATTTGAAAAAGGTCGCTGTAAGTGCAGTTCGATGGCCGTTGATGGAAATCGACTGTACAGGCCTTGATAAAATTATTAAAAATTGTAATAATTTGTGTAAAATCATAAGAAATGATTTAGAAAGGATTGGGATGAAAAACTCCATATTTGAAAAGATAAAAATAGATTTTTATCGAAATGAACTAGTTTTGAACTAGAATTATAATTCTATTTATTTTTAAATAAATAAATTGAATTTGAAAAGGGTTTTGAAAATAACCAAAATTTCCAATGATTGCATTGGAGTGGATTTGAATCGAAATTGTCTTCGGAATATTTCGATGTTGGAATCCGTGATTATACAGATGTTGTTATGGAAATTTGAAAGATATATATTTATATCGTTATTTCCAATACGACATTTGTTAGTCGTAGAATTCGATATTGAATATAAGCCGATATATTTTCTATTCAGAGCCTTGTATTGAATATCGAATGTGATTTGGGTTTGTCGTGAATAGTGTCTTCACTAACACTGTTCTTGAACCCAGTTGAGAAAAGATTAAATCTTTTTATTCAGATTTAATGAAGTGTACCAATTAAACAATATTTAATTGGAATAGAATTGATATTGATTTTTGGGTTTATCGTGAACAGTGTTTTAAATAACACTTGTTCTTTAACTCGATAATTAATGATTGTGATTTTGGGTTTATCGTGAACCGTGTTTTTAAATGACACGGATTCTTTAACCCAGTTAACGATTAAAACTAAGTGGAGTTTTAATGAATCTTTAATTAGATTGAAACGGTCGAGAATGGAGTATCACCAGTTTTGCTCCAGGCGATAGTTAAATCTTTAATTAGATTTGAACGTGAAATGGTAATTGAATTTACCGATAACACTGTGGTGTTAGATATGAAGTATTACCAGTTTTACTTCATGGGATAAATAGGTTGGGATTGGGAAATTAAAACAAATGATTACTTCGGTAAGGTTCGCTAATCCCGACTAGTTTGAATTGAGATTCAAAAATAGAATAAAGAATAAATTCAAGGAATTTATCTTGGATAAAATTAATGGGAACCTTTCCCTATGAATGTGAAATTTAGAAACTAACTGTCGGTTGGCCGAGCAGAATGGTTTTCTGAATATTGATCTGATGTTGGTTTCGGCCTTCGGGGTTAATATTTGGGGAATTATTCTCTTGATTAATTTACGGTTAGTGACTAATGAATTGGAACGAGGCGTATGTAGTGTTTGTGTAACACTTATTTAAAATATACGCGAGTTATTCGGAAAGACGGGGTTTATCCCATTCTGAATAACTGATACGACGATAAGTCGAAGATGAAGACGATGGTCGAAGACCGGAGGTCTTCACGTCGTTTGGGTAATTACTGATGATCTTGATTGGGCTGTACACCCAAGAAGATGGAAACAGTTAGTGATCGTCCAGACGTACTTGGAGATCGATGGATATGCGGGGTACTAGGTGCCTCCGGTTACGTTCAGACCCAGAACGGACTTGTAAATGGACTGTGTGTCTGACATTGGATTTTAGTCCGTGTGATTGATCTCTATTAAATATATATCTATTTGGCGGCGGAGAATTTATTCTCTTGCTTAACGCCCTTCTCTGAGACGTACGAGCTCAGGGGTTATATATTGATGGATATCAATCGCATGGAGTGAATTGCCTGTGTGGCATGCTTAAGTGGCAAATAATCAAGGCTTCTGTTGAAAAGCAAAGTCTTGTGGTTGATGATCGAAGCACGGCCTTTGTGGTGTAGCTTTGTGTAACGTTGATTCGCGAGTATCACACCCGGTATGAATCAAAAACGGGAGACGGACCTCAGGGAGGGCCTACGTTTCCTCCTAGCTAAACGTGGCGTCAGTGGTTTTACACGCCCTGACGAGTTTGACTTATGTTGTTGTTGCTGTTGCGAGGCGCCTCGGATTGATCGGTCGTTCTCGAACCGATGGAGTCATTTAGTTGGCTCGCTTACGCCCCAAAGGGCGGCGAAACGTAGTGCTCAGGCATTTTTAATCCACATCGGTGGACCGGCCCTGTCGCTCCAAGGGTCGATGCGTTCTGATCCTGAGACTCGGGCTAGGCAGTCTCGAATCATTGAGGGTCTTGCCCCTAGCCTCGGTTCATACCATAAATGATAACCCAACTTCCAATACGACATTTGCGGTTTTGATTGTAAATTTATATATGGCGACATAGTGTTATGGGCCATTCATGCCGCCTATGATTGATACTTATGATTTGAAGTTGTTTTATACACTATGCACTTATAATAGTATCAAATGATTTGTTTTAAACGTATCAAGCATTCTTTGGCTGTTATAAGGGAAAACCCTATCCCCCGGCTTGCGTTGCATTGTGTGATAGGACCTGGGTCTTATAACAGCTTCATTTTTCTTTATTTAGCATTGCGCTGTTTGTCTCATGCACTGGTATTCTTGGGAGGAAACCCGTTCCGTGTTATACGGCGTGGTCCCTTGATTTACCTAATGATTTAAAATAAAGATTAATAACTGTTTTAGTTCTCACACCAGTCACATGACTGACCTGGAGTTTATTGTTTTAACCTAAACTCTGGGTGCCCTTATTTTGACACGGGCAGCTAGTAGTTTTGGGTTTTGCAGATTTATATTCACAGGATCCTGGTTTACAGCTGGAACGATATCCGGAAAGCTTTGTATCCGTATATCTCATTCTAGTTGTGTATTGTATTATTTTTCCGCTGCTATGTATTTAAATGAATTTAAATCTCTGATATTTCTGTGTAATATTCCTTTATACTCTGTATATTCTTGTAATCTGATGCATTGTTGTAATATACAATGAAACGTTCTTTTGTATGTGTTCTGTTGTGAGTTGTTCTCGAACTATCCGGCGCTTTCCTTTACGGGGAAGTTACGGGTTTTCACAGCGTTGCATTGTGTGATGGGACCTGGGTCTTATAATAGCTTCATTTTTCGAAAAAGCATTGTGTTTTTATTCTATGCACTGGTATTCTTGGGAGGAAACCCGTTCCGTGTTATACGGCGTGGTCCCTTGAATTACTCTCTTTTAAAGTAAAGTTTTAAATAACTGTTTTAGTTCTCACACCAGTCACATGACTGACCTGGAGTTTATTGTTTTAACCTAAACTCTGGGTGCCCCTATTTTCGACACGGGCAGCTAGTAGTTTTGGTTTTGCAGATTTATATTCATAGGATCTTGGTTTACAGCTGGAATGATATCTGGAAAGCTCTGTATCCGTATATCACCTTCAGTTGTGCTTTGTATTATTTTTCGCTGCTATGTAATTTATTGTAATCTCTGATATTTATCGAATGTAATTTATTCAATTATACTCTGTATATTCTTGTATCTGATGGAATTGCTGTAATAACAATGAAATGTTCTTCCATCTGCGTTCTATTTTGTGTTGTCTTCAAAGTATCCGCTCTTTCCTTCACATGGAAGTAACGAGTCGTTACAGTGGTATCAGAGCCAGGTTTCGATCCTGGGACCTATGGGTTATGGGCCCACATAAAGACTCCAAAAATTCCAGAAAAAAATATTTCTAGCTTCGTATTGACGATACGGTCCTAACAAAACTAATTTCGTCGAATTCTGAGACCGTTTGAAAAATGGCTATTTTCCAGTCGATTAAAATCAACTGAAATTGGTCAAACGTGTTTTCCTTTGCCATGCTCACATACTGAATCGAAAAATTATGAAATTTGGAATCCAGAAATAATTCGACATAACGGATCCAACAAAAGTGGTTTCGTCGAAATCCGAGGTCGTTTACAAAATTTCCATTTTTAAGGGCCTGAATTCCATAGCGACTATTCAGAATTTTCAACTGGACATATCTTTTGATTTCCGCTATGAAATTTCAATTTTTCGGATTCGTTGGAAAGATATTCTTAATTAGATTCAAATATTTTTGGTTTCACTAAAATCCGGTTTGTTTTGCACCCGGTATGTTCAATTGATGTTTGAAATCGAATTATCGAACTACCATGCCATTTTCAATTCCTTTTATAATTATAAATAATTATTTATATTCTAACGACGAACTATATAAATATATACGTACGAATTCTATTCAAAATAAATTTCTCGTCGATATTATTTAAAATAATCTATTTTAAATATTCAAAATTCGCTAAAATTGCCAAAATAAAAAATTTAAACTAGCTCGCATTTCTGGGTTATTACAGGTTGGAAGACATAAACGATTATTTATAGACGGGTTAAATATATTTTTTGTTAATAAAATATTCACATGAAACTTACGTCGTAAGTTTCAAGCTCAAATAACCACATATAAGCTCCAATCGCGATGAGAATTAAAATCCTACAATAAAGTAATATTTCTGACACGATGGACCTAGTTTCATCGAATTCTGAGATCAATTGAAAAACTCCTATTTTAATTTCAAACATAAATTGATACACGTTTATATCGCGCACGCTCAGATAATAACTCCAATTGTCCTGAAACTGGAAATCTTACAATAAACAACCATTACAAATTTTATAAAACTAGTTTTGTTGAAATCCAAGGTCAATTGAAAATTGGCTATTCCTATATGTTAGATTAAATAGATAACATATAAATCGATTTCAAATTATCAAATTCATTGATAATAAATTATTATTATTGTATATATTCATATAGAATGTTATATAGTTTCAAAATATCTTAACTTGATTTTAAATTCAACATTTTAACTTTCAAGTTAAATCGATAATTTATATAAAATTCTTTTATTTCATTCAATAATTCATAAACGATTATACCGCGAATTTTTTGAAAATTTGATTTGGACATAACTCAAAATCTACAAGATGAAATCTAAAAGTTTTTTGTCTTCTATTAGAAAACTATGATCCAATAGATCCAGAAGATTCTTGTTTCAAAGAATTCTGACTTATATTGGACCCTGTACACTTAGTTGATGTTCAAATCGTATTCGAAATACCACGATGTAGCGAGCTCATTTTTAATTAATAAGGATTTATACAATCTAACTTCGTTTAATCAATAAATTCATTATTATAAATTCCAATTTGAACCTAATTGGGTCATCCAATACATATATATATCTCAAATCCAATTTATTCTCATTAATTTCAGAATTAAATTTATTATTCTACTATTCAAATTAAATTAATACTCAAAATCATAGAATTTGAGTTATTTAAATTTCCAAATCAACATTTAAAACCAATTTTAAAACCAATTTTAAATGTTCAAACTTAACAGCTAAAAATTTGGTTTGTTACATTCCTCCCCCTTTAAAAGAATTTCGTACATGAAATTACTAAAATAAGAAAAATGCTACAAACTAGTTTACTTTCCAAAAATCCAGTTAGTTAAAATCTAGCTTTCCACTTTCTGAACTTTTAGTTCCAACTGATCCAATTATTTTCAATCAAAATACAAATTCATTTATGTTAACAAAAAATTTCAAAAAAAAATCTAACACCTTAAATTTTCAAAAAAAATCAGCAGAGTCTCTCCTATATCGAGGGACTTTCGCAATATAAAACAAGAGATAAATATATATACATCAACCCACATGGTCGAAAAACACTAATTCATATAGCACATTTTGTATTTTGCGTAGGCGTACCTTATATAGGCGTTATTAAGTGAACTCGCTTCATATTTAAGCGATATGTGCAAGCAAAAACCAACCCACACAGCTCCACTTACCTATACTTACTCTGTTAAATGACATAAGTCTCAATATATGAAGTTTTAACAACATTCATTCATTTCGATCGATTCGATATAGAATTTCGTTTAGTTTTGAATGATTTCCAATTGATATCCTTACATTCAATCCATATTCTACACACAAAATATTCACATTCATCCCAAACTGATTTAAATCAGTTTATTCACCTTCAGTTTATAAGTTACGCTACTTAATTTTCTTAAAAATATTCTATTTCATTTAACTAATGTATAGTTGAACTGTATTTGTACTAAGTATGATCCTGTATACTGTGTAACTCTGATGATTACGTTTATCCAGTGTATTATTTGTACATTATCTGGTGTATTTATTTAATTCTGCTTATGTGTTATATTCCAAAGATTACCCTTAACACCGTCAGTATGGGTTTTGGGGTCGTCTCAACTAAGCTTCAGTTAAATTTTAATCATTTGATTTATTTTTACCATTTTAATATATTTAACTTGCAGAAGTTAAATTTAAATTCAGAATTCAAATTCTCAACTTTTATTTCAAATTATTTTAAAATAATATAAATGTAAACATATATTATTACTATTTGCAAATCCAAAACACTTGGATTTTTTTTTTAAAAAAATTACTTGGTTTTCTTAAACAATTTTATATTAGAAATTTTTATGGTAGCAACATGTCCCTTAGAAACTTGAAAATGAACGCCGATGATGTTCGGATCATCATTGGAATTATTTACAATGACTAAAATGGGTTTAATGTTTAGTCACTATCAAAATCCATTTACAAAATATTTTAATTCGAAAATTCTTCAAAGTAATGCTACATTACTTTAAAAACTTTAGAAAATAGTTCTGAACATCTGGAATTGAAGTTCCCAATTCTGGTCTGAATCAACCATCAATTTAGCTAATTTGTATATTCCATGTTTATACAAATTCTATTTGGTTATATATAACCATCTCAATATTATAATCTCATTTGATTATAATAACAACGAATCACACCAATAATTTTGGAAAATAATTCCTTTATATCAAAACATAATTTTAGGTAAAATTACCCACTTAAAAACAATATTATGTCAAGTTCCTCTGTTCAAGTGTTTAAAAACACCTATCGATACAGTTGTCCACCCTGTATCGACCAGAATTCAAAAGCCACTCAATAAATCAACCACCACAATATAAAACAATTTTTTTACAACACTAAAAAGTACGCTCTCTCACATATATATACACACACTCAAACTCAATCTAGGGAATTACTAACCCCATCTCTATTTAGTTACGCAACAGAGCTAAGGTTATTACTTAAACTTCAACTCTGATAACAAACGTAACGTTTTGACTTTTTTTGTACCGTTTAAGCTGTCATATAACCACCCATGTCCAACTCAAAACACACGGGAAAGCGGATAGTTAAGAGAAAGAAGTTAGAGGTTGAGAAAAAGAAAGAAATATTGAAATAAAAGAAAAGGAAGAAGAACACCAACACTACAGAATCATAATAGAATAGAATCTCATAGCAGAACGAATAAAATATAATATACAAATACTCTTTACACAAAGAGAAAGCTTCGTATATATTTGATAACAATGTCATAGTACACAATTAGGTTAAACTGTAAAATCTAATCAATGCAACACATACAGTGGAAATAAATTTAAACTAGAAAATTCAGGAATACGTCACGACTCCGGCTCCTCTCCTGAAGCTCTAAGTGAAACCTAACCTGGAAATATACTCCGTCTGACCCGAGCACATTTTGAAGCAAAGCAAAATCAACTCGGATCAGTATGCAATACCTTTAGTTATAAAACTCACCACAAACAACTTGCTTAACTTTTAGAAAATCATTTGAAAGAATGGAACTCTCCAAACACGCGACCACACATAAACATAGAATGTGTTTTTACCTTACGATAACAAAAACACTTTTATATCAAAATTCAATGATATTATAATAATGTCTATCAGTTCACAAATAAAATAGGAATATAGCTAGAAAGCTTGCATCTCAGTTTTCAACATAGTTGATTTACAACTAAAAACGTACGGCTCATATTGATGTCTGGATTTCCAACATGATTAGGTATTGAACCACTTTTCGATCAATGTCCTCTAGGGATAAAACACTAGGGCTCAACAAGAACATCTTGTAACCCGGCCATACATGATCGACCACTCATTCAACTTGAGTGCACCGAATATATGATCACCACGGTTGGGATCAACAGACATACGTTCTGAAGCATACAAAATATGGGACAGGCAATTTATCTAGATCAAGTGATGATATAACCTAATAGGTATGACCCACATAGCCATGCCGCCTTTCTGATTTTAGTCGTTTCCTAGTTGATAAGGCTTGAGGTCACGATTACCTTTTCCAGACATATCACATAAAACTTTAAATGCCAAATTGTCAGATTCGTCAATTACTAATTGATTTGCACAAATATACTCTAGGTGTTAAGATAAAAGAAGTTGCCTTCTCCGCCACCGAAGTCCGTATATTTGTAAAAATCAACGTACATGATTTTCGGTAATACTCTGTCAGACATTTGTCCATGCAAGTTCGTTCTGGGACTAAACGAAACCGAAGATACCTTATAACAAAGAGGTTTAATGCTATAAGTTTATCCTGGAGGTCAACTAGAGTCATCAACAAGCAATCCTCTTGCTTTGAAGATCTATTTCTTCAAATCATCTCATAAGCATCCCTGCAAGTTAATTTTCGAACGCAAGGTCGATTCAATGTAGTTTTGGGTCTAGTTCCTATCCTGTAAAGGCCCGCAAATCCGTACCCTTTGAGTTGACTAATAACACGATATGTCCAACCCAAATTGCACAGAAATACGAATCATTATTAAAAAGAAGTTAGAGGATGAGAAATATAAAGAAAGAAAAATTAGAATAGAAGAAAACAAAGAAGACAAATCTCACAGCGGAACGAATAAAATATATTATATAATATAACCTTTGAAATACAAATCGGTAACTTTATATACATACCATCATCAGAGCATAATAGTTATTCCTAGAACAGTTATAAACACCTGTTTCCAGATAAAAACATGGTTCACAGCGGAATATATGATAGTCTATAGCCAACTGGTGAAGCCTCCTGCTTCCAGCTCCTCCAAATGAATCTGTAAAAATCCCGACTACTTGACTGCCCGTACAAATTTGGGCACCCAAGAGTTTAGGGAATACAAAAAAAAAAAAAAACTCTGGGTCAGTCATGGGACTGGTGTGAGTAAACTCCAACCATTTGTTTAACTTTCAGAACCCTTTCGAAAGAAATGATAATAGTAAGACTAGCCACACATAAACTTGGACGGTTTTTACCTTACTATAACCCAAAACACTTTGATACAAAAATCCAATGATATTATCATAATGTCTAATCAAATAAATAGAATCTAGTGGAAACGCTTGCATCAAACGCTCCATATATAATATAAAATCAGAAACCGCAGGGCGCTTATTGGAGATTGGATTTCCAACAAGACAAGTTATGGAACCACCTTCCGATAGTGTATCTCTAGAGAGGAATACACTATGTTCAACAAGAACATCTTGCAACCCGGCCCACACATGACCGACCATTCATTTCGCTTGAGTGTATCAAATGTATATCACCAACGGTTGGGATCAGCAACCGTCTCCCAAATGGGATAGCATCGAATAGAATAAGGAATTAAATGAATCTCTAGATAGGTGATTATACACCCTAATGGGAGCGACCCACATAGCCATGCTGCCTGCCCGATTTTTGTCATTTCCCGGTTATTGAGGAATGAGGCTACGATTACTTTCTACTCATTGATAGCACAATCACTTTGAATGCCACATTGTCAGATCTGTTAATCACTAATTGATTTGCACAAATATTCTGGATGTTATGCTAAGGGAATAAATCCATTGCCACCATATATATTTGTACAGATCAACATATTCGATTATTGGAAATACTTTGTCAGACATCCGTCCATATACGTTTGTTCTGGGATTGAACGACACCGAAGGCACAATTTCTATTAATAGAAAAGGCCCTTGCACTTTACTCCATCTTCGATTACCTTCGTATAATCTGATTCGCAACGCTACTGCCAATACATAGTGGTTCACAGATAATAATCCAACCGGTCTCTCCATATTGACAACGATATTGGCAAACACTTCGATAGTCGGTTATTTAACTATCGAAAAAAAACATTCTTCCATAATATCCATCAATCACTGGGCTATTTAATTTATATTTCATTGATTCAAATACTTCTCCACTTCCTTTATCAATATTTATTAACTAAATAATTCCAATTATCATCTTGGCCTCTTACGCCATTTGGAAAACGTTTCCAAATATCAACTTCTTTTATTTTCTATATTTAGAAAATATCTCGATTTGCAATTGAAAACAACTTCAATCACTTATCTCTTTCCCGACTACTTTAATTATACTCAGGAAATATTTACTTTTATATTTCCAAAATTTCCACTAGTTGGGTTAAAACGAATGCTACGTAAAACATCGTTAAAACAACCCAAAATATTTTATTCAACTAACTCTTATTTAACACTTCTCTTCGAGACTGGATCTTGCTATTTATCAATTAAAAATGAAATCAATCAAGTTGGGGTAAAGCTACCTCTCAGACCTTGACTGAAAGCATCCTTAACTTCAAAACAGACAAGATCATTATTCCCGAATAATCAACACCATACAAACAAATTATTCATTTTTAAACGTATATATGTATCTCTTTCTATTACCAGATTATCGATTCCCTTTTTCTTTTGTTTATAATATTCTATTTTAAATTCATTTCCTTATCGAATTCAATATATATTGATATATTGATTTCTAACTATCAAAATTTCTTAAAAATATTCTAACTCCTTAAATTTCCGGAAAATTTCGCCATAACCTCCTTTGTACCAGGAGCATCAGGATATTTCAAATAGCCTCCCATGGCCCTCACGCATCCAAAAGAAAAAGAAAAAGCCAAGCGGCTTGACGATGCGGCCCATAAAATCACATATATGAATTTAAACATGTACCTTTTTGTCAGGCACATAAATTAAAATCTTCATATACTCCATCCCATACCTGTCTAGCACATGCTCACCTGTTTTCTATTCAATTCAACGCTATCCAATCGTTTGAATTCAGTTTCGCTCATTTATTCTTTAATTAGCTATTTTTCCTATTTCACTTCTTTGTTTGAACATAACATGTTCAAATAAAATATTTAACTTGCTCATAACCAAATTGAATTTCAATTTCAGTTCTAGTTTCCTTTTCGATTTCGAATATAAATTTTCAAATCGAATTCACTTATTCAAAGCCAAATATCAATTCAAAATCTCATTAACTAATTATTATTCAAATTAGTTAATTCTATTCAATAATCAAAAATCTGATTTCTGTTTCAAAAATATCAATTCATTCCTCCACTTGAGTTCTCATATAATTTACAACTCAAAATCTGAAATTTTTCTAGATAGAAATTCGGATTTTATTCGCTTAAAATCTTTTTATAAAATTAAATAAACCGTTATGGTTTTTAAATGGTTATGGCGCTGTTTTTCTAAAACTTTGATTTTGATATAACTCATAATCTATTCGACGAAATCCAGATTTTTCTCCTCAATTAGAAAACTATTATCAAAACGGTCCTGACGTTTCTTGTTTCAAAGAATTCCGACTTAATTTGACTTCTATATACTCAATTGAAGTTCGAATCGCCAATTTACGAACTGCCGCGCTGCGGCGAGTTCGTTTTAATTATATTTATATATATAAACTTTTGAACTTCGTTAAAATGAATTCAACTGCATTTTAACTCTATTTAAATTTTCTTGATTCAAACTCCATTTTCACTTTTATTTGAATTCTATATTCAAATTCCAATTTCACTTCTATTTGAATCCTATATTCAAATTCCATATTTTAAATTCCATTTGAATTATATATTTAAATCCCATATTTTAAAATTCCATTTGAATGCTATATTCAAATTCTTTAGTTTAAATTCCATTTGAATTCTTTTTGAATTCTACATTCAAATTTCCTATTTAGTTCTCTTTGAATTCAAATTCCATATTTATTCTATTTGAATTTCAAATATTCAAACTCCGATTTAATTCTATTTAAATCCGCTTATTCAAATTCTATTTCATATTCCCTTATTCAAATTATATTTACATTCCTATATTCAAATTCTATATTTGAATTTCCTTTAAATTTTCTATATTCAATATCTATTTAAATTTCTATATTCAAATTCTATATTTTAATCCTCTTTAAATTTCTATATTCAAATTTTGTTTGAATTTTCTATATTCAATTTCTATCTCAATTCTCTCATTCAAATTCTATTTAAATTACCTTTATTTTTCTATATTCAATTTAACTTCTATGTAAATAAATTCGAATTAATCGAATTCAAAATCATAAATCCTCACGGTATTTATTTAGTTCAATTTATATTCTGACATCAGAATAAATTCAATCATTTATTTCTTTAAACGATTTTCCCCAGTTCTATTTTTAAATTCACATTTGAATTTAGATATTCAAATTATCTAAATGATAATTTTTCCCCTTTTTATTTACAAATCCTATTTATTTTACTTGTTTATATATTTAAACAAGTTCCGATTTCAATCTCCTTTGAAATAGATATTTCTACTTAGGAAAAATAGTTTTTCCCTTTTTCAAATTCAAACTTATAAATTATTTCTGAGTTATCCAGTGATAATTTTCTTCCCTTCATTTATAAACTTCATTTATAAACTTCGTTTATAAATGAATTTCTTGTTTTATTCCTTTTAAACAAGTTAATATTTTTATTCCATTCAAATTTCGAATTCTATTTTTGAAAAAATAGAATTTCCCCTTTTAACTCTGGAAATTCCCTTTTTCGATATTTTTAAAATATCAACATTTAAGCCTAATGATATTTAAACACTAAACAACCAATTATTTGTCTTTGGTTTTCTAACATATCATATATGACAGTATATATGCAAACAAATAAACAAACAGATAATATTTTTTTGAGGAATCCAGTTGGATCCCACCAACCTGTTTTTCCTACATACATAGACGTTCGTCAACATAAATAATACCCATCCTGCTTCGAGGCAGGATATCGTGGTATGAAGGTCATCCACTAATATATTTGTGGGGCGCATAGGAAAATCATCCACTATGAAACTACGGGCATCCGCTAATGAGACTGCGGGAATCCAACCAATCATCAACCCAATATATATATAATAGTCAAGCCTAAATAACTAGTATATTTAAATCAACCAAAAAGCATTCAAACAAGCAACAAACAATTATTTTTAACGAATAAAAATAATTCTAAATAAAGAGGTAAGTGAGATTTACTCACCGTTATTTTTCATTTTGCGTTGAACACCCGCTGAAGCATACTTTATAAATTTCACAGTAATTCCTCCATATGTCTATTTTCCAATGCAAAACAAAAATAAATAAAATTTTAGTTATTGAATTTATACGAATGTAATTTGATCAATCATCCACGTCAACCAATTCCAACTTAAACCTTAATTTTTAATTAAACGATTAGTCTACAATTTTATTACTTTACTAACTAATTCTTATATATAAACTAATTTCTTATTTAAATAAGTGACCAATTATATAAATAAATTTCTATTTAAATTTTGAATCTTAAAAATCAAGAATTACCTTAATTCCTTTACAAACTCTTTCTTCTCTCAACTAACCATCTCAGGACACCACATCATGCGACAAATCCATTATGCTGCCTATCACCACCTCCTAATTTTCAATCCAAAATCATCACCAATCTACAAAACCTAAACTCCAAACATTGTATCACAAACCCTCCAGATTATTTTAAAAAACAACTATGGGAAGTGCAGAAAGAAAACAACTGCCAAGAGAGAGTCCAGGAAAGAATAGAGGATGACCTGCATCGCCTCCTTCTCTAATTCTAACCAAGCCACCTATTTTCAACCAAAACTCACACTGACAATACTTCCTCTCCTCCTACCACCACCTCAATCATGGACTGACCCCACTTATTATTCAAACCATCGATCGATATTCCTTCCTTCGTTTCCCCCTTTTTGTAAAACTTGACGCCTCAAAAATCCGCGACTTGGAGCTGTAGCTCGACACCGCCCCCTTTTTTCCACTTCAAGACAACCAAAATACGGTCTCATCTGCTACAATGTCAATGACAATTGTCGATGTCAAATGCCTCAAGATTTGGACAAGGACCGCCTCTTCCTATCATGAGTGCAAATAGAGCCTTAATTGAATGAACGATCATCCTGGTGCCCCAAAATTCGTAACCCTAAACTATCGCCGAACTGTCAAACGTCCCCAGAGTGTTTTGCGCCACCTGGTGTCATTCGTGAGGATCTTCTGCTTCATGATATGGTTTTCATTGTATTGGAGATGGGTTCAAAATAGCGGTTTGATTTTCCTTCGATTCAAGAATTTCTAAGGAGATGAAAACAGTTTTTATTTTTTCAATTTTGGGATTTGATTTATTGAGGAAATTTCAATCTAAGAAAATAAGGAATAGGAACATAACGGCTTTGATTTATTTTCCTTTTGAAGCCTACGGTTTTATGAAACGAGAATAAGTAAGGGCTTGGAGGTGTTATCACAGTATTTAATTTTGGTTGGATTAAAAATGAATAAGAGGAGCGCCATTGATTTATTATCTGAAGAAAGGAACGGGAAGAAAAGGGAGCCATGTATTTATGAAGAAGAGAGAAACTTGGGCATTAAGGAAAGGGAGCTGCATATGGTACATACAAATTAATTTCGATTTGATTTGTATTAAATAAGATTAGACATAAAAAGATTTTTATTCCTTTTAAATAGATATCGATTTGATTTCGAGCTTATCCACAATCAAATATCTCGGGGTCCATTAATATAAATCAGAACCGCTATTCTAGCGTACCGACCAATATTTCAATATAATAACCCTATTCTGAACTCAATAGCAAATATTCTGAAATTAAATTTCAACATATATACCATATAAAATTAATATAATATAAGTAAAATTCAGAATCAACCACTTTCTCGATAATAAATTATTATTATTATTACCAATTATATTCACATAGAAATTATATTTATTATCTAAATTGTTTTGACTTAGTTTGAATCTCGAATTGAATTATTTCAGTTCTCGTATTTCAATAAATATATATTCGAAATAAATCGCATATTGATTATAAATGGATAAATCAATATAAAAATTGATTTATATTATCAGCTCAATATTTTAAAACTATATTAAATATTTAAAATAAATCGACCAAAAATACGGGTCGTTACACATCCTGATCTCTTCCAACTAACACACCAAAAGTCAAATGGGATATTTATTGATAGTTGGGTTTTTAACTATTAACTCAAAAAGTAACGATAAGTACAATAGCATCTCAGGCCCTTTTAATTTTAAAATTATTCATTAAAATCCTTTCATCGAATTATATAAATCGATTTCGTATACTTATTGCAACTGGATAAGAATATTCACAAATCTCTCTTGTTTTCGTTACTTGGAAAACAATATCCAACTCTTATATCTTTAGAATAAGATTATTTACCGAAACACCTCTTTATTTCCTTTATCTCGAAAATATCATAATATATTTTCACAAAGTCTCTTTTTATTTCCTTTACTTCGTTAATATCAATATTTATATATATACTTAACCAAATGGTATAAGTGTAACACCCCACCTCTGCTAGGGTCACTCACAAAGGGAATGCACTAGCTTTGGTGGAGCATTATCTAGGTAAACATACACAGAAATATTACAAGATAGAACATATTAAACAGCAGAAGAATAACCAAATTTCATTGCTTTAAAATCTAGAAAGGTCTAAAGCCTTTTACATCAAAATGCTATTAAATCCGTTACATCAAAATCTATCTTGCAATAATGAAGAAGCATAAAACCATAGTCATAAATCATTCCCCAATAAAGCAGCAAAGCAAGCCATAGCCAAGAGCAATCCAAGCCTTCATGAAATAGCCTTGGAGCTTGGTAAGATCCGAACTAAGCTGTGTTCCCACCCTGTGAACCTGGGGCGGTGGGGAGGGAAACGGAAGAAAAAGAGGCCAAACAAACTAGGTCAGTCATAAAGACTGAGTAAGTCCTAGTGACTTTCAGCATAAAAACAGGTAAAGATAACATGGCATGAATAAACTGAAAGTAAACATAAGCATGATGACAAGATAAGCTACAGGCACGATAACTAAGAATAACATCATAGGATTTCTATCATGTATAACATTGCAAGGTTCCCATTCAGGATGAACTAAGTATAGTTTCGCAAGCATCGCAAAATTTCTCTGCTTCACCATTAAAATGATATCTATTTGCTCTAATTTCCTAAATTCTCTGCACCAACTGTACCAGTATCCCAACCCATATCATCCTTTCCATGTATATATACAGTCCATTGCCGTATATCGTACGGGTTTCATCACGTATTTCTATACTACTTCAAAGTAGTGCCACCATTCTTCAAATCGTTGGGACCGCCACCCTTGTTCTGGCTAGGTTTCCTTATCATGAGCTATCGCGTGTTCAACTAGGAATTATGCCACCTAGGGCCACTAGGGATTATGCTACCTATTGAACGTTTTCTGGATTCGACTCGGGTTTATGCCACCTAGGACCACTAGGGATTATGCAACCTAACGAATTCCACGTAATGATCTATTAATCGATCGGCTCCCTACAAGTCCTAGCTCGTTCATGTGTCTGTGTCATACGGCCCAATCACAAAATGTAGTCACCTGTGCTAGGTCCACCATAGGGTGTATCAAGCCCTAGGGTGCCAACCACCGACACGAATCAAGCACGCACAGTGTAAACCTACTAGTGCCCAATGCCTGCTTTTTCAACTCCGGACTATGTGCACGACCATAGTTCGCCTGAACCTACAATGGCGCACCAACTCAGCCGTCGTTCTGGTCACTTACAATCAGCCCAGTAATCGTGCCCCACCCTGCCTAGTTCCAGGGTATCGTGATACATCTAGTGGGTTACTGCTAAAAAGACCGCGTAACTAGGGTTTCCGTTCAGTGGGTTAAGTGTTGTCATTTAAATTCGAGACTTAACCCCATCAGTCTAGCATGTCAAGTTGGTTAAGTGTTGTCATTAAAGTTCGTGACTTAACCTGCCTACGTGTCATGTCAAATTGGCTAAGTGTTGTCGTTCAAGTTCATGACTTAGCCCTACGAATCATCTGTCAAGTTGGTTAAGTATACTCAAGCGGTTCATGACTTAACCCTATCAAGTCATCGTGTCAAATTGGTTAAGTATATTCAAGCGGTTCATGACTTAACCCTATTAAGTCATCGTGTTAAATTGGTTAAGTATATTCAAGCGGTTCATGACTTAACCCTACCAAATCATCGTGTTAAGTTGGTTAAGTATATTCAAGCGGTTCATGACTTAACCCTATAATGTGGCATTAATTCATTAGTGCACCCCAACCTCTCACATCAGACCTGTTGTTGTGGTCACTAGATATGTCGGGCGGTTCCGGGCAGATTTACACCACAACTCAGTCTGACCTCGGGTTTTCAAGTCCGATATGACCAACTACCCACATTGGATCCTATTGTTTGCAGTAACTGGATTTGCCGGGCGGTTCCAGGCAGAATTACACTGCAAACTCAACCCAACCTCGAGTTGGCCATTTTCAAGTTCATTCTAAGTGTCATGACCATGTTCAAGTTTCATGTCAAGTTCGTGTCAAGTTTTCAAGGCAAATTTCATGCCAAGTCGATGTCAAGTTCGTGTCTATATCAGGTTCAAGTTATAACAGCGTTCATGTTTCAAGTTTTGCCTTTTATCAAGTTCATAATTCATGTTCATAACCAATTCATGTTTTTGCCTATTCTACCCAAATCGTATTCCCATCGCACGTGAACGTGAATCGATCTATACTACAAATAAATCCAAATCTCGAAATAGAGGGAATAGCATCTAAACTATGATAGGCAAAAGGGACTAGCATAAAGCGATAAAAGGGGTTACAAGACTAGTATGATGTAACTTGGGATAATTGGTTACAACATCACCGGCATAAGGGTTTTCAAATCTAGCAAAATAAGGCGATAGTCATGGTAAACGATGACATAAAAGAATATGCATGCCAAAGCAAGCCAAATACAAGGATAATGGATCCAATGGTTTCGGTGTACATAATAGCGAATAAACTAAACAAGTCACACCCTCCGTATGAGATCCAACAACTGCAAATTCGGTATACAACATGGGTTTCAATAAACTATAATAGTACCAGGTAATTAACCCTGATAGTCATAATCATGGTCATAGGTAGAAATTTCATAATTAAGAATCCTAAGCGATTAATCACAATAGTCATGGTTAATTATCCAAAATAGTTCTAGGAAATAGTCATAGGCAATTAACAGTAATAGTTTCAAGGTCGTGGTCATAGATAATGGCCTTATGTTCATAATCATAGATAATAATTCTCATAGTTAAGAGTCATA
Organism: Allium sativum; assembly: GCA_030737875.1. Classification (NCBI taxonomy): domain Eukaryota; kingdom Viridiplantae; phylum Streptophyta; class Magnoliopsida; order Asparagales; family Amaryllidaceae; genus Allium; species Allium sativum. Next base: position 463,591,327 of record CM060922.1, read on the forward strand.
GTTGATTAGCCACAATTGTCCTTGTCATAGTCATAGGCAACAGTCTTACGTTCACCGTCATAGGCATAGGCATAGTCTTATTAGTCATAGGCAGTCTTGTGTTCTCAGTCATAGTCCTTGTCCATTAACAATAGTTTCAACGTCATAGGCATGTTAAGGTTATAGACACGAGAGAGTTTGATTTACAACATGAATAGGTCCAAAGCAATATTCACGAAAGTCAAGAACCAAGAAGAACAAGAATAGATATGAATCAATTATCATACATAGATCCAATTCCAATTTACAAAATGGATATTAAGTTTACATCTTTTATCTAAAAGTAACTTGAACTTACAGTGCGTGGATCGAGAATTAGAAAGCAGAATTTGATTGTTGAATCTCTATTTGATCGATCGTGTTCTAATTGAAATCCCCCAATTTGCAAATCCCTAAGCGTAGTCTTGATGGAGAAGGAGCAGTCCTTTTTCTTCCTTTTCATCTTATTATTTTGATTATCTTAGAAGCAGCATAAGGACAGAAAGGAATGGTGTGGAGAGAATGAGGCTAGGGGGCTGTTTATATAAGGTTAGGTAGACGAATCTGGTCAGAAAATGAGTCTAAATACGTCAGGATGCATCTGGTTCAAGAAGTGGATTCGGGAGGCAGGTCGACCCCCAGGTCGACACTATGGTCGACCTGGTCCCTGGGAGGTCGACATTATGGTCGACCCTCAGGTCGACCTGGTCCATGGGCGGGAGTTTTCCCGCCCTGCCTGCTGCGGGGTTTGAATTCGAATTTCGAGCTGTTTTTGATTCTGAAAATTCTTGAAACTTCGGAGGGTCATATCTCCCTCATACGCACTCCAATTTTCGAAAACTCAGACTCTATTTCATGTAAAATTTCGAGACGAACGCAATGGCATAACCCGTTTCCCCAGATTCTAATTTTAAAATTTAATTCTGCCTTGATTTCTAGTTTCAACATGTTATAAAAATTCGGGTTGTTACAATAAGTCTTATTACCAATCTTATATCGGTCTAACAAAGTCATATGCTACATTGTTTATTATATAAACCTCAAATAGTTTTTATTTAACTTCAAAACTTTGATAACGCTTATGGGAATAATAATTAGATTTCCAATATTCACGTCTGTTTTCAAACCGATATAATCGCTTATTTCATCTCTTCAAAAATCCCATACATTTACTTATTTCTTGGAATAAGTGTTTTCCCAACTCATACTATTTTCATTACTTAGAAAATAATGTTATATATTTAACCCAATGGTATAGGTACAGTTACACCTCATACTTGAGTCAACAATGTCAAGTAATACATGTTTACTATAAAACCCATTGGTTTTAATTAAATTCTTAAACCTATCAAATAAAGTTGCAATATTCTTCTTGTGGAAATAATAAATTATTTCTTACATCTTTTATCATTATAAACTAATACCAAACCTCCTGATGTCGTTCAAGTTGGGTTATTCTATTTACCTTTTAGACCTTGATCGACGACGTTCTTATCTTAAGATAGATAAAGGTTTGTAACTCATAAACATATATTAATTATAATATCACAAGTCTCATTTGCTAATCCATTTAAAATATGGTTTTACAAGCCATTTCTTATTTTGAAAATCTCTTTTCAAATATATCTACTATTACTTAATTAGTTAATTAAGTATATTATTGCTAAAATGCACCTTTTAGCCTTAAACCTTTTTAATACAGTTTATTTACAACTTGGGTTTATTACATAAATCCTTTACCAAATTCTTAACCAAATCGTTTACGAAATCTTTGAACAGCCTTCCTTGTTGAATCTTTGAAAGTATCTTTTCAATTAAAATCATTTTACTTAATTTCATTACTAAGTAAATGCTTATTTAAAACACATCGCATTTGTTTTAAATCCCTTTTATAAACTTGGATTTAATGATAAAATCCCTTTATAAACTATTTGCTAGGTTCAACTAAGTCTTATCCCACACTTAATTACTTTTTTAATTGAATTTCAATTAAAAAATAATCACTTTAATTATTATAAATTAAAATAATAATTAACTTCATCATTAACTAAATAAAAGTAGTTTACTTCATTATTAACTAGGAATAGAATAGTTAATCCTTTTTGTAATGACCCGCATTTTCAGCGGTATAATAATTAATTAATTTAATTATTTAAAAGGTGATTAAAAAATTTAATGGTCGTTGAATTAAATAATGGTGAATATTTAATTAAAATAATAATTAAATAATATATTTAATTCTGAAATAAACAGAACTGGCTGAAATGGCGATATGGTGTGATGTGGATCATCTATGATATTTAATTCAGCTTGGAATTAAATTTGAATAACGAATATATTATTTGAACGATAGTTTCATCGCTGTCCAGTTCTGAGCGAGAATTAGGGTTCGGGTTTTCTGTGGATTTAAGGAGTAAATCGTTGAATTCGACATTTGTTTCGGGTTCTGGGTTTCGATTAGCATATATCAACAAGAATGGATGGGATTTGGCACCAAAATCCGTCGTGTGTTTTCACTGTACGCACCAGTTGGGGTCGACGTCGGATCCTCCTTGGCAAGTGCGAGTGTGATGTTTAGGGGAGGAGATGGAAGAGGATTTGACGCTGAGATTTGTGGTGATTTTAGTGTGATTTTAAATGAAGTGATTAAGGAGTAGTTGGAGGATGAAAAGGCGGCTATGGTGAGTGGTTTAGAGGAGGACGCGATTCTCTGTAGTTGAGGAAGAACATGGGTGTGGGTACGGGCTTATAAGGGAGAAGATGGGCCGACATATAAGGTTAAAGCCCGATTAAAAATATCTTAAGTTATTTTGCATTCAAATTAGTTTATGAACTTCGTAACGTCGTATCTTCTACATACGATATCAGATTGACGAACCGTAAGTTGCAATGGGATCATATGACGGACACTTCGCAATAGAGCTGACTAGGAGTGAATCTGAGCTCGTTACGATTTATAGCGAATTAAACTGTCTGATTCAAATCAAACAACAGTTTATCATTCTTTAAAGATGATCTGCCAAAGTGAGTAAATCTCATTAACTCTGAACAGTTTATAATTTCATGTTGTATTTTTAGAACTATTAAATATTGGCTGATTGACTGTGTGTTGACTGTTTGATTGAACTGCTAGTCAGTTAGTTGAATTTCTATATTGATTCTGTTTAACAGAATATATCATATGGAACTGAAAGTGATGTTGATTTCATATTGTATAACATCTGTGGATGCAGGGAGACAGGTTGGAGGAATCCAACTAGATTCCTCAACATTTATTTTACTGTGATTCATATATTGTAATATATGATGTGATATATAATCTGTTGTCGATTATATGTGTTTGAACGATATTGGTCATCGTGATTTGATGAGTTAAATACCATAACATACCGGAATGGTGAAAAGGGAATTTTCAAAATGAATATTGAAAATAGATTATTTATAAAATCAAAGGATTTTATAAAAGAGATAATATTTATAACAATCAAAGGAGATTTTATAAAAGGAATTATTTATAAATGGAATATTTATAAATAGAAATTATTTATAAATGGATTATTTATAAATAGAAAATACTTAGAAATGAAACCCTAAAGGAATTATTTGTAAACCATTTGCATATAGATTAGAAAGAGAAAGGTTTGTAAACCATTTACAAATCAATCAGAAAGAGAAATGTTTGTAAACCATTTACAAATGAGATTGAATAGGGAATATTTGTAAAACCTTTACAAATGAAATCAAAAGAGGAATATTTGTAAAACCTTTACAAATGAAATCGAAAAGGAGATATTTGTAAAACCATTTACATATAGAATTAAAAAGGAAATATTTAGAAAATAAATAGAGTTATAAAAAGGAATTTTGTTTATAATCGAATAGGATGTTATAAAAAGGAAAACGTTACTAAAAAGGAAATCATTTGTAAAGTGAAGAACCGTTGCTAAAAGTAAATATTTATAAATGAATAGTTTATTCGAAAAGGAATTAATCAGTTAGAGTAAATCGATAGAGTTAAATCAAATATGGTATTCGAAGGGAGTCAATCGAATATGGTATTCGAAAGTTAGTAAATCGAATATGTTATTCGAAAAGGGGTTAGTCAAGTTGAGTTAGCTGAATAGAGTTAATTAAATATTTTTTATTCGAATAAGAGTTAACCAGCTAGAGTTAATCAATTAGAGTTAACCAGCTAGAGTTAAACAAGTTAGAGTTAATCAGTTAGAGTAAATCGATAGAGTTAAATCGAACTAGAGTTATTCAAATGGAGTTTATCGAATATAAGTTAATCAAATTGAGTTAATCCAATAGCGTTAGTCCAATAGAGTTAAATGATAAGGGTTAATCAAATAGAGTAAATTGAATAGAGTTATCGAATATACCTTATTCGAAGGAAAGAATTTTCAAATAGAGATGATTTGAAGGAGAGTTACATAAGGAAGTTGTTAAAGAATTAAAAGGGTGAACATTGTCTATTTCAAGGTTTGAAACGTTGTTCAGTTAAGGTCTGAGAGTTAGTATTACCCCAACTTGATTGACTTCATTTTAACTAAGGAATGGTTAAGGTTCGATAGTGAAGGTGGGTTAAAGGAATTTAGTTAATAAGCGTAATGGTTTGAGTTGGCATCGCGATGGTTTAATTAAACATCTGTCTAAGTCCAATGAAGGAGTTTTGGAAATGTTATCCAAATAAGAACCAGAAATGTTTTCTGATATAGAAAATGAAATGGAAATGTTTTCCAATGGTAATAACATATATTTTCTAAATTTAGAAAATAAGAAATGTTGAATATAGGGAAACAGGAGATGAAAAATGAACTAAGGATAAATGTTAAATGATGTTTGATCGATATAATTTCCATCTAGAAATAATATCGTTGGTTGCACACCTGTTTTTCTTTGATGGTTAAATCACAGACTATCAAAGTTTTGACCATTTTAACGTTGTTAATATGGAGAGACCGGTTGGATTATTATCCGAAGAACCACTCTGTATTGGCATAAGCGTTGCGAATCATATATGACAAAGGTAATTGAAGACGGAGTAAAGTGCAAGGGCTATTGTATAAGTCTTGGATAATAGTGCCTAAGATGGATGTACTAAATAGTGCCTTCGGTTCATCCTGTTCCTGGATGACTTGTATGGATGAATGTCTGATAGAGCATTTCCAGAAAGGTCACGTACATTGATTTCTTCAACCGTACCAAGAGTGGAAGCGGAGTGTAACAACCCGAAAATCTGGGCCAGTTTAAAATTTTTATTTTGGCAATTTTAGCGAATTTTGAATATTTAAAATGAATTATTTTAAATAATATCGACGAGAAATTTATTTTGAATAGAATTCGAACGTATATATTATATACGTCGTCGTTAGAATATAAATAATTATATATAATTATAAATAGAATTGAAAATGGCGCGGTAGTTCGATAATTCGATTTCAAACTTCAATTGAATGTACCGGGTGCAAAACAATCCGGATTTTAGTGAAACCAAAAACGATAGGATCTATTTGATAATATCTTTCCAACGAATGCGGGAAATCGAAATTTCATAGCGGGAATCGAAAGATATGTCCAGTTGAAAATTCTGAATAGTCGCTATGGAATTCAGGCCCTTAAAAATGGACATTTTACAAATGACCTCGGATTTCGACGAAACCACTTTTGTTGGATCCGCAGTGTCAAGTTATTGCTAGATTCCAAATTTCATAATTTTTCGAATCAATATGTGAGCGTGGCGAAGGAAAACGCGTTTGACCAGTTTTAGTTGATTTTAATCGACTGGAAAATGGCCATTTTTCAAACGGTCTCAGAATTCGACGAAACTAGTTTTGTTAGGACCGTATCGTCAATACGAAGCTAGAAAATATTTTTCTGTAATTTTTCGAGCTAGTATGTGACCCCGGTAATTTGAAATGTACGTTTAAAATTCAATATAGTGATTTAAATGTAAATTTAACGGAAACTGATTCAAACGATCGAATCAACATACGATACATATCCCATTGTGTTCGGAATGGGGGTAAAACGCTATGGACGACAGTCGTTGGGCCTCGTTTGGAGATCGAATAGAAAAGTCAACTTTTGGGAAAATTAAAATAATATAAATATAATTATATATATTTAACTTCCCTCTTCTCTCTCCTATTTCCCTCTATCGCTCAGATCTGAAAAAAAAAAAATCCCGTAACCACCCTCGTCGCCCCCGCTCCCCCGAAGCCACCATCGCCGGATCCCGGGCGCCGCCCTCCACCAACGTCGAGCCGCCGTCCCCTTCCAGCCCTAGCCCGAAACCCTAGACCCCCTTATCCGCTCGCGAGCCGAAGCTTTGACCAATGGGTCCCACCCCTTCACGCCACCGTGGACCCAGCGCCTCCACCCGCCTCCTCCACCCTGGCGCGCGACACCAGCTAGCCCCCGACGCCGGCGATCCATCCTCCTCCCCTCCTGACGTTGAGCGGTGAGTTTTCCCCCTTTTTAATATATAAATTACTTTTTTTTAATAAAAAAACATATATTTAAAATCAGTTTATATAAAATAAAATTTGCTTTGTATATATTTAAAATCAGTTTATATAAAAATAAAATTTGCTTTGTATATATTTAAAATCAGTTTATATAAATAAAATTTTCTTTGTATATAAATAAAATTTGCTTTGTATATATTTAAAATCAGTGTATATAAAATAAATTTTGCTTTGTATATAAAATAAAATTTGCTTTGTATATATTTAAAATCAGTTTATATAAATAAAATTTGCTTTGTATATAAAATAAAATTGGCTTTGTAAATAAAATTTGCTTTGTTTTTGAAAATATAAAATAGAATGTTGATTTTGAAAAATATAAAGTGGAATGTTGTTTTGGAATATATATATCGCATTGTTTTGAAAAGAGAAAATATACATATGTTTTGAAAGGAAAAATATACTTTGTTTAGAAAAAGGAAATTATATTTTGTTTTAGATAACAAAATATAATGATAAGATTTTTATATATTGAACTTCGAATTAAAAATATGGTTTTTATATATTGAACTTCGAATTAAAAATATGGTTTTTATATATTGAACTTCGAATTAAAAATATGGTTTTTATATATTGAACTTCGAATTAAAAATATGGTTTTTATATATTGAACTTCGAATTAAAAATATGGTTTTTATATATTGAACTTCGAATTAAAAATATGGTTTTTATATATTGAACTTCGAATTAAAAATATGGTTTTTATATATTGAACTTCGAATTAAAAATATGGTTTTTATATATTGAACTTCTGTGAAAACCCGTAACTTCCCCGTAAAGGAAAGCGTCGGATAGTTCGAGAACAAGCCACAACAGAACTCATACAGAAGAACATTTCATTGTATATTACAACAATGCATCAGAATACAAGAATATACAGAGTAAAAATGAATATTACACAGAAATATCAGAGATTTAAATTACATTTAAATACATATCAGCGGAAAATAATACAATACACAACTAGAAGGAGATATACGGATACAAAGCTTTCCGGATATCATTCCAGCTGTAAACCAGGATCCTGTGAATATAAATCTGCAAAACCAAAACTACTAGCTGCCCGTGTCAAAATAGGGGCACCCAGAGTTTAGGTTAAAACAATAAACTCCAGGTCAGTCATGTGACTGGTGTGAGAACTAAAACAGTTAATCTTTATTTTTAAAGTTAGGTAAATCAAGGGACCACGCCGTATAACACGGAACGGGTTTCCTCCCAAGAATACCAGTGCATAAAACAAACAGCGCAATGCTAAATAAAGGAAAATGAAGCTGTTATAAGACCCAGGTCCCATCACACAATTCAACGCAGCCGAGGATAGGGTTTTCCCTTATAACAGCCAAAGAATGCTTGATACGGTTAAAACAAATCATTTGATACTATTATAAGTGCATAGTGTATAAAACAACTTCAAATCATAAGTATCAATCATAGGCGACATGAGCGTCCCATGCCACTATGTCGCCACATATAGGTTTACAAATAAAACCGCAAATGTCACGTATTTGGAAATTGGATTTCCGTCTATGAACCGAGACAAAAGATAGTCCTCAATCGATTCGTGACTCTATAGCCCGAGCCACAGGACCCAGACTCAGGTGAGCCCTTGGATCGTCAGGGCCGGTCCACCGATGTGGATTAAAATGCCTGAACACTACGTTTCCCCACCCTATGGGGTGTAAGTCTGGTCCGTCTGCCAACCAGAATGCATCGGCCGAAACCGATATAACCGAGGCGCCTCGCAACAGCAACAACCACATAAGTCAAACTCGTCAGGGTGTGTAAAACCACTGACGCCACTTCTAACTAGAAAGAAACGCAAGTCCTCCCTGAGGTCCGTCTCCTGTTTTTAGTTCATACCGGGTGTGAAACTCGCGAATTCACGTTACACAAAGCTGTGCCACACAGGCTGTGCTTTGATCATCACCACAAGACTTTGCTTTTCAACAGAAGCCTCGATCTTTTGCCACTTAGGCATGCCACATAGGCAATTCACTCTATGTGTTTGATATCCATCAGTATATAACCCCTGAGCTCATACGTCTCAGAGAAGGGCGTTAAGCAAGAGAATAAATTCTCCGTCGCCAAACAGAAATATATTTAATAGAAATCAATCGCACAGACTAAAATCCAATGTCAGACACACAGTCCATTTACAAGTCCGTTCTGGGTCTGAACGAAACCGGAGGCACCTAGTACCCCGCATATCCATCGATCTCCAAGTACGTCTGGACGATCACTAACTGTTTCCATCTTCTTGGGTGTACAGCCCAATCAAGATCATCAGTAATCACCCAAACGACGTGAAGACTTCCGGTCTTCGACCACCGTCTTCATCTTCGACACCACGTCGAATCAGTTATTCAGAATGGGATAAACCCGGTCTTTCTAAATAACTCGTGTATATATTATAAAAGTGTTACACAAACACAGCATACGCCTCATTCCAATTCAGAATATTCTTTTATTCAAATATTCCTATGCTTTGGGAAAAGTTCCCATTAATTTTATCCAAGATAAATTCTTTAAATTTATTCTTTAATTTCCTTTGAATATCAATTCAAACTAGTCGGGATTAGCGAACCACACCGAAGTAATCATTTATTTTATTTCCCAATCCCAACCTATTCATCCCATGAAGTAAAACTGGTTATACTTCATATCTAACACCACGGTGTTATCGGTAAATTCAATTACCATTTCACGTTCAAATCTAATTAAAGATTTAACTATCGCTTGGAGTAAAACTGGTGATACTCCATTTTCGATCTTTTCAATCTAATTAAAGATTCATTAAAACTCAACCTAGTTTTAATATTTCTCTGGGTTAAAGAATCAGTGTCATCTAAAAACACAGTTCACGATAAACCCAAAATCACATTCATTAATTATCGGGTTAAAGAACGAGTGTTATTTAAAACACTGTTCACGATAAACCCAAAAATCAATATCAATTCAATTCCAATTAAATCTCATTTAATTGGTACACTTCATTAAATCCAAATAAAAAGATTTAATCTTTTCTCAACTGGGTTCAAGAACAGTGTTAGTGAAGACACCATTCACGACAAACCCAAATCACATTCGATATTCAATACAAGGCTCTGAATAGAAAATATATCGGCTTATATTCAATATCGAATTCTACGACTAACAAACGTCGTATTGGAAATAACGATATAAATATATATCTTTCAAATTTCCATAACAACCCCTGTATAATCACGAATTCCAACATCGAAATATTCCGAAGACAATTTCGATTCAAATCCACTCCAATGCAATCATTGGATATTCTGGTTATTTTCAAAACCCTTTTTTTTATTCAATTTATTTATTTAAAAATAAATAGAATTATATTTCTAGTTCAAAACTAGTTCATTTCGATAAAAATCTATTTTTATCTTTTCAAATATGGAGTTTTTCATCCCAAATCTTCACAAATCATTTCTTATGATTTTACACAAATTATTACTATTTTTAATAATTTTATCAAGGCCCGTACAGTCGATTTCCATCAATGGCCATCGAACTGCACTTATAGCGACCTTTTTCAAATTTGATTTGGACATAATACCAAATCCAACCGTTAGATTTCTAATTTCTAATATTCGTTAGAAAGCTCTTTTCGATACGAACCCAACGGTTCCGGTTTTAGGAGAATCCGACGGTCGGATCTCCCGTAATGTCCGTTTGAAATAAATGGTCGAAATTCACGAACTGCCGCAGCGCGGCGCGTTCTATTCAGGCCATTATATTATATATATAATATATACTTCGTCGATTTCTATTTAAAACGAATTATATAAATAGTTTTGAATTCGTTTCAAAAACATTTTCAACTTCCTTTTCAATTCAAATCACAATTGAATTCTTCTTTATAGATTCGTTTTAAAATTCATTTCTATTCAATTCAAATTTCAATTCAATTTGAATTCGTTTTCAATTCAATTCATTTCGAAATCGTTTTCAATTCAATTCATTTCGAAATCGTTTTCAATTCACTTCATTTCGAAATCGTTTTCAATTCAATTTGAAATCGTTTTCAATTCACTTTGAAATCGTTTTCAATTCACTTTGAATTCGTTTTCAATTCAATTCATTTCGAAATCGTTTTCAATTCAATTCATTTCGAAATCATTTTCAATTCACTTTGAAATCGTTTTCAATTCAATTCATTTCGAAATCGTTTTCAATTCAATTTGAAATCGTTTTCAATTCACTTTGAAATCGTTTTCAATTCACTTCATTTCGAAATCGTTTTCAATTCAATTTGAAATCGTTTTCAATTCACTTTGAAATCGTTTTCAATTCACTTTGAATTCGTTTTCAATTCAATTTGAAATCGTTTTCAATTCACTTTGAAATCGTTTTCAATTCAATTCATTTCGAAATCGTTTTCAATTCAATTCATTTCGAAATCGTTTTCAATTCAATTCATTTCGAAATCGTTTTCAATTCAATTCATTTCGAAATCGTCGATTTAGAAATCACTTTTCAATATTCATTTTAAAATGAATAAAATCGATATAAATATCGTTCACGTCAAAATGGCGTCAATCTAATCAACACGGCTTCATAAATTTCTATTTTCAAATTTTCTTTATTTTTCAAATTGGAATGAGGCCCAATCAATTACCATATAAAATTAATTACATGGATTTCCATACAACACATGTATATAATAGCATTGAAAAATAATCAACCATCAACCAAAGTGCACTACACTGTATAAGCATCAAATATAGATATTCAACGCTTATAACTGCCTGTCAATCAATCGATCAACATATTTAATCAATCAGGATGAGTGAAATTCATATTTCATCCCAACACCCGTGTGGGGTTTCAAACAATCAAACACCGATTTTAGTTGTGCAGTTGGGCGATGTGTAAAATTTATCGTCCCAATCAATATCAGTCCAATCAGTGTACATAAACAAACCGTCTGGTTTGTAAATGAATATTTTATTTTATTCACTTCCACGTTAAAAACTATATTTTTAATGATAAAATATTTATTCCAACACATGAATTTTCTTTTCAGTTCATTTATTCAATAAATGATATTTTTATTTTTCTAACATATTTTAGAAAATTTCGGCGGCATAACGGCACGATACTAGAAACGGGACAAGGCCTAGCCTTATCCCCGGTCTAGTGAAGGCCCACGCCATTCACACATCAATCATATCAATTTCACTTCACCAAACAATTCAAATCAACCCAAACAATCTAACTAACAACACAGCCAAACAAACAAGTCCATGGTCTGTGGACGATTGTGTCGGGTGCTACTAAGCACCGTCTGCATCCTAGTATATATATATATATAACTAGAAAAATAAATTGAAAGGTGAGAAATTCTCACTTATAGCTATCCTAGCTCCACGGCACTTCTATTGTAGAGATCTTCGCCAACTCGCCCTTTGTCGCTCTCGTTGTCCGCTTTCACTACATATGTAAAAATCGAATTTTTACTTCGCTATGCAATATATAAAAATCGAATTTTTTATTTCAAAGTTCAATATATAAAAATTGAATTTTTATTTCAAAGTTCAATATATAAAAATCGAATTTTTTATTTCAAAGTTCAATATATAAAAATCGAATTTTTATTTCAAAGTTCAATATATAAAAATCGAATTTTTATTTCAAAGTTCAATATATAAAAATCGAATTTTTATTTCAAAGTTCAATATATAAAAATCGAATTTTTATTTCAAAGTTCAATATATAAAAATCGAATTTTTACTTCAAAGTTCAATATATAAAAATCGAATTTTTATTTCGATTCTCAATATATAAAAATCTGATTTTTCCTATTTAAAGTTCAAATCTTTTTCCATTTTACAGTTTAAACCTTTCCTATTTAAAGTTTAAACCTTTCCTATTTAAAGTTTAAACCTTTTCTTTTTAAAATTTAAACCATTTTCTATTTAAAGTAAAATCAGAATTCTCCTTTAAAAAATCAGATTTATAATCTTTTTAAAAAATCAGTTTAAAATACTTTTAAAAATCAGTTTTTCCTTTTTAAAAAAAACAGTTTTATCCTTTTAAAATTCAGTTTTAACTATTTAAACAAAATCAGTTTCATATGTTTTTGAAAATCAGTTTTAAAGTAAATAATAAAAAAAATCAGTTAAATAAAAATAAATAATAATAAAATAAAAAAACGAGCTTACAGTGAACGGAGGGGGTGGGGTTCTTCGTCGTGGGCGTTCGTCGGAGGCGGGTCCTCAGGTGGGTGGCGCGGTGGGTTTTAGGGGGGGGGGGGCTCGAGGTGGATTCGGCGAGGAGGAGAAGAGAGGATCGCGGGAGAGAGAAGCAGGTGGAGGAGAAGCAGGAAGAGGGGCGGAGGATCGGAGGGGGGGCGGCGCCAGGGCGCGGCGGCGGTGCTCCGCCTAGGGCTGCGATCGGCTTTTTTTTCTTTTTTTTTTTTCCTTTTTTTCCTTTTGAAATGAAATTGGACGGGGGGGGGGGGGGGGGGGGGCAGAACGGTTAAAGGGGGGAGAGGGCTTTTTTTATTTTATTTTATTATTTTATTATTTTTAAAAGTTGACTTTTACATACGTCATCAAAACGAGGCCCACCACCTGTCGTCCATAGCGTTTAACCCCCATTCCGAACACAATGGGATATGTATCGTCAGCTGATTCGGCTGTTACAATCAGTTTCCGTTAAATTTACATTTAGATCACTATTTTGAATTTTAAACGTACATTTCGAATTACCGGGGTCACATACTAACTCTAAAAATTCTAGAAAAATATTTTCTAGCTTCGTATTGACGATACGGTCCTAACAAAACTAGTTTCGTCGAATTCTGAGACCGTTGGAAAAATGGCCAATTTCCAGTCGATTAAAATCAACTGAAATGGTCAAAACACGTTTTCCTTTGCCACGCTCACATATTGATTCGAAAAATTATGAAATTTGAAATCTAGCAATAACTTTACACTGCGGATCCAACAAAAGTGGTTTCGTCGAAATCCGAGGTCGTTTGCAAAATGTCCATTTTTAAGGGCCTGAATTCCATAGCGACTATTCAGAATTTTCAACTGGACATATCTTTTGATTCTTGCTACGAAATTTTGATCTTCCGGATTCGTTGGAAAGATATTATCAAATAGATCCTATCATTTTTGGTTTCACTAAAATCCGGATTGTTTTGCACCCGGTACATTCAATTGAAGTTTGAAATCGAATTATCGAACTACCGCGCCATTTTCAATTCTATTTATAATTATATATAAATATTTATATTCTAACGACGACGCGTATAAATATATACGTTCGAATTCTATTCAAAATAAATTCCTCGATAATATTATTTAAAATAATTCATTTTAAATAATCAAAATTCGCTAAAATAGCCAAAATAAAAATTTCAAACTGGCTCGCATTTTACGGGTTGTTACAATCTCCCCCACTTAAAACTTTTCGTCCCCGAAAAGGAACAAAGTAGAAAGTGGTTTGATAAGTCAACCCTACGCTCGATCTGGCTTCCATTCTCCAACTCTTTAGTTTCTGAGAATTTTCAAATTTTCAAAAATTTGGCTAACACCCTAAATTTTCGAAAAATTTCGCCATAACCTCCCCTACACCGGGAGCATCGGGGAATTTCAAATAGCTTCCCCGGTCCTTCAGATCTCAAAAAGAAAAAGAAAAAGCCAAGCGGCTAGCCAATAGGCTCACAAAATCATCATCACCCAAACAAAACAGTAAATTATGTAGTAAACATGTACCTATTTGTCGGGCAAACAAATTTTATTCTCTGCTCTAGCCTCCTTGCTATGACCTGTTCAATGTAAGTACAAGTATATGCAAGCAAATGCGACCAATTTCAATACAATTTATTATTTGATACAATTAGGCGAAATGGTTCAGAATTAGCAAACAATTAAACAAACAACACAAACATCAATCAATTAATGGATTAACGTTTCAAATTCATAAATTTTACTACATATAAAGAAAATCATGTTTTTGATGCCAAATCACATCCATAGGCCCTATCCAATTTTGGTTCTCACACCAGTCAATAGGAAATATATAGATATCACACCTTCGAAACACGAATACCAATTCTGATGATGTTCGAACTATCATCAGAATCATCTCCGGGCGACTAGAGCGTGATTCTATATCTATCCAGTATATTAAAACTTCGAATAGACGCTAGCTAGGCGCATACGCAAAATCTTTATATATTGGACTGTCCTAATCAATATAAATAAATAATCAAATACGATTAAGTGATTTAAATTTTCAAAACTAAATTTGTTTTCATTTGAAAAATATACTCTTCACACTCGTTCTAGGATACTACTGATCCCATCTCTAACGAGTCATTCTAATTGGAGATTACTAATCCAATATCTGATGAATTCTTTCGTATGTTTCTAATGTGTCTTGTTCTCTAGCTTTGTAAACCAAAGCTCTGATACCACTGTGAAAACCCGTAACTTCCCCGTAAAGGAAAGCGTCGGATAGTTCGAGAACAAGCCACAACAGAACTCATACAGAAGAACATTTCATTGTATATTACAACAATGCATCAGAATACAAGAATATACAGAGTAAAAATGAATATTACACAGAAATATCAGAGATTTAAATTACATTTAAATACATATCAGCGGAAAATAATACAATACACAACTAGAAGGAGATATACGGATACAAAGCTTTCCGGATATCATTCCAGCTGTAAACCAGGATCCTGTGAATATAAATCTGCAAAACCAAAACTACTAGCTGCCCGTGTCAAAATAGGGGCACCCAGAGTTTAGGTTAAAACAATAAACTCCAGGTCAGTCATGTGACTGGTGTGAGAACTAAAACAGTTAATCTTTATTTTTAAAGTTAGGTAAATCAAGGGACCACGCCGTATAACACGGAACGGGTTTCCTCCCAAGAATACCAGTGCATAAAACAAACAGCGCAATGCTAAATAAAGGAAAATGAAGCTGTTATAAGACCCAGGTCCCATCACACAATGCAACGCAGCCGAGGATAGGGTTTTCCCTTATAACAGCCAAAGAATGCTTGATACGGTTAAAACAAATCATTTGATACTATTATAAGTGCATAGTGTATAAAACAACTTCAAATCATAAGTATCAATCATAGGCGACATGAGCGTCCCATGCCACTATGTCGCCACATATAGGTTTACAAATAAAACCGCAAATGTCACGTATTTGGAAATTGGATGTCCGTCTATGAACCGAGGCAAAAGATAGTCCTCAACCGATTCGTGACTCTCTAGCCCGAGCCACAGGACCCAGACTCAGGTGAGCCCTTGGAACGTCAGGGCCGGTCCACCGATGTGGATTAAAATGCCTGAACACTACGTTTCCCCACCCTATGGGGTGTAAGTCTGGTCCGTCTGCCAACCAGAATGCATCGGACGAAACCGATATAACCGAGGCGCCTCGCAACAGCAACAACCACATAAGTCAAACTCGTCAGGGCGTGTAAAACCACTGACGCCACTTCTAACTAGAAAGAAACGCAAGTCCTCCCTGAGGTCCGTCTCCTGTTTTTAGTTCATACCGGGTGTGAAACTCGCGAATTCACGTTACACAAAGCTGTGCCACACAAGCTGTGCTTTGATCATCACCACAAGACTTTGCTTTTCAACAGAAGCCTCGATCTATTGCCACTTAGGCATGCCACACAGGCAATTCACTCTATGTGTTTGATATCCATCAGTATATAACCCCTGAGCTGATACGTCTCAGAGAAGGGCGTTAAGCAAGAGAATAAAATCTCCGCCGCCAAACAGAAATATATTTAATAGAAATCAATCGCACAGACTAAAATCCAATGTCAGACACACAGTCCATTTACAAGTCCGTTCTGGGTCTGAACGAAACCGGAGGCACCAAGTACCCCGCATATCCATCGATCTCCAAGTACGTCTGGACGATCACTAACTGTTTCCATCTTCTTGGGTGTACAGCCCAATCAAGATCATCAGTAATCACCCAAACGACGTGAAGACTTCCGGTCTTCGACCACCGTCTTCATCTTCGACACCACGTCGAATCAGTTATTCAGAATGGGATAAACCCGGTCTTTCTGAATAACTCGCGTATATATTATAAAAGTGTTACACAAACACAGCATACGCCTCATTCCAATTCAGAATATTCTTTTATTCAAATATTCCTATGCTTTGGGAAAAGTTCCCATTAATTTTATCCAAGATAAATTCTTTAAATTTATTCTTTAATTTCCTTTGAATATCAATTCAAACTAGTCGGGATTAGCGAACCACACCGAAGTAAGCATTTATTTTATTTCCCAATCCCAACCTATTCATCCCATGAAGTAAAACTGGTTATACTTCATATCTAACACCACGGTGTTATCGGTAAATTCAATTACCATTTCACGTTCAAATCTAATTAAAGATTTAACTATCGCTTGGAGTAAAACTGGTGATACTCCATTTTCGATCTTTTCAATCTAATTAAAGATTCATTAAAACTCCACCTAGTTTTAATATTTCTCTGGGTTAAAGAATCAGTGTCATCTAAAAACACAGTTCACGATAAACCCAAAATCACATTCATTAATTATCGGGTTAAAGAACGAGTGTTATTTAAAACACTGTTCACGATAAACCCAAAAATCAATATCAATTCAATTCCAATTAAATCTCATTTAATTGGTACACTTCATTAAATCCAAATAAAAAGATTTAATCTTTTCTCAACTGGGTTCAAGAACAGTGTTAGTGAAGACACCATTCACGACAAACCCAAATCACATTCGATATTCAATACAAGGCTCTGAATAGAAAATATATCGGCTTATATTCAATATCGAATTCTACGACTAACAAACGTCGTATTGGAAATAACGATATAAATATATTTCTTTCAAATTTCCATAACAACCCCTGTATAATCACGAATTCCAACATCGAAATATTCCGAAGACAATTTCGATTCAAATCCACTCCAATGCAATCATTGGATATTCTGGTTATTTTCAAAACCTTTTTTTTATTCAATTTATTTATTTAAAAATAAATAGAATTATATTTCTAGTTCAAAACTAGTTCATTTCGATAAAAATCTATTTTTATCTTTTCAAATATGGAGTTTTTCATCCCAAATCTTCACAAACCATTTCTTATGATTTTACACAAATTATTACTATTTTTAATAATTTTATCAAGGCCCGTACAGTTGATTTCTATCAATGGCCATCGAACTGCACTTATAGCGACCTTTTTCAAATTTGATTTGGACATAATTCCAAATCCAACCGTTAGATTTCTAATTTCTAATATTCGTTAGAAAGCTCTTTTCGATACGAACCCAACGGTTCCGGTTTTAGGAGAATCCGACGGTCGGATCTCCCGTAATGTCCGTTTGAAATAAATGGTCGAAATTCACGAACTGCCGCGGCGCGGCGCGTTCTATTCAGGCCATTATATTATATATATAATATATACTTCGTCGATTTCTATTTAAAACGAATTATATAAATAGTTTTGAATTCGTTTCAAAAACATTTTCAACTTCCTTTTCAAATCACAATTGAATTCTTCTTTATAGATTCGTTTTAAAATTCATTTCTATTCAATTCAAATTTCAATTCAATTTGAATTCGTTTTCAATTCAATTCATTTCGAAATCGTTTTCAATTCAATTCATTTCGAAATCGTTTTCAATTCACTTCATTTCGAAATCGTTTTCAATTCAATTTGAAATCGTTTTCAATTCACTTTGAAATCGTTTTCAATTCACTTTGAATTCGTTTTCAATTCAATTCATTTCGAAATCGTTTTCAATTCAATTCATTTCGAAATCGTTTTCAATTCACTTTGAAATCGTTTTCAATTCAATTCATTTCGAAATCGTTTTCAATTCAATTTGAAATCGTTTTCAATTCACTTTGAAATCGTTTTCAATTCACTTCATTTCGAAATCGTTTTCAATTCAATTTGAAATCGTTTTCAATTCACTTTGAAATCGTTTTCAATTCACTTTGAATTCATTTTCAATTCAATTTGAAATCGTTTTCAATTCACTTTGAAATCGTTTTCAATTCAATTCATTTCGAAATCGTTTTCAATTCAATTCATTTCGAAATCGTTTTCAATTCAATTCATTTCGAAATCGTTTTCAATTCAATTCATTTCGAAATCGTCGATTTAGAAATCACTTTTCAATATTCATTTTAAAATGAATAAAATCGATATAAATATCGTTCACGTCAAAATGGCGTCAATCTAATCAACACGGCTTCATAAATTTCTATTTTCAAATTTTCTTTATTTTTCAAATTGGAATGAGGCCCAATCAATTACCATATAAAATTAATTATATGGATTTCCATACAACACATGTATATAATAGCATTGAAAAATAATCAACCATCAACCAAAGTGCACTACACTGTATAAGCATCAAATATAGATATTCAACGCTTATAACAGCCTGTCAATCAATCGATCGACATATTTAATCAATCAGGATGAGTGAAATTCATACTTCATCCCAACACCCGTGTGGAGTTTCAAACAATCAAACACAGATTTTAGTTGTGTAGTTGGGCGATGTGTAAAATTTATCGTCCCAATCAATATCAGTCCAATCAGTGTACATAAACAAACCGTCTGGTTTGTAAATGAATATTTTATTTTATTCACTTCCACGTTAAAAACTATATTTTTAACGATAAAATATTTATTCCAACACATGAATTTTCTTTTCAGTTCATTTATTCAATAAATGATATTTTTATTTTTCTAACATATTTTAGAAAATTTCGGCGGCATAACGGCACGATACTAGAAACGGGACAAGGCCTAGCCTTATCCCCGGTCTAGTGAAGGCCCACGCCATTCACACATCAATCATATCAATTTCACTTCACCAAACAATTCAAATCAACCCAAACAATCTAACTAACAACACAGCCAAACAAACAAGTCCATGGTCTGTGGACGATTGTGTCAGGTGCTACTAAGCACCGTCTGCATCCTAGTATATATATATAACTAGAAAAATAAATTGAAAGGTGAGAAATTCTCACTTATAGCTATCCTAGCTCCACGGCACTTCTATTGTAGAGATCTTCGCCAACTCGCCCTTTGTCGCTCTCGTTGTCCGCTTTCACTACATATGTAAAAATCGAATTTTTACTTCGCTATGCAATATATAAAAATCGAATTTTTTATTTCAAAGTTCAATATATAAAAATCGAATTTTTATTTCAAAGTTCAATATATAAAAATCGAATTTTTTATTTCAAAGTTCAATATATAAAAATCGAATTTTTATTTCAAAGTTCAATATATAAAAATCGAATTTTTATTTCAAAGTTCAATATATAAAAATCGAATTTTTATTTCAAAGTTCAATATATAAAAATCGAATTTTTATTTCAAAGTTCAATATATAAAAATCGAATTTTTACTTCAAAGTTCAATATATAAAAATCGAATTTTTATTTCGATTCTCAATATATAAAAATCTGATTTTTCCTATTTAAAGTTCAAATCTTTTTCCATTTTACAGTTTAAACCTTTCCTATTTAAAGTTTAAACCTTTCCTATTTAAAGTTTAAACCTTTTCTTTTTAAAATTTAAACCATTTTCTATTTAAAGTAAAATCAGAATTCTCCTTTAAAAAATCAGATTTATAATCTTTTTAAAAAATCAGTTTAAAATACTTTTAAAAATCAGTTTTTCCTTTTTAAAAAAAACAGTTTTATCCTTTTAAAATTCAGTTTTAACTATTTAAACAAAATCAGTTTCATATGTTTTTGAAAATCAGTTTTAAAGTAAATAATAAAAAAAAATCAGTTAAATGAAAATAAATAATAATAAAATAAAATAACGAGCTTACAGTGAACGGAGGGGGTGGGGTTCTTCGTCGTGGGCGTTCGTCGGAGGCGGGTCCTCAAGTGGGTGGCGCGGTGGGTTTTAGGGGGGGCTCGAGGTGGATTCGGCGAGGAGGAGAAGAGAGGATCGCAGGAGAGAGAAGCAGGCGGAGGAGAAGCAGGAAGAGGGGCGGAGGATCGGAGGGGGGGCGGCGCCAGGGCGCGGCGGCGGTGCTCCGCCTAGGGCTGCGATCGGCTTTTTTTTTCTTTTGTAATGAAATTGGACGGGGAGGGGGGGCAGAACGGTTAAAGGGGGGAGAGGGTTTTTCTTTTTCTTTCTTTTTTTTTTATTTTATTTTATTATTTTTAAAAGTTGACTTTTACATACGTCATCAAAACGAGGCCCACCACCTGTCGTCCATAGCGTTTAACCCCCATTCCGAACACAATGGGATATGTATCGTCAGCTGATTCGGCTGTTACAATCAGTTTCCGTTAAATTTACATTTAGATCACTATTTTGAATTTTAAACGTACATTTCGAATTACCGGGGTCACATACTAACTCTAAAAATTCTAGAAAAATATTTTCTAGCTTCGTATTGACGATACGGTCCTAACAAAACTAGTTTCGTCGAATTCTGAGACCGTTGGAAAAATGGCCAATTTCCAGTCGATTAAAATCAACTGAAATGGTCAAAACACGTTTTCCTTTGCCACGCTCACATATTGATTCGAAAAATTATGAAATTTGAAATCTAGCAATAACTTTACACTGCGGATCCAACAAAAGTGGTTTCGTCGAAATCCGAGGTCGTTTGCAAAATGTCCATTTTTAAGGGCCTGAATTCCATAGCGACTATTCAGAATTTTCAACTGGACATATCTTTTGATTCTTGCTACGAAATTTTGATCTTCCGGATTCGTTGGAAAGATATTATCAAATAGATCCTATCATTTTTGGTTTCACTAAAATCCGGATTGTTTTGCACCCGGTACATTCAATTGAAGTTTGAAATCGAATTATCGAACTACCGCGCCATTTTCAATTCTATTTATAATTATATATAAATATTTATATTCTAACGACGACGCGTATAAATATATACGTTCGAATTCTATTCAAAATAAATTCCTCGACAATATTATTTAAAATAATTCATTTTAAATAATCAAAATTCGCTAAAATAGCCAAAATAAAAATTTCAAACTGGCTCGCATTTTACGGGTTGTTACAACTTTGAATTAAAAATATGGTTTTTATATATTGAACTTCGAATTAAAAATATGGTTTTTATATATTGAACTTCGAATTAAAAATATGATTTTTATATATTGAACTTCGAATTAAATATATGATTTTTATATATTGAACTTCGAATTAAAAATGTGATTTTTATATATTGAAAAGCGAAGTAAAAATTCGATTTTTACATATGTAGTGAAAGCGGATAACGAAGGTGACAAAAAGGCGAGAACGAAGAAGCTTTATATCAAAGAAGAGTCAAGATGATTGGATAGCTATCGGTGAGAATTTCTCACTCTTCAATTTCATTTTCTAGTTATATATATATATACTAGGATGCAGACGGTGCTTAGTAGCACCCGACACAATCGTCCACAGACCATGGACTTGTTTGTTTGGTTGCATAGATTAGTTGGATATTTGATTTGAATTTGGTTGTTTGGTGAATTTGATTGATGTGTGAATGGCGTGGGCCTTCACTAGACCGGGGATAAGGCTAGGCCTTGTCCCGTTTCTAGTATCGTGCCGTTATGCCGCCGAAATTTTCTAAAATAATTTAGAAAAATAAAAATATCATTTTATCTATAGAATGAACTGAATAGAAATTCATAAGTTAAAATAAAATGTTTTATCGTTAAAAATATAATTTTTAACGTGAATGTGAATAAATCAATATTCATTTACAAACCAGACGGTTTGTTTATGTACACCTATTTGAAGGAAGTTAATTGGGTCGATAAATTTTACACATCGCCCAACTGCACAAATAAAATCTGTGTTTGTTTGTTTGAAACCCCACACGGGTGTTGGGATGAAATTTGAAGTTCACTCATCCTGATTGATTAAATATGTCGATCGATGGATTGACAGGCTGTTATAAGCATTAGATATCTATATTTGATGCTTATACAGTGTAGTGCACTTTGGTTGATGGTTGATTATTTTGCAATGCTATTATATGGGTGTAATGTATGAAAATCCATATAATTAACATTATATGGAAATTGATTGGGCCTCATTCCAGTATTAAAATAGAAATATTTGAAATAGAAATATTCGAAATGGAATATTTGAAAATATCAATATATGAAGCCGTGTTGATTAGATTGACGCCATTTTGACGTGAACGATTTTTATATCGATTTTATTCATTTTATAATGAATATCGAAAGTGATTTCAAAATCTGATATTTTGAAAAGAATTGATTGTAAATGAATTCGAATTGGAATTGAAATTGAATAGATTTGAAATTGAATAGATTTGAAATTCGAACGATTTCGAAATGAATTGAATTGAAAACGATTTCGAAATGAATTGAATTGAAAACGATTTCGAAATGAATTGAATTGAAAACGATTTCGAAATGAATTGAATTGAAAACGATTTCGAAATGAATTGAATTGAAAACGATTTCGAAATGAATTGAATTGAAAACGATTTCGAAATGAATTGAAATGAATTCAAATTGAATTGAAAACGAATTGAAATGAATTCAAATTGAATTGAAATTTGAATTGAATAGAAATGAATTTTAAACCGAATTTATAAAGAAGAATTCAATTTTGATTTGAATTGAAATGGAAGTTGAAATTGCTTTTGAAACGAATTTTAAAACTATTTATATAATTCGTTTTAAATAGAAATCGACGAAATATATATTATATATATTATATATATAATATAATGGCCTGAATAGAACGCGCCGCGCCGCGGCAGTTCGTGAATTTCGACCATTTATTTCAAACGGACATTACGGGAGATCCGACCGTCGGATTCTCCTAAAACCGGAACCGTTGGGTTCGTATCGAAAAGAGCTTTCTAATGAATATTAGAAATTTGAAATCTAACGGTTGTATTTGGAATTATGTCCAAATCAAATTTGAAAAAGGTCGCTGTAAGTGCAGTTCGATGGCCATTGATGGAAATCGACTGTACGGGCCTTGATAAAATTATTAAAAATAGTAATAATTTGTGTAGAATCATAAGAAATGATTGGGGAAAAATTGGGATGAAAAACTCCATATTTGAAAAGATAAAAATAGATTTTTATCGAAATGAACTAGTTTTGAACTAGAAATATAATTCTATTTATTTTTAAATAAATAAATTGAATTTGAAAAAGGGTTTTAAAAATAACCAGAATTTCCAATGATTGCATTGGAGTGGATTTGAATCGAAATTGTCTTCGGAATATTTCGATGTTGGAATTCGGGATTATACGGATGTTGTTATGGAAATTTGAAAGATATATATTTATATCGTTATTTCCAATACGACATTTGTTAATCGTAGAATTTGATATTGAATATAAGCCGATATATTTTCTATCAAGAGCCTTATATTGAATATCAAATGTGATTTGGGTTTGTCGTGAATGGTGTCTTCACTAACACTGTTCTTGAACCCAGTTGAGAAAAGATTAAATCTTTTTATATAGATTTAATGAAGTGTATCAATTAAATGATATTTAATTGGAATTGAATTGGTATTGATTTTTGCGTTTATCGTGAACAGTGTTTTAAATAACACTTGTTCTTTAACCCGATAATTAATGGAATGTGATTTTGGGTTTATCGTGAACCGTGTTTTTTAAATGACACTGATTCTTTAACCCAGTTAAAGATTAAAACTAAGTGGAGTTTTAATGAATCTTTAATTAGATTGAAATGATCGAAAATGGCGTATCACCAGTTTTGCTCCAGGCGATTTTTAAATCTTTAATTAGATTTGAACGTGAAATGGTAATTGAATTTACCGATAACACTGTGGTGTTAGATATGAAGTATTACCAGTTTTACTTCATGGGATGAATAGGTTGGGATTGGGAAATAAAATAAATGATTACTTCGGTGTGGTTCGCTAATCCCGACTAGTTTGAATTGATATTCAAAGGAGATTAAAGAATAAATTTAAAGAATTTATCTTGGATAAAATTAATGGGAACTTTTCCCAAAGTATAGGAATATTTGAATAAAAGAATATTCTGAATTGGAATGAGGCGTATGTTGTGTTTGTGTAACACTTTTATAATATATACGCGAGTTATTCAGAAAGACCGGGTTTATTCCATTCTGAATAACTGATTCGACGTGGTGTCGAAGATGAAGACGGTGGTCGAAGACCGGAAGTCTTCACGTCGTTTGGGTGATTACTGATGATCTTGATTGGGCTGTACACCCAAGAAGATGGAAACAGTTAGTGATCGTCCAGACGTACTTGGAGATCGATGGATATGCGGGGTACTAGGTGCCTCCGGTTTCGTTCAGACCCAGAACGGACTTGTAAATGGACTGTGTGTCTGACATTGGATTTTAGTCCGTGTGATTGATCTCTATTAAATATATATCTGTTTGGCGGCGGAGAATTTATTCTCTTGCTTAACGCCCTTCTCTGAGACGTACGAGGTCAGGGGTTATATATTGATGGATATCAAACGCATGGAGTGAATTGCCTGTGTGGCATGCCTAAGTGGCAATTGATCGAGGCTTCTGTTGAAAAGCAAAGTCTTGTGGTGATGATCAAAGCAAGGCCTTTGTGGCGTAGCTTTGTGTAACGTTGATTCGCGAGCTTCACACCCGGTATGAACCAAAAACGGGAGAGGACGTCAGGGAGGGCATGCGTTTCTTTCTAGCTAGAAGTGGCGTCAGTGGTTTTACACGCCCTGACGAGTTTGACTTATGTGGTTGTTGCTGTTGCGAGGTGCCTCGGTTATATCGGTTTCGGCCGATGCATTCTGGTCGGCAGACGGACCAGACTTACACCCCAAAGGGTGGGGAGACGCATGTTCAGGGTTTAAGTTTAATCCACATCGGTGGACTGGCCTTGAGGATCCAAGGCTTGACTGAGTACTTGCCTGAGGGGCGGGCTAGAGCGTCTCGAATCGGTTGAGGACTATCTTTTGCCTCGGTTCATAGACGGAAATCCAATTTCCAAATACGTGATTCTGCGGTTTTATTTGTAGAGCCTAGTATGGCGACATAGTGGGATGGGGCACTTATGCCGTCTATGATTGATACTTATGATTTGAAGTTGTTTTATACACTATGCACTTATAATAGTATCAAATGATTTGTTTTAAACGTATCAAGCATTCTTTGGCTGTTATAAGGGAAAACCCTATCCCCCGGCTTGCGTTGCATTGTGTGATAGGACCTGGGTCTTATAACAGCTTCATTTTTCTTTATTTAGCATTGCGCTGTTGGTTTTATGCACTGGTATTCTTGGGAGGAAACCCGTTCCGTGTTATATGGCGTGGTCCCTTGATTTACCTAACTTTAAAAATAAAGATTAATAACTATTTTAGTTCTCACACCAGTCACATGACTGACCTGGAGTTTATTGTTTTAACCTAAACTCTGGGTGCCCCTATTTTCGACACGGGCAGCTAGTAGTTTTGGTTTTGCAGATTTATATTCACAGGATCCTGGTTTACAGCTGGAACGATATCTGGAAAGCTTTGTATCCGTATATCCCCTTCTAGTTGTGTATTGTATTACTTTCCGCTGCGATGTATTTAAATGTAATTTAAATCTCTGATATTTCTGTGTAATATTCATTTATACTCTGTATATTCTTGTAATCTGATGCATTGTTGTAATATACAATGAAATGTTCTTCTGTATGCGTTCTGATTTTGTCGTGTTCTCAACGATAGGGCGTTTCGAACGGTCTGGGTCGGTTTAGCGACTGGTTCAGACCGAGCGAAATTCCATGCCGTCACAGGTGTCGAAGAATCTCCCCCACTTAAAACTTTTCGTCCCCGAAAAGGAACAAAGTCGAAAGTGGTTTGATTAATCCATTCTACGCTCGATCTGACTTCCATTCTCCAACTCTTTAGTTTCTGAGAATTTTCAAAATTTCAAAAATTTGGCTAACACCCTAAATTTTCGAAAAATTTCGCCATAACCTCCCCTGCACCGGGAGCATCGGGGAATTTCAAATAGCTTCCCCGGTCCTTCAGATCTCAAAAAGAAAAAGAAAAAGCCAAGCGGCTAGCCAATAGGCTCATAAAATCATCATCACCCAAACAAAACAGTAAATTATGTAGTAAACATGTACCTATTTGTCGGGCAAACAAATTTTATTCTCTGGCTCTAGCCTCCTTGCTATGACCTGTTCAATGTAAGTACATGTATGCAAGCAAATGCAACCAATTTTCAATATAATTCAATATGTGATTCAATTAGGCTAAATGGCTAAAAATTAGCAAACAAATAAACAAACAACACAAACATCAACCAATTAGTGAATTAGAGTTTTCAAATTGATAACTTTGATACATATACAAAAATCAGATTTTTGATGCCAAATCACAACAATAGGCCCTATCTAATTTTGGTTCTCACACCAGTCAATAGGAAATATATAGATATTACACGTTCGGAGCACGAACATAAATATTGATGATGCCATGGTCATTATCAACATCATCTCCGGGCGACTAGAGTGTGATTCTATATCTATCCAGTATATTAAAATTTCAAATATACGTTTGCAAGGCGTATATGCAAAATCTTTATATACTGGACTGTCCAAATCAATGTAAACTAAATAATCAAATACGAATAATTGATTTTAAATTTTCAAAACAAAATTTATTTTCATTTGAAAAATATACTCTTCACACTCGTTCTAGGATACTACTGATCCCATCTCTAACGAGTCATTCTCATTGGATATTACTAATCCAATATCTGATGAATTCTTTCGTATGGTTCTAATGTGTCTTGTTCTCTGAGCTTTGTAAACCAAAGCTCTGATACCAACTGTGATGGCATGGAATTTCGCTCGGTCCGAACCAGTCGCTAAACCGACCCAGACCGTTCGAAACGCCCTATCGTTGAGAATACGACAAAATCAGAACGCATACAGAAGAACATTTCATTGTATATTACAACAATGCATCAGATTACAAGAATATACAGAGTATAAATGAATATTACACAGAAATATCAGAGATTTAAATTACATTTAAATACATCGCAGCGGAAAGTAATACAATACACAACTAGAAGGGGATATACGGATACAAAGCTTTCCGGATATCGTTCCAGCTGTAAACCAGGATCCTGTGAATATAAATCTGCAAAACCAAAACTACTAGCTGCCCGTGTCGAAAATAGGGGCACCCAGAGTTTAGGTTAAAACAATAAACTCCAGGTCAGTCATGTGACTGGTGTGAGAACTAAAACAGTTATTAATCTTTATTTTTAAAGTTAGGTAAATCAAGGGACCACGCCGTATAACACGGAACGGGTTTCCTCCCAAGAATACCAGTGCATAAAACCAACAGCGCAATGCTAAATAAAGAAAAATGAAGCTGTTATAAGACCCAGGTCCTATCACACAATGCAACGCAAGCCGGGGGATAGGGTTTTCCCTTATAACAGCCAAAGAATGCTTGATACGTTTAAAACAAATCATTTGATACTATTATAAGTGCATAGTGTATAAAACAACTTCAAATCATAAGTATCAATCATAGACAACATAAGTGCCCCATCCCACTATGTCGCCATACTAGGCTCTACAAATAAAACCGCAGAATCACGTATTTGGAAAGTGGATTTCCGTCTATGAACCGAGGCAAAAGATAGTCCTCAACCGATTCGAGACGCTCTAGCCCGCCCCTCAGGCAAGTACTCAGTCAAGCCTTGGATCCTCAGGGCCAGTCCACCGATGTGGATTAAACTTAAACCCTGAACATGCGTCTCCCCACCCTATGGGGTGTAAGTCTGGTCCGTCTGCCGACCAGAATGCATCGGCCGAAACCGATATAACCGAGGCGCCTCGCAACAGCAACAACCACATAAGTCAAACTCGTCAGGGCGTGTAAAACCACTGACGCCACTTCTAGCTAGAAAGAAACGCATGCCCTCCCTGACGTCCTCTCCCGTTTTTGGTTCATACCGGGTGTGAAGCTCGCGAATCAACGTTACACAAAGCTACGCCACAAAGGCCTTGCTTTGATCATCACCACAAGACTTTGCTTTTCAACAGAAGCCTCGATCAATTGCCACTTAGGCATGCCACACAGGCAATTCACTCCATGCGTTTGATATCCATCAATATATAACCCCTGAGCTCGTACGTCTCAGAGAAGGGCGTTAAGCAAGAGAATAAATTCTCCGCAGCCAAACAGATATATATTTAATAGAGATCAATCACACGGACTAAAATCCAATGTCAGACACACAGTCCATTTACAAGTCCGTTCTGGGTCTGAACGAAACCGGAGGCACCTAGTACCCCGCATATCCATCGATCTCCAAGTACGTCTGGACGATCACTAACTGTTTCCATCTTCTTGGGTGTACAGCCCAATCAAGATCATCAGTAATCACCCAAACGACGTGAAGACTTCCGGTCTTCGACCACCGTCTTCATCTTCGACACCACGTCGAATCAGTTATTCAGAATGGGATAAACCCGGTCTTTCTGAATAACTCACGTATATATTATAAAAGTGTTACACAAACACAACATACGCCTCATTCCAATTCAGAATATTCTTTTATTCAAATATTCCTATACTTTGGGAAAAGTTCCCATTAATTTTATCCAAGATAAATTCTTTAAATTTATTCTTTAATCTCCTTTGAATATCAATTCAAACTAGTCGGGATTAGCGAACCACACCGAAGTAATCATTTATTTTATTTCCCAATCCCAACCTATTCATCCCATGAAGTAAAACTGGTAATACTTCATATCTAACACCACAGTGTTATCGGTAAATTCAATTACCATTTCACGTTCAAATCTAATTAAAGATTTAACCATCGCTGGAGCAAAACTGGTGATACTCCATTTTCGATCATTTCAACCTAATTAAAGATTCATTAAAACTCCACTTAGTTTTAATCTTTAACTGGGTTAAAGAATCAGTGTCATTTAAAAAACACGGTTCACGATAAACCCAAAATCACATTCCATTAATTATCGGGTTAAAGAACAAGTGTTATTTAAAACACTGTTCACGATAAACCCAAAAATCAATACCAATTCAATTCCAATTAAATATCATTTAATTGATACACTTCATTAAATCTATATAAAAAGATTTAATCTTTTCTCAACTGGGTTCAAGAACAGTGTTAGTGAAGACACCATTCACGACAAACCCAAATCACATTTGATATTCAATATAAGGCTCTGGATAGAAAATATATCGGCTTATATTCAATATCAAATTCTACGATTAACAAATGTCGTATTGGAAATAACGATATAAATATATATCTTTCAAATTTCCATAACAACATCCGTATAATCCCGAATTCCAACATCGAAATTTCCGAAGACAATTTCGATTCAAATCCACTCCAATGCAATCATTGGAAATTCTAGTTATTTTTAAAACCCTTTTTCAAATTCAATTTATTTATTTAATAATAAATAGAATTATATTTCTAGTTCAAAACTAGTTCATTTCGATAAAAATCTATTTTTATCTTTTCAAATATGGAGTTTTTCATCCCAATTTTTCCCCAATCATTTCTTATGATTTTACACAAATTATTACTATTTTTAATAATTTTATCAAGGCCCGTACAGTCGATTTCCATCAATGGCCATCGAATTGCACTTACACCGACCTTTTTCAAATTTGATTTGGACATAATTCCAAATCCAACCGTTAGATTTCAAATTTCTAATATTCATTAGAAAGCTCTTTTCGATACGAACCCAACGGTTCCGGTCTTAGGAGAATCCGACGGTCGGATCTCCCGTAATGTCCGTTTGAAATAAATGGTCGAAATTCACGAACTGCCGCGGCGCGGCGCGTTCTATTCAGGCCATTATATTATATATATAATATATATTTCGTCGATTTCTATTTAAAACGAATTATATAAATAGTTTTAAAATTCGTTTCAAAAGCAATTTCAACTTCCATTTCAATTCAAATCAAAATTGAATTCTTCTTTATAAATTCGGTTTAAAATTCATTTCTATTCAATTCAAATTTCAATTCAATTTGAATTCATTTCAATTCGTTTTCAATTCAATTTGAATTCATTTCAATTCATTTCGAAATCGTTTTCAATTCAATTCATTTCGAAATCGTTTTCAATTCAATTCATTTCGAAATCGTTTTCAATTCAATTCATTTCGAAATCGTTTTCAATTCAATTCATTTCGAAATCGTTTTCAATTCAATTCATTTCGAAATCATTCGAATTTCAAATCTATTCAATTTCAAATCTATTCAATTTCAATTCCAATTCAAATTCATTTACAATCAATTCTTTTCAAAATATCAGATTTTGAAATCACTTTCGATATTCATTATAAAATGAATAAAATCGATATAAATATCGTTCACGTCAAAATGGCGTCAATCTAATCAACACGGCTTCATATATTGATATTTTCAAATATTCCATTTCGAATATTTCTATTTCAAATATTTCTATTTTAAAACTGGAATGAGGCCCAATCAATTTCCATATAATGTTAATTATATGGATTTTCATACATTACACCCATATAATAGCATTGCAAAATAATCAACCATCAACCAAAGTGCACTACACTGTATAAGCATCAAATATAGATATCTAACGCTTATAACAGCCTGTCAATCCATCGATCGACATATTTAATCAATCAGGATGAGTGAACTTCAAATTTCATCCCAACACCCGTGTGGGGTTTCAAACAAACAAACACAGATTTTATTTGTTCAGTTGGGCGATGTGTAAAATTTATCGACCCAATTAACGTCCTTCAAATAGGTGTACATAAACAAACCGTCTGGTTTGTAAATGAATATTGATTTATTCACATTCACGTTAAAAATTATATTTTTAACGATAAAACATTTTATTTTAACTTATGAATTTCTATTCAGTTCATTCTATAGATAAAATGATATTTTTATTTTTCTAAATTATTTTAGAAAATTTCGGCGGCATAACGGCACGATACTAGAAACGGGACAAGGCCTATCCTTATCCCCGGTCTAGTGAAGGCCCACGCCATTCACACATCAATCAAATTCACCAAACAACCAAATTCAAATCAAATATCCAACTAATCTATGCAACCAAACAAACAAGTCCATGGTCTGTGGACGATTGTGTCGGGTGCTACTAAGCACCGTCTGCATCCTAGTATATATATATATAACTAGAAAATGAAATTGAAGAGTGAGAAATTCTCACCGATAGCTATCCAATCATCTTGACTCTTCTTTGATATAAAGCTTCTTCGTTCTCGCCTTTTTGTCACCTTCGTTATCCGCTTTCACTACATATGTAAAAATCGAATTTTTACTTCGCTTTTCAATATATAAAAATCACATTTTTAATTCGAAGTTCAATATATAAAAATCATATTTTTAATTCGAAGTTCAATATATAAAAATCATATTTTTAATTCGACGTTCAATATATAAAAACCATATTTTTAATTCGAAGTTCAATATATAAAAACCATATTTTTAATTCGAAGTTCAATATATAAAAACCATATTTTTAATTCGAAGTTCAATATATAAAAACCATATTTTTAATTCGAAGTTCAATATATAAAAACCATATTTTTAATTCGAAGTTCAATATATAAAAACCATATTTTTAATTCGAAGTTCAATATATAAAAACCATATTTTTAATTCGAAGTTCAATATATAAAAACCATATTTTTAATTCGAAGTTCAATATATAAAAACCATATTTTTAATTCGAAGTTCAATATATAAAAACCATATTTTTAATTCGAAGTTCAATATATAAAAATCTTATCATTATATTTTGTTATCTAAAACAAAATATAATTTCCTTTTTCTAAACAAAGTATATTTTTCCTTTCAAAACATATGTATATTTTCTCTTTTCAAAACAATGCGATATATATATTCCAAAACAACATTCCACTTTATATTTTTCAAAATCAACATTCTATTTTATATTTTCAAAAACAAAGCAAATTTTATTTACAAAGCCAATTTTATTTTATATACAAAGCAAATTTTATTTATATAAACTGATTTTAAATATATACAAAGCAAATTTTATTTTATATACAAAGCAAAATTTATTTTATATACACTGATTTTAAATATATACAAAGCAAATTTTATTTATATACAAAGAAAATTTTATTTATATAAACTGATTTTAAATATATACAAAGCAAATTTTATTTTTATATAAACTGATTTTAAATATATACAAAGCAAATTTTATTTTATATAAACTGATTTTAAATATATGTTTTTTTATTAAAAAAAAGTAATTTATATATTAAAAAGGGGGAAAACTCACCGCTCAACGTCAGGAGGGGAGGAGGATGGATCGCCGGCGTCGGGGGCTAGCTGGTGTCGCGCGCCAGGGTGGAGGAGGCGGGTGGAGGCGCTGGGTCCACGGTGGCGTGAAGGGGTGGGACCCATTGGTCAAAGCTTCGGCTCGCGAGCGGATAAGGGGGTCTAGGGTTTCGGGCTAGGGCTGGAAGGGGACGGCGGCTCGACGTTGGTGGAGGGCGGCGCCCGGGATCCGGCGATGGTGGCTTCGGGGGAGCGGGGGCGACGAGGGTGGTTACGGGATTTTTTTTTTTTCAGATCTGAGCGATAGAGGGAAATAGGAGAGAGAAGAGGGAAGTTAAATATATATAATTATATTTATATTATTTTAATTTTCCCAAAAGTTGACTTTTCTATTCGATCTCCAAACGAGGCCCAACGACTGTCGTCCATAGCGTTTTACCCCTATTCCGAACACAATGGGATATGTATCGTATGTTGATTCGATCGTTTGAATCAGTTTCCGTTAAATTTACATTTAAATCACTATATTGAATTTTAAACGTACATTTCAAATTACCGGGGTCACATACTAGCTCGAAAAATTACAGAAAAATATTTTCTAGCTTCGTATTGACGATACGGTCCTAACAAAACTAGTTTCGTCGAATTCTGAGACCGTTTGAAAAATGGCCATTTTCCAGTCGATTAAAATCAACTGAAACTGGTCAAACGCGTTTTCCTTCGCCACGCTCACATATTGATTCGAAAAATTATGAAATTTGGAATCTAGCAATAACTTGACATTGCAGATCCAACAAAAGTGGTTTCGTCGAAATCCGAGGTCATTTGTAAAATGTCCATTTTTAAGGGCCTGAATTCCATAGCGACTATTCAGAATTTTCAACTGGACATATCTTTCGATTCCCGCTATAAAATTTCGATATCCCGCATTCGTTGGAAAGATATTATCAAATAGATCCTATCGTTTTTGGTTTCACTAAAATCCGGATTGTTTTGCACCCGGTACATTCAATTGAAGTTTGAAATCGAATTATCGAACTACCGCGCCATTTTCAATTCTATTTATAATTATATATAATTATTTATATTCTAACGACGACGTATATAATATATACGTTCGAATTCTATTCAAAATAAATTTCTCGTCGATATTCTTTAAAATAATTCATTTTAAATATTCAAAATTCGCTAAAATTGCCAAAATAAAATTTTTAAACTGGCCCAGATTTTCGGGTTGTTACACGGAGAAGGAAACTTATTTTAGCTGACACGTAATGTATGGTTGTAGAAGTCAATCGGTGATTTGATGGATTTGACGATGTGACATTCGAAGTGAATCTGATGTGATGATGAAGTGTAACTTCAAGCCTCATCAACCGGTAAATGACATAAATCGGGCAGGCAGCATGGCTAAGTCGGTCGCTCTGAAGTAGGGTGTATAATCACCTGATCTAGAGTTTCATTTACTTCTAAAAATCTATTGTTGATGTTGTCCCATTCGGGAAACGGTTGCTGATCCCAACCGTTGGTGATATACATTCGACACGCTCAAGCGAAATGAGTGGTCGGTCATGTATGGCCAGGTTGCAAGATGTTCTTGTTGAACCCAGTGTATTCCTTTCTAGAGATACACTAGCGAAAGGTGGTTCCATACCTTGTCATAGTTGGAAATCCATTACCCAATACGTACTTGCAGTTTTGATTGTATACTATATATGTAGAACGTGAGATGAAAGCGTTTCTGCTAGATGATTATTATATTGTGGTTGATAGACATTATCATAATATCAAAGGTTTTTGATATGAAGATATTTTGGATTCAAACCTGTTCCGTTATACGGTGTGGTATTATGAGATATCGATTACTTGTTCGAACTGTTTTTAACTGTTTTACTCATACCAGTCCCATGACTGACCCGGAGTTTATTTTGTTTTGTTTCCCCTAAACTCTTGGGTGCCCAATTTTGTACGGGTAGTCAAGTAGTCAAGAATTCACAGATACTTGAAGAGCTGGAGCAGGAGGCTTCAGGATCATATAGCTATAGTTTATTTCCGCTGTGTTGTAAGTGTTGTACTCTGATAATGTTATTGTATACATATACTGATTTTATTTCAAGGATATGTTATCTATTATATGTTATTCGTTTCGCTGTGAGGTTCGTGTTACTCTGGTGTTGTGTTCTTCTTCTTCTATTCTAAGTTTCTATCTTATCTTTCCTCACCCTCTAATTTCTTTCATTAATTATTCGGTTATTTTCAATCCTTGGATGTTCGATATGTGTTGAATATTGGATAACCAAGATCGCATTTTTTCTTGGTCGTTACAGTTGGTATCAGAGCTTAAGTTAAGTGATTTACCTTGGCTCTGTGGCGTGACTCGATAGAGATAGGGTTAGTAATACCCTAGATTGAGTTTGAGTGTATATATACGAGTGAACGTATTTGTTATTGATATAAAAATTTGTTTTATATTGTGGTGATTTATTGGTTGAGTTGTTTATGAGGTCTGTTCGATCAGTTTGATCCACTATATCGGTAGAAGTTACTAAACACTCGAATACGATGGGTCGACACGATATGTTTTGAAAAGAGGGTAAATTAAAATAAGTTTACCCAAGGTATATCTTGATATTGAGAAGACATATATATCAAAATTATAATATAATGGATATATTGGTTGTTATTATAATCGAGTAAGATTATAAATTAAATGGTTATGTAAATAACCAATCAGAATTCATATAAGTGAAATACGTGAAATCAGATTAGTTAAATCTGAAATTTAAGCCAGAAATTGAATTAAAATTCTAGAAAATTGGATAAGTGTTTGTAAATGGATTTGGATTAAAAATAAGGAAAATTTAAGATCCTGGGAGATTTTAAATTGTTTGACAAGCAGTGTGAATTATATTCTGAAATGAACTTCAAAGTGGAAATGTTTTATAGTATTGAACTCACTTCGATCGCTGGAAAATAGATTCTGATGATGACAGCTACATCACCAGTATTCATTTTCGAGTTATAAGTGATGAATTACTACCAGAGATATTGTTTTGAATTTGTTTGGGAAAGACAAGTTGTATAGAAATTCAAATGGGATTTATAATATAGAATTTGATATATAGAATTTGAATATATAGAATTTGAATATAGAAATTCAAATGGGATTTATAATATAGAATTTGAATAGAATTTGATATATAGAATTTGAATAATAGAATTTGATATATAGATTTGAATAATAGAATTGATATAAAATTTGAATAGAAATTGAACAGAATTAACTAAGTCGAAGAGGAATTAGTTAATCGAGTTTTGAATTTGAAGTTGAACTTTGAAAGGTGAATTGGATTTGTAAATGGATATTCGAAATCGAATATAGAACTTAAATTTGAAATTTGGATTCAAATTAGTTAATAAGCAAGTTAAAATATATTTGAACATGTCATGTTCAAATATAAAAGTGAAATAGACAAAAGAATTAATTAAAAAAATTAATTAACGAATTGAGTTAAAATGATCGGGTATAGTTAAAATAGATTAGGCATGTATAAATATACATGAGACAGGTATGGATAAGGTATGAAGGTATATAAATAGAATGCTCGACGAAAAGGTATGTATTTAATTCATATAAGAGATTGTATGCGTCGTATCGGCTAGCCATTTGACTTTTTCTTTTTCTTTTGGATTGGTGAGGGCCATGGGAGGCTATTTGAAATATCCCGATACTCCTGGTACAAAGGAGGTTATGGCGAATGTTTCCGGGAATTTAAGGAGTTAGAATATTTTTAAGATAATTTGATAGTTAGAAATCAACGTATCGATATTTATATAGAAGTCGATAAGAAAATGAACTTAGAAATAGAATAGTAAAATCAAAAAGGAAGACTAAGAATAAAATCTAGTAAGAATAGAAAGAGGAAGCGTATACGTGTTTAAAAGTGAATAAGTAGTTGTATGGTATTGATTATTCGAGTAAGTAGTCATATCTGTTTTGATGTTATAAATGTTATTTAGTCAAGGTATGAGAGGTAGTTATACCACAACTTGATTGATTTCATTTTTAACAAATAAATAGTAAGATTTCAGGCTTAAAGATCAATGTTGAATAAGAGTTAGTTGAATATAGTATTTGGGTTGTCGTAACGATGTTTTATAGAACATCCATTTTAACCCAAATAAGTGTAAGCTTGGAAATGTAATAAAGAATATTTCCTAAGTATAGAAATAAACGAGATCGGAAAAGAGACAAGTAATTGGAATATTTTCCAATTATAAATAGCTTATATTTTCTAAAATTTAGAAAATAAAGGAAGGCGATATTCAGAAATGTTTTCCAAATAACGTAAAAGGCCAATATGGTTATTGAAAATATTTGGTTAACAAATATTGATAAAGAAATAAGAGAAGTGATTTAACTAATGGAATATTAATTAAGGGCTCAGTGACATGTTCAAAAGGAAAATTTGATTTTTGAAAAGAGTAAACTGTTTAAAAACTCCCAGGAAAAGACAGTTTGAATTAAAAAAAAAATTAACAGAAATTTGTGAAAGCAAATTTGAATTAAAGTAAAGCCAGTAAAGTGGTAATTGAGGTTGAATTAGAATGATATCAAGACAAATTGGATTGTGAGATTCAAATTTGAAGTCTAATGTGATAATCAAGTTAAGAGTTGGGAATCGAGAAGAAACTCGATTTGAAATGATATTTGGCTTGGATATAAGCGAATGGTTGTGTTGTGGATAAAGGCAGATTGGAATTTGATTGGGATGACCCTTGTATCCGCTAAATGGATAACAGGTGGAAAGGATATAATGATATGCCTACGAAACGGTACAAGTTTAAATTTCTATTGGATATAAGATTTATGAGCCGAATTGGCAAGCCGCTTGGCTGTTTGATTTTCTTTTGGGTTGGAGAAGGTCCAGAGAGGCGAGTTGGAGTTTGACCTATTGACCAGTACAAAGAAGGCGCTGGCGAATTTTTTTGAAAAGTTAAGGTGTTGGAAAAATTTTAGGATTTTTGAAAATTTTCATTGATAAGAATTGGTTAATATTTTAATTGAAATTAAGTTGGTTCAGTTGAAACTAAAGTTAAGAAGTGAACAAATATGTTCTAACCAATCGATAGGGTCGTTCTCTACCTTAGCAATTTCGAGGACGAAATTATTTTAAGTGGGGAAGAATGTAATGACCCACATTTTCAGCAGTATAGTAAGTAATTAATTTAATTATTTAAAAGGTGGTTGAAAGAATTTAATGGTCGTTGAATTAAATAATGGTGAATATTTAATTAAAATAATAATTAAATAATATATTTAATTCTGAAATAAACAGAATTGGCTGAAATGTCGATATGGTGTGAACTGGATCATCTG
Organism: Allium sativum; assembly: GCA_030737875.1. Taxonomy (NCBI): domain Eukaryota; kingdom Viridiplantae; phylum Streptophyta; class Magnoliopsida; order Asparagales; family Amaryllidaceae; genus Allium; species Allium sativum. Next base: position 463,629,625 of record CM060922.1, read on the forward strand.
TGATATTTAATTCAGCTTGGAATTGAATTTGAATAACGAATATATTATTTGAACGATATTTTGAACGTATAATTATATTATAATTAAAATCGAGCTTGAAATGGCGCTGCAGTTCGTAAATTGGCGATTCGAACTTCAATTGAATGTACAACATTCGTTTTAAGCCGAATTTCTGTGAAACAAGAAACGTTAGGAGATGGTGGAGTATATCTTTCTAGTGGAAGAGAAAAATCGGGATTTCGTCGTGTAGATTTTGATGTATGTCCAAATCAAATTTTAGAAAAGTCGTTGTGGAATTCCTTTATAATTTATAAAGGAATTATTTATATTTTAAAAAGGAATTTCAATATAAATCGGATATTGGGTTGATCCAGATTGGAAATATCGAGTTATAAATCCTAGTAATGTTGTATGGTATTCCACTGTGAATATGGACGATAATATTTAATTTTAAATATTTAATCTAATTATATTTAAATATATTTATATATTTAGATAGGCTATTTAGAGCTTTAAAAATATCCACTTTTGCAAACGAAGTCCGAATTCGACGAAACTAATTTTATCGGATCCGCAATGTCGAATAGTTGTTAGATTTCCATTTTCATGATTTTTAGGGTCACTGTGTGGTCGTACGGATTTTTAGAATGAGAAACAATCGGTATTTCGATGGTTAAAAATACGTTGTTTGAGCAAACGGGGTCAGAATTCGACGAAACCAGTTTCGTTGGGACCGTGATGTCGAACTGAAGGTACATGTCCAGTTTGGTGATTTTTAGGTATCGTATGTAATCACTGGGATTTTTAGAAGACTGATACAAGGAGAAATTGGCAAAAATAAAATATAAAAATCAAAATAAAAACATCCACCCATTTTTCGTGGACAATATGAAGGCCACGCACTGACCCTTCTCATCCACAAGTGTTACCAACCACCACCACATCTATATAAGGCCGACAATGAATTTTACAGTAGAAAATCCCAATGGAAAAATAAATAACAAACCAAAATAAAATCCTAAAATCAGTATTTATATATGGTTGGATTCACAAAGAGCTTCTCTTCATCTGGGGACGGTTTCGGTTGAACTCGATTCGAGTTTCATCGCTGTCCAGTTTTGAGCGAGAATTAGGGTTCCGGTTTTTTGTGGATTTAAGGAGTAAATCGTTGAATTCGACATTTATTTCGGGTTCTGGGTTTCGATTAGCATCTATCGACAAGAATGGATGGGATTTGGCACGAAAATCCGTCGCGTGTTTTCACTGTACGCACCAGTTGGGGTCGACGTCGGATCCTCCTTGGCAAGTGCGAGTGTGATGTTTAGGGGAGGAGATGGAAGAGGATTTGACGCTGAGATTTGTGGTGATTTTTGTGTGATTTTAAATGAAGTGATTAAGGAATAGTTGGAGGATGAAAGGGCGGCTATGGTAAGTGGTTTAGAGGACGCAATTCTCTGGAGTTGAGGAAGAACACGGGTGCGGGTATGGGCTTATAAGGGAAGATGGGCCGACATATAAGGTTAAAGCCCGATTAAAAATATCTTAAGTTATTTTTAATTCAAATTAGTTTATGAACTTCGTAACGTCGTATCTTCTACATACGATATCAGATTGACGAACCGTAAGTTGCATTGGGATTGTACGGACGAACACTTCGCAATGGAGCTGACTAGGAGCGAATCCGAGCTCGTTATGATTTATGGCGAAATAAACTGTCTGATTCAAATCAAACAATAGTTTATCGTTCCTTAACGATGAACTGCCAAAGTGAGTGAATCTCACTAACTCTGAATAGTTTATAATTTCATGTTGTATTTTTAGAACTGTTAAATATTGGCTGATTGACTGTGTGTTGATTGTTTGATTGAATTGCTAGTCAGTTAGTTGAATTTCTATATTGATTCTGTTTAACAGACTATATCATATGGAACTGAAAAATGATGTTGATTTCATATTGTATAACATCTGTGGATGCAGGGAGACAGGTTGGAGGAATCCAACTGGATTCCTCAACATTTATTTTACTGTGATTCATATATTGTAATATATGATGTGATATATAATCTTTTGTTGATTATATGTGTTTGAACGATATTGGTCATCGTGATTTGATGTGTTAAATACCATAACATACCGGAGTGGTGAATAGGGAATTTTCAAAATGAATATTGAAAATAGATTATTTATAAAATCAAAGGATTTTATAAAAGAGATAATATTTATAACAATCAAAGGAGATTTTATAAAAGGAATTATTTATAAATGTAATATTTATAAATAGAAATTTATTTATAAATGGATTATTTATAAATAGAAAATACTTAGAAATGAAACCCTAAAGGAATTATTTGTAAACCATTTGCATATAGATTAGAAAGAGAAAGGTTTGTAAACCATTTACAAATCGATCAGAAAGAAAAATGTTTGTAAACCATTTACAAATGAGATGGAATAGGGAATATTTGTAAAACCTTTACAAATGAAATCAAAAGAGGAATATTTGTAAAACCTATACAAATGAAATCGAAAAGGAGATATTTGTAAAACCAGTTACAAATAGAATTAAAAAGGAAATATTTAGAAAATAAATAGAGTTATAAAAAGGAAACTTGTTTATAACCGAATAGGATGTTATAAAAAGGAAAACGTTACTAAAAAGGAAATCATTTGTAAAGTGAAGAACCGTTACTAAAAGTAAATCTTTATAGACGAATAGTTTATTCGAAAAGGAGTTAATCAGTTAGAGTAAATCAGTAGAGTTAAATCGAATATGGTATTCAAAGGGAGTCAATCGAATATGGTATTCGAAAGTTAGTAAATTGAATATGTTATTCGAAAAGGGGTTAGTCGAGTCGAGTTAGCTGAATAGAGTTAATCGAATATTTGTTATTCGAATAAGAGTTAACCAACTAGAGTTAATCAATTAGAGTTAACCAGTTAGAGTTAAACCAGTTAGAGTTAATCGGTTAGAGTAAATCGATAGAGTTAAATCAAACTAGAGTTATTCAAATGGAGTTTATCGAATATTAGTTAATCAAATAGAGTTAATCCAATAGCGTTAGTCCAATAGAGTTAATTGATAAGGGTTAATCAAATAGAGTAAATTGAATAGGGTTATCGAATATACCTTATTCGAAGGAAAGAATTTTTGAATAGAGATGATTCGAAAGAGAGTTACATAAGGAAGTTGTTAAAGAATTAAAAGGGTGAACTTTGTCTATTTCAAGGTTAGAAACGTTGCTCAGTTAAGGTCTGAGGGGTAGTATTACCCCAACTTAATTGACTTCATTTTAACTAAGGAATGGTTAAGGCTCGATAGTGAAGGTGGGTTAAAGGAATTTAGTTAATAAGCGTAATGGTTTGAGTTGGCATCGCGATGGTTTGTTTAAACATCTGTCTAAGTCCAATGAAGGAGTTTTGGAAATGTTTTCCAAATAAGAACCAGAAATGTTTTCTGATATAGAAAAACAAGAAATGGAAATGTTTTCCAATGGTAATAACGTATATTTTCTAAATTTAGAAAATAAGAAATGTTGAATATAGGGAAACAGGAGATGAAAAATGAACTAAGGATAAATGTTAAATGATGTTTGATCGATATAATTTCCATCTAGAAATAATATCGAAGGTTGCACACCTGTTTTTCTTTGATGGTTAAATCACAGAATATCAAAGTTTTGACCATTTTAACGTTGTTAATATGGAGAGACCGGTTGGATTATTATCCGAAGAACCACTCTGTACTGGCATAAGCGTTGCGAATCATATATGCCAAGGGTAATTGAAGATGGAGTAAAGTGCAAGGGCTATTGTATAAGTCTTAGATAACAGTGCCTAAGATGGATGTACTGAATAGTGCCTTCAGTTCATCCTGTTCCTGGATGACTTGTATGGATGAATGTCTGACAGAGCATTTCCAGAAAGGTCACGTACATTGATTTCTTTAACCGTTCCAAGAGTGGAAGCAGAGAAGGAAACTTCTTTTAGTTGACACGTAATGTATGGTTGTAGACGTCAATCGGTGATTTGATGGATTTGACGATGTGACATTCGAAGTGAATCTGATGTGATGATGAAGCGTGACTTCAAGCCTCATCAACCGGTAAATGACAGAAATCGGGCAGGCAGCATGGCTAGGTCGGTCGCTCCGAAGTAGGGTGTATAATCACCGGATCTAGAGTTTCATTTACTTCTAAAAATCTATTGTTGATGCTGTCCTATTCGGGAAACGGTTGTTGATCCCAACCGTTGGTGATATACATTTGATACACTCAAGTGAAATGAGTGGTCGGTCATGTGTGGCCGGGTTGCAAGATATTCTTATTGAACCCAGTGCATTCCTTTCTAGAGATACACTAGCGAAAGGTGGTTCCATACCTTGTCATAGTTGGAAATCCATTACCCAATACGTGCTTGCTGTTTTGATTATATACTATATATGTAGAACGTGAGATGAAAGCGTTTCTGTTAGATGATTATTATATTGTGGTTGATAGACATTATCATAATATCAAAGGTTTTTGATATAAAGATATTTTAGATATCGATTACTTGTTCGAACTGTTTTACTCATACTAGTCCCATGAGTGACCCGGAGTTTATTTTTTTTGTTTTCCTTAAACTCTTGGGTGCCCAATCTTGTACGGGCAGTCATGTAGTCAGGAATTTACATATACTTGAAGAGCTGGAGTAGGTGGCTTCAGGATCATATAGCTATAGTTTATTTCCGCTGTGTTGTAAGTGTTGTACTCTGATAATGTTATTGTATACATATACTGATTTTATTTCAAGGATATGTTATCTATTATATGGTATTCGTTCCGCTGTGAGGTTCGTGTTACTCTGGTGTTGTGTTCTTCTTCTTCTATTCTAAGTTTCTATCTTATCTTTCCTCACCCTTTAATTTCTTTCATTAACTATTCGGTTATTTCCGATCCTTGGATGTTCGATATGTGTTGTATATCGGATAACCAAGATCGCATTTTTTCCGGGTAGTTACACTTTTTAAACCTTATTAGAATAATAACTAATGTCATTAATAATAAACAACTTGATAATTATTTTTAAATACAGATAATTAAAGGGTTTATTAACTTTTAAGAACAGTCATTAAGTTTGAACAACTATTTGTCAAAACCATTTTAATTAAATTAATAGAAAATATAAATTTAATAACTAATTTTCAATTTAAACGGTTGACTTAGTCAACTTAAAAACCATCAGTGACCTGTTAGCTGATTTTAATTAATCCTTTGTCTTAAATTAATTAATAGTATAACTAATTTAATATAACTCACTTAATTGTTTCCTTAAAAATAATTATTCCAAAATATTAACCTTTAGGTTAATTTCTGACTTATTCGCTAGTACAACTTATTCAAAACATAAAATTTTACTATGTAAACCATTACATTTACAAAACCCTATTATAAATATCAGTCCATTTATAAACATTAAAAATAACTTATATAAAATAAGATTGAAAACTTTGCTTCATTTATAGAAATCAATTTTATAACTAAAACTTCGTCAATTCTCCTAAAGGCAAATCGATGTTTTAAAAAGATGGATTTTCGGCCATCTGCTGCCAGTCCCTTAATCAATATTATTTATCGATAATAACACATCGAATGTTGAATATAATCCAATAATCAACATCCAAACAGATTTAACATTACTTGGATTAAAAATTCATTTATGAATAATATGAAGAACAAGTAACACACAAAATATTTGAGGAATCAAGTTGGATCCCTCCAACTTGTAATTCCCTGCATCACAACTCATAATAACATCTAATAACTGCATATGAGATAAGAATTTTAGTCTAATGCATTTAAGATGACGAAAATATAAATAACGTCAATCAACAATTAGCAATCAAACAATAATTATCCAAAGCATCCAAAACATCCAATTTATATTATCAACGATGCATTATAATTATATGAATTTAATCACATCATAGAATTCAAGAAGGCGTGAGAGTTAACTCACAATTTGTTTTTGATTGGGCGATTCTGGTAAATTTATATAGTTTCAAACAAACGTTTGAAAATATACAAAAATCCAGTGAGCTCCAACCAATTGCAAACTAGCTTATATGTGTAGGCTTCATCCATACGATCCACAACGGATCCTGTATCATTGAATTCTGTTCACATATAAACAAGATACGATATTTAAAATTTTGTATATAAACTAAAGTAATTAAAATTGCCATTAGAAATTTAATTATCCTTTATTATAATTAATTCCTAATCCATTGATGAAACCTCCTTCTCTTATTGTCTTCTCCAAATCTCTGCCTGTACAAAAATGCACCATGAATGTGATAATTACAAGCCCCCTCGTTTTTACACTAAAATTCAAAAAAACTTCCCCATTTCTCTCCTTTCCGATCTCTCCATCATCTCGTCATTGACCCAGCGCCTAGAATCGTCTATAAAAAATCGCATTCATGACCTCTCCTCGAACCAGCACAGTAATCGTGCGACAGAAATTATCCCCAAACCCCACCAGACCTTGCCAAAACTTGCGCCTAGGCCCCTTGCACGACACACCACCATCTGTCACCAAGTTATGCACCAGTCGGTGATTCTTTGACGCCCTAGGTGCGCTAGAATGAAAATTGATCTCGAGGATAAAGTTTGAGCCAGATAAAAACTATACTAGTATGAAGCTAATGAGAAGGGAAGTGCAACAAATCAAGAATTGAATGATTTCGTTAAGTTTTCGATTTGTTATGATATTTCGAAAAATTTAGATGATGGCGACAATTTTATTCGTTGACCAGAGGAATAGATGAGTGCAGCTTGGAAGACATAAACAATTGTTTATAGGCGGGGTTAAATACTATTTTATTAATAAAATATTCACACGAAACTTACGTTGTAAGTTTCACACTCAAATGACCATATATGATCTCCGATTGTGATGTAACTTAATATTCCTGACACGATGGAATTTTTTGTCAAATCCTGAGATTGTTTGAAAAACACCGATTTTAATTTCAAATGTAAATCAATACACTTTATATCGTGCACGCTCACATAATAACTCCAATTGATGCAAAACTGGAAAACTTACAATAATTAATCATTAAGAAAATAATAAAATTAGTTTTATTGAAATCCGAGGTCATTTAAAAATTGGTTATTCTTAAGTGTTAAATTAAATCGATAATATATAAATCTATTTTAAAAATTTCAAATTCATTGGTAATAAATTATTATTATTATTGTATATATTCAAATAGAATTTTATATAGTTTCAAAATAATCTTAACCCGATTTTAAATTCAACGTTTTTGATTTCAAGTTAAATCGATAATTTATTTAAAATACTTCTATTTTATTTAATAAATCATTATAAGTCATAAACGATTATACCATTATTTTTCTTAAAATTTTATTTGGACATAACACAAAATCTATAAGATGAAATCTTGATTTATTTTCTTTCATTAGAAAACTATAATCTAATAGATCCGGAAAATTCTTGTTTCAAGAATTCCGACTTATATTGGACCCTATACACTCAATTGAAGTTTAAATCATAAAATTACATATTATCAGGATGTGGCGAGCTCATTTTTAATTAACATATATTTATACGATCAAACTTCGTTTAATTAATAAATTACTTATTATAAATTCCACTTTGAACCTAATGGGTCTTAGTAAATCATCCAATTCCTATATATCTCAAATCAAATTTATTCTCACTTTTTTTGGAATTAAATTTATTATTTTACTATTCAAATTAAATTAATACTCAATATCATAGAAGTCGAGTTATTTAAATGTCCAAATCAACATTTAAAACCTATTTTAAATGTTCAAACTTAACAACTAAAAATTTGGTTGTTACAGATGACCTTAAGAAAATTATAACTGTATTTCCAAGCTAATCCAACAAGAATGATTATCGATCAACCTCTGAAAAAGGTGTAGTTTCGCCCTTAGACTTTAGCAAAATAGCTATCATGAATATTGAGTTAAGCGAGTATGATGCAACTTGTCATTCAGAAAAAGCGATTAACTGTGAAGCATTTGATAACTTCATTGCAGAATTTACAATCGGGAATGATGGAGGAGAAGGAAAGATGGTCGCAGCAACACATTAGATGTTAATTGCTAACAATGTGTCAAATGATTACTGCTTTGGAGCTGAAGTTGTACTAGAGTCTCCATAAAAACAATCCATTTGCTACGGTTTCAGATTATAATTTACCGTTACCAACAAAAAATAGAACATGTGGCATTAATTGGGGAATTAAAGACAATGAAAGAAGTGGGGATGAGAGCTCTACAAATCTACATTGACTACAACTAGTTGTTTTTCAAGTTCGGAGAAAGAATCGAGCAATGGCGTCAATATTGCTCCTTATCGAAGGCTTAGGAGTTACTCAAAAATCTTGAGCAATATACAATTACCCTTATCCCAAAGGAGGAAAATATGAAGGCTAATTCTTAGGCCAAGTATGTCAGTCCAGGAGAGGCACAACTGATTAGACTGGTTCTAGTTTTATCTTTATCGGCCTTAAGCATTGATGACATGGATATATATTCGATTATGGAGACCGCCAAAGAGATGGAATTATGGATGGCACCCATCAAGGACTAGTAGGTCAATAGAATTTTTTTTCTTAGAGACGAGAATGCATGAAAAGAGCTCCTTAGAAAAGCATCAAGAATTGTCATGTAGGATGGAAGACTCTACAATAAAGAATTGTGTATGTCGCTTCTATGATGTATGACCCAAGATGAAGCCGAACCGGTTCTCATGAAGGTGCACAAGGGCAGTTGTAGCGACCATTCTTGAGGGAAGACACTTGCAAAAACTGTGTTTCCTAATGGATATTTTTTGTTGGGCTCTAACAAAAACGTTGCTGATTATACCAAACGGTGTGGTAAGCGCTAAAGATATTCTAAGATGCCAAGAGCCCAGTCAACTAATCTAACAATAATTGCCAAGCTTTAGCCATTGGCAATTTGGGAGCTTTGATCTTATTTGTGTGCTCCAAAAGGAGAAAGGAATGAAATATGAAATACTATTGATTACTTCACAAAATGGGCCAAAACAGAATGTTGACTACCATTACGACCAATAAGGTGGCTAACTTTGTGACTAAAAATAATATTTACGGTTTCGGTGTACCTCTAAAGATCATAACTGACAATGGGGATTGGTTTAAAATTTTTGAGTTTAATAACTTCTAAAAGCGATTCTTAATTAATAAGGGCTTCTCCAAGGTGGCATATCCATAGGCAAAAGTACAAGTAAAGTTAGTGAATAAAATCATCAAGTCCACAATAAAGAAACATTTTGTGAAAGTAAAGGCAGATTGGATTGATAAGCTATTACTGGCATGCGATTCAAAAGTTATGATCCCAATGGAGCTAGAAGTCCATATTATAACAACCCTGAATTTCAGCGATAATAAATTTAGTTATTTAATAAGGTTCCAAAAATAAATAATTTGCAAATGAAGGAATTTGACCATAAAACTTGCACTTCTGTGTTCATGGTGGAATTTTGGTTAACTTTCATGTTTGAAACTTTGCGAACGGAGTCCGTATGAAAAAGCAATGAATAAAATACGAAACAGATGGAATATAAATAATATACAACAATTAAAATGTGGTAATAATTAATTTCTTCTCCCGCCTATGGCTAGGTCAACCAAAGCGATCGACCGCTCCATCGATTGATCAGTTGATGGTAGCAGCCAGCTGCTAGTTATATACACATATAATAAACATACATATGTTTTTTAAATTAAATCTAATGGTCCAAGGTCATTCCTGCACCTATAAATAAATGGCTAGACCCCCATTCTCTTATTCATATTTTATGAAGGCAACAGCGAAGTTCTACCATTTCCAATCCTCCAATCCCTTCATCTTTTCCTATTTCTTTTCCAGATATACAAATGTGAACCTTTATTTATCAATCCCCTTTTTGAAATAAATTGTAGATCTATAAGATTTGGGAATTTTAGGTCTGAAAGCTGTATCAGACTGGATTTGGATAGCTTTCAGGTGAGTGGTAAATTTTAGGTTTTAAAGCTGTGTCAGATTAGATTTGCATTAAATTAGAATTATATGCCTAAAAGTTTATCAGATTTGTTTGTTCTTATCAAATCTAAAATATTTTGTTGAAAGTTTGGACATATATTTGTAGACCTTTTTAAATAAATAACATTATACAGCCTACAATTCTGTTTCAGTTTAATTATGGTTATTATAAACACCTTAGATCTGGAAATCAGTCCCAAATCCATTGTTGTATTTGTAGTTTTATTCCAGATATATGAAATTAGATGCTTAATTTTAATTGTGCAGCATTGGTTAAAATAATAATCTTATTGGGTTTGGTATTGCTTGCGGTTTTACTTCATTATTGTAATCCTTTTTGCTCTTTTTGTGTACAGAAAGGCATTATTTGGAATTTACAAGGAAAAATAAATAAACCAAATAAAAAGAGATGCGCAAATTATATATTTTTGTATGTAGTTTGCAATAACTGTTCTAAATAAAACATTAACTTGTTTCCTTGTAATTTGAAATGACGTCAAATCTCCATTTTTAAAATAAGTTTGGACAAAATGTATAATAATTACAGTAAATAAGTTTCTATAAGATTTTGAATCTTAAAAAAAGATTGAATACAACAAAGGTTGTTTTGGTCGTTAGTTTGGGCTGAAGCATAAGTAATAAATGTCAAATAAATAAAATTAGTAACTACATTAAGTATGTGTTTAAGATATAAATAACTATAATTCATAAAATATTATCTTATCCATCTAAATTTACGTAAGAAACGTTATTATAATAAACGTTTTTTGTTATGTGTTTGAATAGTTTCCATTTTATTGGTATGTATATGGAAATATAACCCGTATTGAATGGAAATAATATTATTACCGTTATAGAAATAAATGTAACTGATTTGCTATGTAAATAAAAAGGGTCATAAGTAAGGTAATAATTATTGTAACCATGAATGTTCTGGAAAATTAATTGAATATGATAAATATGCCTAAAAGGTTACAAATAAAAATTGACCTTTAGGAATAAAGATTATATTTCCAACTAGGAAATAAATAAATAGCAAATTTTCATATATATATATACATACATATACATATATTCACATAAGAATTAATTGGCATTAAATATGTATTATTATTTGGAAGTTAGAATAATTAGATTAGAATTCAAAAAGGGACTGATATAAATGACATTTAATAGGATAATAAATGCCTTAGGAAAATATGACCGTTAGCATCATAAATGGCATTAAATGGGTTAATTGATGCCTTAGGAAATATGAAGTTAGGGTCATTAGTGGTAGGTAACCTAATTAATAATAATAAAAGGAATAGAAAGGGGAATCAATGAGGATTGATTGGAGTAATAAATACTAAGTCCAATAAGGAATTTAATAAACAAAACATCCTAGGATTGGAAGTTATAAGTTATCCTTATCTATTTCTAGTTAATCTAGAATTAATATAGTAAAGAATCAAGATTGGACTTAGTAGGTTAATGACCTTATTCGATAGAAGTTTGCACATTCCAGTAGTTGGATATATGTACAACTGATGTGAGATATCATTAACCATAGGAACTCTTGACAATAGTTAATTGCGTAGCAAGGATTATTTCCTAAAATAATGTTTATCTCAAGTATGAGGTATTAAGTGGTGGTAGGGTCCACCTCCCTTCCTAAAAGAGGAAATCTTAGAAAGGAAATAGTTAGTAAACATTAAGACTACTTCGGGAAAGAGGTATTAAGTAGTTAGATCTGCCCTTAAAAAGGGTATTAAGTGGTCGCGTAGCTCACCTCTCGATAAACAAGAAGTATTAAATGGCTATTGGGTACGAGCTTAGTAATCCTTGCGTTAGACCGCTTCCTCTAGGTAATAAGTGACCGGGCTGAGCGTCAACCTTGGGATTAGGTATTAAATGACTGCTATGGAGGTATCATTGGTCCACTTATCCTGCAGGAAGTAGTAATTGGTTACAAGATTATCTAATAAGGTCAGCTAGATAGTAACGCGGTGGTCCGCCATGGAAAGGTCATAAATGACGAGATGTCATCTGCCTATCCTATAGGTAATAAGTGACCGATTACTATCTCTCAGCTTATAAAGAGCATGGGTACATGCCTGAAAGATAAAAGCCTTAAATTAGTAGGACTTGTAGCTAGTTTCCTCTAATTTATATTAGTGTAGAGTAAACCACCGAGAAATGAATTAAGTGACCATTGGGTCCGCCTTGGGTTTTAAGTGATCGAAAAGATCCACTATTATCTATCATTGATAATGAGATCTTAAGTAGCTATATAGAAATAATTAACCTCCTTGTGGAATAATGAGTAGTTGGGAGCCCACCTATTAGTTTTTAGTAATTGGTTGAATGGTGGTTTAATGGCTTCATAATTATGCGTAAATGTTCTTTCCTATTATCATTATCGTTTGGGATTACTACCTCGTGTATGGTAGTTGGTCGTCGTGCATAAATCTTTACAAGGTCAAATTAGAATTACTAGTGTAACGACCCAGATTTTTGAACAGTTTATTTTAAATATTTAGCATGGTTTTAAATATTGAATTCATAATATAAATGAATTTTATATTGGATTTGTCAATTTAATTATCGATATGTGATTTAATATCGAATATATTTAATTATCGAAATAGTAACAATTGAATTCCCAGTGTAATACTAAATCGAAACAATACAGTCGATTAATAGAAATTCTGTATTGAACTAGAACGATAATAATTATTTATTATCGATAAATTTAATTGTTTGAAATCAATTTATATTTTAAATCGAATTTAGTTGTAATCGTTAATTTAAGTTGTTATCTCTTCTATATAGTCAAATTTAATTTCAGAATTTGTTCCGTAGAGCTCAGAATAACGATATAATCTGAGAGCGTCAGTCGTTACGATTAAAAATCGGTTTAGGACTTCGAATTGAGAGACCGCAAGATATTTTAGTTATTTAATTCAGAAAAATCAAATCAAAATAAAATCACATCATTTCAGCTAACCTATGATTAACGAAGCCGACCTAACCATTTGAGGCTGCAGACCTAAGTTTTCTCGAGCACAAATTCCTGCTCCCCAACTTCGTAGCAAGCAAACATCAATTTAATGGCTCTGTACTTCGGTTCCTTCCTCATGCCTATATAATCACGAGAACCCTTCCCTTTTCTTCCCAGATATTTTCACACTGTTATTTCTTCAGAGGAAATTTAATCGAACCCAACCCTTCTCAAAAACTTCGAACCCCAAAATCACGTTCAATACCAAATGGAAATCCACAAAATCGGATTCGCGATAGGAACCACGCGTCCCTGAAGCTCGCCACCAATTCGAAGTCAACCGAGCAGAAACCGAACTCGATGGAATCAAAATCGGATGGTGCAATTTGATTTGGGAAGTTCGAGGTTTTGTAGTCCGACTCCGTTCAGGTGGGAGGAAGTTACGATTTCTGAAAAGGGTGGCGCAGTGGGGTTGCCGAGGCTTCAGGGTTCGACATTGTGGGTGCTTCGGGGTAGGATCCGGAGGTGCGACGATGGGTTTGATTAGGGTTCTTAGGAGACCGATTAGATGATGGACGAAGTGACGCGTTTGGAAGTTTGGAATTTGTCTTTGGGGGTGCGAACTGGGTATTGCGTGGAAAAGGAAAGGGTATGAGGAGAGTTGACAGTATACGTGTGAAGTGAGAAGCATGAACCTGTAGAAGAAAGGGAGTTGTGTTAGGATGTTGGCAGTTTCGGTCATTTACAGTGAGAGGGGTAGTAGGTGTTCGATGGAATGCCGCAGTCGTGGTTTGGTCTTCGGGTGGATGGTGATTGAAAAGAAAAGCATGAAGGTAACGCATACAAAAAAGGAATTAAGGTATACGTTTTAATTTAATTTAAAAATACATAGATTAAATTATTTATTTGTTAAGTTAAATTTAAATTAGTAATCGTTAAATTAAATCTGATAAATCATAGGCGAATAAATCCATTCAAGTTGATTCATAGATGTGACGTTGCAGAATGAAACAGGATAAGCGACAAACGGAATACCGAGGTGAGTAAATCTCACTCACCTTTTATTTATAATTATTTTTATTTTCGTTAAAAATAATTGTTGTGTGCTCGTTTGGATTTTTTTGCTTGCTTTACATATATTAGTTATTTAGGCTATTATATATATATTGGGTTGATTGATTGGTTGGATTCCCGCAGTCTCATTAGCGGATGCCCGCAGTTTCATAGCGGATGATTACCCTATACGCCCCACGCTATGATTAGTGGATGACCTTCTATACCACGATATTCTGCCACGAAGCAGAATTGGTATTATTTATGTGCTAACATCTGTGGATGCAGGAAAACAGGTTGGAGGAATCCAACTGGATTCCTCAAAAATATATTATCTGTTTGTTTAATTGTTTGCATATATATTGTTAGATATGATGTGTTAGAAAAATAAATAATTCGTTGCTTTGTGTGTTTAAATATCACTGGGCCAATTAAAAGGATATTTGAGATTTGAAAGGGGAAATTCTATTTTTTAAATAGAATTTGAATTCTAAATAAAAATAAAACAAGTAGTTTCTTTTTAAACGAAATTTATAAATAATTCTTTTATAACGAAGTTATAAATAAAGTGAAAGGAATTATCATTTGATAATTCAGAAATAGAAATACAAGTGTGAAATTGGAATTTTGAAATGAAATTTCAGAATAGGATGTGAAATGGAATTTTTAAATATATAACTCAAATGAAAGTTGAGTATAATATTTGAATTTTAAAAGGAGTTTAAATATTTGAATTTTAAAAGGAGATTGAATATTAGAAATTCACTAGAAGTTCTAATAGAATTTGAATAGACGAAATTAGAATGAAAAATAGAATTTAAATTCAAGGAATTAAAATAAAATTTTGAATTCAAAGGAATTCGAATAAAGAAATTCAAATATAGATTTGAATGTAGAATTTCAAAATAGAATTTGAAATATAGAATTTCAAAGAGGAATTGAATAGAATTTGAACATGGAATTTCAAAGAGAAATATAGTATTTCAAGGAAGAATTCAAATGTGAAATTTGAATAGAGCTTTGAATGGAATTTAAAAATGAAATTTGAATAGAAGTTTGAAATAGAAATTCAAGTATTGAATTTGAACATGGAATTGAATACAGAAATTCGAATAGAAATTTGAATATGAGATTTCAAAATAGAATTTGAAATAAACTTTGAAAATAGGATTTCAAAGTAGAATTGGAAATAGAATTTCAAATAGGGTTTCAAAATAGGAAATCCAAATGGTTTTGAAATGGAATTTGAATTCAAGGGAATTCAAATGGATTTGAGTGAAGAAATTCAAAGGGTGTTAAAAATGAGTTTGAATATTGAAATTCAAATGGGGCTGGAAACGAATTTGAATATTAGAATTCAAATGGAAAATGAAATTTGAATATAAGAGATTCAAATTGAATTTAAATAGGATTTGATCTATGGGCTTTGAATATGAAATTCAAATGGGTTTTAAACTATGAAATCTTGAATATAGAATTTAAAAAGGAATTTGAATATTTGAATTCCAATAGAATTCAAATATAGAAATGGGAATATAGAAGTTCAAATGGAATTTGAGTATAAAGTTTGAATAAGAGAATTCAAATGAATTCAAGTTAGAATTTGAATATAGGAAATTCAAATAGAAATTCAAATATTGGATTTGAATATCAATTAGAAAAGGAATTGAAAATTTGAAGATGGAATTCAAAAATGAGATTGGAATTTGAATCAAGGAATTCAAATAGAATTAAATAAAGTTGAATTCATTTTTAGAAATTTTAAAAAGGTTTTTATATATATATATAATTAAAACGAACTCGCCGCAGCGCTGCAGTTCGTAAATTGGCGACTCGAACTTCAATTGAATATATAGAACTCGATTGAAGTCGGAATTCTTCGAAACAAGAAACGTCAGGACCGATTTGATAATAGTTTTCCAATGGAAGAGAAAAATCTGAATTTCGTCGTATAGATTTTGAGTTATGTCAAAATCAAATTTTCAGAAAAACAGCGCCAGAACTATTCAAAACCCATAACGGTTTATTTAATATTATAAAAGGATTTTAAGCGATAAAAATCCGAATTTCCTATTTAGAAAATTTCAGAGTTGAGTTGTAAAATATATGCGAATTCAAGTTGTGTAAATGAATATGATTTTTGAAACAGAAACCAGATTTTGATTTATTTAATAGAATTAACTAAATTGGATAGAAATTAGTTAACGAATTTTCGAAGGGGTTTTGGGGTTTTGAATTAGTGAATTCGATTTGAGAATTTATATTCGAAATAGAAAAGAGAACTAGAATTGAAATTGAAATTCAATTTAGTTATGAACGAGTTAAACATTTTGTTTGAACATGTTATGTTCAACAAAGAAGTGAGAGGGGCAAAATGACTAATTAAAGAATAAAATGGGCGGAACTGAATTCAAGCGATTAGATGATATTGAATTGAATTGCAAACAGGTGAATATGTGTTAAGCAGGTTTGGGATGAAGTATATGAAGTTTATAAATGTAGTGCTCGACAAAAAGGTACATGTTTAATTCGTATATGAGATTTTATGCGCCGTATCGGCAAGCCGCTTGGCTTTTCCTTTTTCTTTTTGATTGAGGAAGATACCGGGAAGCTATTTGCAATTTCCCGATGCTCCCGATACAGGGGAGGTTATGGCGAAATTTTCCGGGAATTTAAGGAGTTAGAATATTTTTAAGAAATTTGACAATTAGAAATCTACATATCGATATATATACGAAATCAAAAATAGCGAAAAGGGTCAAAATGGTTATTGAAATATTTGGTTAACAAATATTGATAGAGAAAATGGAAAAGTGGTTTAATTAATGAAATATTAATTAAAGAGCCCAGTGATTTGTTTGTTATGTTGATTGAACACTTGTTTTTATTCGATAGTTAAATCACAGACTATCGAAGTTTTGACCATCGTTGTCAATATGGAGAGACCGGTTGGATTATTATCCGAAGAACCACTCCGTATCGGCATAAGCGTTGCGAACCAAGTATGCTGAATATATTGAAGACGGAGTAAAGTGCAAGGGCTTTTCTATTTATAGAAATAGTGCCTTCGGTTTCGTTCAATCCTAGAACGAACGTAAATGGACGAATGTCTGACAAAGTATTTCCAATGATCAAATGGGTTGGTCTGTATGAATATATATGGTTGCAACGGATTTATCCCTTAGCATAACATCCAGAATATTTGTGCAAACTCAACTAGTGATTAACGGATCTGACAATGTAGCATTCAAAGTGATTGTGTTATCAATGAATGGTAAGTATGCGTAGCCTCAGACCTCAACAACCGGGAAAGGACAAAAATCGGGCAGGCAGCATGGCTATGTGGGTCGCACCCATTAGGGTGTATAATCACCTATCTAGAGAAATTCCTTTTGTTTCTAAATCTATCGATTCTGCCCATTCGGGAAACGGTGGTTTGAGTCCAACCGTTGGTGATATACATTCGATACACTCAAGCGAAATGAGTGGTCGGTCATGTGTGGGCCGGGTTGCAAGATGTTCTTGTTGAACCCAGGTGTATTCGCCTCTAGAGATACATCATCGGAAGGTGGTCCCATACCTTGTCAGGTTGGAAATCCAATCTCCAATAAGCGCCATGCGGTTTTTGATTTTATCATATATATGTGGAGCGTGAGATGCAAGCGTTCTGCTATTTGGTTATTTAGTTGATGTAGACATTATTATAATATCACTGGATTTTCGTATCAAAGTGTTTTGGGTTATAGTAAGGTAAAAACCGTCCACGTTTATGTGTGGGCTGGTCTTACTATTATCTTTTCTGTTGAAAAGGGTTTTGAAAGTTAAACAAGTGGTTGGAGTTTACTCACACCAGTCCCATGACTGACCCAGAGTTTTATTTTGTTTTGTTTTCCCTAAACTCTTGGGTGCCCAAATTTGTACGGGCAGTCAAGTGTTTCAGGCTTTTACAGATACACTTGGAGGAACTTGAAGCTGGAGGCTTCAACGTTAGCTATTTAGAGTTACTTCCGCTGGATCAAATGTTATGTGTACTCTGACGATGGTATGTATATATGTACAAAACAGATTTGTATTTCAAAGCTTATGTTATATAATATATTTTATTCGTTCCGCTGTGAGTTGTGATCTTCGTTTTCTCCTATTCTAATATTTCTTTCTTTCTATTTCTCATCCTCTAACTTCTTTCTAATAATGAGTCGTATTTCTGTGTTATTTGAGTTGGACGTGTGGTGTTTTTAGTCAACTCAGGTAGCACGGATTTGCGGGTCGTTTCAGTTGGTATCAGAGCTGGTTGCTTAATTGGTACGGATGATAGGGGGTTCTCGCTTCGCGTTTGGTGGCGAACGGGAGACTCTTACCCCTACATCTCCCGACAATGTGGGTTGGTCGAGTCGAGAGGCTGGCCGTAAAACCAGTTCTGAGGTATCACTGTATGTCACGGTGGGAGGTTAGCCCACTGCCTGATGGTTGCAAAGCCTAGGGCCGTTTCAGTTGGTATCAGAGCTTAGGTTGAGCGAATACCTAGGCTTGTGTGGCATGTGCTCATTAGAGATAGGGTCAGTAGTACCCTAGAATGAGTTGAGTGTATATCTACGAGAGAGCGTATTTGTATATAAAAGTTGTTTTATATTGTGTTGGCTTGTCTGTTGAGTGGTTTATGAATTCTGGTCGAATCGTGGGACGCCACGAAGTCGATAGGGATTTCTAAACACTTGAACAGAAAATACGACATGATATTGTTTTTAAGAGGGTAAATGAAATAATTTTACCCAAAATTCTATTTTGATATAGAAGAGTAATTTTCTAGAATTATTATTATATGGATGTGTTGGATGTTGATTTTATAATCAAATGAGATTATAAACTTAGAATGGTTATTTATAACCAAATAGAATTTGTATAGGAATTAAATATACAAATGTGATAAATTAGAATAAAATTCAAACCAGAATTAAGAATTCGGAAATCCTGGGAAGTTGAAAAATATTTTTCAAAGTATATTAAGATAATATAGATTTGTTTTAGAAGGATTTGAATAAAAATCATTTTTAATGGATTTTGAATGTGGTAAAGCACTAAACTCACTCCAGTGGCTGGAAAATAATTCTGATGATGATTGCAACATCATCAGTGTTCATTTTCGAGTTTCTAAGTGATGAATTGCTACCTTAGAAAAGTTCTTGGTCGAAATTGATTTGGAGGAAAACAAGCTGATTTGGAAAATTCAAATGTTTTGAATTTGAAATGGAAATAAATATATGTATATATTTATGGGATTTCAAAAGAATTTGAAATAAAAACCCTGGGATTTGGATTCTGGAATTAAAATTTAACTGAAGCAAGTTAAATGGTTCGAGGTGAGTAAATTGACTAGAATCAATTTGAAATAAATTGAAATGAATATGAATTAGAATGCATATGAATGGAAACCAAAAGTTTTGGTGGAACTAAATTTGTTGAAAGATGAGGAGTTGGGTTTCAACATAAGTGAGATGTTGAAAAGAAATAGATTTGTACCCTTTTTCCCACCTTAGCAATTTCGAGGACGAAATTATTTTAAGGGGGGAAGAATGTAACGACCCAGATTTTTGAACAGTTTATTTTAAATATTTAGCATGGTTTTAAATATTGAATTCATAATATAAATGAATTTTATATTGGATTTGTCAATTTAATTATCGATATGTGATTTAATATCGAATATATTTAATTATCGAAATAGTAACAATTGAATTCCCAGTGTAACACTAAATCGAAACAATACAGTCGATTAATAGAAATTCTGTATTGAACTAGAACGATAATAATTATTTATTATCGATAAATTTAATTGTTTGAAATCAATTTATATTTTAAATCGAATTTAGTTGTAATCGTTAATTTAAGTTGTTATCTCTTCTATATAGTCAAATTTAATTTCAGAATTTGTTCCGTAGAGCTCAGAATAACGATATAATCTGAGAGCGTCAGTCGTTACGATTAAAAATCGGTTTAGGACTTCGAATTGAGAGACCGCAAGATATTTTAGTTATTTAATTCAGAAAAATCAAATCAAAATAAAATCACATCATTTCAGCTAACCTATGATTAACGAAGCCGACCTAACCATTTGAGGCTGCAGACCTAAGTTTTCTCGAGCACAAATTCCTGCTCCCCAACTTCGTAGCAAGCAAACATCAATTTAATGGCTCTGTACTTCGGTTCCTTCCTCATGCCTATATAATCACGAGAACCCTTCCCTTTTCTTCCCAGATATTTTCACACTGTTATTTCTTCAGAGGAAATTTAATCGAACCCAACCCTTCTCAAAAACTTCGAACCCCAAAATCACGTTCAATACCAAATGGAAATCCACAAAATCGGATTCGCGATAGGAACCACGCGTCCCTGAAGCTCGCCACCAATTCGAAGTCAACCGAGCAGAAACCGAACTCGATGGAATCAAAATCGGATGGTGCAATTTGATTTGGGAAGTTCGAGGTTTTGTAGTCCGACTCCGTTCAGGTGGGAGGAAGTTACGATTTCTGAAAAGGGTGGCGCAGTGGGGTTGCCGAGGCTTCAGGGTTCGACATTGTGGGTGCTTCGGGGTAGGATCCGGAGGTGCGACGATGGGTTTGATTAGGGTTCTTAGGAGACCGATTAGATGATGGACGAAGTGACGCGTTTGGAAGTTTGGAATTTGTCTTTGGGGGTGCGAACTGGGTATTGCGTGGAAAAGGAAAGGGTATGAGGAGAGTTGACAGTATACGTGTGAAGTGAGAAGCATGAACCTGTAGAAGAAAGGGAGTTGTGTTAGGATGTTGGCAGTTTCGGTCATTTACAGTGAGAGGGGTAGTAGGTGTTCGATGGAATGCCGCAGTCGTGGTTTGGTCTTCGGGTGGATGGTGATTGAAAAGAAAAGCATGAAGGTAACGCATACAAAAAAGGAATTAAGGTATACGTTTTAATTTAATTTAAAAATACATAGATTAAATTATTTATTTGTTAAGTTAAATTTAAATTAGTAATCGTTAAATTAAATCTGATAAATCATAGGCGAATAAATCCATTCAAGTTGATTCATAGATGTGACGTTGTAGAATGAAACAGGATAAGCGACAAACGGAAAACCGAGGTGAGTAAATCTCACTCACCTTTTATTTATAATTATTTTTATTTTCGTTAAAAATAATTGTTGTGTGCTCGTTTGGATTTTTTTGCTTGCTTTACATATATTAGTTATTTAGGCTATTATATATATATTGGGTTGATTGATTGGTTGGATTCCCGCAGTCTCATTAGCGGATGCCCGCAGTTTCATAGCGGATGATTACCCTATACGCCCCACGCTATGATTAGTGGATGACCTTCTATACCACGATATTCTGCCACGAAGCAGAATTGGTATTATTTATGTGCTAACATCTGTGGATGCAGGAAAACAGGTTGGAGGAATCCAACTGGATTCCTCAAAAATATATTATCTGTTTGTTTAATTGTTTGCATATATATTGTTAGATATGATGTGTTAGAAAAATAAATAATTCGTTGCTTTGTGTGTTTAAATATCACTGGGCCAATTAAAAGGATATTTGAGATTTGAAAGGGGAAATTCTATTTTTTAAATAGAATTTGAATTCTAAATAAAAATAAAACAAGTAGTTTCTTTTTAAACGAAATTTATAAATAATTCTTTTATAACGAAGTTATAAATAAAGTGAAAGGAATTATCATTTGATAATTCAGAAATAGAAATACAAGTGTGAAATTGGAATTTTGAAATGAAATTTCAGAATAGGATGTGAAATGGAATTTTTAAATATATAACTCAAATGAAAGTTGAGTATAATATTTGAATTTTAAAAGGAGTTTAAATATTTGAATTTTAAAAGGAGATTGAATATTAGAAATTCACTAGAAGTTCTAATAGAATTTGAATAGACGAAATTAGAATGAAAAATAGAATTTAAATTCAAGGAATTAAAATAAAATTTTGAATTCAAAGGAATTCGAATAAAGAAATTCAAATATAGATTTGAATGTAGAATTTCAAAATAGAATTTGAAATATAGAATTTCAAAGAGGAATTGAATAGAATTTGAACATGGAATTTCAAAGAGAAATATAGTATTTCAAGGAAGAATTCAAATGTGAAATTTGAATAGAGCTTTGAATGGAATTTAAAAATGAAATTTGAATAGAAGTTTGAAATAGAAATTCAAGTATTGAATTTGAACATGGAATTGAATACAGAAATTCGAATAGAAATTTGAATATGAGATTTCAAAATAGAATTTGAAATAAACTTTGAAAATAGGATTTCAAAGTAGAATTGGAAATAGAATTTCAAATAGGGTTTCAAAATAGGAAATCCAAATGGTTTTGAAATGGAATTTGAATTCAAGGGAATTCAAATGGATTTGAGTGAAGAAATTCAAAGGGTGTTAAAAATGAGTTTGAATATTGAAATTCAAATGGGGCTGGAAACGAATTTGAATATTAGAATTCAAATGGAAAATGAAATTTGAATATAAGAGATTCAAATTGAATTTAAATAGGATTTGATCTATGGGCTTTGAATATGAAATTCAAATGGGTTTTAAACTATGAAATCTTGAATATAGAATTTAAAAAGGAATTTGAATATTTGAATTCCAATAGAATTCAAATATAGAAATGGGAATATAGAAGTTCAAATGGAATTTGAGTATAAAGTTTGAATAAGAGAATTCAAATGAATTCAAGTTAGAATTTGAATATAGGAAATTCAAATAGAAATTCAAATATTGGATTTGAATATCAATTAGAAAAGGAATTGAAAATTTGAAGATGGAATTCAAAAATGAGATTGGAATTTGAATCAAGGAATTCAAATAGAATTAAATAAAGTTGAATTCATTTTTAGAAATTTTAAAAAGGTTTTTATATATATATATATAATTAAAACGAACTCGCCGCAGCGCTGCAGTTCGTAAATTGGCGACTCGAACTTCAATTGAATATATAGAACTCGATTGAAGTCGGAATTCTTCGAAACAAGAAACGTCAGGACCGATTTGATAATAGTTTTCCAATGGAAGAGAAAAATCTGAATTTCGTCGTATAGATTTTGAGTTATGTCAAAATCAAATTTTCAGAAAAACAGCGCCAGAACTATTCAAAACCCATAACGGTTTATTTAATATTATAAAAGGATTTTAAGCGATAAAAATCCGAATTTCCTATTTAGAAAATTTCAGAGTTGAGTTGTAAAATATATGCGAATTCAAGTTGTGTAAATGAATATGATTTTTGAAACAGAAACCAGATTTTGATTTATTTAATAGAATTAACTAAATTGGATAGAAATTAGTTAACGAATTTTCGAAGGGGTTTTGGGGTTTTGAATTAGTGAATTCGATTTGAGAATTTATATTCGAAATAGAAAAGAGAACTAGAATTGAAATTGAAATTCAATTTAGTTATGAACGAGTTAAACATTTTGTTTGAACATGTTATGTTCAACAAAGAAGTGAGAGGGGCAAAATGACTAATTAAAGAATAAAATGGGCGGAACTGAATTCAAGCGATTAGATGATATTGAATTGAATTGCAAACAGGTGAATATGTGTTAAGCAGGTTTGGGATGAAGTATATGAAGTTTATAAATGTAGTGCTCGACAAAAAGGTACATGTTTAATTCGTATATGAGATTTTATGCGCCGTATCGGCAAGCCGCTTGGCTTTTCCTTTTTCTTTTTGATTGAGGAAGATACCGGGAAGCTATTTGCAATTTCCCGATGCTCCCGATACAGGGGAGGTTATGGCGAAATTTTCCGGGAATTTAAGGAGTTAGAATATTTTTAAGAAATTTGACAATTAGAAATCTACATATCGATATATATACGAAATCAAAAATAGCGAAAAGGGTCAAAATGGTTATTGAAATATTTGGTTAACAAATATTGATAGAGAAAATGGAAAAGTGGTTTAATTAATGAAATATTAATTAAAGAGCCCAGTGATTTGTTTGTTATGTTGATTGAACACTTGTTTTTATTCGATAGTTAAATCACAGACTATCGAAGTTTTGACCATCGTTGTCAATATGGAGAGACCGGTTGGATTATTATCCGAAGAACCACTCCGTATCGGCATAAGCGTTGCGAACCAAGTATGCTGAATATATTGAAGACGGAGTAAAGTGCAAGGGCTTTTCTATTTATAGAAATAGTGCCTTCGGTTTCGTTCAATCCTAGAACGAACGTAAATGGACGAATGTCTGACAAAGTATTTCCAATGATCAAATGGGTTGGTCTGTATGAATATATATGGTTGCAACGGATTTATCCCTTAGCATAACATCCAGAATATTTGTGCAAACTCAACTAGTGATTAACGGATCTGACAATGTGGCATTCAAAGTGATTGTGTTATCAATGAATGGTAAGTATGCGTAGCCTCAGACCTCAACAACCGGGAAAGGACAAAAATCGGGCAGGCAGCATGGCTATGTGGGTCGCACCCATTAGGGTGTATAATCACCTATCTAGAGAAATTCCTTTTGTTTCTAAATCTATCGATTCTGCCCATTCGGGAAACGGTGGTTTGAGTCCAACCGTTGGTGATATACATTCGATACACTCAAGCGAAATGAGTGGTCGGTCATGTGTGGGCCGGGTTGCAAGATGTTCTTGTTGAACCCAGGTGTATTCGCCTCTAGAGATACATCATCGGAAGGTGGTCCCATACCTTGTCAGGTTGGAAATCCAATCTCCAATAAGCGCCATGCGGTTTTTGATTTTATCATATATATGTGGAGCGTGAGATGCAAGCGTTCTGCTATTTGGTTATTTAGTTGATGTAGACATTATTATAATATCACTGGATTTTCGTATCAAAGTGTTTTGGGTTATAGTAAGGTAAAAACCGTCCACGTTTATGTGTGGGCTGGTCTTACTATTATCTTTTCTGTTGAAAAGGGTTTTGAAAGTTAAACAAGTGGTTGGAGTTTACTCACACCAGTCCCATGACTGACCCAGAGTTTTATTTTGTTTTGTTTTCCCTAAACTCTTGGGTGCCCAAATTTGTACGGCAGTCAAGTGTTTCAGGCTTTTACAGATACACTTGGAGGAACTTGAAGCTGGAGGCTTCAACGTTAGCTATTTAGAGTTACTTCCGCTGGATCAAATGTTATGTGTACTCTGACGATGGTATGTATATATGTACAAAACAGATTTGTATTTCAAAGCTTATGTTATATAATATATTTTATTCGTTCCGCTGTGAGTTGTGATCTTCGTTTTCTCCTATTCTAATATTTCTTTCTTTCTATTTCTCATCCTCTAACTTCTTTCTAATAATGAGTCGTATTTCTGTGTTATTTGAGTTGGACGTGTGGTGTTTTTAGTCAACTCAGGTAGCACGGATTTGCGGGTCGTTTCAACTAGCCTTGTTAGATATATGTTTTGGTTCTGAACAAACGTGATACATTTGTGAATTGTAGACATTGTTATATCTTTTCTACTCACCAGGACTTGTTGTTCTAACCCGCTTCCTCATAATAACTCTCAGATTTAGCTCGAGGAAGACAGAACTTAGCAGGTGTTTAGTTTGGTTTTAGGTTCTTGTTCTATCATGCTCGATATCGATATGGTGATATGATTAAACGTAGTCTCCATAGTCAGTATTAGTTATCTTATTTTGTTTCTTTTATGAGATATTTTACTCTGATTATGCTCATGAGCATTATTTGCAGGTTCCAGATTTATACTCTCCTTTCTTGGATGGGTTTGAGTTTCGATTTTTGTTGAAATTCGTACTCGGAAAAGTATGGGGTGTTACACCTACTCATCGACTAATACAAATTAATCAGGGATAAAACATGAAACTATTGGCTGAAGCACACAATAAAGTTGATGAGGAGTTATAAGACGTAGAATTAAGAATTGTTATTCACCAAAATAAAGTGTCTACACAAAATTCCATAAATTAACATTCGAAGTTTGAGACCTTCTCCTCAAACAGTGATGAAAAATACAGGTGTATTTAGCCCAAATTAAGAAAGGTCCTATGTGATTAGTAAGAAGCGGTCATACAAAACCTTTAAGCTCATGACATTCGATGGAATTCCTATTCGAAGAGTTGTGGACAAGACTCGCTAGGACATATAATGCTTGAAACTTGTACTTTTTTTCAATTCTTGCAAAGTAGGCCACCTAAATTCCAAATCACACTAGGTCATTATATCTTGACAAATTTCCCTTTCTTTCAGGCTTGAATAAAGTTAGATTCTGAACCAACAAAATTTTGTTCTCTATTTAAATGCATACCTTTGCAAGATCACTGTAACGCCCCGCCTCTATACCCACTATCGTCCAGTTCATTTCAGAAAACTGTTGTAGACCATAATGGAGAATGAGGTTTGTGAAGGGTGACTGATTGTATAATTGCTCCATGTGAGGAATGCACATCGAATTCGGATACCGATTAAAATTTCGACCTGACCATTTGGCATATAGAGCAACGACACAACGGCTATATGTAATCCGGAAGGCAATATAAAATAGACAATAACAATAATATAAATATGGTATATCTCATAGCCAGATGCAGAATAATCATATCACAAGGCGGAATAGATATGAATAAACCAAGAATGTGCACAACAAGCTAATGGTCAACAAAGATCCACTAATCCCAAAAGAATAGATACATGTACCATGATCCAAATAAAGGAATGTGTACACAACAATAGATAAAGTCATAGGTACAAAATTACATAAAACTACAGAGGTAGAGTAGTAAGTTGAAAGCGAAGATCAGTCCTGCGAGGAGTCCCAGAGGAGTACCTAAAATGACTTGGTTTGACCCGAGTATTATTTATAGGAATAAATAATAAACGAGTCAGTCTAGTTGTACTTATCAAATAAACTGAGATAATAGGAGACATAATGCAGGATGACATGATTCTACTAATAATATATAATCATAGATAAATATGAAACATGGCATGTCAACGAAATCAGGAAATGACAATGGAATGTCAGTACACAAATATCTCTAAATAATCTCATAGGTAATATAGAATGCAACATTCAAATAATAACACACAACAGGAAATGACAGAGGAATGCCAAACATAAATCAAATTGATGCGCATCGCATCAAAGTAATCAAGAATCCAGAAATCATTTGAAATACAGAAAACATCATAAATAGGCCTGTCACAAATGAGAAACGATCTCTAGGTAGCGAACACATATATTTGAGCCGAAGCTCCTCACGAAGCCGGGTTGTAACCCCGGAGAAGGAAAATACATAAATCATAGAAAGTTGGACCAAAGTCCCAAAAGTGAAATCCAAGAATCATAAATCCCACTAGGGCGATCGAGGACCACAAAAACATAAATCATAAATGTTGGACTGAAGTCCCAGAATTGAAATCCAAGAATTGTAAATCCTACTAGGGCGATCGAGGACAACAAAAACCAAATCATAAAGGTTGGACCGAAGTCCTAGAAGTGAAATCCAAGAATCGTAAATCCCACTAGGGCAACCCAGGACCACAAATCATAAAGGTTGGACCAAAGTCCCAGAAGTGAAATCCAAGAATCGTAAATCCCGCTAGTGCGATCGAGGACCACAAAAACACAAGTCATAAAGGTTAGACCGAAGTCCCAGAAGTGAAATCTAAGAATCATAAATCCCACTAGGGCGATCGAGGACCACAAAAACGCAAATCATAAAGGTTCACATCGATCCGGGTGAGTATAAATTACATCGAGATAGTTAATATAAGAAAATGGCTAAATGTCCCATAATTACTCGCTATTCTCGAATATTGACGAACCCGTTGTTGGTTCATGCTCAAGACAGAGAAAATCACCACACATGTTCGAACGCATGAGTCCTAGAGTTGTTCGCGGAAGTAAATTTATAAGGTGTCATTGTCCTCAGTTTTACTAAGGTAAATAAACTAAATTTCTTGCCCGATCGAGTAAAGAGGTAAGTCCGACGTGACAATGTACACGAGCATGATTGCCGAAGCAAATCGATCATGGGAATTCACGTTGCAATAACGTAAATTCAATTAATAAATCATCAAATATAAATTCAAAAAATTGAATAAATATATAGCTTGTTAGTGGGTTCTATAACATTAGGGAATGATTAGAAACCATATTGGAGCGATAGAAAACAAGGACACAAAACAATGACAATTGGTCACAAAAATAGGGTGTCACAGATCAAAGTACAATCACCAAGGTGATCGACAATGCATAATTCACATTACAGCAACATACAGAAAATCAAAGGGATAAAGGTTGTAATTTCGATTAGTGAACGAATCGAAATCCCAAACTAGCACGTGAAGGTTTTAAACTATATCGGAATAGACTCGAAAGATATCGAGTCGATAATTCACGTTTTAGAGTCTTGAAAAAGGTTTGTGAAATCATAAAAAGGCCACAATTAGTCCCAGATAGTGTAAATTACTATAAAATTAGTTTTAGAAATCTCTCGTCGAGATGGTTCCAACGCACCTGGTTTCGTTGAATTCCGACGATGTACGAAAAAGTTATGATCGTTTTAAGAATTCAACTATTTTGCCCTCTGACAGACGTCTATTGCTTCGGTCAGACGTCTGAAGCGATGCAACAGACGTCAGAGCTGAAGCCAATAATTATGTTCATTCCAGAGAGTTCTATAGACATCTCTTGCATCGGTCAGACGTCTGAAGCGATGCAACAGACGTCCGAACTGGGCCAAATATTACATTTTGCCTAGGCAATGATATGCAATCGATTTTCGAACGAGCCCGGACCTCCCGCGTTGACTCTAAATGTTTAGAGGGCTTGCATACACTCTCTAAAACACAAAAACAACATGCATATATAGACATTCACATGCGTAAACATATATACATTAGGTTGCAATGATTTTGATTATATATTTAAACACAAACTGAATTCCAAACCAAAGCCTACGAAAGCGATTCAAGCGACTTGTAAAGACTTAGAACTTTATCGAGGGACAACGAAGCTTCACAACATCACCAAATCAACTCAAAACATATGCATAAAATCGTGTAAACAATCCTACTTATAATTTAAACTCAATGGAACATAAACATATGGAATCGGCTAAGTTACACTAACATAACCAATTTACTAGCACATGCAAACACATATGAACAATAAATTACACTTGTACAAGCCAATGGCTTATGGCATAGATGTGAGTTCAAAAAGAACTCACCTTTGATTTCAAACAATGAAGAACAGGCTCCAATTCGAGCAAGAACCCACTTTTCTTCATTAGAAACAAAGGATCAACCCAAAAGCAAGCTAGAGCAACCTCTCTTCAAGCAACACACAAGAATCTCCAATCTAAGATCATATAAATGAATTTCCCAAGAATTTGTCATAGGAATAACAAAAATAGAAGAGGAGATGAGCTAGAGAAGGTAAAGAGAGTGATTACCTTTCCTCTCTTTGAATTTGCACATGAACTCATGTTGAATTGGTTTCCTAAATCAATCTAGGGTTTAGGGAATTTTAATTTCCCTTTCCCTAAGCCTATTTTCTATTTTGTAGAGAAGGAGGAAAATGAATGAAGGAGGAGGGGCTAAGAGGGGTTATATGATGAGCTTGGCTAGCTCAACCAAGACCCAACCCAAAGTGCCAAATTTCCGAATCTCTGAACATATCGATGCTTATAGTCAAAAAGGTCGTAAACGACGTTTTGAACTCAATGGAAGTGGTACCGAGTCCTAATTTTATCATTTGTGAAAGACGATATTTTGAGTGACACATAAGATACAATGATATATTTAAATAAAATATTTAAATCTATTATCATCGAATGAGCGGGTTGTTACAGACTTACCCCTTTTAAAGAATTGCGTCCCAGCAATTCCTTAATAATGAAGTAATAAAAACAACCAAAAATAATACCATGGAGTGGTACCATAAGAACCGACATGAAATGAAAATATCACACCCACGGCTAGGTAAGATCCTAATTTCGTCTCGCAAGATCATAAAAGCTAGAGTTCAATCTCGAACCTCATTATCCATGAAGGTAGTCATCCCAAACGGGTAAAATAATTCTAGAAAAATTCATAAGCGCTATGAATTCAAATAGACTTTCTTTTCTTCGTATGGTTCTCAACGGAATGAGAATCAATAAAATGCACAAAAATCAAGCAAATGTAATTCGGAATTTCAATGAGCAATGGGACTGCGTCCAACTGACGCGAGATATCAATAGTTGATATTTCTCTTAGGATATGAAATGGGAATCTATGATGGTTGACTAATCCAATCCCAAAACTCAAACATGACAATATAGAGAACACCGAACTTCAGAATTTTAGTCTTGCGACAAGGT
The DNA here is from genome assembly GCA_030737875.1 of Allium sativum. Lineage (NCBI taxonomy): Eukaryota > Viridiplantae > Streptophyta > Magnoliopsida > Asparagales > Amaryllidaceae > Allium > Allium sativum. The sequence goes on from CM060922.1 coordinate 463,660,096, forward strand.
GGTTGACACCCACAAAAGAACAACTCAGAGATTCCAACGAATTTAGCTAAAGAGAGAAATTCTCGAAGGAATAATCAATTCTAATATCAATGATCCAAGGTTGGTAACGGTATACCAACGAGCTAGAAACCAATTAACAAATATTGGTAACGGAATACCAACAAACTAGAAATCGATAACAAATATTGGTAACGGAATACAAATGAACTATTCGGGGAAATCGATTTCTAACTAAGAACTAAATCTCATTTAGTAACTATAAAGATGAATCATTAGAATTATACGAAATTCCCAATATTCAAAAACTTAAGTATCGATTTTTAGAAAATCAAGAATATCGAGAAGATGATGGATAAGTAGTGCACAAGTTACCACTTCTAAACAACAGGATTTAAGAAAATTTTCCACCAAAAATCTCAAATCGCAAAAACATCAGCAATTAATCAAAGAAGCAATAGACAAATTCTATAACAGGATGAGATTAAACGTAAGAGGTCGTAATCCCTAAAAATTTGATTGACAACGTTTAACAAACGTGCGGAGACAATTGTCAAGCCAAATGATTCAAACCAACAAAGGAGAAATAATAGACATAAATAAACAATTTTGAACCACTCAAAAACAAGAATTAGGAATAATGCGAGGCTCTCAATCCTGGAGTTGTTTATTTACTCAAAGAGAAGACTCAGGATAATTTCTAATTAAAAATCTTGAACCACATGAATTCTTGGAATTACTTCAAGGAAGTCTAGAAATAAATTATCTAGAAAAACAACAAACGATTATATAAAATCGCAAAAAGTCCTAAATATCATTATTTTGATTAACTTATTAATGGTTAATTTAATTTTAGGTATCATTTCAAATGTCGGATTGTCACATAATGCTGTTTAGTAATTACGAACTATAACATGGTGTCCCACGTCTCGTTCGAGATCCTTAACGCACCCAACGGACAAGTAAACACAAGAAAGTCCTCAAAATTTCTAAAATTCATGCAAATCTCGCGAAAATATAAAAATTTAATAAATGATTCGGGATGGCATAAAGGAAATAACATTCCTTTATCAACTTATGAATAAAACACAAATGATATCTTTTGATAACGAAGAGCACGATCAACGTATAACAAAAGAACGTAAATAAAATAATCTCTAAACAAGGTAAATGACATTAAGGAATTAATGACACGTACTTTGACTCAAGAAGAGGGATCACAAGAAGCGGGATGCTCTCCCTCATTCTTGATCTTGAGTTTGGAACGCAACGATACATTTGTTGAGTTAATTTAGCAAAAATGCTTGGTGAATCACACCGGCACAACGAGGTAACAAATGTGTTGTTTTAGCCTGAAGGCTTGGTAATCTCACATTGAACTAGAACTATATAGCTGACAACAAGGGTATAGATTTAGTCACAAAGACATGGTATCTCCATACCGACCGACAAGTGATCAATAGACCATGCTAGGTACGTAACGACGTACAAAAAAAATCTTAACTAGAAATCAAGAAATATCAGGATTAAAGACGCTTGCCGCGTGTGTAGCGACGCACAGGCAAAATATCAAATGATCAATCAACTACAAGGATCATAAATGATCAACAAGATAAGTGTGATACACAATAGTTTTCAAATGCACAAGTCCACTAATTATTCGTCAAAGCAAACACAGGGTCCATAGTCCTCATGTTTACTAAGGCATTTAATTAAATTTCTCATACGATTGAAGTATTCATGGCAATGCCAGTATACGATCACCGAAGCGATCGACAACTTGACATTTACGTTTTAATAACGTAATTCATACAAAAATAGACATTGATTAGCAACTCGAGTCAAAGAATTGAACAAAAGCACCGCTAGAGCACACGGGCCCTAGATGGACTATAGAAATCAACCCGAAAGAGAACGAGTCGATAACTATTCTAAAGGACAAAAAATAGGTCACTAGCCTCCGTAGGGGGTATATTGGATGGACCGGCACTTGCACGGCCACGACCAACTATTTCACTTCTTTAAGGAAAAAGAATGAGGAAAAAGTTAGTCACAAGTTGAATTCAAACAAAGCGAATTCAATCAAAATGGAATCATATAGGAAGATAAGCTATGAAGGGTCTTAAGACTCTAAATAAATCCCTAAAGTACGATTCCCGAGAGATGCTTAAGACAATACCATCGTCATACTATCTTACACTGTTCCGAAAAGTGGCTCTACTACCAAGTGTAACGCCCCGCCTCTATACCCACTATCGTCCAGTTCATTTTAGAAAAATGTCATAGACCACAACGGAGAATGAGGTTTGTGAAGGGCGACCGATTGTATAATTTCTCCATGTGAGGAATGCACATCGAATTCTGATACCGATTAAAATTTCAACATGACCATTCGGCCCATAGGGCAACTACACAACGGCTATATGCAATCCGGAAAGCAATATAAAATAGACAACAATAATAATATAAATATGGTATATCTCATAGCCAGACGCAGAATAATCATATCAAAAAGGCGGGATAGATATGAATAAACCAGGAATGTGCACAACAAGCTAGTGGTCAACAAAGATCTGCTAATCTCAAAAGAATAGATACATGTACAATGATCTAGATAAAGGAATGTGTACACAATGATAGCTAAAGTCATAGGTAAAAAAGTACATAAAACTACAGAGGCAGAGTGGTAAGCTGAAAGAGGAAGATCAGTCCTGCGAGGAGTCCCAGAGGAGCACCTAAAATGACTCGGTCTGACCCGAGTTGTAACGTCCCACCAATTTGACCACTCTAAATTGGTATTTAGGCCAATCTAGAACGTCCAAATCGATGGATCGTTATTAGCTTATAAAGTTTAAAAGATAGAATCAACATACAGAAAATATAGAATAAATAAATGACACAGTATTGAACAACGGAATAAATCTTTTATTTATAAATCAGAGTTTTGAGTACAATATTTTTAAATACAGCGGAAATTTAAGAGAAACAATTTAATACAAGAAAAATCTTTAATGGTTTAAAATCTTCAGAGTGCGCCGTCTTTGAAATTCCCAGCTTTGGCAGTCTTCAAATCCTAAACTGGAATCTTTTAAATCTGTAATTGCTCAGGATCTGACCCGAGTGTTCCATAAAAAAACATAAAACACTCGAGTCAGGATTAATCATAGTTCAAGTAAATTGATTTCAAATAGGAACTGAATATAATAGTTAACCCAACATAACAACTTGGGACGAACAAGTCAGGATAGCATGTATATATATATACGTATGTCAATGACATATATATACACACACATACGATGGTATGTATATACACATGTGTACATTGGCCTCCACACACACACACACACACACACACACACACACACACACATATATATATATATATATATATTAAAACCATACAACTAAGTAAAGTTCCATGCAAAGAAAGGCAGCCTATGCCAGAGGCAAAACAGCAAGTTTACTCTTTGAAGTGTGTTAGTCCATTTCGGCGTCGAATGGAACAATGAGTGTGTCAACAACATGTACCGAGTGACAATGAACTCAACAAGTATTAGGTGGCCATCGGTACAACAGGTGAATAAGTGTGTCAACATATTTACATGGGAGTATGTACATGTATTGACTCACTTATGAACATGGTCAACGGTTCAGTACTACAGGCAATTTTCAAGCAAGAGAAGAAACAATTTTGGCAGCAAAATCTAGTATAGTCCCAACATGGAATGCCAACATATTTAAATTCACATATACCGATAATGGACAGAACATAGAGGCCAAACCCAACAGCTACTGCACATACTTATATGATAATGCACAACGTGGTTGTTGAAGCAATTTACATAAGGGGAAAACTTATAAATTCTAGAAGTAATTTAACAGATATTGGCACATTAAGTGATTCTGGCATATGTATATGCTTAGGTCTAGGTTACTGCAGAAATACGATAGCTGAAATCTTAACTTGAACAACAAGCAGGGTAGTGCACATATATGTCTAGTTTCAACATGGTAAACAACAAATTTTATACAGGTTACTCATGTGTATAGTGAATGCTTGTGCAAATCGGTGGTCTACAAATGTGGACGTACTAATTTCCTTGATAGAGTTTACTAATACAATCTACTCTTTAACAATAGGACAGACCGACCTTTTATCCCTTCATGATAAGAGAAATTGATATATGACAAAACAGAGGGTAAATACCCAGATTAGGTGGCAAAGGCACAACAATGGTATCACCAAAATTCAAGTAAAATACTATGTTGAGCATACTTGGCAGACATCTTAAACAGGGGCAATGGAGCAGTGTTCAGATTAAGTGGAACTCGTGTTAGTGATTACCCAAAATCACCTAGTATGTTCATATTCATATTTAGCCAACGTACATCAATTGACATGAGTAAAATATGGTCAGTAGGTCATGTAGACAAAGTCAAATATCTGTGTATATATTTCCATTTCATTACCCAAATATCCAGTGTTTCAGCATTTCAAATTAGGCACAGACCTTAGGTACATGTATATTACACAAGTAATTTTGCTATGTATATAACAGTATGCTAACATATGCATTTTATAAATGACAGCAAATTTATTCATAAGGGTTCATCATATAATGACAGCAAAGTCTATAAATATATATATATATATATATATCATATGGTTCAGCTAGTATATAAATATATATATATATATATCATATGGTTCAGCTAGTATATAAATATATGTCATATGGTCCAGCATATCCATTTAAGTATTTCACAAACGCAAACATATGATGAATATGCAAAATGCATCTAACAATGATATTAAATAACAAGGAGCTGGAATTATTGGATCTTATAAACACAAGCATATTAATTAATTTTACTCTTGTTTTTCTTTGATCTACACTAATAATAAACTCACACATATATACATATGCATAGGGGTGAACAAGTCTTTACACAGTTTACACAACAGGCTTATAGAATTCACAATATTTCGAATGGACACCCAGTATGCAACTTTACTGTTTCAAGTTTTTGAATAGTGCTACAATTGGCAAAACACTTTTTAATTCGATTGTTTTTCAAAAAAGATTTTTAGCAGGAAAACACTGGGTATAATTTGCGTAAGAAACATTTCACAAATCAAACAAGTTTCCAGAAATTTATTGATTCATTAACGACAACTGTTCACACTAGTAATTCACGCATGAACTGTTCTCATCAGAATAGGGGTACATGCGCATGGGGATTACAATTAGGAAGGCAGCAAAACACAAAACTGAGTGTATATCAACAAGGCAGCAACATTAAGTGGAGTAATTCAGCACAAGCAACGCAAATTAACAATTTTATTCAAGCAAATACTGAAGTCAATAAACTTGAATCAATGATTAATCGTGAGTTAATTCTCACCTTGAAACCATAGTGATGAAGGGGAAAAGGCGATAGCTTTTAGCGATGATACTAATGCTAGCAATTGGGTGCTTGGGTCTGAAGTCGATGGCAGCTCAAACGATGGTGAGGGCATCACAATTTTGATAGCAGTGGATTTCCAGACTTCGCAGTGGGCGGAAGCGAAGGCCGATTTGGAAAAACCGTTTTTGATTTATGGTCGAGGAGGGTAGACTGATGGAGGAGGATGGTGGCGATTTAGGGCTTTGGTTTCACTGGAGAAGAAGCAGGGTGTCACCGTGTGGCTTCGAGGGAGATGACGATTTAAAGGCAACAACTTCGGGATGAAGGAGGCGAGTAATTTAGGTCGTCTCCATTGAAATCAAGAAGGGAAAAGGGCTTTTCTTTTATTGAATGGATTAGGATATGATCAATTTATAGAAGGGAGAGCCATGCTTTCCACATTTACGTGGGTAGGAAGGAACTGATGGTGTGTGTAGGAAGTAACCAAACGTTATATTTAATTTATTTAGTTACGATTCCTTGAATTTTTACCGTTTACAGTTTATTTTTGAACTGCCACAAACGAACTTCAATTACGATGGATTTTTACGTACCGTCATACCTCGACATTTTGAGTCAAATAAAATTAGTCTAGTCGTAGTCTAACTCCGTTCGTATACGATGTTATTTTATTTTTAACTTATTTATCGGTCTACCAATTTTATTTCGTTTGTCTACCGATAACTCCGTTCACTTCCAAATTTGAAATGTTAATATCTACACATATCTGACCCAATTTTCCATGTAATTCAACATATAAAATTTTCAATTCGTTTAACGTTAAGTCCGTTCATTTTTAAACTCAACCATTTATATTTCTCCATCAAATTTAAAAAATTCGAATTTAAATGCCCAACCAATTCAATTCAAATATTCGAGAATTAAATAATTAAGTCCCAACCAACCGTTCTTAATTAAATATCAAATCCAATCTATAGGCATACAATATATTTGATTTATAAATTTCTAGCTCCAGTACCAATATTAAATCTTCAATAAATTTTATATTCCAGTTGGTGAAACTTCTGGGTTGTTACACGAGTATTATTTATTGGAATAAATAATAAATGAGTCAGTCTAGCTGTACTTATCAAAAAAACTGAGATAATAGGAGACATAACACAGGATGACATGATTCTACTAATAATATCTAATCATAGATAAATATGAAACATGGCATGTCAACAAAATCAGGAAATGAAAATGGAATGTCAGTACACAAATATCTCTAAGTAATTTCATAGCTAATATAGAATGCAACATTCAAATAATAGCACACAACAGGAAATGACAGAGGAATGCCAAACATAAATCAAATTGATGCGCATCACATCAATGTAATCAAGAATCCAGAAATCATTTGAAATCCAGAAAAAATCATAAAGAGGCCTGTCACAAATGAGAAACGATCTCTAGGTAGCGAACCTATATATTTGAGCCGAAGCTCCCCACGAAGCCGGGTCGTGACCCTGGAGAAGGAAAATACATAAATCATAGAAAGTTGGACCGAAGTCCCAGAAGTGAAATCCAAGAATCGTAAATCCTACTAGGGCGATCGAGGACCACAAAAACATAAATCATAAATGTTGGACCGAAGTCCCAGAAGTGAAATCCAAGAATCATAAATCCCACTAGGGCGATCGAGGACCAAAAAAATACAAATCATGAAGGCCAGACCGAAGTCCCAATAGTGAAATCCAAGAATCTTAAATCGCACTAGGGCGATCGAGGACCACAAAAACAAAAATCATAAAGGTTGGACCGAAGTCCCAGAAGTGAAATCCAAGAATCGTAAATCCCAATAGGGTGATCGAGGATCGCAAAAACACAAAACATAAAAGTTGGACCGAAGTCCCAAAAGTGAAATCCAAGAATCTGCCACTAGGGCAATTGAGAACCACAAAAACACAAATCATAAAGGTTCACATCTATCCTGGTGAGTATAAATTACACCGAGATAGTTAATATAAGAAAATAGCTAAATGTCCCATAACCACTTGCTATTCTCGAATATTGACGAACCCGTTGTTGGTTCATTCTCAAAACTGAGAAAATCACCACACATGTTCGAACGCATGAGTCCAAGAGTTATTCGCCGAAGTAAACGTATAAGGGGTCATAGTCCTTAAGTTTTACTAAGGTAAATAAACTAAGTTTCTCGCCAGATTGAGTAAAGAGGTAAGTCCGACGTGACAATGTACACACGCACGATTGCCAAAGCGAATCAATCATGGGAATTCACGTTGCGATAACGTAAATTCAATTCATAAATCATCAAATATAAATTCGATAAATCGAATAAATATATAGCTCGTTAGTGGATTCTATAATGTTAGGGAACAATTAGAAACCACATTGGAGTGACAGAAAACAAGTACATAAAACAATGACAATTTGTCACAAAAATAGGGTGCCACAGATCAAATTACAATCACCAAGGTGATCGACAATGCATAATTCATATTACAGCAACATACAGGAAATAAAAGGGATAACGGTTGTAATTTCGATCAACGAACGATTCAAAATCCCAAAATAGCACCCAAAGGTTTTAAACTATATCAGAATAGACTCAAAAAATATCGAGTCGATAATTCACTTTTTAGAGTCGTGAAAAAGGTTTATGAAATCATAAAAAGGCCACAATTAATCCCAAATAGTGTAAATTACTCTAAAATTAGTTTCATTAGAAATCTCTCGTCGAGACGGTTCCAACGCACCTGATTTTGTTGAATTCCGACGTCGTATGAAAAAGTTATGATCGTTTTAAGAATTCAACTATTTTGCCCCGTAACAAACGTCTATTGCGTCGGTTAGACGTCTGAATCGATGCAACAGACGTCTGATCTGAAGCCAATAATTATGTTCATTCCAGAGAGTTCTATAGACGTCTATGACATCGGTTAGACGTCTGAAGGGACACAACAGACGTCTGGACTGGGCCAAATATTACATTTTGCATAGGTAATGATATGCAGTCGATTTTCGAACGAGCTCAAACCTCCTGCATTGATTCTAGATGTTTAGAGGGATTGCATATACTCTCTAAAGCACAAAAACAACATGCATACACACACATTCACAAGCATAAACATATATACATAAGGTTGCAATGATTTTGATTATACATTCAAATATGAACTGAATGCCAACCCAGAGCTTACGAAAGCGATTCAAGCGACTTGTGAAGATTTAAAACTTTGTCGAGAGACAACTGAGCTTCACAACATCACCAAATCAACTTGAAAACATATGCATAAGATCGTGTAAACAATCCTATTTGTAATTTCAACTCAATGGAACATAAACATATGGAATCGGCTAAGTTACACTAAAATAACCAATTCACTAGCACATGTAAACACATATGAACACTAAATTACACTTGTACAAGCCAATGGCTTGTGGCATAGATGTGAGTTGAAAATGAACTCACCTTTTATTTCAAACAATGAAGAACAAGCTCCAATTCGAGAAAGAACCCACTTTTCTTCATTAGGAACAAAGGATCAACCCAAAAGCAAGCTAGAACAACCTCTCTTCAAGCAACACACAAGAATCTCCAATATAAGATCATATAAATGAATTTCCTAAGAAATAGTCACAGAAATTCACAAAAATAGAAGAGGACATGAGCTAGAGAAGGTAGAGAGAGTGATTACCTTTCTTCTCTTTGAATTTGCACATGAACTCGTGTTGAATTGGATTCCTAAATCAATCTACGGTTTAGGGAATTTTAATTTCCCTTTCCCTAAGCCCATTTTCAATTTTATAGAGAAGGAGGAAATTGAATGAAGGAGGAGGAGGGGCTAAGAGGGGTTATATGATGAGCTTGGCTAGCTCAACCGATACCTAACCCAAAGTGCCAAATTTTCAAATCTCTGAACATATCGATGCTTATGGTCAAAAAGGTCGTAAACGACGTTTTGAATTCAATGGAAGTGGTCCCGAGTCCTAATTTTATTATTTGGGAAAAATGACATTTAGAGTGACACATATAATACGATGATATATTTAAATAAAATACTTAAATCTATTATCATCGAATGAGTGGGTTGTTACAGACTTCCCCCCTAAAAAGAATTGTGTCCCCTAAATTCCTTAAGAATGAAGTAATAAGTAACAACCAAAAATAACACCATGGAGTGGTATCACAAGAACCGACACGAAATGAAAAGATCACACCAACGGCCAGGTGAGATCCCAATTTCGTCTCGCAAGATCATAAAAGCTAGAGTTCAATCTCGAACTTCATTACCCATGAAGGTAGTCATCCCAAACGGGTAAAATAATTCCAAAAAAATTCATAAGCGCTATGAATTCGAATAGACTCGCCTTTCTTCGTATGGTTCTCAAGGGAATGAGAGTCAATAGAATGCACAAAACCAAGCGAATCTAATTTGGAATTTCAAGGAGCAAAGGGACTACGTCCTACGGACGTGAGATATCAAAAGTAGATATTTCTCTTAGGATATGAAATGGGAATTTGTGATGGTTGACAAATCTATTCCCAAAACTCAAACATGACAATGTAGCGAACACCAAACTTCAACATTTTAGTCTTGCGACAAGGTGGCTGACACCCACAAAAGAACAACTTAGAGATTCCAATGAATTTAGCTAAAGAGAGCAATACTTGAAGGAATATTCAATTCTAATATCAATGATCTAAGGTTGTTAACGTAATACCAACAAACTAGAAACCGATAAACAAATATTGGCAACGGAATACCAACATACTACAAGTCGATAATCAAATATTGGTAACGGAATACCAACAAACTAGAAATCAATAATAAATATTGGTAACAGAATACCAATGAACTATTCGAGGAAATCGATTTCTAGCCAAGTACTAAATCTCATTTAGTAACCATAAAGACGTATCATTAGGAATTATACGAAATTCCCAATATTCAAAAACTTGAGTATCGATTTTTAGAAAATCAGAAACATCGAGAAGATGATGGTAGTGCACAACTTACCACTTCGGAACAACAGGATTTAAGATAATTTTCCGCCAAAAATCTCAAGTCACAAAAACATCAGCAATTAACCAAAGAAGCAATAGACAAATTCTCTAACAAGATGAGATTAAACCAAAGAGGTCGTAATCCCTAAATATTTAATTGACAAGGGCTAACAAACGTGCGGAGACAATTTTCAAGCCAAATGATTCAAACCAACAAAGGAGGAATATCAAAAGAGCTCATCCTTTAGATATTCATTTCTAAGAACAATGCAAGGCTAACTCCATAAGTGAATTGACTATAGCACTTCCAGCTGATCGGCTAGATCATAGATTCGAAGAAAGGAATTATTGTGTTTGCCATGGATCGCAAAAACTCAAATTTCCCTCCCCTCCCGGATTCCAATTCTCTCGAGCGATCGTTCACTAGAGAAAATAAGGAGACTCATGGAATCACAAGAATAATAAAATCGCTTTAGCAAATCGAAACAAGGATTAAGAATTAGGTGAGATTCTCAATCACTATGAATTTTCGAGAATTAAAGAACTGAAATCCAGAAATTATAGACATAACTAAAAAATTTTGAACCACTCAAAAACAAGGATTAGGAATAATGCGAGGCTCCCAATCCTGCAGTAATTTATTTACTTAAAGAAAAGACTTAAGATAATTTCTAATTAAAAATCTTGAACCACACGAATTCTTGGAATTATTTCAAGGAAGTCTAGAAATAAATTATCTAGAAAAACAACAAACAATTATGAAAAATCGCAAAAAGTCCAAAATATCATTATTTTGATTAACTTATTAATGGTTAATTTAGTTTTAGGGATCATTTCAAATGTCGGATTGTCACATAATGGTGTTTAGGAATTACGAACTACAACATGGCGTCCCACGTCTCATTCGAGATCCTTAACGCACCCAACCGAAAAGTAAACACAAGAAGGTCCTCAAAGTTTCTAAAATTCACGCAAACCTCGTGAAAATATAAAAATTCAATAAATCATTCAGGATGGCATAAAGGAAATAAAATTCCTTTATCAACTTACGAATAAAACACAAATAATATCTTTTGATAACGAAGAGCACGATCGACGTATATCAAAAGAACATAAATAAAATAATCTCTAAACAAGGTAAATGCCATTAAGGAATTAATGACAAGTACTTTGACTCAAGAAGAGGGATCACAAGAAGCGAGATGCTTTCCCTCATTCTTGATCTTGAGTTTGGAACGCAACGATACATTTGTTAAGTTAATTTAGCAAAAATGCTTGGTTAATCACACCGGCACAACGAGGTAACAAATGTGTTGTTTTAGCCCAAAGGCTTGGTTATCTCACACCGAACTAGAACTATATAGCTGACAACAAGGGAGTAGATTTAGTCACAAATACATGGTATCTCCATACCGACAGACAAGTTATCAATAGACCATGCTAGGTATGTAATGACGTACGAAAAAATCTTAACTAGAAATCAAGAAATATCAGGATCAAAGACGCTTACCACGTGCGTAACGATGCACGGGCAAGATATCCAATGATCAATCAACTACAAGGATCATAAATGATCAACAAGATAAGTGTGATACACAATAGTTTTCAAATGCATAAGTCCAGTAATTATTCATCAAAGCAAACACAAGGGTCCGTAGTCCTCATGCTTACTAAGGCATTTAATTAAATTTCTCCTACGATTGAAGTAGTCATGACAATGCCGAAATACGATCACTGAAGCGATCGACAACTTGACATTTACGTTTTAATAATGTAATTCATACAAAAACAGACATCGGTTAACAACTTGAGTCAAAGAATGAAACAGAAGCACCACTGGAGCACATGGGCCCTAGATGGACTATAGAAATCAACTCGAAAGAGAAAGAGTGGATAACTATTCTAAAGGACAAAAAATTGGTCACTAGATACTCAAACACCCCTCCGTAGGAGGTACACTGGGTGGACCGGCACTTGCACGACCACGACCAATTATTTCACTTCTTTAAGGAAAAAGAAGGAGGAAAAAGTTAGTCACAAGTTGAATTCAAACGAGGCGAATTCAATCAAAATGGAATCATATAGGAAGATAAACTATGACGGGTCTTAAGACTCTAAATAAAACCCTAAAGTATGATTCCCGAGAGAGGCTTAAGACAATACCATCGTCATTCTATCTTACACTGTTCTGGAAAGTGGCTCTGATACCAACTATAACGCCCCGCCTCTATACCCACTATCGTCTAGTTCACTCCATAAAAATATCGTAGACCATAACAGAGAATGAGGTTTGTGAAGGGAGACCGATTGTATAATTGCCCCATGTGAGGAATGCACATCGAATTCTGATACCGATTAAAATTTCAACATGACCATTCGGCACACAGGGCAACTACACAACGGCTATATGCAATCCGGAAAGTAATATAAAATAGACAACAATAAAAATAATATAAATATGGTATATCTTATAGCCAGACGTAGAATAATCATATCACAAAGGCGGAATAGATATGAATAAACCAAGAATGTGCAGAACAAGCTAGTGGTCAACAAAGATCCACTGATCCCAAAAGAATAGATACATGTACATGATCTAGATAAAGGAATGTGTACACAACGATAGCTAAAGTCATAGGTATAAAAGTATATTAAACAAGAAAGGCAGAGTAGTAAGCTGAAAGCGGAAGATCAGTCCTGCGAGGAGTACCAGAGGAGTACCTAAAATGACTTGGTCTAACCGAGTATTATTTATAGGAATAAATAATAAACGAGTCAGTCTAGCTGTACTTATTAAATAAATTGAGATAATAGGAGACATAACGCAGGATGACGTGATTCTACTAATAATATCTAATCATAGATAAATATGAAACATGACATGTCAACAAAATCAGGAAATGACAATGGAATGTCAGTACACAAATATCTCTAAATAATCTCATAGCTAATATAAAATGCAACATTCAAATAATAGCACACAATAGGAAATGATAGAGGATGCCAAACATAAATAAAATTGATGCGCATCGCATCAAAGTAATCTAAAAATCATTTGAAATCCAAAAAACATCATAAAGTGGCCTGTCACAAATGAGAAATGATCTCTAGGTAGCGAACCCATATGTTTATGCCTAAGCTCCCCACGAAGCCGGGTCGTGACCTCGGAGAAGGAAAATACATAAATCATAGAAATTTGGACCGAAGTCCCAGAAGTGAAATCCAAGGATCGTAAATCCCGCTAGGGTGATCGAGGACCACAAAAACATAAATCATAAATGTTGGACCGAAGTTCCAGAAGTGAAATCCAAGAATCGTAAATCCCACTAGGGCGATCGAGGACCATAAAAACACAAATCATAAAGGTTGGACAGAAGTCCCATAAGTGCAATCCAAGAATCGTAAATCCCACTAGGGCAATCGAGGACCACAAAAACACAAATCATAAAGGTAGGACCAAAATCCTAGAAGTGAAATCCATGAATCGTAAATCCCACTAGGGCGATCGAGGACCACAGAAACACAAATCATAAAGGTTGGACCGAAGTCGCAGAAGTGAAATCCAAGAATCGTAAATCCCACTAGGGCGATCGAGGACCACAAAAAAACAAACCATAAAGGTTCACATCGATCCGGGTGAGCACAAATTACACCAAGATAGTTAATATAAGAAAATAGCTAAATGTCCCATAACCACTCGCTATTCTCGAATATTAACGAACCTCTTATTAGTTCATACTCAAAATAGAGAAAATCACCACACATGTTCGAGCGCACGAGTCCAAGAGTTATTCGCCGAGATAAACGTATAAGGGGTCATAGTCCACAGTTTTACTAAGGCAAATAAACTAAATTTCTCGCCCGATCGGGTAAAGAGGTCAGTCCGGCGTGACAATGTACACGAGCACGATTGTCGAAGCGAATCGATCATGGGAATTCACGTTGCAATAACGTAAATTCAATTCATAAATCATCAAATATAAATTCGATAAGTTGAATAAATATATAGCTCATTAGTGGATTCTATAACGCTAGGGAACGATTAGAAACCACATTGGAGCGACAGAAAACAAGGACAGAAATTTCACCTCTTCCATCAATAGGTTTAGCCAGAGCATTTGTAACACGACCCAAATAAGCAAAACAATGACAATTTGTCATAAAAATAGGGTGCCACAGATCAAAGTACAATCACTAAGGTGATCAACAATGCATAATTCACATTACAGCAACATACAGGAAATCAAAGGGATAACGGTTGTAATTTCGATCAAGGAACGAATCGAAATCCCAAACTAGCATTCGAAGGTTTTAAACTATATTGGAATAGACTCGAAAGATATCGAGTCGATAATTCACGTTTTAGAGTCGTGAAAAAGGTTTATGAAATCATAAAAATACCAAAATTAATCCAAAATATTGTAAATTACTCTAAAATTAGTTTCGTTAGAAAGCTCTCGTCGAGACGATTCCAACGCACCTGATTTCGTTGAATTCCGACGAAGTATGAAAAAGTTATGATCGTTTTAAGAATTAAACTACTTTGCCCCCTAACAGATGTATGTTGCGTCGGTCAGACGTCTGAAGCGATGCAATAGACGTCTAAGCTGAAGCCAATAATTATGTTCATTCCAGAGATTCTATAGACGTCTGTTGCGTCAGTCAGACGTCTGAAGCGTCGAAACAGAAGTCTGAACTGGGCCAAATTTTACATTTTGCCTAGGTAATGATAATTTTGCCTAGGTAATGATATGCAATCGATTTTCGAATGAGTCCGTACCTCCCGCATTGATTCTAAATGTTTAGAGGGCTTGCATACACTCTCTAAAGCAGAAAAACAACATGCATATACACACATTCACATGCATAAACATATATACATGAGGTTGCAATGATTTTAATTATATATTCAAATATGAACTGAATTCCAAACCAAAGCCTACGAAAGCGACTTGTGAAGACTTGAAACTTTGTCGAGGGACACTGGAGCTTCACAACATCACCAAATCAACTCAAAACATATGTATAAGATCGTGTAAACAATCCAACTTATAATTTCAACTCAATGGAACATAAACATATGGAATCGGCTAAGTTACACTAACATAACCAATTCAATAGCACATGCATACACATATGAACACTAAATTACACTTGTACAAGCCAATGGCTTGTGGCACAGATGTGAGTTAAAAAAGAACTCACCTTTGATTTCAAACAATGAAGAACAAGCTCCAATTCGAGCAAGAACTCACTTTTCTTCATTAGAAACAAAGGATCAACCCAAAAGCAAGCTAGAGCAACCTCTCTTCAAGCAACACACAAGAATCTCCAATCTAAGATCATATAAATGAATTTCCTAAGAATTAGTCATAAGAATTCACAAAAATAGAAGAGGAGATAAGCTAGAGAAGATAGAGAGAGTGATTGCCTTTCTTCTCTTTGAATTTGCACATGAACTCATGTTGAATTGGATTCCTAAATCAATCTAGGGTTTAAGGAATTTTAATTTCCCTTTCCCTAAGCCCATTTTCTATTTTGTAGAGAAGGAGGAAAATGAATGAAGGAGGAGGGGCTAAGAGGGGTTATATGATGAGCTTGGCTAGCTCAACTAGGACCCAACCTAAAGTGCCAATTTTCCAAGTCTCTGAACATATCGATGCTTATAATCAAAAAGGTTGTAAACAACGTTTTGAACTCAATGGAAGTGGTCATTTTATCATTTGTGAAAAACGACATTTTGAGTGATACATAAGATGCGATGATATGTTTAAATAAAATATTTAAATCTATTAACATCGAATGAGAAGGTTGTTACAATCACTAAATGAGATGGTCTAATTTACTTAAGTTTCCTGAAACCAAAAAAATTATATTCCTATGAGATATATCCTTGACTTCCTTGAGCTTTTGAATATGCTTCAAAACCCTTAGATCGTCGAATGTTTAATATAAAAATATTCCTGGTAAGCCATTGAATATGATTTGAGATTTAAAAATATTTCTTCTAAATTGTTGTATGTGTCTTACAACTTAAAATTTGTTCTTTTATGTAGTTGTATTTGCTTCAAGACTTAAGAACTCTTCTCATTATTTGTTGAATGTGCTTGGAGCCGTTCCAACCACCGAATGTCCAACTATAAAGTTCTTATGAAAAGATATCGAATGTGCTACATGGCTAAAAATCTTCACATAAGTTGTCGAATATGCTTTGAGACTCCAAGCTCTTTCCATAAATAGTTGAATGTGCTTGGAGATCCAAAATTCCGCTTATGTACTGTTAAATGCTTCCCGAAACAATAATTCATTGTAAGATGCCAAATGTGCATTGAGACTCAAGAACCTCTCACAAGCTATCAACTATGCTTTGAGATTCCAAACTCTTCTCGTGATCCATCGAATATGCTTCAATCAACTAGATAGCGATCCTAACTCTTTTCATAATTAAATGAATATGCTATGAGGTCGTTGGATAATCATACATCAGTCCAAACTCTTGTTGTGAGCTGATGAATATACTCTAGGTCATTAGTCCATTGAGCATTAATCCAAACCCCTTTCGTGAATTCTCAAATTTGCTTCAAAACCGGTTTGGTCATCGAATTCGCGAATTGTTAGCCCACGAAGTTGATAAAACTAAACTTTAATACTGTTGAATCATCAAACATCAATCCAAAAAACTTCAAAATTTGATAAAACCGGGCTTCGAATCATCAAATCAAGGGTCGATTGACTTAAAACCCCATAAAGTTAGCAGACATACGTTCTAGGGTTACAAGTCTACTCAAAGAAGTTGAATCAATATGTTAATCAATTAAACATCTACTCGAATCAAACAAAGCCTTAGGAGTTAAAGAGATCAAGCTGAATAGTAATGTCCTTAAAGGAAGGGACTGAACCGTGACTTGACCATGTACAGTTGTACGTACTAGACTCGAGGCAACCAAATGAGTTGCTATAAAATCCCAATAATAGTTAAAGTGCATAAACATCATTACACTACAATAAGCATGTAACAGCCCTACTTTTTATGTCAAAATTTAATGTGTATTTAAATAAAATAAAAGAATGTAAATTTGATCGGTAAAGATTTACTAATAATAAAAATGGATTAAATTAGATAAAAACATTTACAATACCAAATAATTTTATTATTTATATATAATTGAAATAGTTGAAGATATTAATTTATTTTAATTTAATATTAATTTATTTTAATTTAATGTTGAACTAACAAATAAATTAAGAAATAATATTACATAATGAAGAAATTAGCTGAGTGTACTTTACACGGTAATGGCTGCCAGGTAACTTCACTCTAGTCACCTTTCCCTGAATCTCGCTATTCCTAATCTCTCATTAACTCATCCTACCTTTCTATCCCTTCCATGCTCGCCTCTTCCTATGCCTCTTTTCCATTCACTGTCACCTTCTTCCTCCTCTCATGGCAAAGAACAGAAAGAACAAACCTAGACTCGTTGGCGCTGACGTTTTTCGTACTTTGGCAATTAGGTCAGGACGTCCCTTCTTGAGCGTGGATATTGTCAGATCTAAAGATTGAGCTGAAGGGATTGTCAGATCTAAGAATATATCTCAACTCAGCAATGTTTCGCCTTATAACATTGGTCCATTATTTGGCATTTAAATCATGAGTGAGTCTTTGCATTCTCGTTTTATTAACGATGCATAGAATAATTGGTATGGAGCTAATTTCGCTGCCAAGGTAGATGTAAACCAGCCACTGATGAATGAGCATTTGGCTGCAGTGAATAATATGGTAGTTGGGGAAGTGAATAGTAATTTTGAAGCGGTGAATGGTGTATGGGATACTCAGTATAGATTTGATTACGAAGTAGATGTAGTTGTTCCTTCCAAAGTTGCTGCCAATGTCACGCAAGGGATTGACTTTGTTCTCCCTTCAGCTGTTTGTAACAACGCTTCAATCAAACATTCTACAAAAATATGGAATTCCTTGTTCGCTTCCCTGCCTTGCATTGTAGGAGACTACTTTCCGTCGATTTTGAGTATTCTAGTTGTGATATTCCCCTGGAAAATGTAGTTAGTGATGCTGTATCACGATGGAAGGATTTTCTAGTAGGGTTTTTATCAACTCCATAGCCCTTTATTTAAAAGT
The DNA here is from genome assembly GCA_030737875.1 of Allium sativum. Lineage (NCBI taxonomy): Eukaryota > Viridiplantae > Streptophyta > Magnoliopsida > Asparagales > Amaryllidaceae > Allium > Allium sativum. The sequence continues at coordinate 463,678,650 of CM060922.1, forward strand.
CAGCGAGCACCGTCGAAGTACGTGGAAACTCAAAGGAGGGTTGCATGTCTATTTTATTGATGGAAAATTCTATTTTAAGTTTTCTAACACAGAAGAAAGAAGATGTATTATTGAATTGGACCCCTCGATCATCAATGGTAAGCCGTTTATTATCACCTCACACAGTGGCAGAACCAAAAATACATTTTGGTGACGTCACATTAGAGAAAAGTGAGGGGAATTTTTTTTTAAAGAATAAAATATAACAGATAAATGACCTTGAAGCCTTTACCTGCAACGATGTCCCTCCGAGCTCGGTTGTTGTTCGGAGGTTGTGAATATCCACCGGCTACACGCTTTGGCTCTATACCGGCTGGACATGGCAGTGGCAAACTTGGTACTTTTCCTGTTGTTTTTTCATATCTAGCTGCTCTACCTTTCTTTTTAAAATTAACATACTTTCCAACTTCCAATGTGAGAAAATCTTAGCCGTTGAAGATTCCAGGTGCTCTGATTACTCTTTGAAACTACCAGCTGAAACTCGTCTGAATTAGGATTATGAACATTTCGATCACTTCCCTGACGCGAATCGGCCCTCTTTAAACTGTCTGTCCTGACGCCTACTAAGTTAAGGTTTCGGAGATGGATTCAACAGCTTCATTCATCTTCTTTGTGCGCTATTTTTGCGATGCGTGACAAGATGAAATAAGTTAGGATTAGGGCATGGCGGCGTAATGGAGGACTGTAAACCCATTCGCTTTAGGGAAGGGCTCGTTGGTTGTCTGGGACTTGGAGGGTCGTGGGGAATCTTCGGGGCAACGACGATTTGGATGGCGGCGAGAAGGGGGACGGGAAAGGGGTAGGAGGTTGGGAATCAACTTGCCAAGAATACTTCCTCGGAGCCGCCATTGTTATGTGTCGGTTTAATTCGTTTTGTTGATAGGTTTTCTCTTTTGGTTCGCTACTGTGTCTTTTTTTTGTTTTCTGGTGAGGTCATGTGACCTCACCAGCTATAAGCTCCCTCCGCCCTTGACCTCACGGTGCCCATCTATTGGACGTGCTAGAGAACAGATTCTATCAATTCCAGTTTGGGCTCATATTACACATATCCTTATAGTTTTCTAGACTTTGATTGGTTTCAATTGGTTGGCTTGCCGTATTGGTAAGCTTAGGTGCTTTGATGCTAACATAGTGGATAGAGAGTGCTATACTTATGCGAGGGCTTTGAATGAGATCACTCCGGATAAACCACTGCCTCGACAAACCAAAGTTTCTATTGAAGGAAATGATAGTTTTGTTGGCGTATCCCACGGTTAGGCGCCTGATATATGTATTACTTGTCATTTTTTTATCATACTTCAGTTGCATGTAAATTAGGTATAGGCGTGCCCATTCCAGAGAAGCTTCTACTTTCTCGTCTACCCCCAGGACGTGGGTTCCTAAGGTCCGGCTCTGGTGACCTTCCCACCTTTGGTCCTGATGTCACTCTTGATCCGTCGGTTAAGGTTATTGATCCTACCATAGTTACTGCCTCGCGTGTTGATATACCAACCTAGTCTTCTTATCAATCTTTAGAAAACCCCTTATATTGATCTTTCTATAGAGATTGTGATACATACTGAGATTCTTTTCCTTATTGCTTGGCATTTAGCTTCTCCTATGTCTCCTGCCATTTCCTGGAACCGCTCTGACCAATCATGGCAACATGTTTTTTATGATACGAGGTACGCTATGAAATATCAAGTTACTACAAATATGTTAGTAAAGAAGCATAGGTTAGGCGTCTTATATACCATACAGTTGATGGTGAGCTCGTGCTTTATACTTCTGGAGTGTATGGTAACTGAAACTCTTTGCTCTTAACGGATCCTGCTTAGGATAGGAAATACGCGTATGGCCTTAGCTCTGAAGGATATGATCCTTCTCTTGCCACTTTATACTCGAATTTCCTAAACGTAATTGGGCGTGCTTCTTTGGTAGAAGCCAGTGGATCTCCTTCTACGGAGGGAGGCTAGTTTGTATCGCACTTAGTAACCTTGGTACCTCTGTCAAGATCCTATTTTTGCTATTGTTTTCTTTTTGTTCACTGTTCTGGCACTTCAAACCAGAAACTTGTAGTTCGGTGGATTGCCTAACTCCTATGCCTTCTTGTATTCATTATTTGTTGTAATCATAAGCCGTGGTGACCACTATAAAAACCGGTTGGCTTTACCAAAAAATTAATTTAGGTGAGCACTGAATTTAATAAAATTGTCTATTGTCAAGTTGTAACTCATAGAATGTATTAAAAAATCATTTTATATTGAAACTGAAATTTGTTTTGCGACAAAAATTCAAATTTTAAATACAAAGGGAAAAAATGAATTAGATTAAATCGGGTCGAGGAAAATAAGGCCTAAACTCATTCAATTTCTCGCATCTTCACGACAATCACATAACGCTGTAAGTAAAACCCGACCTAAAAAAGAAAGGGGAAGGAACGCTAATCCTCTTAAAAATAGAAATCATGCACCCCTTAAAAAAACGATGAACTCGAGCTAGCGTATAATGATGACAATAAGAGGCATCACTGCGAGCATGCCTGGATGAAGACGAGGAGTCACGACCTAAGAAGTTGCGAGGAGCATAAAACTTACGTAGTACTGGCAGCCTCAACCTTGGAAGGATTGGTTGACTAGACGCGAGATGACATTAAGGGTGATTCAGGGCTGTGGAAAATCTCATAAATGGTGGTGGATGGGATGTGAGGTCAAAGAGGATGGTGATTTGGAAGGAGAGTCAGCCTATATTAATTGGCATAGTCAGTAATTAGATGATTGAACATGGCTGAGGTCACTTAGAAATTTATGTCTTACTCATTTTATTCGATGCTTAGTTCTTATATTATGATTTGGTTTTGTTGATAGAGTGAATTATTACTTATCATACAAATTTAGATGGTTGCAATAGATGATGTTGTTAATAGGATTGAATTATGTGATTTTGTGTGAAATTGAATTATTTGAATCTTATTTTGATAGTTGATAGTGGATATTTGAGTTCTATTTGATGATAAAATTGTAAACAAAATGTGTTCGTTTTATTTTGTTTGGTCCAATTTATGTTGTATTACATAGATTTATTTATACCAAGTAACTAATAATTTTTTATCATTCAATTGTTTTTAAGAATTAAAATAGATTGTGAAAGCTTTATAAAATTGTTTTGATGTTCTCACTACAACAAAAAGACCTATTACAGTTTTATTTTTACAACTGTCACAAATTGCAAGTTGTCATATGTACTTTTCACATCTTTCTTTTTAAAAAAGTTCTTTTTTTAAACAAAAGAGGGTACTTATATTAAAAAAGGGAGTACAAAAGTTTTGAGTTGATACAAATACAACAACATGAAAACAAATTCTTTACAACAGGACTAAAACCAGCTCGAAACTGAAATAAAAACCGACACAGTTACACACTTACACAAATAAACAATAACGATGCTACAAAAAGGACCACAACAACAAATCCCAGAAGACAACGGCACATGAGAGACAACGAAACCCTAGAAAAGCCCAACAAAAAAATTCCACAGTAGAAAACTAAGCCAGAAGAACGAACAACCGATATTGCAATAGCAACTGAGATGAATCACAAACTGTAGCAAGTCAAACTTATCCATCATCCACTGAAACAAGCCTAAAGGGAATGCATCACAAAAAGCACCATAACAACAAAAAGTGATCAACAGAAAAGCATAAAAGCATGGCCAGGCTCCACAGTTCCACTACACCACTACAAACCCTTAAACTGAGACACTAGATAAAAAAAAACTCCTCCTTGTCAACCATATCACCACAGAAACAACATCATCATACTACAAAACCAGATCACCAGTAAGAAGCAACTCTTAAAAACTCCAAAAGCACTTCAAAGGATCATCTCTAAAAACAAAACCATGAAAACAGCAAATGATACCACCAGAGGATTAAATTCCACCAATATAAATGAAAGCATCAACCATTGGAAGACTCAAGAAAGAGACATGCAAGAAAACTTCTTTTTATAGATGCCGCCATTAATAATACCACCAGTTTAACCTCCATTATCCTTGGCCCTTTTTGCTTTTGATCTTGTTTGATATTGGGACATTAATTTGACCCACTCCGAATTTGTTTCAACTAAAGAGCTATCGTTCATAACTGTTCTATTCCCTTTAAACTTATTATTCTTGAATTTTGATCGCCTTCTCTTAAAACAACTTGTAGAACTATCTGATTCATTCACCATTAATTCTCCGTTAGCAAAGTCATCACCAAATTGCATACCACTGTCATGTTCACACATACTCTTATTATCTATATCATAACATACATTTGTGAACCCCGTCCGAAATACCATCTCTATCATTTATCTCCACATCCTTTTCCTTATCCATCATATTATCACAAAGATTTAGTGAACCTGCATTTGCATAATTTTGACTCATAAGAAGGTTCTCATCAGTTGACACATCAACTGAATTACCTAAATTTATATTATCCACAACTGTTTCTTGCATACACTTGCTAGTTTATGCCAGAATATAAAGGGATTTGACTTGCTATCACCAGATTTCTGGGCTATAAGCAAATCAGGGATTGTAGATTTATGATTATTATCATTTCTCTCTGTTGACCTTAACTCGTTACCTTTTCCTCCTAATTCTTTCACTAAAATAAGATTCCTACTCATATCATTTTCATTTGTAGTAGTATCAACATCCATTCTACCATCTGTAGAGACACTGTCCTTAGGTATCTAGACTCTATTTGATTTGCATACAACATTAGAGTGCCCAAATACTCTACAATTAGAACATGTAGAAGGTTTCCATTCGTAGTGAACTTTTTGCCAAACTAAATCCCTATTGTAATATTGTATAGGAACCATTTCAAGGAATTTAAAGTCAATTTTATTCTCTATTAACACTCTAGCATATGAGGTTCGAGTTAATCCCTCAGTAACAGTATCCAATATAATAGGGTCACCTAGAATTAATGATATCCTACTTATGGCTTCAGTAGACCAGAAATCAAGATCGAGATTTGGGAATTGTATCCATAAACGAATTGTGTCAAGGAATTCTCTAGTTAATTTCAATCCAGGTTCATACTTTTTCATAAACATCAATTTCTTGTTATAATAATATGGACCTGAAGTAAGTATTCTGTTACAATCTTCGACTGGTTCAAACTTAATAATGAAGAGACCATTGTATCTAGAAAAAAGTTTATAATTACCCTTCAAACCCCAATTTCTATTAGTGTAAACTTTAAGGTAATTATAATAAGGTCTACTGCCGTACACATAAAACACTATCGAACTCAATCATTTACCCCTCGCTGCCTTAACCAGATCTTCACTAATTATCGCAAATGTAATATTATCCTTCATAACTGGCTCATAATAAGTTAACTGAACAACATCATGATGAGAGTTATTTTCTTTAACTGCTTCTAACCAGGATCTAATTCGTAAAAAAATTACCTTAGAACCATTAGCTAGATAATATGTCTGCTCCTTGTTAAGTAGATCTAGAAAGCCCTGCTTGGATTCAAGATTTGGACTTCGAATATTATCATGAATTGATTTGGAACATAATTGGTCTGCATGTGACTGAGCAAAATTGAAGTCTGGTGGAATAACCGATCTGTTATCTGAATCGAAGAATAAATTTTCTTTCGAACGAGAATTGGGATTAGGGAGAAAAGCGATTGCCATTTTTCAGCTGACTTAGAAAAAGGAATTGTTGATAAGTGTTTGTTACGATTTTTTTTAAATACCTTTTTAAAAAGTTGTGACAAACACTTTTCAATAATTCCTTTTTCTAAGTCAGTTGTAATAGATGCCTATTACAGCTGTCTATGTTCCAGTTGTAATAGGTACCTATTTTCAATAACTTTTTTCATATCGAGTTGTAATAAATGCCTAATACAATTTTTTTGGATGGTTGTTATTGATGTGGAAAATCATCGTGGACTCAATGCACACCAACACCCAAGTGTTTGTGTCATAGAAACACGGTAATACAAAGTAATGTAAGTGAATTCAGGGAGAACACAACTTTTTATAGTGGTTCGGCACTAACACCTATGTCCACTTTATGACAGTCATTCATCGTATGTTTGTTGATTACAAGAGTTGTACAAATTCGGACAATATTTGTGTACAATGCATTACAATGGAACAGCAAAATGTATGTTAATTTTAAACTTTGTCTGAAATGCCCGTCTTCTTTTTTATTGAGTGAAAAGTGTGTTTACTTGGTCAATAATGTCTAAATTTAGCTTCAATATCCAAGAAATTCAAAAATGTCCAAAACAGTCCAAAAGCAGTGTAAAAGTCCTTGTAAATGTCCAAAAGTTGATAGAAAACATATATGCAATGTTTTATTGGTCCATGCTATGTTCAATAGTCATGGAGAGGGAGACGGAAACCATTAATGATGCTTTTAGAGCTCTAGAGTGTAAAAAATCGAACCCTTTTGAATGTCAAGCTTGGGGGTATTATAGGTAGTGGGTTGGGTAGGAGTAGGTGAGATTTGGAGACCACACAACAGAAAATCGCATCCCACAAGTTCGCATGCAAAAAATGCATCACATCCATGGTGGGATAAATCGCATCCTACATTGGTTGAATCTGAAAATTCGCATCCTGCTGTGCGTGGCAGCGTATCTCGTATCCCTCTTTTGGGATGCGAATTTCGCATCCCTTGGGGATACAATGTGTCGTATCCCTATGTAACGACCCGAACTCCCCCGGTCTCCGAAGAGAAGAGAAAGAATGGATTGTCTGAGAACAAGACGAATCAGAACACAAACAGAAGAACATTTCATTGCTTATTACAACAATTTACATCAGAGTACAAGAATATATAGAGTATCAACAAATAATATACACTTGATAAACATCAGATATTTACAAATTACAATGTAGTGGAAAATAATACATAACACAACTAAAAGAGATAAATGGATACAGAGCATTCCGAATATAGCTCCAGCTGTAAACCAGGATCCTGTGAATATAATATCTGCAAGACCAAAACTACTAGCTGCCTGTGCGGACAATAGGGGCACCCAGAGTTTAGGTTAAAACAATAAACTCCAGGTCAGTCATGTGACTGGTGTGAGAATTAAAATAGTTATTTAAAACTTTACTTTAAAATTTGGTAAATCAAGGGACCTCGCCGTATAATACAAAACGAGTTTCCTCCCAAGAATACTAGTGTATAAAACAAACAGCGCAATTCTTTTTAGAAAAATGAAGCTATTATAAGACCCAGGTCCCATCACACAATGCAACGCAAGCTGGAGGATAGGGTTTTCCCTTATAATAGCCAAACATTCTTGGTACATTTAAAACAAATCACTTGATACTATTATAAGTGCATAGTGTATAAAACAACTTCATATATAAATGTATCAATCCTTGACGGCATGGGTACCATATATCATGTCACCAATACTAGGATCTATAATCAAAACTGAAATGTCATCTATTGGAAGTTGGATTTCCATCTATGAACCAAGGCAAGGGATCGTCCTTACAGCTTCGAGACTCTCTAGCCCGAGCGCCAGGCAAGCGCGCAGGCAAGCCTTGGATCGTTAGGACCGGTCCACACGAAGTGGATTAAAATGTCTGAACAATACGTTTCCTCGCCCTATGGGGCGTAAACTGGTCATATATCGACCGAACCATCCATCGGCACCGCAGTGACCGATATAACCGAGGCGCCTCGCTATCCATCATCCACATAAGTAAAACGTCTGGGCTTGCAAAACCCAGACACCACTCCTAGCTAGAAGGAAACGCATGTCCTCCCTGATGTCCTCCCCCGTTTCTCGTTCACACCGGGGTGTGAGGCTCGCGAATTAATGCTATACACAAAGCTATGCTATATTAAAGTCGTGCTTTGATCATCAACCACAAGACTCTGCATTTCAATAGAAGCCTTGATCATTTGCATCTCAACATGCCACACAGGCAATTCACACCATGCAACTGATGTCTATCAATCACACAGAATGAAATCCAATGTCAGACACACATCCATTTACAAGTTCGTTCTGGGTCTGAACGAAACCGGAGGCACCTTATTGCTTGTCCCATATGTTCAATACAGGAGAGAGGTCCTCGCATACCCGGTCGATCTCCAAGTACGTCTGGACGATCACCACTTATTACCTCGTCTTAGGTGTATAGCCCTATCAAGACATCATTTATCATCCAAACGATGTGAATACCTCCGGTCTTCTACCATCGTCTTCATCGTCGACTCATCGCCGATTCAGTTATTCAGAATGGGATAAACCCGGTCTTTCTGGATAACTCGCGTATATAATAAACAAGTGCTATAAAAACACAACATACGCCTTATTCCGATTCAGAATATTCTTTTATCCAAATATTCTTATCCTTTGGGAAAGGTTCCCATTAATTTTATCAAAGATAAATCCTTTAAATTTATTCTTTAATCTTCCTTTGGATATCAGTTCAAACCAGATTATGGTTTATCCAAACTAGCAGGGATTAGCGATCCTTACCAAAGTAATCATTTGTTTAATTTCCTAATCCCAACCTATTCATCCCATGAAGTAAAACTGGTAACACTTCATATCTAACACCACCGTGTTACGGTAAAATTAATTACCATTTCACGTTCAAATCTAATTAAAGATTTAACTATCGCTTGGAGCAAAACTGGTGATACTCCATTTTGGATCATTTCTTGAATTTGATAATTTTAGTTATCAAATTCACCTTTCAATCTATTTAAAGATTCATTAAAACTCTAATTTAGTTTTAATTTCCAAAAATCATTACTTAATGATAATTCAAAGTTAAGAAATCAATCTTATCTTTAACTGGGTAAAAGAACTAATGTCATTTAAAACACTGCTCATGATAAATCCAAAATCTCATTCCATTAACAATGGAATTTTCAAGGAAACTAGATCGATATGTATAATCGATATAAACTTCCACATCCAACCGATAATATAAATGGAATAACGGCAAAGCCTTTTAAATTCCATATATATTAACAGTCTTCCCCTACAGAAGCTCACTTCGATTATTACCAAATCGAATTCCATTCAATTCCAATTTAATATGTTAAATTGGAAAACTTTATTTTGGAAAATCTCCTTTAAATCTTAACAAAAGATTTATAAATTCCAAATCACATTTCACTGTAAATCGGGTTAAAGAACGAATGTCGTTAAAAACACATTTCACAATAAACCCAATTTCAAATTCCATTTCAAATCCAATTAAATGTTAATTAATTGGTAATTCTTCTCTATATCTTAATTAAAAGATTTATTTTTTTTTCACACGGGGTTTAAGAACAGTATTACTGAAGACCCCATCCCGTCAGTCTCTAATTGTAAACTAGTAGGAGAACAATTCCCTAAGTATTAATCCCGAAGGCCGAAATCAACATCAGATCAATACCAAGGAAACCATTCAACTTAGCTAATCTCCAGTTAATTTCTAATTTTCTTAACTCCATTGGGTTTAAGAATAGTATTATTAAAGATACTGGTCATGAAAGACCCAAAATCTCATTCCATTGTTAATCGGGTTAAAGAACAGGTGTTATTTAAAACACCATTCATGATAACCCCAAAAACCAATTTCAATTTAATTCCAATTAATTTTTAATTAATTGGTAAACTTCATTAAATCTTAATAAAAAGATTTATATCGTTTCTCAACTGGGTTTAAGAACAGTGTTATTGAAGACACCATTCACTACAAACCCAAAATCCAATTCAATATTAAATACAAGGCTCTGAATAGAAAATATATCGGCTTCTATTCAATATCAAATTCTGAAATCAAAAAATATCGTATTGAAATAACGATATATGTATCTTCCAAATTCCTCCACAATATATGTATAATCACGAAACCCAATATCGACATATTCCGAAGATAATTTCGATTCAAATCCATTCCAATTCATATATTGGAAATTTCTGGTCATATTAAAACCATTCACAAATCCAATTTATTTGATTAAAAATTATTGGATTTCAAATCTAGTTCATAACTAGTTCATTTCGATAAAAATATATTGTTATCTTTTCAAATATAGAATTTTTCATCCAATTCTTTCTAAATCATTAATTATGATTTTACACAAATTATTGATATTTTTAATAATTTTATCAAGGCCCGTAGAGTCGATTTCCATAAACAGCCATTGAACTGCACTTACATCGACCTTTTCCAAATTTGATTTGGATATAATTCCAAATCCAACCATTAGATTCCAAATTTCTTGTATTCGTTGGAAATCTCCTTTCGATACGAACCTAGTGGTTCCTGTTTTAGGAGAATCCGATGGTCCGATCTCCCGTAATGTCCATTCAAAGTCAATGGTCGAAATTCGTGAACTACCGCGGCGCAGCACGTTCTATTCAGGCCATTATATATATTTCATCGATTTACATTTAAAACGTATTTTATAAATCGTTTTAAATTCGTTTTCAAAATGATTTCTACTTCATATTCAATTTCAAATCAAAATTGAATATTCCATATCATTAATATATAAATGATAATACAAAACATTAGATTTTGAAATCACTTCGTTTTCGATATTCTTTAAAAAAATGAATAAAATCGATATAAATATCGTTCACGTCAAAATGGCGTTAATTTGATCAACATGACTTTATATATTTAAATATTTTCGTGTCCATCCCAAATCAGACATCAAAATCAGATTTTGATCTTTTATTGAATATTATTTTAAAATATTCGTTATTTTAAAATATTTATTCTTTCTGAACTGGAATCGGACACAGTCAATTACCATATAATGTTATTTATATGGATTTCATACAACACATGTATAGAACAACAATGATAAACAATCAACCATCATCCAGAGTGCATTACACAACTGCATAAGCGTTAAATATAAATAATTAACGCTTACAACAGCCTGTCAACCAATCGATTGACATACAACTAAATATTGGGATTAGAGTATGTCCAATATCATCCCAATACCCGTGTGGGGTTTTCAAACAACAAACACTTAATATTATTTGTGCAGTTAGGCGATGTGTAAAATGTATCGTCCCAATCAATATCCGTCAAATGTGTGTACATAAACAAATCGCCCGATTTGTTTATGAATATTTATTTTATTCATATACACATTAAAAAATTATAAAAATATTTTATTCAACACATGAATATTTTATTTTCCATTCCACATCACTAACCAAATTCACACAAACAAATCAATTTAAACACACAACTAAACAAGTCGTCCATGGTTTGTGGACGACGGAGAGCAATTCATATATGCAGTTATAAAATAAATAACTGTACAAGGAATCCAGTGAGAGAGTTCTCACCTTTGGGATCCACTCCTCCATTTCATTTCTGAACGGTTCGGATTTGATCCCGTCGGTTCCATCGCATTATGTTTCACATGATTTTATATTAAAAATCACATTTTTATTTCAATGCTACATATATAAAAAATCTATTTTATATCGCTATTGAATATATAAAAATCATATTTTTACTGCTACTTCATATATATAAAAATCGAATTTTTATCGCTACTTCATATATATAAAAATCCCATTTTTAATTCGCTACTTATATAAAAATAATATTTTAATATTCTTCATTATATAAAAATCCTATTTTTATATTATGAAAAATCATTCCTTTATATGATAAAAAATCAAACCTTTTTATAAATAAAAATCTAACCTTTTTGTAAATAAAAATCAAACCTTTTTGTAAATAAAAATCAAACCTTTCTGTAAATAAAAATCAAACCTTTTTTGTTAATAAAAATCAAACCCTTTTGTAAATAAAAATCAATCCCTTTTGTAAATAAAAATCAAACCCTTTTGTAAATAAAAATCAAACCTTTTTGTAAATAAAAATCATTACTTTACTATAATAAAAATCATTACTTTATTATAATAAAAATCTCATCTTTAACATATAAAAAATCCCATTTTTAACATATAAAAAATCCCATTTTTAACATATAAAAAAATCTCATTTTTAACTGAAGAAATAAAGATAGAAAACTTACAGATTTCGATCGTTGGAGAGAGGGTCCGCTGGCGCGCAATGGTTTTGGGTTCGGAGTCGCGATTGGGTATGGAGGTAGCGGGGGGGGAGGGGGGGTCGCTTCAGGTCAGCGGCACGGAATGGGGCCTACAACAGCGACTGGAGGCGGGTAGGACTGGTTGTGGTTTCACGAGGTGGCTTCGATCGTAGATACTAGGGTTGAGCGATGGAGATGGAGCGGAGGAGAAGGCAATGGAGGGAGAATGGAGTTCGTCTGATTGACAGTGGGGGAGCGGAGGGAGGGGCAATATCGGTTCGTCGGCGCCATTTTTTGTTTTGGGGGAAAACGATTTTCTGATTGAAGAAATAAAGTGGGGAGGGGATTTAAAGGAAAACAGGTTAATATATTTTATTATTATATTATTTTTTTCCGTTTTATTCTCTAAAAGGTAGAAATTTCGTTCGAACTCCAAACGAGACCCAACGACTGTCGCCCCTAGCTAATTACCCCCATTACGAACACAATGAGATATGTTTCATAACCCAATTCGGCTGTTACGATCAGTCTTTGTTAAATTATAAATCAATATATTTTAAATTCAAACGTACATTTCAATTTACTAGGGCCACATACTGACTACAAAAATTCTAGAAAAATAAATTTGGTTTTGTTTTGACGATATGGTCCTAACAAAACTAATTTCGTCAAATTTGGAGATCGTTTGAAAAACCGTCATTTTCCAGTCGATTAAATTCAAACTAAATTGACTAAACGCATTTAAATCCACCACGCTCACATATTAATTCCAAAAGTTCTGAAAATTGGAATCTAGCAATAACTTGACAATCCAGATCCAACAAAAGTGGTCTCGTCGAAAATGGAGGCCGTTTGAAAATTTTCTATTTTTAAGGGCTATATTTCCAAAGCGACTATTCTGAATTCTCAACTGGACATAACTTTTCATTCCCGCTATGAAATCATGATTTTTCTGATTCGTTGGAAAGATATTTTCAAATAGATTCAAATATTTCTAGTTTCACTAAAATCTGGTTTATTTTGAATCCTGTACATTCATTTGAAAGTTGAAATCGAATTTTCAAACTATCGCGCTATTTCCAATTCCTTTTATAATTAAAATAAATATTTATATTCTAACTTCGATTTAAATAAATTTATACGTTCTGATTCTATTCAACATAAATTTCTAGCCTTTATTATTTAAAATAAATCATTTTAAATATTCAAAATTCATTAAAATTGTCAAAATAAAAATTTTAAATTGGTTCTGATTTTTCGGGTAGTTACACCCTAAAAGTAGGAAACACGTATCCCAAGGGATACAAGCTACGAAGTCGGATGTGAGGGGATGGAGGATGCGATGTGGTGGAGGATGCGGTGCAATGGGGGATGCGATGCGATGCCAGTGATGCAGATCCAAAGAGATGTGATGCTGGTGATGCGGAGCCGAAGGGATGTGATGCGAGGCGAGGGAGAATGTGAGGCGATGGTGGTGGTGTGGAGCCGGAGGGATGCAATGTGAGGTGAGGGAGGACAACTTCGACCAAAAAGCATGTCAACGGTTGTAATAGATGTTTATTTAACACTATCGAAACAATTAGATCTGATATCAGAATTTCCCTCCACGTCTAAAATTTTGGCTCCAAACACCCTAATTTTGAATCATCCCTACATACAACTTAATTTTATATAATTTATTTTGCATCATTACTGTTTTGTCCTCTTTTCTTTTCAAGTTCACAAGGTGTTCTATTAATGTTAGCCTGCTTCATCTGATCTTTTATCTTCAATTCAAAATTCAATTTTCCAAAAAGAAAAATTTACCAACAAAATTTTGCCTACTAGAAAAATATATGCGGAGCCAACGCCTCTATTCAATTAAATTGTCCCCATACCATGGAAGATCCCTTTGTGTCACCTACACTTCGATTGCAGTCTGTGCTTATTGTTGAGATCTGGAGAAGCTCCGTTGACAATCGAACCTTGAAATCTACAATCAAGATGCTTGATGTAAGTTGAAATTGCTTCCAAGGTCGTTGAATTTCAAGCCATTGATACAGAACTATGAAGTTGTGATGGGTGCTGGAATATTGCCTAACGTGATTAACTAGAATACTAGTAATAATGTTTGTTAGAGATACAAATTCTTAAATGAAGACAAGGACTTAGCAGATGAATTTTTAAATAAAGTTCCAGCTAAATCAAATTCTCATTAGCAGAGAGCGCTCCAAACTTTGAAGTGAAGTATAACACGAGACTTGTTTATATTAGAGAAAAAACATATGCTATCAATAGAGATGTTATGCTAAGGCGGGTTTTAACACTAGCTGAGTATCTTTTTATTTATACCATATCCAACGTTTTGATTAAAGTTAGTGGATTTTTGGTGCATTAAAGATGCTAGTTCATTTAAAATATGTTTACTAGTATCTTAAATTGTGTATTACGTAAATTTTCAAACTGCGATGCTATCTTTTAGTGGAACTACTTATGATTTTTTTTAATAAATTTGTAGCTGATGCTTTTGAATAAAATTTTGGATACTAGAAAACTTGGTTGGATTGAAGTTCTCTGCGGTTTATTACTAGCTACCATATTTCTGTAAAGAATGACTTGCACGTTAAGGGAGGACATTTCCATTTGCATGTATGTATTCTGATCTACTTCTTTTCATCTTGTTGTACACAAAGCAGGCGACTATAAAATCAATTATGATGGTCTTGGCTATGCCTATTATTCGCGGTCTCTTACTGGGGATGAGTACTTTTTTCAAAACATGGCGTTTAAGTTATTTCGCTAAGTATATTACTACCAGGTTTACAGTTGCCCATTTGGCTATTAGATTTTGAGTAATTGGAAATCGATTTGATTTAGTGGTTTTCGATGATGTGAATCTAGTATTATGTACTTTGTTCAGTTTTTTTTGGTTTGTTTAGTTGTAATGGAAATTCTATCCTTTGTTTAATTTAAATTTGTATAAGTGGCTTAAACAATGGACTAAATACAAGAGTTTCTTTTTTTGCCATTTTGTTTTTTTCATTTTTATTTACTATTTTTAGTACTTATATTGAAATATACAATTAATTCAAGAATTTAAATTTGTAATGTCGTGTAATTACATTTTACAGCTGAAGAAAGCATTTGTAAAAATATTTTTTTAAAACTGCTAGAAGTACTTGTAAAGGTCTTTTTGCAAGTGTAAGAAATAGTTGCAAAATATTCTTTTACAACTATTAAAAGTCATCATAAAAAGGTCTATTACAATTGCCAGAAGCAGTTGTAAAAAATTTCTTACAACTGCCAAAAGCCTTTTAAAAAAATCTGACTCTATTACAACTTCGAATATAACGACTATAATGTGATATTTGTTATAGACCTATTACAACTTTTTTTAGCAGTTGTAAAGGGATGTTTTTTTTTGCAATGTCTGGAATATAAATATATTTGTGTTCATATAAACATCTATTTATGATTATAATGAATTTTAGACATTAATTGGATTATAAGAATGTTTTGAGATTTGATAAGTGAAACAAATATTTTTTTCCTGAAACCTTCCTTATATACCTATACTATTAAAGTGTGTTACAGAATAATACTATCAGATAATATGGGGATTGAGGATGTATTGGGTATAGACTTGTAAACTCTTTTAAACCAACACTTATATGTATTAAAACATTAAATATATTACTTATATATACGTACTCAGTTCATGTCCAAAACAATAAACACATGTGCCTTCAGGATAAAACAACACAATAAAAAGTAATAACAGAGACCACAAAGTTGATCATAATGATAACATATATAATATATATCAGTCAACACAATACAAAATAATATTATGATATACTAAATATCAATGCTCCTTTATGCCCAGTATAATACAATTTATCTCAATATCCTTGTACCTATAATATCTTAGACCAAAACAAGTATTATATAAATAATAAACGGAGAAGACTATACATAAATCCAATATAAAAAATGGTGTTTAGAGTATACTGAATAATAGAAATATCATTCCAGTCATATTCAAAACATCATCACCGATGAAATCTATCAAAACATAAGCCATATAATCAATATAAATGGGTAAATCATATACATCCTATAATTCTCATTCAAATTTCAAAATCATCTCCAAAAACATATCACCATGTATAATCAAAGTAATAAAAAAAATTAAGTCCAAATATCACTCAGTCTCTAAAATAAGAATCCTCTACATTGATAAAATAAATGCCAATACACGAAATCATAGAAAAGGGCGACACATACTAGTTGCGGTTATAATAGGTAAATACTATCTCACATAATGAGTAAACATCACCAATACCATAAAATAAAAGTTAGTGATAAGCTAGAGGATTATAATGCAATATACGAAAACATTAATAGTTGATTATACGATAAAAAGATAATAGCTATACACATTGAAGAAGGATATGGTATTGACTATACCGAGGACATAGTCTCTGGTATAATTTTGTACTTGACTATTTAACATTCTAGAACTAGAAAGGGAGATTGAAGGACACACTGTCTTTAGGAGTACCTACGAATATGGTAAAACCGTGTATGTAATCCATCCCGAGCTCCTCCCACTGCCTTGGTTACTAAGATAGCATCGTGATTACTATCCATTAAATATCATAAACACGTTTTAGGACTACGATCTACATTTTGGTCATAATCCTACGCGAGCCTCTAAAAGTAAAATACTATTGGCCTAAGTGACACAAGGTGCTAAATGTCGTAGACACGCAGCTATATAAGTATTGTCGAGAAGAAAGAGTAAATATATTGCCAAACATAACATTTTGTTCATAGACTCAGGGTGCGATCTGACGGAAACGTGTTAGGGTGGATACTGGTCATCCAAGTTCAATCCTGCAACAGAATGGCAGTTGGACAGTGATAGCCTAGTGCTACTAACTAACAATATATCTGATAGATTATAGATACACATCTATATATAAATTCCAATGCATGAAATTATGAAAATACCGATCTGTAGTAAAATATTTATATTGACACATGGTTTCGTATTTTACCGACACACAGCCAGATATAATCGTTGATACATGGCTTTTAGCAGATTAGTAAATAATTACATATATTTGAATTTAGTGTAGCGAACGCTATATTTCTTATCCCCATAGTAAGTGTCAAACACGAGCAAAAATTTACGAGAGAATAGCTCATCTATGTCCTAAACCATTGCATCTACTAATCCATTTATTTCTTATACAACACACTTACCCTTGAATACTCCATATAACAAACATAGTAGTGTTATTGAAAGTCTTGTACCAAATGGTATCACTAAAGTGGTTTCTCAAATACTTTATTATAGGGAATATAAATATTATGAAGTCATATAAAAGATGTCATTTCTATATCATATCTAAATCATTTTCAAATCAATATCGATAATGGATTACTCAAAATATTGAAATTCATATAGAAAAAAAATAAAAGAATAGAAATCATATTCAAAATTCTAGGACAATCTCAAAAGTAATGTAATCCCAAATAATAATAATAATGGGTTACAAGAAAACCTTTAGTAAAGGATATTTGAACGTTTAATTTGTTTAAACACTAACAACATAGGATATAAATTTAGAAGTAATAGCATTATTAATAAAATTGCACTTTGAGAAGTAAAATATGCTTACTAGAAAATTATTTCTTACTAAATTATTAACTTTTTAAATAATTATTCAAAATGAACTATAAATTAGCTTCCTTTACGTTAATAATAAAAATAACTTCCATAAAAGTAAGTTATTTCAAAATGATAAATATAGTTAGTGGAATCTTAATTAATTAAATTAATATATCTATCGAAATAAAGGATGAAATATGAAAGACCCTGCATTTTTAAATAATTAAATAATTGAAATAACTATAAATAGTGAATAAAAACATTTTGTAATTGTTAAAATTCAACCTCAAAATTTTTGTTGCATTCATGGTGATTTTCTAACCAATTCGCATATATAATATGTTCCAAACGAAGTTCATACAGAAAAATTATTGGCGTTCAAAGTTCCATGTCGAAAATTAATTGTTTGTGTAAAAGAACATGTACATATGTATTATTTTATAAATATACAAGCTTGTTAATTTCATAAAAAATGCACATTTGAATTTGAAATTTTGAATGTGCAAATAAATGAGAACTAAAATGTTAACATTGCATAAGCATAATGTTAAAAAATTAATTGAATTAAGTAAAACGTTAATGTTATATAAAGGTAATGTTATAAAATAGTAAACGAGATTCAGTGAATGTTAACATTGTATAAATGTAATGTTACAGAATAGTTAATGGAAGTTAATTAAAAAGCTAATGTCATATAATCATAACGTTATAAGATATTAAATATAATGTAACGTTACATAAGGATTAATTCAAGAGTGATAACACGCGTGTAAATACACATGTACATATAATACACACACACACACACACACACACACACACACACATATATATATATATATATCGTAGAAGTAATGAGCATTCAAATTTAAAAGTTAACGCGTGTCATAAACATAATCAAGTCACAAAATAGTGAAAGTTAATTAACGTTTAAGATTATCATTTAAACATAATGTTTTAGAAATTTGGAATGCGTAATACAAAACAGGCAAGACACGACAAAGACATGTAATAAATTTGTGGGGGTCGACCCCCACAATAGATAGGTCAACTCATAGGCCGACCTTTAGAGAGTTAGGTTAAGCCAAACATGCCATTTTTGATGTGTTTTCCTTACTTTAAATGGTAAAATTCTAATCTATTTAAAACTAACGGATGATGCGATTTCGGACATATGTAAATAAATGTGCATGGGTAGTCTCTAAGCCAGTAATTTTTTTTGGATGGTCGTTGGACCTATGCCATTTTCTTTTCACCTCCAACTCTTAAGAAAACAAATATATTAGATCTTGGCTTTCTGGTTTGCATTCTAGAGGTAGAAACTACAGATCTAGGAAAAGAGATGTCAAATTTAAGCCGTTTGTATAAGGTAAGTTCTACATATCTAATTTCTAGTAATTGTTTTGATTTTATATCCAAATTTATAAATTCGTGTGAATTTCAGTTTGTAGGTCTAAATAGTGTTACAAAAGGGAAGGCTACAGATAATAGAACTAGATTTAAATCAAATCTGGAACTTAGGGTGATTTTTCTAGGTGAGTGCATTTAAATTGTATATCATTTGTCGTAATGATATAGAGTAACATTGTATTCTTATGACACCCCACGTCTGTTAATTTCACTCATAAGAGAATGCATTAAGTTTTATGAAGCGCAATTGGTACTCATAAGACAGATATAAAATAAGCAGCGGAAAATTTGAACTTCATTATTAGAAATAAAACGTAGTCTTAAACAGGTTACAAAAAAACCAGTTACATCAAATCTATCTCATAAAACATCTCATAAAACAAAGATTCAGAGTACATAAAATCATATCACTTGCCATTAGCCATGATAAAATAGAGAGAAAGTCGAAAATGGTACATCTCAGGTAATCCAAGTCGAAGCTATAAGAGAACGTCCTAGTCATTGTTGAGGCTTCCACTCTGAGGACCTGGGGGGAAAGAAAGAAAGAAGTGAAAGAAAATGGGCCAGACATAAAGTTTGGAGAGCTCCAGTGATTTCCAAATATGCATAAAATATAAATGCCAAAAGAGGTAAATTAGACTGGATGCACAATGTCATATAAGGTAAAACTAAACTACACTGAATAGCGGGATAGACATAAATGACTGGAATAAAACATTATCGGGTAATGCTTTATATTTATATCCTAAAACAGGTATGTCTGCACCAATACTAGTATAACAGGATTAACAGGATTAGGTGTTTAACCTAATTACACAATAATAGAATTAACAGAAGGTTTAGGCTTACCGTAATTACATAACAAGATTAGTTGTTACCCTGATTATATAATAGCAGGATTAGGTATACTCTAATTACTACCCATGCGATCGGCTCCCTAATACTTAAATACCCTGTGTTAGCTGCGACAGTATGGTGTATCACTCCCTAACCCAACAACTATATAACACGGATTTATTTACTAGTGTTAAATGGCTTAGTTTCCTTAATCGGACTCATGCACGCTCATGACCTTGTCGGAACGCGCCCATACCCACTTTCCCATGTGGACCTCTTCGTATCCAGTTCAGTAAAGCGTTCCCTGGCACCCACCTAGTGCAAGGCTCTCTAACAAAATACCAATATGGATACTGACTGATATGGGTTCTAAATAGCAGATTGACACAAGCCAAACCCCCTAAGCTTGTGTCCCCAAATAACTAGGATTTAAGAGTCTCCAAAAACTGATACAACAGTTGAACGAGGGACCTCTTAGCTTATTAATACTCATGTTTAACCTAGCAGGTTTAGGTTTACTAATAAGCGTGGTTGTAATATTACATGTCATTATGTATGTACAACCCTTACCCAAAACACCTGCTAGATGTATAAAATTTCTATAGAGTTTCAGTTTATTAACCTATATCTAGTACTCAGAATATTCTTAAAATGGAATTTACTTAATTTCTGTATTTAGTCAAATATGACATGTCCAATGCTTATGCATACTATTTATCAAATATGTTCACAAATTACAACACGTACAGGTTTATGCATATTATCCATTTTTATCAATTTAAAGCAAGTGTATACACCCCCTTTTATCAGTTTAAAGCAAGTCTAAACATGTTATATTATCCATTTCCCTAATTAAACAGTTCCAATTTAACAACATGCCTAAATTCCTCTTTTTATGTTATTCATTATTGCTCCAATCGTACGAACATTCTAATCGGGTATATCCTAGGCTTCCATAGGCCTAGGCTTAGTGTAAATAAAACTAAGGAGAATAGAGTCAAATCACATAGGCATGTAGGCAAGACTGGAAATAAACTAAAACACAGAAAAAGGAAAAAGGAAGATAGATACATATAACTTGTTAATGATCCAACAATAAAGGCATATGTTTTACTTATCACAATGGTATAGGTGATTAATAGTGAAAAACATGTACAATATTTACCCTACAAACACTATATATCCTAAACCGATTTTATTTACCCGTCATGTTATAGTCTAAGAAACCAAATATGAAAATCACAGGGAACTCACAGTGGGTATTGGTGAAGAAGATATTAAATCTCTTATATATATAACTATATGCCGTAGAAAAGTCCAATTCAATCCTTTTAGTTGCTGTATGTATGCAAGTCATGAATATTGTATCTGTAGATCTAGGCCTCAGTAGCATTCCCCCATTATATGTTTATATTTTCAGAATAATTTCATAGAGGCATAAGATATGAAGAAATGGTGTGTATTGGAATGGAAGAAGCCACCTATTTATAGATTCACAAAGTCAACCTCGGCCATTAGATTCTAGGGTTTTAGTCTTAATCATACATGTAGTGCTGAGTCAACAACGAACCTAGTCAGAAACAGTTTAGATTCATAGAATGCCCCTACCCAGATAGTCAGTGGTCGACCCACCGACCCATGTGGTCGAGCCTAGGGTCGACCCAGGCCAATTCTGTGTCGTACCACAACGGTCTGGTTTTGCGACTGTTTTCCTGCTTATCTCGTTTGAATGTTTTTGTATTATTTTTATATTATATTCATACGTAAGCCCCTTATATGTATACAACATCTAATGCCTATAACTTCTTCATACGTTATCTGTTTTACACAAACTTGGGGTCTATTTGAACTGGAATTCCGAGACGAACACAAGGTAAATCCGGTTTCACATAACTATGAATATTTAATTAAGTAATACCCATTTGATTATCTTAAAGTATGTTTATAGTGTATTAAATCTTGGGGTGATACATTCTTCTCTACTTAAAGGATTTCGTCCCTAAAATCTCCAAGTTAAGAAGAATGTTATTATCCTAACAACCACCTACAACCATCTACTCATCCGTCATCCACATGCATCTATTGTCCTTAAGAAATTTCTAATGCTTGTATGAATATATGTAGAGGTTTTGTGTGTATATGTCTTTACACTAATGCGAAAATCAGGAGGTCAACTGATTCAATTGACCTCCTTAATGCAATATATGTTTGTGCCATGAATCCGAAATGTATGCAAATAATCCTGGCATAACATATAAACTCTATATGTGTGCACAACCATTCATCAAAATGCAACATCCATATGATGATACCCCCATTTCCACCCATAGAAAATTTAAAATGCACATATACCCATACGTAATATGTAAGTGATTAAGACGATCTAGTTCCTAGTGTGTGTATATGCATCCATGAGAAACCGCTAGCAAAAACTTGCATCCACTTGCAACCATCAATCATAACATGTTTCAAACACAAGTTTCCAACCATTAGATTCTACCTAAGGATCGAAAGGTTCGAACGATAGGATAAATGAACTTGAACGATAGAAGCAAATGCAAAGTAAAATCTTGGAAAAGAAGTCAAGAACGTACATTAAAAAAGAAAATGATAAGTAGCGTGAATCCTATCTTCGGGTTCCACGTTGCATCTTCGCGGTCTTTTCCTTATTGTACCTTCACCAATTTGATTTCCTTGTTCCGTAGCTTCTTAATAAATGATCCAAGGATATGAATAGAAAATCTTCTCACTGATGCTTCCTTCTCAACTTCTACGCCTTCAAGTGTGCTCGGCTCTACTATCTTTGTCGTATCATGGAGACATTTTCTCAAATGGGAAATGTGAAACACATCATGTACTCTTGCTAGTCTGTCCAGTAGAATGACCCTATAGGCCATCTGACCTATTCCCCCTACTATAGGAACGACCCTACGAATCTCGGCGCCAACTTCCCTATTGAGCCAAAGCGAACTACATTCCTTAGCGGTGATACTTTAATGAAGACCATATCTCCATCTTTGAATTCTAAATCGACCTTCCTTTTGTCGGCATAGGATTTATGTCCGTCTTGAGCGGCTTTCATTCTTCGGTCGATAAGGTCAATCTTCACGGAAGTATCCCGAATCATCTCTGGTCCAAGTAGAAGTATGTTCGTAGACTCCCACCAACAATTTGACAATCTACAAGGTTGTACATATAGAGCTTCCAAGGGTTCCATGCCTATGCTCAATTGGTAACTATTGTTTTAGGCAATCTCCACCAACGGGAGATGCTCCTCCAAAGTCCCTCCAAAGTCTAGGATACACAGTCTTAGAAGATCCTCAAGAACTCTATTCATCTTCTCAGTCTATCCATATGTTTGAGGGTGGTACGTGGTTCTCAAATGTAGCTGTGTACCTAACGCCTCTTATAAGCTCTTCCAAAACTCACTAGTAAAGTTGGGGTCGCAGTCACTTACAGTATTGGAAGGTACCCCATGCAATCAAACTATCTCTTGAAGATATACTGATGCCAGCCAAGTCGTCATCCTCTTAATCTTAATAGGAATAAAATGAGCGCTCTTCGTATGTCTATCCACTATTAACCTAATGCTCGTATTGTCCTTCCTCGATTGGGGAAATCCACGATGAAATCCATAGTGACACTCTCCTACTTCCATTGTAGGACATCTAAGGGGTGAAGAAATCCGCTCGGTTACTTTTGTTCAACCTTTACTCATTAACATGTCAAGCGTTGAGCTACAAATTCAGACACATCCTTCTTCATACCGGTCCAAAGGAAAACCTCTTCATGTCTCGATACATTTTATCGCCGCTCGGAAGGATAGTCATCCAAGAATGACGAGCTTCCTCGACCACTGCCTTTAGCTATTCTCCAATCCTAGGGATGCATAGCCTTCCATCTCGTCTTCGCCACCCTTTCTCGTCCATGGTATATCTAGAAAGGTGACTGGAAGTATCCCCTCTACCAAGCTTGTCAAAGATGCCTGAAATTTGTGGGCCCTCCTGCTGCGTAGATCCAACTCGCTCCAATAGAGTAGATCGCACCTTCAATAATGCTAACAATCCCAATTTGAAATCCATAGATGGTTTAAAATCAAACGTCGAGATATACTCCTAGCTCCACCTTTCTACGAATAGAGGACTCAAAGTCATCCTTTGCTCACTCAATGCGTCCGTCACTACATTACCCTTGCCCTAAGGATAAGCTATCTCAAAGTCGTAGGACGCTAGGAACTCCATCCACGTTGCTTCCTTAGGTTGAGATCCTTCTGTGAGAACGAGTATTTGAGCGACTTATGATCTGTGTATAGCTCAAATCTCTCTCCAAGTAGATAGTGCCGCCAAGACATCAGTGCGTAAACTATTGCAACCGACTCTAGATCATAGGTAGCATAGTTCTTGTTAGAGAATAGAGTTTTGATGACAACAACCTTATTTCAATTATCATTGATTATAAATATATATTAACATTTCTGTCTAGAATATTTACATATATATACATATATGCTGGATTTGTATATAGGACTTAAATACTGAAGACTTAACGATTTTAGAGTTTCAAGAGATTTAGAATTCAGAGGAGATTCAAGACTCATGAGTAATCAAGTTATCAAGATATCAAGACAAATATAGTTATAGAGTCTAGTTTATATGTAAGACACTGGATAACACTCCAAGTTCAAATTCTGTAGATTTTTTTTTTCAAAATTTTGATTTATAAGTTCAAATTCAAATTATGTTTTCAAATTATTCTATCTTACTTATGATTTTAAATAAAGTTTAAAGTTTAAGTTTTAATATATATATATATAAGTTTATATAGTTATATAGTTATATATAGTTTTATAATTTTATAGTTTTAAACCATATAATTTTGTAAATATGTTTATATAATATATATTATCTTTTCGTACGATTTTTTATTTTAGAATACTCATTCATATCACTAAGTTTTAATTCAAGGATTTCCAGAAAAATATATACAATTAAACACTTGAAAAATAGTTTTAAAAATGTTTGTACATGCTTATGTCGACATATGTATATGTCTATATTGACATACAACTGTTAGAAATACAATTTTCAAAGGAAGTGTCTTTTCACTATTTGTAACATTCCAGAAGCATGGGAACCTTTTAAATCTTATCAATAGGGGTTGATTTCGAAATTTTTGATCATTCTTCTTCTCCACCTTCATCCCGTCAATAATATTTCGTATTTTATTGATTTCTATATTTCTACTTTGCCGATTTCTACTCTAATTATACAAAAATTCTTCTTTTCTCTCTCTCTTTACTCATTACTCTCTAAATTGAAGTGGTATTGAAGAGTTATTAGGATGTTGTAATCATTTGGGAAGTGTTTGGGAAAGGGTATGTTCCTTGTAGCCTTGAAATCAAGGAAAGGGAGCGGTAGTAATCTTATAGCCGTGAAATCAAGAGTGGTTGGAGAGGTGTTAACCTTGTAGCCGTGAAATCAAGGGGATTATACAATGATAGTGATATTAATAAAACTCTGTATAATCCAGCGTTGCATGGGACTAGACGTAAGAGTAATTCGAAAGTATAAAATCCGGTGTGTTCTTTCCTTTTCTGTATTTTACATTTATCTGTTTCTATGTTTATTTTTGATTCTGTGTCTGTAATCATCTTTGTTGTGTCTGATTCATATAGTAGATCATTTAATTTTAAGATTTTTGTGAATTCCTTAGAAACACTATTCACCCCCTTCTATTGTTAGTCTTGCCTTAAGATCCACATTCTGATTTCCCAGCATAGGTTTTCAAAAAGTTCATAATCTGATTTGAAAATATTAAATGGCAACCAACACTGGTAATAATAGTTCTTTTGTAGAGGGTCTGTCCACTATTAGACCACCATTGTTTAATGGTAGTAATTGCTCATATTGGGCATGTATAATGAAAATATATTTACAATCTGTAGGACTAGACACATTGAATAGTACATAGACTGAGTATGTTGAACCCACAACTAATTTTGCACAAAGAACAAAAGGCTACTGCACAAAGCAATTCTAAAGCCATGAATATGTTATTCTGCTCATTAGATAGAAAGGAACTTAATAAAGTGTCAGTTTTAAAATCTACTTATGAAATATGGTAGACTTTACAAGTTAATAATGAAGGAACCATTAAAGTTAAACAGACAAAGATATCAATGCTAATTAATTAGATTGAGTTATTCAAATTGAATGACAATGAATCTATCTCTGGTATGTATTGCAGATTCCAAGACATAGTGCATTCATTATTAGCATTGGGAAAAAGTTATTCAGAAGAAAGACCGAGTCAGAAAAATATTGAGTTCATTGGCGATTGAAGAAGCCCACAATGTCAGTGAAATGAGGATTGAGGAGTTAATCGAGAATTTGATGTCATTTGAAGTCCAATTACAGAAAAGAAAGGAAATAAACTGTAACAACCCGGAAAATCTGAACCAGTTTAAAATTTTTAATTTGGCTGTTTTAGTGGATTTTTAATATTTAAAATAAATTATTTTAAGTAATAACGATGAAAAGTATGTTTGAATCGATGTTTGAAGATGAACATAATTATTTTTGGTTATAAACAAGGCCTGAAATGGCGCGACAGTTTCAAAATTTGAATTCGAATTTTGTCTGACTGTACCGGGTGCAAAATAAAACGGATTTTAGTGAAACCAAAAATATTTAAATCTGTTTATGATTATCTTTCTAAGAATCTGAAAAATCGAAGTTTCATAGCGGGAATCAAAAGTTATGGCCAAATGAATTTTCAGAAAGGTCACTATGGAGTATATATAGCCCTTGAAAATAGACATTTTGCAAACGGCCTCTGTTTTCGACGAAACCACTTTTGTTGGATCCGAGATGTCAAATTATTGCTAGGTTTCAAATTCCATAATTTTTGAAGTTAGTATGTGAGCGTGGCAAAGGAAAATGTGTTTGGTTGATTTCAGTTAAAATGGATCGACCAGGAAATGGCCATTTTTCAAATGGTCTCAGAATTCGACGAAACTAGTTTTATTGGGATCGTATCTTCGAAACATAGCTAGATTTATTTTCCTGGACTTTTCGGATCAGTACGTGGCCCAGGCAAATTGAAATGTACGTTCAAATCAAATATTGAATGGTTTATATTTTAATTTGAATAGAAACTGACTGAAACAGTTGAATGGGCCTACGAAACATATCCCATTGTGTTCGTAATGGGGGTATTTAGCTAGGGTTGACAGTCGTGGATTGGAGTTCATATGAGAAAACCCTAATTTTCAAATTATTATAAATATCGACCAATCACGTTTTTTCCTTCATAAAAAAAATCCACGCTTTCTCTCTCCCCAACGTAGATCAAAGGCGGAAACCCTTCATCGCCTTCCCAGCCCGATTCCTCCTCCTACAAGCAAAATTACATCGCCCTCCTGTTGAGGATTTTATAGATCTCTCCGAGAGCTCCACATCCATCTAAAGTACACCCTCTATCGTTGTGTATATCGTGAGATCCAGCCTCCCAAAGTCGGAGACTTTGAGCCGCCGCTGACGCCAGCACAGGCCACCAAGTGGGCCCGCTTCCCCACGTTCCTGAGCATCTCTCCAAGCCCTCCAAGGTGGTACCCTCTGATCGTTACCACTCTGCACGAGTTTCGAGATAAATCGACGCCTAGTTTCGAACAAATTCAGAGAGGTATCGGCCTTGTTTATTTTAAATTGTTTTAACACCTTAAAACCGTCGCAAATTATGATTAACTTCTAAAAATCATATCTTTTTTCTATGTCGACGAAATCCAGTGAAACAAGAGACAGTGGACTCGTGCGGACGTCTTCTACATTTTAGAAGAGATCGGATATTTTTCTGAGCCTTCTACAATTTTTGGAGGAGTGGAACCCAATGTGAGATTTATAATTTATAAACGATATGGAAACAGCGATGTATAAATTATATAGTCGATGTATGAGTTATATAAGCATTGTACACCTCATGTATAAGCGTTGTATAAGTTGTATGTTCGATGTATAAGTTATATATGCGTTGTAAAAATGATATATGCGTTGAAATGAATTGAAATGATATTGAAATGAAATCGAAATATAATTATATACGTATATCTATATATACACACACACACTCCCCTCGTCCATAGACCATGGACAATATATATTGGTTGTGATATTGTTTGGATTATTTTTTGATGTGAAATTTGGTGAATATCATGAATGGTTGATTGGAAATGATAGTTTGTGGTTGAAATCCCAATAGGATTAGTATATGGGAAAGTTCGTCTGCGTACGAACTAGATATTGAAAATCCCCATTGTCAAAAGCTGCGAGGTTTTAAGGTAGAGCGAGGAGTCATACTCGGGATGGTGCCGGTTTTAACTACCCTGCCTTATGCTGCCGAAATTTTCAATAATATTCATGTGTTAGAATTATTCTCATGTGTTGAAACCATATTCATGTGTCGAAACTATATTCGGGTGTTGAATAGAAATTCTTGTGTTGAATATAATTCCTATGTTGAATGAAGTTCATGTATTGAATAAATTCTTTGAAAGAAAAAAATAACAATTTTATCATATATATAAACTATATAAAATATTAGTGTTTTAAATAAATTGTTTTACAATAAAAATCACATTTTTATGATATATATGAACTGTTAAAAATAGTGATGTGTTGAAATAAATATCTGTTGGATAGAAATATCATTTTTATCAAATATATGAAATGAATATGGTTTTGAAATTGAAGAATGAATTATATATATATAATTATAATAAATCGAATAACGAAGCTGTAGTTCGTATTTTGAAATCATGATTTCAAACGATTATTGCGGGAGATCTGACCATCGGATTTTCCCGAAACCGAAACCATTGGGTTCGCTTTGGAAATATCTTTCCAAACGACACCAACTTTGTAAAGATCCAATGGTTGGATTATGTGGAATGTTTAATTCAAATCTGAAGAAAAATAGCGCCAAAATCGATTATATATATATATATAATTAAAATAAATCTGTAGTTCGTATTTTAGAATCGTAATTTCAAACGATTGTACCGGGAGATCCGACCGTCGGATTTTCCCAAAACTGGAACCGTTGGTTTCATTTTGAAAAGATCTTTCTAATGATATAAAACTTGTAAAGATATAACGATTGGAATTTGTAACACCCCGTAATTCTGTAACATTAAGTTTCGCAAATTAAAGTATAAATAAATTTTAAAATATGAACTAAGGGAAACGGGTTGCGCCATTGCGTTCGTCTTGAAGTTCTACTTGGAAGCGAGTCCGAGTTTTCGAGAAACGGAGTTCGTATGAGGGAGATATGACTCTCCGAAGTTTCAAGGATTTTCAGAACAGAAAAATAGCTCGAAATTCGAATTCAAAACCCAGAACAGGCTGGGCGGGAAATTTCCCGCCCAGGACCAGGTCAACCTGGGGGTCGACCATAGTGTCGACCTCCCAGGGACCAGGTCGACCATAGTGTTGACCTGGGGGTCGACTTGGTGCTGAAACCGAGTTTTGAGCCTGGGTTCATTCTGATGTTTCTGGTCTCGTTTTCAGTCTAGATTCGTCCGCCTAATCCTATATAAACAGCCCCCTAGCCCCATTCTCTTTACACCATTTTATTCTCTCCTTATGCTGCCTCTGGAATAATTGAAATAAATAAATTAAAATAAAACACGAAGACTATTCTTGAAGACTACGGCTAGGAATTGCATATTGGAGATTCAAATAAAGTTAAAGCTTCAAGAAGGGAAGCAAAGGCTAATTCAACGGTTGCGAGCAACGTCATGCAAATCATAACAAATCACCAACACCATTTGATTATCCTTTTCTGAAACCGATCAATGTAAGTCAGTTACTTTTTAGATTTGAACGCCTAGATCTATTTGTGGCATGAAATTAAATGAATATAAGAATATGTTTGATCCTTTCATTTGAATCTGTGCTTGTATATGCCCTTAGATCTAATTCAGAACTATTGTGATTAATTACCGATGAGACTGTGCCTATGCCTATGACGTTGAAACTATTGTTAATGTCCTAAGACTATGACTGTGAACACAAGACTATGCCTATGCCTATGACTGTGGACATAAGACTATTGCCTATGACTATGAACATAAGACCATTGCCTATGACCATGATTTATGACTATGAGTTTATTGCCTATGATTATGAACATAAGACTATTGTTTATGACCATGACTTTGAAATTATTACAGTTAATTGCCTATGACTATTTAGGATAATTGCCTAGGGCTATTTTGGTTAATTATCCATGACTATTGTGGTTAATCGCCTATGTTTCATAACTATGAAGTTTCTACCTATGACCATGACTATGAATATTGTGGTTAATTGCCTAAGACTGTTATGGTTAATTGTTTATGCCCATAACACTATAGTTACAAACCATGTTGTATACCGAACTGGCATTTTGTTGGATCTCATACCTAGGGTGTGACTTGCTTAGTTTATTCCTATTCACTATTATGTACACCAAAACCATTGGATCCATTATCCTTGTATTTGGCTCGCTTTTGCATGTCTATTCTTTATGTCAATTCTCATGTTTATCCTCTATTCCCTTATAGTTTCATTTCATGAGTATTTAGAAAACTTGTGAAATCATTGTATACGTACGTTATGAATGCGGGGTTATTTGGGTATAACATGAAATCTATATTATTTGGCATAATTTAGAGCATGTATTATAATTAGATGCAAATTGGGGTAATTTGACGTGAATTATAGAATATGTAATTTGATATATTGAATCTAGTATTGGCTAGTGACCTAAGCTTTAGGCATAAATTGTAAACTAGAGTGTCAAATCTAGTTTTGACATGAACTGTAAATGGGAATACTAGATCAAAATTGGCATAGAACTGCAGGTTGGGTTAAACGATAGGTAAATCAAGATTTGGGCCTCAAATATAGGTATGTCAGTGGGTATGACAATTGAACATGATATAGGCCAAATTTGTTTAAAAGAGTTGTTAGCAATTTACATATAGACAAAAAGGATAAATATGTAAATCTAGGAATGTCAAATATGCCTAACCCGAGGTTAGATTGAGTTATGGTATAAGACTGCTCAGAACTTCCCGGCAAATCCAACAACCGTAACAATACCTATCTAATGTGGGTGGTTAGAGCACGGAGACCAAAAAGGACCCGAGGTTAGACTGAGCTGCAGTGTAAATCTGCCCGGAACCGACCAACACATCCAGTGACCGCAACAATATATGTCTAATGTGAGTGGTTGGTGCTTTAAATGAATAATTTAAAGCTAAGAAATGGTTAAGCTAGAATGGGCGGGTTAAGTCCATAGGAACACTTAACCAACTTAACATGTTAACAAGACAAGACTTGTAGGGGTTAAATAACCGTTATAACATGGTGACTAGACAAGAGGTGAGGTTAATAAAAGGGTCAACCGTTATAACATGTTATCCATACTAGAAGGTAGGGTTGAGTAAAATACACTTAGCCAATTTAACATGTTAACTAGACTAGAAGGTGGAGTTAAGTAAACTTAGAACACTTAGCCATCATATTGTGACAAATGAACAAGGTTAAGTTAAAACATGAAGAGACAATACTTAACCATTAGAACATGTGAATAAAACAGATGTTAGGGTTAAGTTAATTAAGGGAACACTTAACCAATACAAGATGAAGGGGTGGGGTTAAGTAATAATAAATACTTAACCAATATAACTTGATTTGTGGTAGGGTTAAGTCAACATGAACTACTGATAACACTTAACCAGTTTAACATGACAAATGAATGGGTTAAGTTAACTTGAATTGACTAATGACACTTAACCAATCCAACTTGACGAGAAAGAGAACTAAGTAGTAAACCTTAGTTAAGAGGACTAAGTTGTAAACCATAGTTAAAAAAACGACGGTTCAGGAAACTAAGTAGTAAACCTTAGTAGAATACGAGAAGGAGCGAACGTCCATCTGATCTTAAAGAAGGCTCCAATGAACTGGGGTACGAAGCACGTGGCTTCGAGGGGATGTGAGGGTACACTTGGTATCCCTCTGTGTGGCTGCAGATGATCCGCCTGGGCTCACAGAGGTTAAGGTCTGCGTTAGAAGTGGCAAGGGTATGCCTTGGTTGCAATATAAGGCAACCTAAAGACTAGGATGGACCAACGTGATTCGACGAGACCAGTAGCCCTGTGATAGCAACTCGTCGTCTACCTACCATCTTGAGTCAATCAAGATACGTGAAGTGGAAAGGCGGAGAACTCCAAAAGACCATATACTTGCTATCTAGTTCTGGTTGCGGATGGCCATAGGTTAGTGGGGCATATGGGGGCCTGGGTATAGTTCTCATTTTTCAAGGTGTGCCTTTCATTAGTTGAGGGAGGGGTCAGGTGGAAACATATCCACTGGAAAAACAGAC
The DNA here is from genome assembly GCA_030737875.1 of Allium sativum. Taxonomy (NCBI): domain Eukaryota; kingdom Viridiplantae; phylum Streptophyta; class Magnoliopsida; order Asparagales; family Amaryllidaceae; genus Allium; species Allium sativum. The sequence continues at coordinate 463,711,081 of CM060922.1, forward strand.
CTTAGCATCTGCATCGGCAGATATCTGAAAGCACCCGACCGAGTTCCGTATTTCTTGATTTGCCCTGCCACGAGACTCGGGTCGCACATATAAAGGACATGTGCATCTAGAAAGCAATAACGATTCACGACACATATGCGAGGAAAGTCTAGGAACATATACCTCTCTGGGTAGTGTGTCCTAGATTAGGGGCGTCGTTCGAAAGGTAGCGTAATCCCTAGTTGGACCTAGGTCGCGTAAACCCTAAAATCCGAGAAATGTTCAATAGGTAGCACAAACCCTAGTAGCCCTAGGTAGCATAAACCCTAGACTAGATCTAGGTAATAAATAATAGATGTACACCTGAAAAGAACCACAATTTCGGGGATTGGGATCACGTTTTATCAGTTTATACAGATTACTAGTTGGGCACTAGTTAGGTGGTGCAGAGATATAGAAACCAGAATAACAGGGTAATCGAGAAGTAGAGAAAGTATGGAAGCATATTCGGTTTATCAGTATATTCAGCTTGTCGTTAGATCCAATTTATCAGTACATTCAGTTTTATCTTGCCTCAGCGTAGCTTACATTATCTTGTTAAACCTATCATCATGGTATTGCCTTGTATTCAGTTAATCCATGTCATGTTGTTTTTACCTGTTCACATACTGAAATTACCAGACTTTATGTCTGACTCTATTTTCTTTCGCTTCCTTGTCTTCCGTTCCCACCCCCCTCCCCCTAGATCCGCAGGGAGGGAACGTTACTACTTAGCTCAGTTTTTCTTTCCAAGCTTGAAGATTAGTCGAAGTTTTGCTTGGATTCTCTTTTCCACTGCTATGGCTGGCTTATGCTACATTTGGGAATATAAATGTTATTTTATGCTTCTTTATTTTGTAAAACAGATACTCTGGTATTGGAAAACAATTGTTGTACAAACTATTTTATTAATAAAGTAAAGTTTTATTTCCGCTGTTTTAATTATCTGTCTTGTAATTTATCTACTTCTTTTACCTTAAATGCTCCACAGAACTTAGTGCATTCCCTTTGTGAGTGACACTAACTGATGTGGGGTGTTACACGTGGTATCAAAGCGGAAGGTTACTGGATTAGATAAAAGATTTTAAAAAAAAATATTTTCAAAACGGTTTTTAAAGAAGCATTTTGTTTCAAAAGAAAAGTTTTGTTTTAAAGGCATATTCCCCAAAAGCCATACGCACTATCTTCTGATCCTCTGTTTGAATTCTGGTCCCCTTCTTTCTTGAGTCTTCGGGGCTCCTGGCTTTCTAGGAGGTAACCTCATCGCGGCACGGTTCTGTAGGCTTGATAAGACTACGATACCTATCGAAGGGCAAAGTAATGCCCGACTCCCATTTATAGCCATAGTAGTTTCACCTACAGCTAGTCTTATTTCAAGCTTTGAAGGGTTTTCCGTGCGATGGAGGTAGCTTTTGAGAAACTTGTCAATATGATTACATAGGGATGGTAAAGGTGAGGATGAGGGAGTTTGGCTAGGGAGCTCAACGCAAGGATGAGAAATTCATGGATATAAACTCGACTCATGAAGAAAGAAAGAATTATAAAACCTAAGATGAGAGGAAGTATCTTTTCCATGGTAAAATGGGGGGTATAATTAAGGACAAGGGCAAGGACGAGGGACAGGATTTTCAGAAGGGAGAGTGCATGCTACCACCACCAGAATACCTGAGTGGGAGATAGTAAAAGTCTTTGTTGGAAAAGTTTAGCTTTTCGTTTTGATCGACCAATTAGTACCCTTTTGATCTTAGCGCTTCGCATTTGTTCATATCTACTTCCATAGTTGAGTCTCTGCACCTTAGTACTTGTATAATAGAAGTTCCCATTAGTGTCTCAAAATCCAATTGGTGGTTCGGCCCGTTTACCTTTGGTTCGTAAGGATTTCAGAATAACTATATTAAGTGTTGAGTTTAAGCGTAATGCCTATGTTTTTGGTTCCATGGGCTATGAGTTGATTCTAGGCATGGGTTGGTTGGCTAGTAATTCTGAAAGGAGGGTAGTTAGATTTTTGACTTGCCTTAGAAATACCCTCGAGATCCCGTGTAAAGAATTAGTTAGGTTTAGCTAGCTAGAATCGCTTAATGCATTTATCAACGATTTGAAATCCGTTAGGTTAGTCCATGAGTATGCAGATGTTTTTGATTAGGTTAGGAGTTTACCCCTAAAATGCGAGATAGACTTCCGCATATATCCAGTTGACAATGCAAAACCAGTTATCCGATCAACAACAGCTTTGGAAACGGAGGTCAAGAAGCTTCGCAATCGTGAAGATTAATTAGATAAGGTACAGAATAGTGAAACTCAAGAAGATGCGACTTAGAAGACTGAAGATTAGATACGTGCATCCTACCCTTTTTCTTACGAGTACATCCTTGATCTCTTTTTCTAGGAATTCTATGCATACTTTCTAGCTTTTAAGGTATATCCTCTAGAGCGTATCATCGATCCTTAGGTGGAAGCCAATGGATGTAAACATGTATTTGAAACATGTTATGATTGATGGTTGCAAATGGTTGCTCATGGATGCATATACACACCATAGGCGCTAGAACGACTCTGTCACTTTCATATTGCATTCGCATATATGTATTTGCTAAACAGATTTAACCTAATATGTTATCATATGGATGTTGCATATGGATGAATAACTATGCACACATGTAGTATTTACATAACTAGGGATGCTTGCATACATGATTGGACGCATGGCACTGACATAATTTGCATTAAGGAGGTCAACTGAATCAGTAGACTGCTTGATTTTGCATTAGATAAAGACATATACACACACTGCGCATATGAACATGAACGCATTAGAAATCTTTTTAAGGACAATGAATGCTTGTGATTGAATGGTTTAGTAGAGGGTGATTGGACGGTAGGATACATTCTTCCTAACTTGAAGATTTCGGGGACGAAATACTTTTAAGAGGGGGAGAATGTAACACCCCGTAATTCTGTAACATCAAGTTTCGCAAATTAAAGTATAAATAAATTTTAAAATAAGAATCAAGAGAAATGGGTTGTGCCATTGCGTTCGCCTCGAAATTTTGCTTAAAAACGAGTCCGAATTTTTGAGAAATCGAGTCCGTATGAGGGAGATATGACCCTTCGAAGTTTCAAGGATTTTCAGAACAGAAAAATAGCTCGAAATTCGAATTCAAATCCCAGAACAGGCTGGGCGGGAAATTTCCCGCCCACGACCAGGTCGACCATAGTGTCGATCTCCCAGGGACCAGGTCGACCATAGTGTCGACCTGGGGGTCGACCTGGTGCTGAAACCCAGTTTTGAGCTTGGGTTCATTCTGATGTTTCTGGTCTCGTTTTCAGTCTAGATTCGTCTGCCTAATCCTATATAAACAGCCCCCTAGCCCCATTCTCTTTACACCATTTTATTCTCTCCTTATGCTGCCTCTGGAATAATTGAAATAAATAAATTAAAATAAAACATGAAGACTATTCTTGAAGATTACTGCTAGGAATTGCATATTGGAGATTCAAATAAAGTTAAAGGTTCAAGAAGGGAAGCAAAGGCTAATTCAACGGTTGTGAGCAACGTCATGCAAATCATAACAAATCACCAACGCTATTTGATTATCCTTTTCTGAAACCGATTAATGTAAGTCAATTACTTTTTAGATTTGAATGTCTAGATCTATTTGTGGCATGAAATTAAATGAATATAAGAATATGCCTGATCCTTTCATTTGAATATGTGCTTGTATATGCCCTTGGATCTAATTCAGAACTATTGTGATTAATTACCGATGAGACTGTGCCTATGCCTATGACATTGAAACTATTGTTAATGGCCTAAGACTATGATTGTGAACACAAGACTATGTCTATGCCTATGACTGTGGACATAAGACTATTGCCTATGACTATGAACATAAGACCATTGCCTACGACCATGATTTATGACTATGAGATTATTGCCTATGATTATGAACATAAGACTATTTTCTATGACCACGACTTTGAAATTATTACAGTTAATTGCCTATGACTATTTAGGATAATTGCCTAGGGCTATTTTGGTTAATTATCCATGACTGTTGTGGTTAATTGCCGATGATTCATAACTATGAGGTTTCTACCTATGACCGTGACCATGACTATTGTGGTTAATTGCCTAAGACTATTATGGTTAATCGTTTATGCCCATAACACTATAGTTACATACCATGTTGTACACCGAACTGGCATTTTGTTGGATCTCATACCTAGGGTGTGACTAGCTTAGTTTATTCCTATTCGCTATTATGTACACCAAAACCATTGGATCCATTATCCTTGTATTTGGCTCGCTTTTGCATGTCTATTCTTTTATGTCAATTCTCATGTTTATCCTCTATTCCCTTTTAGTTTCATTTCATGAGTATTTAGAAAACTTGTGAAATCATGGTATACATACGTTATGAATGCGGGGTTATTTGGGTATAACATGAAATCTATATTATTTGGCATAATTTAGAGGATGTATTATAACATGACCATTAGATGCAAATAGGGGTAATTTGACGTGAATTATAGAAGATGTAATTTGATATACTAAATCTAGTATTGGCTAGTAACCTAAGCTTTAGGCATAAATTGTAAACTAGAATGTCAAATCTAGTTTTGATATGAACTGTAAATGGGAATACTAGATCAAAATTGGTATAGAACTGCAGGTTGGGTTAAACGATAGGTAAATCAAGATTTGGGCCTCGAATATTGGTATGTTAGTGGGCATGAAAAATGAATATGATATAGGCCAAATTTGTTTAAAAGAGTTGTTAGCAATTTACATATAGACAAAAAGGATAAATATGTAAATCTAGGAAAGACAAATATGCCTAACCCGAGGTTAGACTGAGTTACGGTATATGGCTGCCCGGAACCGCCCGGCAAATCCAACAACTGTAACAATACCTATCTAATGTTGGTGGTTAGAGCACTAAGCCTAAAAGGACCCGAGGTTTGACCGAGTTGCAATGTAAATCTGCCCGAAACCGACCGACACATCCAGTGACCGCAACAATATCTATCTAATGTGAGTGGTTGGTGCTTTAAATGAATAATTTAAAGCTAAGAAATAGTTAAGCTAGAATGGGAGTGTTAAGTCCAAAAGGAACACTTAACCAACTTAACATGTTAACAAGACAAGACTTATAGGGGTTAAATAACCGTTATAACATGGTGACTAGACAAGTGGGTGAGGTTAAGAAAAGGGTTAACCGTTATAACATGTTAACTAGACTAGAAGGTGGGGTTAAGTAAAATACACTTAGCCAATTTAACATGTTAACTAGACTAGAAGGTGGAGTTAAGTAAACTTAGAACACTTAGCCATCATAGTGTGACAAATGAACAAGGTTAAGTTAAAACATGAAGGGACAATACTTAACCATTAGAACATGTGAATTAAACAGATGTTAGGGTTAAGTTAACTAAGGGAACACTTAACCAATACAAGATGAAGGGGTGGGGTTAAGTAATAAGAAATACTTAACAAATATAACTTGATTTGTGGTAGGGTTAAGTCAACATGAACTACTGATAACACTTAACCAGTTTAACATGACAAATGAATGTGTTAAGTTAACTTGAATTGACTAATGAAACTTAACCAATCCAACTTAACGAGAAAGAGAACTAAGTAGTAAACCTCAGTTAAGAGGACTAAGTTGTAAACCTTAGTTAAGAAAACGACGGTTCAGGAAACTAAGTAGTAAACCTTAGTAGAATACGAGAAGGAGTGAACGTCCATCTGATCTTAAAGAAGGCTCCAACGAACTGGGGTACGAAGCACGTGGCTTTGAGGGGACGTGAGGGTGCACTTGGTATCCCTGTGTGAGGCTGCAGATGATCCGCTTAGGCTCATTGAGGTTAAGGTCTGCGTTAGAAGAACCAAGGGTATGCCTTGGTTGCAATATAAGGCAACCTAAAGACTAGGATGGACCAGCAAGATTCGGCGAGACCAGTAGCCCTGTGATAGCAACTCATCGTCTACCTACCATCTTGATTCAATCGAGATATGTGAAGCGGAATGGCGGAGAACTCCAAAAGACCATATACTTGCTATCTAGTTACGGTTGCAGATGGCCATAGGTTAGTGGGGCATAGGGGGGCCTGCGTATAGTTCTCATTTTTCAAGGTGTGCCTTTCATTAGTTGAGGGAGGGGTAAGGTGGGACCATAGCCACTGGAAAAACAGACCTTAGCATTTGCATCGGCAGATATCTGAAAGCTCCCGACTGAGTTCCGTGTTTCTTGATTTGCCCTGCCACGAGACTCAGGTCGCACATATAGAGGACATGTGCATCTGGAAAGCGATAATGATTCACGACACATACGTGGGGAAAGTCTAGGAACATATACCGCTCTGGGTAGTGTGTCCTAGATTAGGGGCGCCGTTCGAACGGTAGCGTAATCCCTAGTTGGACCTAGGTCGCGTAAACCCTAAAATCCGAGAAATGTTCAATAGGTAGCACAAACCCCAATAGCCCTAGGTAGCGTAAACCCTAGACTAGATCTAGGTAATAAATAATAGATGTACACCTGAAAAGAACCACAATTTCGGGGATTGGGATCACGTTATTGTTTTATCAGTTTATACAGATTACTAGTTGGGCACTAGTTAGGTGGTGCATAGATATAGAAACCAGAATAACAGGGTAAAAGAGAAGTAGAGAAAATATGGAAGCATATTCAGTTTATCAGTATATTCAGCTTGTCGTTAGATCCAATTTATCAGTACATTCAGTTTTATCTTTCCTCAGCATAGCTTGCGTTATCTTGTTAAACCTATCATCATGGTATTGCCTTATATTCAGTTAATCCATGTCTTGTTGTTTTTACTTGTTCACATACTAAAAGTTACTGAACTTACCAAACTTTATGTCTGACTCTATTTTCTTTTGCTTCCTTGTCTTCCATTCCCCCTCCCCCCAAGGTCCGCAAGGAGGGAACGTTACTACTTGGCTCAGTTTTTCTTTCTAAGCTTGAAGATTAGTCGAAGTTTTGCTTGGATTCTCTTTTCCACTGCTATGGCTGGCTTATGCTACATTGGGGAATATAAATGTTATTTTATGCTTCTTTATTTTGTAAGATAGATACTCTGGTATTGGAAAACAATTGTTGTACAAACTATTTTATCAATAAAGTAAAGTTTTGTTTCCGTTGTTTTAATTATCTATCTTGTAATTTATCTGCATCTTTTACCTTAAATGCTCTACAGAACTTAGTGTATTCTCTTTGTGAGTGACACTAACGGATGTGGGGTGTTATAGAATTTCAGATATATGCAAATCAAATCTGAAGAAAAACAGCGCTACGACCGCGTTATGGCCTGAAGCGTCGTTTGAATAAATTGGCTATTTTTAAATGAATAAAAATAGTGATATATTGTGATAAAATATTATAAATGATATGGGATTGAAACAAACTGAATTTGCTCGGTTTATTGGATATTTGACGGTTGAATGTGTTTGACGTGAGAACTACATAAATGAATTGAGTTATTGGTGTCGAATAATTTAACCATTGAAATGAATTGATTTGAAATTCTAAATATACGTGAATTATTTGAAAAGGCCAAGTTAATTCTCATTTCAAATAATTTATCGACGATTAAAAGTCGAAGACATGAAGATGGTGCAAGACCGATGATGTTCACATCGAATGGAGGGGTGCTACTGATGCTCATGATGGGTGTAGCTACCTTGAAGGGGCTAAATTGGTAGCCGTCCGGACGTACTTGTTGATTGAACGGATATGCGAGGTATAAGGTGCCTCCGGTTTCATTCAGACCCAGAACGAACTTGTAAATGGACCGTGTGTCTGACATTGGATTTTTTTCTGTGTTAATTGATCTCTATTAAATATATATCTGTTTAGCGGTGGAGAATTAATTCTCTTACTTAACACCTTCTTTGAGACGTACGAGCTCAGAGGTTATATATCGATAACAATCAGTCGCATGGAGTGAATTGCCTATGTGGCATGCCTAAGTTGCAGATGATCAAGGCTTCTGTTGAAAAGCAAAGTCTTGTGGTTGATGATCAAAGCGCGGCCTGTGTGGCATAGGTTTGTGTATAACGTTAATTTGTGAGCCTCACACCCTGGTATGAACCAGAAACGGGAGAGGACATTAGGGAGGGCATGCGTTTCCTTCTAGCTAGGGTGGTGTCAGTGACATACCATCCCTGACATTTACATTATTTTCACCTGCATGGTTGTTGGATTGCGAGGCGCCTCAAATATATTGGTGACTATGTGTAGCCGATGAAGTCATTTGGCTCAATGATGCCCCAAAGGGCGGGGAAACGCAGTGTTCAAGCATTTTAATCCACATCGAGTGGACCGGCCCTGATGATCCACGGGTCACTCAAGCTCTGATCCTGAGACACGGTCTAGAGCGTCTCGAATTCAGTAAGGACGATCCCTTGCCTTGGTTCATGATGGAAATCCAATTTCCAAATACGACATTGTGCAGATTTGATTGTATACCTATATATGGCGACATAGTGGTATGGGGCATTAATGCCGTCTATGATTGATACTTATGATTTGAAATTGTTTTTGAAACATATAAACACTAGTAATAATATCAAATGCTTTTGTTTTATTCGTATCAAGCATATTTTGGCCATTATAAGGTAAAATTCTATCCTCCGGTTTGCGTTGCATTGTGTGATGGGAACTGAGTCTTATATTGGCTTCATTTTTATAAAAAGCATTGCGACGTTTAAAAGATTTACCTGTTTTAAAGCACTGACAATCCAATGGAGTAAACCCGTTCTGCGTTAGCGGCATGGTCCTGTGATTGGCCATATTATAAAGTAAATAGAGTAGATTTCTCATACCAGTCCCATGACTGACTCGTAGTTAGTTTCACTTGCAAACTCGGGTGCCCCTTTTTCTACACGGGCAGCCTTGTATTTAGGTTTTAGCGGGCTCTTTCTCGATAGCTGGAGCTGAAGATGGATTATATCATTTATCTCTTTTTATGCTGTTCAGCTCCTGTTGTACACATTATGTTTTGATTCCGCTGTAGACATTTATGTAAAGCTGAACTGTATTTTGTACTAAGTATGATCCTGTATACTATGTAACTCGGATGCTTATGTTTATCCAGTGTATTCTATTGTACATTATCTAGTGTATTTATTTATTTCTGTTCTGTTGTTATCTTTTTATGTGTTATATTCCAAATATTACCCTTGCCACCGTGGAACGGGGTTTGGGGACATCACATAAAGCAACTAAAAAAAAACCATAGCAATTAAAGTAATAACAAATGAATCTAATTCAAGCAGTGAAGACGATGAAGAAACAGCCTTAATGAAAAGAAATTTCAGAAAATTTCTGAGATACAGAAGGAGAAATAACTTTCAAAGAAATAATCAAGGGAGTTTAGGAAGAAATGATGATTGATGCTATAACTGCAATAAAACAGGCCATATAAAGAGAATGTGTCCATATCCAGATAAATCAATTCAACAGACGAACAATAGCAATTCATCAAAGAAAAGAAAGTGGGCATATGCAACAACTTTAGATGATTCAGATTCATCATCAAGCGATGAAGAGCCATAAACCAAAATTTCAAATATGTTTTCCACAACAATTCAGAATTCAGAAAACATCGAAGAAATGGTCTGAAAACCGGGTAAGCCTAGATTAATTTTTAAATTTTTTGGTTGAATGGATGTTTTATTTGCTTTGTTCGTTTGTTTTGAATTCGAAATTAAAACTTTAAAATTCAAACTTCAAGTTTTAAATTATTATTTTGAAATACAAAATAATAATAAAATAATAATTAGTAAAATAATATGATAAATTTTGAATGTTTGTTAGGATTAATATAATTCTGGAAATAATAAAAGCTAAAATATAAATCGATAATATAGTAAAACAAAAAAGTAAAAACAACATGTCTTTTGAAAATTCTGCACGTGCATCGACATACATATATCCCTATGTCGACATAAAGGTCTGTAAAATGAAATTCAAGTTTTGAATTTCAAAAGTTTAAACTTTCAAACTTCCCTCGAACTTTTCACTAACTCCCTAGGTCTGAAATGGTGTCATTGATTTCAGAAAAGTTGTGCCCATTCAATCTCTATTTATATATCTATTCAATCTTATTCTCTCTACCTCTCATTAAAAATTCAAACTACACTCTTCATATTTATTCTGTTTAAAAACAAATCTCTAATGGCTTCCTCTAACACTTCTCAAACAATGAGATTATCCAAAACCATCAAAAGATATCTCAACAATGATAGAGAAGCAATCGAATCTATGTTAACTACAGAACAAATGCAAAAGTCAATAAGGGAGATTTTGCCATCTTTAGATATTCTCCATCTTACGATCTTTTTACTTTTTTCACTCATAATGAAGTATTGAGCTTGACTGACGCTCGGGATAACAATAAAGAATATTACCCGAAACTCATCAAAATATTCTATGCAAATCTTAACCATGGCTTTTACGAAGGAGATGAAAAACAAATTTGGAGTACCATAAAGGCGCACAAATCGTTCTAGATTGTGAAATTTTGGGCAATATCTTGAATTGTAAGAATACAGGCTCGGTTTTTTGGAATTCGAAATCAAAGATACGGATTTGGAAACTTATCATCACATACTTGAAAGCGATGTGGACATGGAATTCAAAAAGTCATTTTTTTCTACCCAAAAACAAGAATCGTAAACCTCCTCCTTCAACATACCGTCACTTCTCATTTCGAAAACTTCAATAACCCAACTCTCAAATTCCAAAAAGCACTCTTTGTTATTATTGGTGGTTAAGACTTCAATTGGGCAGATATAATCTTAAAAGTACTTAAGCCCAAATAAATGTCAACCTAAGAGAACACTCTTTATTATGTGTGCATTACATAAATAACGCACATTTAAATTTGAAAAACTAACCATGTGGAATAAATGAGAATCAAATGAAACATAAACATTATATAAGCATAATGTTGCAGATATATAAATTGAAGTAGTTAAAATGTTATTGTTATACAAAGGTAACGTTATAAAATAGTAATTGAGATTCAGTAAATGTTAACATTATATAAATGTAATGTTATGGTCCTATGTATAATGGAAGTTAAATAAAAAGCTAACGTTATATAAGCATGATGTTATAAGATAACAAGTATAATATAACATTATATAAGGGTTAATTCAAGAGTAATAATACATGTGTAAACATACATGTATATGTTTAATAAATATATATGTATAATTGAAGAAGTAACACACCTTTCAATTTGAAAAAGGTTCGCATAATAAACGGAATTAAATCACGAAACGATCTTTTTTCCATAATCTATTTTCGTCTGCATGGAGAAAATTCTCTTGATACTTTCTTCAAATCTTAACCAGATCTATTCCATATATGGCATGACTTTCCACGTTTTTCACTCACCCAGTCCCGGATCTATCAAGCCTCACCTAACTCTAACTCTACTTTTCACGTTGTGTAGCTCCCTGCTTGACTTTTTCTATTTTCTTGCTAGTGTTTGCTATTTCTCGCGACCCCCTGCGCTTGCTCCAACTGCTCTGGTAATCAGTCCTTGACGCTCATCTACTCACCGAAAGGTAGATCTTACCTTTGTTAAGATTGTGGATTGAAGGACATGCTGGTGAATTAGTCATAGTTTTTCTACTTAACTTGTATTTGGTAGTCATTTTTAGGCTTAGTTGGGTAGTTGTCTACGCTAGTTGGTTTTTGGTCTTTTGTTGCTTGCTGTGAGTGTTTCTACATGTGTGGCATAGGATTTTGTGTTGAGTTTGTGCTTGTCTATCTAGTGTTCAGCTTGGTGATTTTGTGGTGGTGCGGAGTTTTGTATTTTTTCCTAATTTTAGTTGTTGTCTGCTTGGTGGTATTGGTTGAGCTATTTTAATGATACAACTATTTGGCAATGTTTCATTGAGTTGTTCTGTCACCGTACTAGGTTTATCTCCTTGGCAATGGAGGGTATCTTGGATGTAGTCTTTTCTCAATTCTCTTATGTTGCTTTCTTAGCCGTGTTTCCATTTTGAAACCTAGTCAAGTTCAAACTTGTTGTGGGTTCTGATTCAAATGAGTTGGATGTGGTTGTGTTTCTCGTTATGTTGTTATGGTAGTGGAATTCTATTATGCACTTTGGAGTTTCTATGTTGAGTTGCTTACATGTCAAATTAGGTTTGTTTAGGCCATAATGATTTTGTTATTTGTATTTATATCACCTTGCAAGGTGAAGGTCAATTTTTTTATGTAATGCCTGTGCATGCTGGTTTGTACATGATGGTTTGTAAATATGTAGCGTTTTGAGCTATTGCACTATGCCACTCCCTATGTGGAGCTATATGCAGTTATAGTGGACGGTCCACTCTAAAAATTGTTTGTAGTTGATAGGCAACACGTCTATCCTTTGTACTTACAATGTTTTTTATTTTTTATTATAGAAAGTGTTATGGATCACTATAAAAAACTGGTCGTCCTTAGTGAAAAATGTTAAAGAAAATTAATACGTGTAATATAAAAAGGCAAGACATGTCAACAACATGTAATAAATTTGTGGGTTGACCAACATAATAGCCAGGTCAACCCACAGGTTGACCTATAGAGAGACAGGTCAACCTAAACACGTCATTTTTTAGTGTTTTTCTTGCTTTGAACGATTAGATTTTAATTCGATTAAAACTAATGGACGATGCATTTCACAAATTTATAAATAAATGTGCTGGGCTAGCCTCCAAACCTATATTTTTCTAGATAGGTGAGGAACCTTTGCATTTACACCTCTAATTCTTTAAAAGATAAATACATTAGATCTAGGCTTTCAAATTGGCAATTAGGAGGTAGAAACTGTAGATCCAAAAAAAATAATGTCAAAATTAAGCCGTCTGTATGAGATAAGTTTACAGATCTGATTTTTAGTTAATTTATTTTTATCCTAGATCCTCGCACAAATTCATGTTTGTGTACCAAAAATAGAATTACAAAAGGGAAGGCTACGATAATAGAGCCGAATTTAAATCAAATCTGTAATTTAAACTAGGTGAGTGGATTTAAATTATATATCTTTTGTGGTAATGATACTTACTATCATCATATTCCCATTAAACCAATCAATTTGACATTGTTAGACTTGAACTAGTTGTAGTAATTAGTTCTGCAAGTTATTTTTTTAATGTAATTGAAAATATTAAGTAATTGTACTTATATTATAAATGTCATATTTTAGGTATGAATTTAGATAAATATAAATAATATTGGTTTTAATAATTATGGAGAAATACATAAGCCTAAATGAAATAAATTTATAGTAAATGTTAAGGATTGAGGAATGGATCGTTAATGCAAAACTAACACTAGAGGAGGGGTAAATAGTGTTTTTGAGAAATTTAACAAGATCTAAAACTTATATGATCTACTATATGAATCACACACCACAGAGAAAATCAAAGACATATAACCAAACACAAACACAAAAATAAACAGAAATAAAGTGCAGAAAAGGAAAGAGTACACCGGATTTTATATTAGTTCGGATTACTCCTACGTCCAGTCTCACGCAATGTTGGATTGCACAGAAGTTTTATTACTATATCAATATCCAAGTACAACCCTCTGATTTCACGGCTACAAGGATAACACCAATTCCAAACACCCTTAATTTCCCGGCTACAATGTTAACATCGACTCCAAACACCCTTGATTTCTCGGCTACAAGGGCACACCTTTTCCGAGACACTTCCCAAACAATTACAATAGCCCTATAACTCTTCAATAGCACTTTAATTCAGAGAGCAATGAGTAGAGTATGAGAAGAGAAGAAGTTTTATGTAAAAAGAATTGATTCGACAGAGCATAAGTGTACAAATTATAAAAATAAGAAATAATAATTGTGTAGATAAAAGGGATGAAGATAGAGAAGAAGAATATTGAAAAAATTCGTAATCAGCCCTTATTTATAAGATTTGAAAGGTTGCAACGCTTCTGGAACGCTACAAATAGTGAAAAGACACTTCCTTTTAATTTTGAAAACGTGATAGTTATATGTCGACATCCTATCTTTGTATTTCAACATATCCTCCTTTAAAAATTGAAATTTGAATATTTTCAAGTGTTTTAGTATATATATAATTCTGGAAATTCTTGAATTAAAACACAGTGTTATAAATAAGTATTATAAAGTAGAAAATCATATAAATCATAAATATAAACTAATAAGCATATATATATAATTATAAAGTTTAAAACTATATAGATAAGTATATAACTATATAACTATATAAAACTTATAAACTTAAAAACTTGAGTTTAAAATCAAAAGTAAGATGGAGAGATTAATTAAAATTGGAATAGGGTTGAAAATGGAATTTGGAACATGAAAATCAGAATAGAATTTGAATTTGAACCTGGAGTGCTATTCAAAGTCTTACACTAACTAGACTCTATTACTATATTTGTAATAACCCGAAAATCTGGGCCAGTTTAAAATTTTTATTTTGGCAATTTTAGCGAATTTTGAACATTTAAAATGAATTATTTTTAAATAAAAACGACGAAAATTTATTTCGAATATATTTAGAACGTATATATTTATACGCGTCGTCGTTAGAATATAAATAATTATATATAATTATAAATAGAATTGAAAATGGCGCGGTAGTTCGATAATTCGATTTCAAACTTCAATCGAACGTACCGGGTGCAAAACAATCCGGATTTTAGTGAAACCAAAAATATTAGAATCTATTTGAGAATATCTTTCCAACGAATCCGACAAATCAAAATTTCATAGCGGGGATCAAAAGATATGTCCAGGTGAAATTTCTGAATAGTCGTTATGGAATTCAAGCCCTTAAAAATACACATTTTGCAAATGACCTCGGATTTCGATGAAACCACTTTTGTTGGGTCCGCAGTGTCAAATTATTGCTAGATTCCAAATTTCATAATTTTTTGAATCAATATGTGAGCGTGGCAAAGGGAAACGCGTTTGACCAGTTTAAGTTGATTTTAATCGACTGGAAAATGGCCATTTTTCCAACGGTCTCGGAATTCGACGAAACTAGTTTTGTTAGGACCGTATCGTCAATACGAAGCCAGAAAATATTTTTCTGGAATTTTTCAAGTTAGTATGCGACCCCGGTAAATTGAAATGCGCATTCAAATTCAATGTATAGAGTTATATGTTGATTTTAACGGAAACTGATCGAAATGATCGAGTCAGCTTACGATACATATCCCATTGTGTTCGGAATGGGGGTAATTAGCTATGGATGACAGGCGGTGGGCCTCGTTTAGAGGTCGACCTTTTTAGAAATTAAATAATTAAATAATTAAAAATAAAATTTCCCCTCTCTCCCTCCCCTTCAAAAACCGTGGCCCCCTTTTTTCTTTCATTATACAAAATCGATTCAGAGATAAAAAAAACCTAATTCTCCGTCGCCTCCCCCTAAACCGCCGCCGCCACTTCGACGAAACCCCCCCTCGCACCGCGCCATCACCCACCTCCCTTCCCCCTTCCTCCTTGTGTAAGTCGCGATCGAACCCCCCCATCCTGATGTCGACCGACGCAGCCACCCACGGCACACCCACGACCACCCAAGCCACCTCGCACCCCTCCCCGGATGCGAGAAAACCTCCTGCGCCGCCACCCAGGGCCCGCTACCACCACCGTCGAGCGCCAAGCTTCCAGGCCGCCGCCTCCAACTCCTGTCAGACTCCGATGCTTCAAGGAAAAAAAACAGTGAGCGTTCTTTTTATTTTTAGTAATTATTTTATTTAATCCTATTTTATGGTTTTGTATGAATTGACATTTATGGTATTAGTTTTATAATCAGATAAAGCCATGATTTTTATTTAGGTAAAGCCATGATTTTTATTTAGGTAAAGCCGTGATTTTTAATTTTTTAAAGACATGATTTTTTTTAACACAATAAAAATATGATTTTTATATTTTTAAAGTAATAAAAATATGATTTTTATATTTTTAAAGTAATAAAAATATGATCTTTACTATATAGAAGATGTAAAAATATTTTGGACCATTTCTCGATTTGTGCGTGTCATCCTTGCGCAGGGGCCATGTAACACCCCGTATGTTGAATAACTTATTATAATATAAATCAGGGCAGAATTTAATTTTAAAATATGAATCAGGGGAAACGGGCTATGCCATTGCGTTCGTCTCGGAAAAATACGCGAAATAGAGTCCGAGTTTTCGAAAATCGGAGTCCGTATGACCCAGTTAAGGCCCGAAGAAGTTTTCAGAAAATTCAAATTTCGAAAAACAGATTTCAAATGCAGAAGGAGGGCTAGGCGGGAAAATTCCCGCCAGCACCAGGTCGACCCCCGTGTCGACTGGAGAGTCGACACACAGGGGGGGGTGTCGACTGTAGTGTCGACATCCCTGTCGACACAGGGTGCAACCTGGCTTGCTCGGCTAGTTTGGCTGGGTGCACTATTTTGGCTTTTGGGCTGTGCTTGATGGCTTGTGACGAGATCTGATGGCTCTAAACTATCCTAGGGTTAATCCTATGGCCTAAAACACTTAACTAATCTATAAATACACCCTAAGACTACCCTAATCCATACTAAAAATAGATACAATGCCATCATGCCGTCAAAATGCAACTTGAAGGAGCCTCCATCAAATTAAAGAGGAAGATAGCTTCTCAATTCAACTTCTAATCAACTCTAGCAACTTAATCTTCTTCATAGGAGTGCTAATCAACAAGTTGTGAGTTTCTATGCCTTTAGCAAGCAATTGCTAAACTAATTATGATAGGATATAATGAGGTTATGGTTGTGTATGTGGATCAATGCAAGTTATGTTATCATATGCAATGTGTTCATGATGTTAGTTATGCAAGTTTTATGCTATATGTTCATGATGCTAGTTATGCAAGTTGTATGCTATATGTTCATGATGCAAGTTATGCAAGTTTGATGCTATGTGCCCATGAAGCTAGTTATGCAAGTTGGGTGTAATTTATGCTATATGTTCATGATGCTAGTTATGCAAATCACTATGATAAACATTGATCCATTATGACACCATGTTATGCAAGTTTGGTGTTTGATTATATGCAAGTTCATATATGGCATGTTATGCAAGTTTGGTGTTTGATTATATGCAAGTTCATATATGACATGTTATGCAAGTTTGGTGTTTGATTATATGTAAGTTCATATATGACATGTTTTGCGAGTTTGGTGTTTGATTATATGCAAGTAACATGTGCAAGTTTACACCTTTGTATGATGTGCATACATATGCAAGTTAACCCCTTTGTATGTCATACATACATATGAAAGTTTACCTCTTTGTATGACATAAGTAACTTATGCAAGTTACCCTCTTTATGACATATGTGATTCATGCAAGTTTGGGTTGATTATTTATGCTAGTTGGGTTTGATGCTATGGTCATATATGCATGTTGACACCTTTAAAACCCATGTTGATGCTAATGTTATGCAAGTTGAACCCATTGTGTTTATGATGCATCTCCCCTTTTAAGTATGTCATGTCAACGTATTACGTGGGGAACGATGGGGTTAATATTCATGTTAATAAAATGGTGTGAAGTTAGTATGATTATGCATACCATAAAGTGGATGGACATAATTGAGTCAATTATGTACATCGTTAAATTTGTAATTAATTAGGGATAATTAATACAAATTATGGGGGTGATTAATTAGGTGTAATTAATCGACTAAGACACGAGGTTGGACCCTTTTGTAGCATAAGACTGCCCGGAACCGACCGGCAAATCCAGCGGCTACAAATGATTGGCCCAATGTGAGAGGTCTTAGGCATAAACTAAATACGTGACAAGTGCAAAGACACGAGGTTAGACTCTGTTATGGCGTAAGGCTGCCCGGAACCGACCGGCAAATCCAGCTGCCATAAAAGACAGTCTAATGTGAGAGGTCTTTACAAAGGTTACGTTCTTAATCAATTAAGAAACACTTAACCAGATAAGCATGTAGTGGGGCATGAGGGGTTAAGTGGGTGCCTTGGGTGGCATGTGGAAATCAAGTAAGTGCCTTGGGTGGCATGTGGAAATCTAGTGGGTTGCCTTGGGTGGCAATAGAAAATACGATTAGAATACTTAACCAAGTGGAAACATGTAATTAAACATGATTAAAGGGTTAAGTGCGATGCACTAGAAAAAGGGACAAGCTTAGGTGGGTAGCTTGTGGGGGCCCATTTCAACCAGTAACCCATATGTATCTTATTGGGCTCGACCCATGTCGAGGACGGGACACGCGTACTGGGCTTGACTATAAGAGGCCAAAACGGGTTAGCGGTGACAACGCAAGTCCAACGGGTTTCATATGCGTGTGTGGACCCGGCCTGGTAGGTAAGACGTTGTTGCATCGTGTAGGTATAAGCCGTGTACCGT
Source organism: Allium sativum (assembly GCA_030737875.1). Taxonomy (NCBI): domain Eukaryota; kingdom Viridiplantae; phylum Streptophyta; class Magnoliopsida; order Asparagales; family Amaryllidaceae; genus Allium; species Allium sativum. The sequence goes on from CM060922.1 coordinate 463,729,513, forward strand.
TGATTGTATCGGGTTGCCACTTTGGGTAGTGATACACCCCACTGTGGGGCCAGCACGGGTATCTACGATAGGGAGCCGATCGCTTGGGGAGTAGTGGGTACACCTAGTGGAGATAGGGGCAGACAACACCTATGTAGTCAGCTAGGGGCACACGAAACTACTAGTTAAATTTTCTAAGTCCTTGGGTGGGATCAACCTTTAAGTTAGGAATGACTGGTGTGGTGCAGTGTAGTAATTACCCTTGGGTGGGTAGATGCGTCCTTATCCGATATCTTAGTTCATCCTATGTCTAGTTGGCTGCTTAGTGTAGTCATTTATCCCCAGTCATTACCGTACCAAGTTTATATCATACCCTAATTACTTTAATGATTGTACTGTTAAAGTTATAGGACTCACTCAGACTTATGTCTGACCCCGTTGTTTTTATCTTTTTCCCAACCCTCAGGTTCTCAGAGTGGGCCTAGCACTAGTGGACTTTGATCAGATTTCTTTATCTATCTTTCGGAGCTTGGACCGTTGATGTAAAGCCCAGCTTATCTTTTCTATTATGGCTATTAGTTATGTAGTGGGATTATGTACTTATGTTTCTATCAGGATGGATATTTAGTACTTGACTCTTGTCTTATGGTTTTGTAACCAAACATGTTTACCTTCTGCTGCAATGAAATGATGTTTTAGTTAACAAGTATTATTTATATCTGTCTTGTTGTAATTTTTCTGTTCTATATTCACTTAAAATACTCCACCGAAGTTAAGGCATTCCCATAGTGAGTGACCTTAGCGGGTGTGGGGTGTTACACGTGTCCATATACAAGTTTTCCTCCGCCCTTGAGAGAAACTTTGCCACAAACCTTTGCCTGAAATCCGCCCAAGAGTCAACAGGGCGCTCTCGTTAGTGACCTCCCACCAGAATGAGGCCTCTCCCTTCATTAACCAAGCAGCTAACTTGACTTTCTTTCCTTCTTCCATCTCAAAGATATCTATCAACTCTTCCACCTCCTTAATCCAATCCCTAGCTTCCACAAAAGTTTCTGATCCTTGAAAAGGTTTCCCTCCCATAGCCTTAAGGCTAAATTCTCTAAATGTCACTTTTGGAGGAAGGAAGTGCGGTTCTTAGGGCACGTGGTCTCTAAGGAGGGGATAGTTGTGGATCCCGCGAAGGTAGTGTCCATCCAAGATTGGAAGGTTCCGAAGAATGCTACCGAGGTGAGGAGTTTCTTGGGGTTGGCTGGCTACTATAGGAAGTTTATCAAGGACTTCGCGAAGATATCAGCCCCATAACTCGCTTGACGAAGAAGAATCTAATCTTCACATGGGACGTAGATTGTGATGATGCGTTCCAACGGTTAAAGAGAGCTTTAACCACAGCTCCAGTCTTAGTGTTTCCAGATGGGAGTAAGCCATTTGTTGTTTACACCGATGCTTGTGGGACAGGACTAGGCGCAGTCTTAATGCAAGAGGGAAGGGTAATAGCCTATGGGGGAAGGAAGTTGAGAGCGCATGAGAAAAATTACACTACACATGATCTAGAGTTGGCCGCTATTGTTTTTGCGCTTAAGTCTTGGTGCCATTATCTTCTTGGCGAGAGGTTCGAATTGTTCACTGACCACAAATCTTTGAAGTACTTGTTTTCTCAAAAGGATTTGAACTTAAGGCAACAAAGGTGGATGGAGTTCTTAGCATCCTATGATTTCGAGATAGCGTATACCCCTGGCAAGGGTAACGTGGTGGCGGACGCCTTGAGCAGAAAAAGGTTGTCCTTGAGTCCATTGTTCGTGGAACGACGAAGCTTGGAATTTATCTCGATGTTTGATTTCAGACCTTCCGTTGACTTTGTACCCGGTTTGCTAGCATCCTTAGAGGTCAGACCTACTCTTTTGGGACGGATTGGCGAGGCACAGCGGGACGACCCACAGTTCATTGAGTTAGTAGAGAAGCTCATAAGGGGGGAGTCGTCCAGGCATTTGAGTAGGTACACCCTAGACGATAGGGGGTGCTTGCGTAGAGACGGTAGACTTTGTGTACCGCAAGACGAGGGTTTGAGGAAGGCTATTCTTGATGATGCACATCGTTTAAAGATGACCATTCATCCCGGTGGGGACAAGATGTACCAAGACATGAAGCGAGTTTTCTTTTGGGCCGGTATGAAGAAAGATGTGGCGAGTATGTCGCTAGATGCTTGGTGTGCCAACAAGTGAAAGCAGAGCAAAAGAAACCCGGTGGATTGCTTCACCCATTGGAAGTTCCGCAATGGAAGTGGGATAGCGTCTCGATGGATTTTATTGATGGGTTACCGAGATCGAGGAAGGGTAATACGGGAATTTGGGTTGTGGTAGACAGACTTACTAAGAGCGCCCATTTCATACCCGTGAAGAGTAAGAGGACTGCTCCATGGCTAGCTTCAGTTTACCTTCGAGAGATAGTTCGGTTGCATGGTGTACCTTCTAGCATAGTGAGCGATCGAGATCCTATCTTCACTAGCGAGTTTTAGAAGAGTTTACAAGAGGCGGTAGGGACTCAGTTGTGTTTGAGCACCGCATATCATCCTCAGACGGACGGCCAGACCGAGAGGGTGAATCGTGTTCTGGAAGACCTTTTGAGGCTTTGTATCTTAGATTTTGGAGGTACATGGGAAGAGCATCTTCCATTAGTGGAGTTCGCATATAATAACAGCTTTCAATCTAGTATTGGCATGGCTCCTTTTGAAGCTCTTTATGGAAGGCCTTGTCGATCACCTACATGTTGGTGGGAATCTACGGATAAGATCTTGCTTGGGCCCGATATGGTTAGAGAGACTTCGGAAAAGATTGATTTGATTCGAAGAAGGATGAAAGCAGCGCAAGATAGGCAAAAATCTTACGCGGATAAGAGGAGGACGGATCTTGAGTTTGATGTTGGGGACGTGGTCTTTGTTAAAGTATCTCCATTACGGAATGTTGTTCGCTTTGGGTCCGTTGGGAAGTTAGCACCAAGATTTGTAGGACCGTTTCCTATTAAGGAAAAGATTGGACGGATGGCATATAGAGTGGATTTACCCGAGAGACTTAGTGGGGTACCTGACGTATTCCATGTGTCACATTTGAGGAAGTGCCTACATGAGACCGCAGAGGTGGTAGAGCCGAGCTTGCTTAGAGAAGTGGAGGTAGAGCGTGATGCGACGATTCGACGAGCTCCTACTCGCATCCTTGGGTCAGAGGTTAGGAAGTTGAGAAACAGAGAGGTTTGACTAGTCAAAGTGCAATGGGGAGAGGATGAGAGCAATGCTACTTGGGAGACAGAAGCGAAGATGCGTTCACTGTACCCATTCCTTTTTGAGGGTATGTCTTTTAACTTCTCCTTTATCGTTTGTCTAGTACTTATCTTATCTTTAGTATGTCCTCTCATTAGTATCTTTGACCTTTAGATAGGGTAAACCTATGGTTGAAACATGTGTTTGAGACATGTTATGATTTATGGATGCGTGTGGATGCAAGTGTTTGCTAGTGGTTGCTCGTGGATGCATATACACACACTTTAGACACTAGATCGGCTCAGTCACTTCATATTGCATATTGCATATAATTGCGTGTAGGTAGCTATATTAATGGATGTATAATGGTTGTGTTATCATATGGATGATGCATTTTGGTGTATGGTTGTGCACACATGTAGAAATAGTATGTGTCGATAGGGTTCTTTCGCATACATATTGGATGCATGGCACTATCATGGTTTGCATTAAGGAGGTCAACTGAATCAGTAGACCGCCTGATTTTGCATTAGACAGGGAACATATACACACACTCTTTGTATATGTTCATACAGCATTAGAAACTTTAAGGACAATGGATGCCAGTGTTTGATGGTTTAGTAGATGGTTGTTTGGTTGGCAGGATACGTTCTTCTTGACTTAGAGATTTCGGGGACGAAATCCTTTAAGTAGGGGAGAATGTAACACCCAGTATGTTGATTAACTTGTTATAATATAAATCAGGGCAGAATTAAATTTTAAAATCTGAATAAGGGGAAACGGGCTATGCCATTGCGTTCGTCTTGGAAAAATACGCGAAATAGAGTTCGAGTTTTCGAAAATCGGAGTCCGTATGACCCAGTTAAGGCCCGAAGAAGTTTCAGAAAATTCAAATTTCGAAAAACAGATTTCAAATGCAGAAGGAGGGCTAGGCGGGAAAATTCCCGCCAGCACCAGGTCGACCCCCGTGTCGACTGGGGAGTCGACACACAGGGGGGGTGTGTTGACTGTAGTGTCGACACCCCTGTCGACACAGGGTGCAACCTGGCTTGCTCGGCCAGTTTGGCTGGGTGCACTATTTTGGCTTTTGGGCTGTGCTTGATGGCTTGTGACGAGATCTGATGGCTCTAAACTATCCTAGGGTTAATCCTATGGCCTAAAACACTTAACTAATCTATAAATACACCCTAAGACTACCCTAATCCATACTAAAAATAGATACAATGCCATCATGCCATCAAAATGCAACTTGAAGGAGCCTCCATCAAATTAAAGAGGAAGATAGCTTCTCAAATCAACTTCTAATCAACTCTAGCAACTTAATCTTCTTCATAGGAGTGCTAATCAACAAGTTGTGAGTTTCTATGCCTTTAGCAAGCAATTGCTAAACTAATTATGATAGGATATAATGAGGTTATGGTTGTGTATGTGGATCAATGCAAGTTATGTTATCATATGCAATGTGTTCATGATGTTAGTTATGCAAGTTTTATGCAATATGTTCATGATGCTAGTTATGCAAGTTGTATGCTATATGTTCATGATGCAAGTTAGGCAAGTTTGATGCTATGTGCCCATGAAGCTAGTTATGCAAGTTGGGTGTAATTTATGCTATATGTTCATGATGCTAGTTATGCAAATCACTATGATAAACATTGATCCATTATGACACCATGTTATGCAAGTTTGGTGTTTGATTATATGCAAGTTCATATATGACATGTTATGCAAGTTTGGTGTTTGATTATATGCAAGTTCATATATGACATGTTATGCAAGTTTGGTGTTTGATTATATGCAAGTTCATATATGACATGTTATGCAAGTTTGGTGTTTGATTATATGCAAGTAACATGTGCAAGTTTACACCTTTGTATGATGTGCATACATATGCAAGTTAACCCCTTTGTATGTCATACATACATATACAAGTTTACCTCTTTGTATGACATAAGTAACTTATGCAAGTTACCCTCTTTATGACATATGTGATTCATGCAAGTTTGGGTTGATTATTTATGCTAGTTGGGTTTGATGCTATGGTCATATATGCATGTTGACACCTTTAAAACCCATGTTGATGCTAATGTTATGCAAGTTGAACCCATTGTGTTTATGATGCATCTCCCCTTTTAAGTATGTCATGTCAACGTATTACGTGGGGAACGATGGGGTTAATATTCATGTTAATAAAATGGTGTGAAGTTGGTATGATTATGCATACCATAAAGTGGATGGACATAATTGAGTCAATTATGTACATCGTTAAATTTGTAATTAATTAGGGATAATTAATACAAATTATGGGGGTGATTAATTAGGTGTAATTAATCGACTAAGACACGAGGTTGGACCCTTTTGTAGCATAAGACTGCCCGGAACCGACCGGCAAATCCAGCGGCTACAAATGATTGGCCCAATGTGAGAGGTCTTAGGCATAAAATAAATACGTGACAAGTGTAAAGACACGAGGTTAGACTCTGTTATGGCGTAAGGCTGCCCGGAACCGACCGGCAAATCCAGCTTCCATAAAAGACAGTCTAATGTGAGAGGTCTTTACAAAGCTTACGTTCTTAATCAATTAAGAAACACTTAACCAGATAAGCATGTAGTGGGGCATGAGGGGTTAAGCGGGTGCCTTGGGTGGCATGTGGAAATCAAGTAAGTGCCTTGGGTGGCATGTGGAAATCTAGTGGGTTGCCTTGGGTGGCAATAGAAAATACGATTAGAATACTTAACCAAGTGGAAACATGTAATTAAACATGATTAAAGGGTTAAGTGGGATGCACTAGAAAAAGGGACAAGCTTAGGTGGGTAGCTTGTGGGGGCCCATTTCAACCAGTAACCCATATGTATCTTATTGGGCTCGACCCATGTCGAGGACGGGACACACGTACTGGGATTGACTATAAGAGGCCAAAACGGGTTAGCGGTGGCAACGCAAGTCCAATGGGTTTTATATGCGTGTGTGGACCCGGGCTGGTAGGTAAGACGTTGTTGCATCGTGTAGGTATAAGCCGTGCACCGTTGATTGTATCGGGTTGCCACTTTGGGGAGTGATACACCCCACTGTGGGGCCATCACGGGTATCTGCGATAGGGAGCCGATCGCTTGGGGAGTAGTGGGTACACCTAGTGGAGATAGGGGAAGACGACACCTATGTAGTCAGCTAGGGGCACACAAAACTACTAGTTAAATTTTCTAAGTCCTTGGGTGGGATCAACCTTTAAGTTAGGAATGACTGGTGTGGTGCAGTGTAGTAATTACCCTTGGGTGGGTAGATGCGTCTTTATCCGATATCTTAGTTCATCCTATGTCTAGTTGGCTGCTTAGTGTAGTCATTTATCCCCAGTCATTACCGTACCAAGTTTATATCATACCCTAATTACTTTAATGATTGTACTGTTAAAGTTATAGGACTCACTCAGACTTATGTCTGACCCCGTTGTTTTTATCTTTTTCCCAACCCTCAGGTTCTCAGAGTGGGCCTAGCACTAGTGGGCTTTGATCAGATTTCTTTATCTATCTTTCGGAGCTTGGACCGTTGATGTAAAGCCCGGCTTATCTTTTCTATTATGGCTATTAGTTATGTAGTGGGATTATGTACTTATGTTTTTATCAGGATGGATATTTAGTACTTGACTCTTGTCTTATGGTTTTGTAACCAAACATGTTTACCTTCTGCTGCAACGAAATGATGTTTTAGTTAACAAGTATTATTTATATCTGTCTTGTTGTAATTTTTCTGTTCTATATTCACTTAAAATACTCCACCGAAGTTAAGGCATTCCCATAGTGAGTGACCTTAGCGGGTGTGGGGTGTTACAGGCCATGCTAATCTTCTCTGTATTAAAATAAAGAGCTCGATTTGACTAGTTCTCTTTTAGAAAAATCCATGAAGTTTAGTGTAGGAGCTATATTTAAGGCATAAGTTCTTAATATATGATAGAAATCTATTGCGGTCATCAAATATAGTGCGCACAACCCTGATATTCTTTGATTTTGTCATATAAGATTGATTAGTATTAGTTCTTCTATACATATAATATGACAATGATAATCAATTATGCAACACCCCACACCGAGACCCATTCTAATAAAGAGCACAAGTAAGCAATACTATCTATAGAGAGGAGCATAGAGCTGGTTAAGGGAGAACTTCTGTAATGTTGTATTGAATACATTGATTTGGAGATAAAAATTTTTTCATACCTAAAGTGGATCGACATACTCAATTCATCTAATATAAAACTATGATGGTTAAGGATTGCGTTTTGAGCAAATTACAGTACATCACAGATAGCATATCACACAACAAAATCTATATATCCAGGAGAAAAATACAACATGATACATGCCTGAGTGGTCTCATATGAACCATATACATATACAACATGCTCCAAAAGAATAAATATACATATTACACAAATAATCAACAATACAACTTAGGCAATAGCTTCAAGAGAGGTAGTTCAGTGTCGAACAACTAAACACGAACCAACATCCAGCTATAAACCTGAAACAACTCTGTCCGGCCTAAGTATAAAATGCACGAGTCAGTCTGTATTAAACATATCAGTAATAAAATGATAAGTGAATAAAATGTCAGGTATCCATTAATTCCCTTTTATGAGAAAAGGAATCTCGTAACCACAGATTAAATCAAGACACAAATATACAAAATCATTTCTCCCCGAAATGAGTAATATAAATTCGGAACGACTTATTTCTCTGAAGATAAATTCATGAATTTTAAACTTAGATTATTTGTGAGTGGCATGGACACACAAAAGGATTTACCCTAAACAATAAGTGTTAAGCATTCATGCTAAGCCCAAATGTAAAATCCTAAAAACTCTAAAGCAACATAGGAAAACAAATTAGATGCCAACTCATAAGTTCATATAAGAATATATTCAATAAGTAAGTGATCGCTATATATACGCACACAAGCCCCAAGATAGATCTTAGGTATATAAGCCTTAAACAACTCTCAACTATATAAAGAAATTCGGCAAATATCACATTCTTAGAAATTAGATCCAAAGCAACGAAGAGATATAAACCCATCAAATAAAAATAAAGTCAATAAAACATTATAAAGAAGATCCGAATAGATTTTCGTCTCAAATGACAAAGTCAGGAACACCTCCTCCAAGCAATTTCATTGGCCACAGCAAGGTTGATGACATCTCCCTAAGCAGTTTTGTCCCAACAGACAAGGTCATTAACATCTCTCCAAGATGTTTTGCAAACCAATAACTCCCTCAGGTAGACTCTCTGGACTACATAAAATAGACTCTTAGATCTAATTCGCGAACGTGTCACAAACTCTCAGACAATAACTCGACTAGTGATAAGAATGCATTCCATAACACATGTTCTCACTTATCGATTTACTAGCTATCAGTGAATTCTACAATAGAAAACATATGCTTCGATCAATGAGTCTAAAATTAACCAACATAATATATCTTCATGTCCTATACCATGACATTTTCTATATCATTTAATTTCAACCTCACCCTCTCAAAGGGTGCAAAAATGTGTAGTTTTATGTAAGAAAATATACTTTAGAAAATCGTATTTTTATACGATTTCTGAAAATATTTCAAAATCCCTAAGTTTGGAATCCTCTTCATAATAAGAATTATTTGTATTCTAATAAGCTAAAATATTAATAATATCACATAAAATATTTTCTTTAAATCAATACTTGTTTATATATGAAAACTCTTTTGAAATCAATTTCTAAAACATGTGTAATGTGGTAAAAAATCATAGAAAACTCTTGGATTCATTATAAAGAAAAACACACAAAACTACATAATCTGGGGATCAGGTTTGTAGAAATGTAGGCTTGTTCATGGAGGAATCAAGACAATGGAAATTTACAAGGATTTAACGCTTTTAATTGAGCATTAGGTGGAATAAAATAACTGAAACATGTCGTGAAACACAAATAGTAAGCAAAACACAACACCACTAGAAGGATGCGACCTGACTAAGTTTATAACTGGCCAGGTCAATCCCAACATTGTCCCAGGACCACTAGCAGTCGACCTGGGGACATAAATGTCTCTAAGCAATGATTTCCGGTTTGAATTTAATTTTGTGCACTTGATTCCCTTAATTCCCAAACTCGAAACCAACTAAAATATGATATGCACAAAAACTAGAATTCCTACTTCATACTAGATAAAAAATCACAAAAACGATAATAACTGAGGGAGATATTATGCCTCAAAGTTGAACCCAAGCCATAATTTTAGTAACTTGTAATTTACAATGTAAAGTTTACTGTAACTGTATTACCCGTAACTTCCCCGGTAAGGAAAGCACGGATTGCTTTGAGGACAAGACGAATCAGAACCCAAATAGAAGAACATTTCATTGTCATTACAACAATTCCATCAGATTACAAGAATATACAGAGTATGAATAAATATTATACAATAGAAAAATATCAGAGATTACAATAAATTACATAGTAGTGGAAAAACAATACAAAACACAACTGAAAGTAATACACGGATACAGAGCTTTCCGAGCATTGTTCCAACTGTAAATCAGGATCCTGTGAATATGAATCTACAAAACCAAAACTACTAGCTGCCCATGTCGAAAATAAGGGAACCCAGAGTTTAGATTAAAACAATAAACTCCAGGTCAGTCATGTGACTGGTGTGAGAACTAAAACAGTTATTTAAACTTTACTTTAAAAGAGAGTAATTCAAGGGACCACGACGTATAACACGGAACGGGTTTCCTCCAAGAATACCAGTGCATAGAATAAACAATGCAATGCTTTTTCGAAAAATGAAGTTATTATAAGACCCAAGTCCTATCACACAATGCAACGCAAGCCGGAGGATAGGGTTTTTACCTTATAACTGCCAAACATGCTTGGTACGTTTAAAACAAATATTTTGATACTATTATAAATGTATAGTGTCAAAATAATTTCAATCATAAATATCAATCATAGACGGCATTAATGACCCATACCACTATGTCGCCATACTAGGTTCTACAAATAAAACTGAAATATCTCGTATTGGAAATTGGATTTCCGTCATGAGTCAAGGCAAGGGGCAAGCTCCTCTCCGCTTCGAGACACTCTAGCAAATGCCTCAGGATTACACACTTTCGATAACCCTTGTGTAATAACCTGGAAATCCGAGTCAATTTAAAATTTTTATTTTGGAAATTTATGTGAATTTTGAATATTTAAAATGAATTATTTTAAATAATATCGACGAGAAATTAGTTTTGAATAGAATTCGAACATATATAGTAATATGAATCATCATTAGAATATAAATATTTATTTTAAATTATAAAAGGAATTGAAAATGGCGCGGTAGTTTGATAATTCGATTTCAAACTTTAATTGAATGTAATGGATGCAAAATAAACCGGATTTTAGTGAAACCAAAAATATTTGAATCTAATTGAGAATATCTTTCCAACGAATCCGAAAAATTGAAATTTCATAGCGAGAATCAAAAGTTAAGCCTAGTTGGAAATTCAGAATAGTCGCTATGGAATTCTGGCCCTTAAAAATGGAAATTTTGCAAGCGACCTCAATTTTCGACGAAACCACTTTTGTTGGATCCGTGATGTCAAGTTATTGCTAGATTCCAAAATTCGTAATTTTTCGAATCAATATGTGGGCGTGGAAAAGGAAAACGCGTTTGACCAGTTTTAGTTGATTTTAATCGACTGGAAAATGGCCATTTTTCAAACGGTCTTAGAATCTGACGAAATTAGTTTTGTTAGGACCGTTTCGTCAATACGAAGCCAGAAAATATTTTTCGGGAATTTTTAGAGTTAGTATGTGGCCCCGGTAAATAGAAATGCGCGTTCAAATTCAATATATAGAGTTATATGTTGATTTTGACGAAAACTGATCGAAACTATCGAATCAGCCTACGATACATATCCCATTGTGTTCGGAATGGGGGTAATACCCTAGGGATGACAGTCGGTGGGCTTGATTTCGAGTTGAAAATAAAAGGTTGCTTTTTAAAATAAAAAAAATAAAAAAAATTAAATATATAAATTATAACTTCTCCATTATACCCCCCTCCTTATTCTTTTGACCAGTCAAAGAGGGCAAAGCAAAATAAAATAAATGAAGAAGCGCGGAAACCCAATGCCCTCCAGCCTCTGCCGCGCCTCGTCGACCGGCGCCACCGACCCCCTACCCGTCGTCTAACCCCTCCGATCCCCCCTCCTTCCTGAAGCCGACGCGACGCCTCCCTCTTCTTCCATCGCAGAACTTCCCCACAGCCCTCGCGAGAAACCCCGCCTGCCCCAACACCATCGCAACCGGAGCCTTCTCCGACCACCCATGACCGATGCGCCGCCTCCACGCACCTGACCAAGCCCGGCGCCCCTCTATTCCGCCTCTCCTCCCTTCCTCTCTACCCAAAACCGCCATAAAACCCTAACCGATCAACAAACCCGCCTCTGGCCAACTAGGACCGCCACCAGCGATGTAACACCCCGTGTATTTTATAACAGTGAAATTCACAAATTAAAGTATAATTAATTTCAAATCAAAGAATTAAGGGAAACGGGATATGCCATTGCGTTCGTCTCGGAATTCTGCTTGAGATAGAGTCCGAGTTTGCATAAAACAGACTTCGTATGAGGGAGATATGGCCTCCGGAAGTTTCAAAATTCAGTTTAAAATTCAAACAGACAGAAACAACTCAGAAAACCAATTCAAATTTCAAAAATCGGACCAGATTGGGCTGGGCGGGAATTTTCCCGCCCAAGGCACCCAGGTCGACTGGGTAGTCGGCCTGGGGCACCCAGGTCGACTACATAGTCGACCTGGGGTTGACCGGGTAGTCGACCTGGCCTCTGAGCCAGGTCGAACCCAGCTCCTCATGGCTGGCCTGGTCTGTGCTTGGCCGAATTTCTGAGCCTTGCCTTGTCACTATGGCTAGGTGTCAGCTCCTGATTGGTCTCTCCTTCAAACGAATGGCTAATATTAATCCAAGCTCCATCGATGGTTCTAATCAATTCATAAACTCTATAAAAAGGACCTAAGACTCCACCTAATTCATACAAATAAAAATGAGAATGAGACTGTCATGCTGCTGAGGAAAGACTAGAAGTAGCCATCAAAATTGAGAGACGATTAGGAGGCAATTCGAAAGCTTAAAGCAACGACAATTAAATCAAAACAACGCCTACAACAAAGGATAGCATCTCCAAATTCAGAATTCAGAAACCTGAATTGAAGATTCGTCATACGTTGTAAGTAGAGTGCTATTCCGATATGAATGAATAATTGTGTTTTGATTTGTGTAAAATGAGAAATGGAATTGTACTTAATTTGTGGTGATGATAATTCATAATTGTATGTTGCTATGGTTCTAATTATGAATAGATTTGTGATGTTGTGGTTTAATGATGTTAGACCTATTGGATATTTGCAAGTATATGACTCATGCTGAAAGTTAACGACTATATGTTTGTGGTAGTTTATTACAACACCTATTGGATAATTGCAAGTAAATCTTTCATGTTGAAAGTAACGACTATATGTTTGTGATAGTTTATTACAACAAGGTTGAGATTCATGCAAGTATATGGTTCACTATTATGCCAACATGATGTATATTTTTATGGTCATCTTTAGTGTAGTTGGATCCATTTGAGTAGTATGATTCATATGAATTTATGTTGGAATTGGCATCATGATTCAAGTGTAAAACTATACTTTTTTGTTAGTAACAAAAGTAAGCACCTTTGTGAACTTGTGTTGACTTTATGAACATGGCTAGTTTATGTTTGGCTTTATGCCCAAACAAAATATGTTTTAGGCCTATGTTGTTATCAAAATCATATGATAATATATGCGACACATAATTAATTTAGATTTACATTTTAAATGCAAGTTTACATGAATAGATTAAAAACCATGATTCATGTTTAGGTATGTTTTATGTCATGATTATATGCTATTACAATGCAAGTTCACAAGTGCCTAATTTATGTTAATTAGATCGTTATGTTGCAAGTTCATGCGTTCACACTCCCCTTTTGATGTTACTTAGAATATATAAACACCATGTTCTAAGCCTCCCCTTTTTCATGTGGCTAAGTTGGGTTTAAATGATAAACCCAACATATGTTATATTGTAGCGAACGTAAAAAACGGGGTAATGACGTTGGGTTAAAATATGTAAAAAAAATACGTGTTGGCATGTCTGATGCATGCCAATGACCTTGAGAACATTTAAAGGGTATAAATTAATTTTACCCAATAAAGATGAATTTGAATAATGGGCTGCAAATATTTACATATAAAAAGAAAAGAGACAAAATATGTAAACTTAGAAAATACGATGTGTTTAACCCGAGATTGTATTGAGTTGTGACGTAAACCTGTCCGGAACCGCCCGACGGTCCAGTAGTCACAACAATACCTATCCAATGTGGGTGGTTAAACATTGAGCCCAATAAAGACCCGAGGTTAGACTGAGTTGTGACGTAAGACTGCCCGGAACCAACCGGCAACAGGCAGTCACAACAATACATGTCTAATGTGAGAGGTCGAGGCTTTAATAAGACAATTAAGGCTAAGTCAGGATTGATAGGATTAAGTAAATTAAATTGATACTTAATCAAATTTAACATGCTAAACTATACAGACTGATTGGGGGTTAGATTTACAAAACACTTAACCAACTTAGCATGTTGGCTAGAAATAGAAAACCTAGAAGCGGGGGACCCTTTTCAGCAGTAACCCTACAAGGTGTATCAGGATACCCTGAACTAGGCAGGGTGGGGCACGATTACTGGGCTGACTGTAAGAGGTCAAATCGACGGCGGTGGTGCAGCAGTGTAGGTTCTAACGGGGTGCGGGCGTGCACACACTCCGGCGCAGAAAAATTAGGCACTGGGCACCAGTAGTATGCCTGTGTATTCTAGAATTGTGTCGGGCCGCCACCATGGGACTTGATACACCCCATGGTGGGACCAGCATAGGTAACTACAACATCGGGTGCCGTAGGACACATGTAACTATGCGAGTAGGAGCCGATCATTAGAAATGGATTACTTCACCCTGATTATGGGGTGCCTGTTGGAAACCAGTTTATAGGGGTGCAGAGACTAATATGGGGTACGATAGTATATTCGACTCTAGACAACTTAACTTAGTTTATAGTGCTTTCCCATTTCCAGTTTATACTTATTATGCCCAATTCTTTATTTGTAGACTGAATAGTCCTAGACTTACTCAGGCTTTATGTCTGACTCTACTTTTCTTTCGTCTTCTTTTCTTCCGTTTCCCCTCCCCCCAGGTCCACAAGGAGGGAATACCGCAGCTTGACCAGTTTTCACATCCAGCTTGAAGAGAAAGAATGTATTGCTTGGATCTCTTTCGTTTTGGACTATGGCTTTGGACAGCGACTATGGGGACTTATGCAGTTTACTTATGTTTTTTTATGCTTCTTTAAATTATGAAATCAAGACAGTTATGGAAATGTAATGTTTTTGGAAATATTGTAAGACAATTATGGCGTGGTTTGTGTAACACGTATTTTTGATGAAATAAAAGTTGCTGTTGTTTCCGCTATTCAAAAATATGTGTATTTATATCTGTCTTGTGTATCTGTGACCTATATTTATAAACCTCCACCAAAATTAGGGCATTCCCTTTAAGAGTGACCCTAACGGAGGTGGGGTGTTTCACTTGGTATCAGAGCATAGGTTTACCAGATAAGATAAAAAGTTTTGAAAATTTATTTTCAAAAGAAAATTTAAGGAAGAATTTTTAAAGATAAAATGTTATTTTAAAAAGGCATAGTCCCCCAAAGCCATAGGTACTATCTTTTATCCTTCGTTTTAAATCTATCCTTTTTGTTTTAGCGTGTCTGAAGAACTTAACTTGCCAGAGGGTATACCAATACCTGGTTGGTTCAGACGATTCTTAGAAGCAAGGGCCAATCAGCCAAGTCCCACTGTTCCTCCTCCCCCAGCTGCAGGAAATCATCCAGCTGCAGTAGCACCTCTTCTTCCACCTCCTCCGCGGGATAATACTTTTGCTAAGATATGTAAAGATTTTAAAGCTATGGGAGGAAAGGACTTTCATGGAACCGAGTGTAGGATCGATAATAACCCTAGAGGGGGGGTGAATAGGGTTTTCAACAATAAATTTAAACTAAACACAGTAATAAAGAAATGCAGTAAAAATAAAATCACACGCGGATATACCCAGCTTCGGCAAACTGTGCCTACTGCTGCCTTTCTAAGATTTTTACTAGGAGATACAAACAGATCCCGCTTACAATCCTATGTAAACTCGCAACTCCTGCTCCTGTTTATCCCTAAGCTCAAAATCCTAGACTAGTCTGTATACCCTAGACTAGATTTTTCAGATTACACTTCAATACTCTGTGCTCTCTAGTTTTACAATAAACTAGAACAAAAAGAATTTAAAAAAAATTAAAGGAAATAAAGAAAGGGATTAAAAATGGGGGTCATCCCCTTTTCTTTGCACAAGCCAAAAAGGTGGTCGGGCCACTTTATTTTGCGGTGAACCCTTGTATTTTCTTTAGCCCGATCCTTCCTTATTCTCTGAAACAAAAATGGCGGCTACGATTAGGGTTTCAGTGATTTTTCCCTAAATCCATATCGATGCTGTGTGTAATGGTTCTTTGGAAGCTTGTTTTGCTTCTCCAGGATATCTCCTTCGTCCTTGCGATCAATCTGAGTAAGTTTTATCAATTTTTGCAATTTAGGGTTTCAGATTTTTTTGTGTGTATCGATGATGAAGTCGATGATGAATTGTGTGTATTTATAAGGGTTTCTACACCCTGGTGCTCTGATTTCGTTAATGACTTGCTCGATTTGAATTTTGGAATTCCTTGAATTTTGTTTGCTATCTGTTCGGCCTTGAATGAATCGGCCCTTGAGAGTTTTGTGGAAATCCCTTTTGAATTTCTTTCTTTGAGCATTAAAAAATCTCTTGCTTTGTCTTGTTTGATTGACGAGCTTCGGCTTTGATTGAAATAATCCTGGCCTTGAATGAATGTGACAGATCCCTCTTTCCTTGTTTGGATTTCCTGATTGATCTATTTCACTGATTAACACAAAAAAACTGTTTTTGAAAAAAAAAACTTTCTTCAAATAACTCGGTTAAAAAAAAAATTGAAATCCAATGATTTTGTTGTGTTAAATTCTGCCTTATTTGAAATGATTTAGACCATGCTGTAATTCTGGAATTCAAATACTTGCCAAATACAAGATTAATTCCTGTGAATTGAATTCTGCCCTGAATAGTAAAAATACTGGCCACATTTAATTCTTGCTGAATTATGAAATGGTTGATGAGAAGAACTGGAATCTTTGTGACTTTCTCGAAATGGTTTTGTATTGCCAAAAAAAATCTGATCATCAAAACAATGTTCTTTGATCAATGTTTTATTTCATTTCTGGATATTTCTGACATGTAGTTCCCCCATGCTTTCTTTCAATATATATATATATATATGTATATATATATATATATATGAATTATATACATATATGTTTAACAAATTTGTTGGTCTGCATGATCAATTGATCAGTCATGTATCCTGACTATATAGACTTGTGCCACTTTGGTCACTTGTCCACCACTTGTGCATGTTCGCTGTTTTGGCTTTGCATGTGTGTGTTTGCACTTTGGCTTGACCATGTATTTTGTACCTGAGCCTTTGTGTGCTTGTCCTGCCTTCTCTCACCACTGCTGTATTTTTGATCTCCCACCTGCTTGAGCACACTTGAGTTTCAAAACTGTATGCTGCATCTCCATGATTGCTGAACCATCACTTTTGTATCTGCCATCCCTTGCCCTTGACTTATTTACCATAATGTAGCCACTTGATGCTTTGAACATGTAGACATGCTGGTTTGACATTGATACTTGCATGCTCAAGTTTGTACTGTGAATTGTGCTTGGCCATTTTTTTTTTTTTTTGTTGTGAGCATTTTACCTGAGACTTGCTATTTGTCTTGAACTTTGCTGGTCCATACTTGCTGTTTTGCATTTTAAAACTGCCTCGACACTTTTGACTTTCTGAAGTTGCCTTGTTCACTTGTGCTTGCTTTTGATGTTGCATTCCTTTTTTTTTTTTTTTTTTACTAATTTGAAAGTTTGCACTACCACTCTTCTTTTGACCTGTCTTGTACATGTAGAACATGCTTTACACAGGTGCACCATGCACTTGTACACCATATACACAATCCATGTTGATCTGCCATGTTTTCTTTTTGTTAGTCTACCACTTTTGTTTCTCTCTTTTGAACTGAATTATTTGCACTGCCATGTTTCTTTTTGTCTTTTGATTTTATCTTGTGACCCTGAAACATAAAAAAAAATAGCAGTCAAACTGTACTGTGTTGAGGCTGGTCAGAATCAGTTGGTTCTGATCAGCAAACCAGTATGGTTTTGATGTGGCTGTTTTAAGTCTGAAATATGATGAGAAAAACACACAGAGAGCTGAGACAAAATGAATCAATCACACAGAAAAACATTTTTGTCAAAAATATTTGTTTTAGTTCCAATGTACTGTGTATTTTTCTTTCTTTTGTGACAGGTTACAGGATGATGCTTTGGACAGCTAAGGTGTTCTCAACAAGAATAATCCAGCTAGAAATGAGAAGAGAAAAAAAATGAAGTGCTTGTAAAAAAAATCGTATGTACTGAAATTACTTGTAAAGTGATTTGTAAAGTCTTGTGTGTAAATGAATTGTAAAATAAGTAATATTATTGGAAATAAAATGTATTTGATTTTTCTATATTCTGTGTAAATTCTATGTTATTTTATTTTTCCAATAATACTAGATATTCCACAATCAAACACTCCAGTAACAAAAATCTATTTGTTATCATCAAACAAAAATATTAGTATCAACAAACTCCCCCTTTTGATGATGACAAACAGACTTAAGATTTTTGTAAATAACGAGATGTGTTTGAACAAGGGCTCCCCCTACATTTGAGCTCCCCCTATCAGTTGTAAACAGACATGAGTAAAAAATTTGAAAATGAAAAAAAAATTAAGCACTTAGCATTAATGGCAAAATAAAATCTATAGACGTCTGTAAACAACACAAAATCTTAACATCTTCTCCCCCTTTGTAATCATCAAAAGAATAACAATTCTGGACATTTTAAAAGGTATGGACTGTAAATAGTAATCAAGTCATTTGATATTATCAGATTCAAACACTCCGAACAATCAAACAAAAAACATTAGAATAATCTGTAAAAGAAGAACACATTTCACAAGACAGAAGATGGAATGATGAAATATTTAATATATATCAGGGATATTTCAATAGCAAACTAACCACGCATGACCATAACTTGGATTTTTAAATGGAATTAGCTGCAACATGAAAAAAATTCAATACTATACTGACCACGCATAACCAGAGCTTGGATTTTTAAATGGAATCAGTGATAGCAAAAAAAATAAGTATTCTCATAACCATGCATGACCAGAGCTTGGATTTTTAAATGAGATCAGAGGAATACCCTTTTTTTTTTTTTTTTTTTTTTTTTTTTTTTTTTTTAAACCCTTTGATATATATAAAATAATAATGATTGATAGAAGGGTGATAGAGACAGAAGATGAAAGTGAACAAAAAGTTCCTCAATTACTCATATTATAAAGCATATTTCATCGTATCAGAGTTACAAATTTTCAAACATCTCATATTCTGAAAAACTTATACAGTCACAAATTTATCATAAATGTCCAAAAAACAAATTGGTCTTTTCTTGATGATTTGAAGCATGGATTATTTGTCAGAAAGATAATTGCCAACAGAACATCTTAAGAGAAAATTTATCCAAAAATGCTAAAAGATTAATTTATTTCTATAATTCCCAAATCCAAACGTAATCTGCAAAATCTGTCTTCAGGAAGGGGTTTTGTAAAAATATCAGCAAGTTGAGATTCGGTTGGAACAAATTCTATACAAATATCTTCACAAGCAATATGATCTCTAAGAAAGTGGTGCCTTACATCAATGTGTTTTGTGCGTGAGTGATGTACTGGATTATTTGATAAGTCAATTGCACTCTTACTGTCACATTTTAAAGGAACTCGTTTATAACAAAGTCCAAAATCAGATAAAGTCTGCATCATCCATAGAATCTGTGCACAACAACTTCCTAAAGCAATATATTCAGCCTCAGTGGTGGATAAAGCAACACAGTTTTGTTTTCTACTTGACCACGACACAAGTGAATGACCTAGCATGAAACATGTTCCACTAGTACTTTTTCTATCAGTGAGTGAACCAGCATAATCAGCATCTGTAAACCCAACTAAATTAAAGTTATCACAAGAAGGATACCATAAGCCTAAATTTGGTGTGTGTAACAGATATCTTAGAATCCGTTTTGTGGCTTTTAGATGAGATTCTTTGGGATTTGATTGAAAACGAGCACACAAACAAACAGAAAACATAATATCGGGTCTAGAAGCAGAAAGATAAAGAAGTGAACCGATAATACCGCGATATTTCTTTTGATCCACAGCAACACCTTTTTCATCTTTGTCAAGTTTGGTTGTTGGACTCATCGGTGTTTTCATTGGCTTTGCATCTTGAACTCCAAATTTCTTTAGCAACTCCATCACGTACTTCGTTTGAGAGATAAAGATCCCTTTGCTACTTTGTTTGATTTGGAAACCAAGGAAGAATTTCAGCTCTCCAACCAAACTCATCTCAAATTTGCCCTGCATAACTTTTTCAAATTTTTCACACAAGACATCATTAGTAGCACCATATATGATATCATCAACATAAATTTGGACAATTAAAAAATCATCACCATCATGAGATAAAAACAAGGTTGTGTCAGCACTTCCCTTTTTAAAACCATTTTCCAAGAGATATGTACACAGACAGTCATACCAAGCTCGAGGAGCTTGCTTAAGGCCATACAATGCTTTTTTCAGTTTGTATACATGATTTGGATAATCGTGACTCTCAAAACCAGGGGGTTGTTCAACATACACTTCTTCTTTCAGTTCTCCATTCAGAAAAGCACTCTTCACATCCATTTGCTTTAATTTGAACCCCTTAAAGCACGCAAAACTTAACAAAATTCTGATTGCTTCAAGCCTAGCAACTGGGGCAAAAGTTTCATCAAAGTCAACACCTTCGATTTGATTGTATCCCTTAGCGACCAACCTAGCTTTGTTTCTTGTTACGTTTCCAGATTCGTCAAGCTTATTTTTGAATACCCATTTTGTTCCTACAACTGGATAGTCTTTTGGTCTGGGTACCAAGTTCCAGACTCTGTTTCTCTCAAACTGGTTAAGTTCCTCCTGCATAGCTAACAACCAAAATTCATCATTAAGAGCAACATCATAAGAACTTGGTTCTATTTCAGATACAAAGGCATTATGAATACAAAGGGTACAAACTTCCCTATTGAGAGAGGATCGTGTACGAACACCAGCAGTTGGACTTCCAATTACCAAATCTGGAGGATGACTTGGCTTGAATTTTAGTCTTTCAATATCTGTTGCTGCTTCAGTGCCTTTTTCATTGTTTGTCTCAACATCATTGTTTTCTTGTTCAATTTCTTGTGCACCAGCATCATCTTTATCATCTTCTGGTATCGTATCCATATCTGATTCATTGAACTTGACGTTGACGGTTTCCACAATTGTTCTTGACTGTTTATTGAAGATTCTGTAAGCCTTACTTCTTGATGAATAACCCATGAAGATTCCATCAACCGTTTTTGACTCAAATTTCCCAAGCTGTTCACCTGTGTTCAAAATATAACAAGGACATCCAAACACTCTAAAATATGAGATGTTAGGCTTTTTGTTAGACCACAGTTCATATGACGTTTTATTAAGTATTGGTCTAATCATAACTCTGTTCATTACATAGCACGAAGTATTAACTGCCTCAGCCCAGAAAGTTTGAGGCAATTGATATTCACATAACATAGATCTAGCCATTTCTTGTAATGTACGATTTTTCCTTTCAACCACCCCATTCTGTTGAGGTGTTCGAGGAGCGGAAAATTCATGTTTGAAACCATTTTCTTCACAAAGATTTTCAAAGTCTAAGTTTTCAAATTCACCTCCATGATCACTTCTTAAAGTTTTAATTGAAACCCCTTTTTCATTTTGGACAAGTTTTGAAAACTTTAAAAAACAATCAAAAGTTTCAGACTTTTTGGCTAGAAAGTAAACCCATGTAAACCTAGAGTAATCATCAACCAATACATAACAATAACGTTTACCATTTAAACTAGCAGTATCAGTAGGTCCAAACAAGTCCATATGAATCAATTCAAGCACTCGTGAAGTGCTAACAACATTTTTTGGACGAAAAGATGAACGGCTAAGTTTTCCCATGGTACAAGCTTTGCATACTTTGTTATTTTTGAAATTCTGATGTGGTAAACCCCTGACAAGTTCATTTGCTTTTAGTCTTTCAAGAAGTCCCATACTTGCATGTGCTAATCTTCTGTGCCATAAGATTGCCTCCTCTTCTGTTGCTACCAAACACCTAGGTACTGTTACATCATCGAAAGAGAGAGTATAGACATTTCCTTTTCTTTTCCCTGTAAACACAACCTTTCCAGAGGAGATCTCAATGATTTTACAACTATTACTATCAAACACAACATTCATTCCTTTATCACAAAGCTGACTGATGGAGATAAGATTGTGAAAAAGATTATCAACATATAAAACATCAGTTAAGGCAAAGATACTGTTACCAACTTTTCCTTTACCAATAATTTTACATTTGCTGTTGTCACCTAGCGTCACATTCCCACCTTTATGTTTTTCCAGGCTAAGGAACAGTCTTTTATCACCCGTCATATGTCTGGAGCAACCTGAATCCAAGTACCATTTTTGTTGTTCCTTAGCCCGCCAACATACCTACACAAACAAAGAAGGAGATGACCTAGAGAAACTTCTAGGCCTAATCATATCAGTAGTAGAAGAATGATAGTCATAAGATTCTTTTGGAATCCAAATTTGATTTTTCTTTATGTTCCAATCTTTGTGATAATTGTGTGCCAAGTGTTTAGGAACCCATACCTTTTTGAACTTCTGAATTTTACTGCTAATCTTGCAATTTTCATGACTGTGACCAATCACCCCACATTTTACACATTTGGGAAAAATACTTTTACCTTTAGCATTGTCACTTCCAGTTATTTCATGTATCTTCCCAAAACCAAGTCCTTTTCTATTATTCCCAACCAATTGGTTTCCAAGTAACATTTTAAAAGATGTTTGACCGATTGAGAATTTGTTCAATGTGGCTTCTAGATCTTGGACTCTTGTTTTTAAGATTGTATTCTCATTCACAAGTGAAGTGCATCGTTTAATGTAGTTCTTTCTTTTAGTGTCATCTTCAACTTTTAGAGTCAAGTTTTCTTTTTCAAGATTCTCAATGGTGCTTTTGAGTGTTAAAATTTCTAGATTCACATCTTTACACATTTCACAATCTAGATTATTGGTTTTTGAAGCATTTTTAATCTCAGATTCCAACTTCTTATTATTGTGAGCAAGGTTGAAATTTTCCGCTTTCAGTTTCTCTGCGTCTGATTCTAACATGTCAATAATTTCAGAAAGATGTTTACACATTGAAACTAGATCGTCATAACTGTATACCTCAGTGGTTTCTTCGTCAGTATCTTCAAGGTCTGATTTTGCCATGAAGCACAAATTGGTTTCCTCCTCACTGCTGTCTGAATCTTCTTCTCCTTCCTCGTCATCCCAAGTTACAGCAAAAGCTTTCTTTTTCTTTTTGTTTCTTTGGAGAAGTGGACAATTTGGTTTTATGTGTCCAGGCTTTTGACAGTTGTAGCAGAGTGGTTCGTCTTCTGAATTGTTGCTCTTTGGTTTATTTCTTCGAGGTTTGAATTTTCTCCACTTCGTGAGTTGTCTGACTGCCATGGCAAGTTGTTCAATGGGATCTTAACTATCGCTAGTGACAGTGTTGGACAAAGCTATTGACTTCTTTTTCAGATCTGAGTTGTTGCGATCTTCTCTTGCTTTCAGCTCCATTTCATATGTCATCAGATTTCCGATAAGCTCTTCCATGCTCAGCTTGCTCAGATCTTTGGATTCTTGAATGGCTGTGACTTTTGCTTCAAAGTTCATGGGCAGAACACGCAGAATCTTCCTCACAAGCTCCACTTCTGTATAGACCTTTCCAAGAGCTCTGGCATTGTAAACTAGTACGGAGAAGCGACCATACATGTCCTTGATGCTCTCGTCCTTCTGCATGTTAAAGTTTTCATATTCATTACTGAACATGGCAAGACGGGATTCTTTAACCTGAGAAGTTCCTTCGTGTGTGACTTCCAGAGTATGCCAAATTTCCTGGGCTGTATTACAATGAGAAATTCTGTTATATTCTGTTTTATCAAGAGCACAAATCAGAGCATTCATAGCTTTAGAATCTATAGAGTATAATTTCTTATCATTTGCATCCCACCTACTTTTTGGTTTAGGTGTTACAATACCATTAACAGTTTCAGTCGGAGGTGTATATCCAGTTTCAATGATATCCCAGACATCATAATCAACAGACACTAGATAAATTTTCATCCTAGCTTTCCAATACGCGTAATCACTACCATTGAACATTGGTGGTCTAGCAATAGATTGACCTTCAGAAAAAGCATTGTTCATTGAAGTCATGATTCTAGGGTTCAAACACCTGCTCTGATACCAATTGTAGGATCGATAATAACCCTAGAGGGGGGGTGAATAGGGTTTTCAACAATAAATTTAAACTAAACACAGTAATAAAGAAATGCAGTAAAAATAAAATCACACGCGGATATACCCAGCTTCGGCAAACTGTGCCTACTGCTGCCTTTCTAAGATTTTTACTAGGAGATACAAACAGATCCCGCTTACAATCCTATGTAAACTCGCAACTCCTGCTCCTGTTTATCCCTAAGCTCAAAATCCTAGACTAGTCTGTATACCCTAGACTAGATTTTTCAGATTACACTTCAATACTCTGTGCTCTCTAGTTTTACAATAAACTAGAACAAAAAGAATTTAAAAAAAATTAAAGGAAATAAAGAAAGGGATTAAAAATGGGGGTCATCCCCTTTTCTTTGCACAAGCCAAAAAGGTGGTCGGGCCACTTTATTTTGCGGTGAACCCTTGTATTTTCTTTAGCCCGATCCTTCCTTATTCTCTGAAACAAAAATGGCGGCTACGATTAGGGTTTCAGTGATTTTTCCCTAAATCCATATCGATGCTGTGTGTAATGGTTCTTTGGAAGCTTGTTTTGCTTCTCCAGGATATCTCCTTCGTCCTTGCGATCAATCTGAGTAAGTTTTATCAATTTTTGCAATTTAGGGTTTCAGATTTTTTTGTGTGTATCGATGATGAAGTCGATGATGAATTGTGTGTATTTATAAGGGTTTCTACACCCTGGTGCTCTGATTTCGTTAATGACTTGCTCGATTTGAATTTTGGAATTCCTTGAATTTTGTTTGCTATCTGTTCGGCCTTGAATGAATCGGCCCTTGAGAGTTTTGTGGAAATCCCTTTTGAATTTCTTTCTTTGAGCATTAAAAAATCTCTTGCTTTGTCTTGTTTGATTGACGAGCTTCGGCTTTGATTGAAATAATCCTGGCCTTGAATGAATGTGACAGATCCCTCTTTCCTTGTTTGGATTTCCTGATTGATCTATTTCACTGATTAACACAAAAAAACTGTTTTTGAAAAAAAAAACTTTCTTCAAATAACTCGGTTAAAAAAAAAATTGAAATCCAATGATTTTGTTGTGTTAAATTCTGCCTTATTTGAAATGATTTAGACCATGCTGTAATTCTGGAATTCAAATACTTGCCAAATACAAGATTAATTCCTGTGAATTGAATTCTGCCCTGAATAGTAAAAATACTGGCCACATTTAATTCTTGCTGAATTATGAAATGGTTGATGAGAAGAACTGGAATCTTTGTGACTTTCTCGAAATGGTTTTGTATTGCCAAAAAAAATCTGATCATCAAAACAATGTTCTTTGATCAATGTTTTATTTCATTTCTGGATATTTCTGACATGTAGTTCCCCCATGCTTTCTTTCAATATATATATATATATATGTATATATATATATATATGAATTATATACATATATGTTTAACAAATTTGTTGGTCTGCATGATCAATTGATCAGTCATGTATCCTGACTATATAGACTTGTGCCACTTTGGTCACTTGTCCACCACTTGTGCATGTTCGCTGTTTTGGCTTTGCATGTGTGTGTTTGCACTTTGGCTTGACCATGTATTTTGTACCTGAGCCTTTGTGTGCTTGTCCTGCCTTCTCTCACCACTGCTGTATTTTTGATCTCCCACCTGCTTGAGCACACTTGAGTTTCAAAACTGTATGCTGCATCTCCATGATTGCTGAACCATCACTTTTGTATCTGCCATCCCTTGCCCTTGACTTATTTACCATAATGTAGCCACTTGATGCTTTGAACATGTAGACATGCTGGTTTGACATTGATACTTGCATGCTCAAGTTTGTACTGTGAATTGTGCTTGGCCATTTTTTTTTTTTTTTTGTTGTGAGCATTTTACCTGAGACTTGCTATTTGTCTTGAACTTTGCTGGTCCATACTTGCTGTTTTGCATTTTAAAACTGCCTCGACACTTTTGACTTTCTGAAGTTGCCTTGTTCACTTGTGCTTGCTTTTGATGTTGCATTCCTTTTTTTTTTTTTTTTTTACTAATTTGAAAGTTTGCACTACCACTCTTCTTTTGACCTGTCTTGTACATGTAGAACATGCTTTACACAGGTGCACCATGCACTTGTACACCATATACACAATCCATGTTGATCTGCCATGTTTTCTTTTTGTTAGTCTACCACTTTTGTTTCTCTCTTTTGAACTGAATTATTTGCACTGCCATGTTTCTTTTTGTCTTTTGATTTTATCTTGTGACCCTGAAACATAAAAAAAAATAGCAGTCAAACTGTACTGTGTTGAGGCTGGTCAGAATCAGTTGGTTCTGATCAGCAAACCAGTATGGTTTTGATGTGGCTGTTTTAAGTCTGAAATATGATGAGAAAAACACACAGAGAGCTGAGACAAAATGAATCAATCACACAGAAAAACATTTTTGTCAAAAATATTTGTTTTAGTTCCAATGTACTGTGTATTTTTCTTTCTTTTGTGACAGGTTACAGGATGATGCTTTGGACAGCTAAGGTGTTCTCAACAAGAATAATCCAGCTAGAAATGAGAAGAGAAAAAAAATGAAGTGCTTGTAAAAAAAATCGTATGTACTGAAATTACTTGTAAAGTGATTTGTAAAGTCTTGTGTGTAAATGAATTGTAAAATAAGTAATATTATTGGAAATAAAATGTATTTGATTTTTCTATATTCTGTGTAAATTCTGTGTTATTTTATTTTTCCAATAATACTAGATATTCCACAATCAAACACTCCAGTAACAAAAATCTATTTGTTATCATCAAACAAAAATATTAGTATCAACACCGAGTCCTTCGTGGTAGCCAGGAATTGGCTGAAGGAATCCGAGGGCTTATTCGTCATCTTTGAGGTAGAAGATAGGCAGAAGGTACAACTGGCAGTATGGCTACTTAAAGGCGAGGCTTCCTACTGGTGGGAAGTCACCAATGCAGAAAGACCAGTGGAAACATGGGAGGACTTTAGGGCAAGGTTTGAGGCTAAATTTCTCTCAGAAGCTGAAAGGAGTCTTCAGTTGGAAAAATTCTTATTTCTTAAGCAAGGGAATATGACAGTCAAAGAGTATGTTAATCAGTTCGATCAGCTGGCTAGGTTCGGACTGGACCTAGTCAACACTTCGCACAAGAAGGCTCTCTGTTTTGTTAAAGGATTGAATGAGCCACTACACAGTTTGGCCATGACCCATATACCCATGGGAGCTACGTATGAAAGATTGGTACAGATGGCATTGCTGAACGAAGAGGATAAGGGCAAGAAGGAGACAAAGGCAGAAAGCTCTCAAGGGAAGAAAGAGGGTTTACAGCCTAAGAAGACAGACTTTAAGAAGGGCGGGAAAGACAACAAAGAGAAGAGGAAGTGCAATTTCTGTGGCAAAGTGGGGCACTTAGTGAAAGATTGCCGAAAAAAGAAGGCCAAGTTGAATGGTGGGTGCTTTTCTTGCGGTGAGACAGGCCATATAGCTAAGGATTGCCCAAAGAAACGAGGGCAGGGGCAGAGGGCTGGATCCACCTCAGGGGCACACGTTCATGTGCTAGAAGCGCCACCTCTGCAACAGCGAGGTATAAATACTTCTGTAGAAAGTGTAGTTTATCTTTATGATCACCCAGTTCGCACTTTATTTGATTTTGGCGCATCACACTCCTTTATTTCATCTGCTTTAGTAGAATCTCTGCACCTAGAAACTAATATGGTAGAGGACCCCTTAATTGTTTCAAATCCAATCGGGGGCCCGGCTCATTTGTCTATGATCTGTGTGGGATTGAAAATTTCTATTCTAAGCATAGAATTTAGATGTAGTGCCTTTGTTTTGGGCTTCTCGGGATATGGTTTGATTTTTGGCATGGATTGGCTATCCAGTAATGGTGCCATCCTTGATTGTGAGAAAAGGGTGGTTAGGCTTCTGACCCAACTCGGTAACACTCTGGAAATTACTTGTAATCCCTCGTATGCGGTTATGCTTAGTTATCTTGAATCGCTAGATGCCTCTGTTGAGAGTTTGCAATCAGTTAGAGTGGTCCGTGAATATCCGGATGTCTTCAAAGAGGTGAAGGGCTTACCTCCGAAGCGGGAGATAGACTTCCGCATATATCTTGTAGATAATGCAAAGCCCGTTGCGTTGCCAGTTAGACACATGGCTCCACGGGAAAGGAAAGAGCTTAGTAAACAGGTTAAAGAGCTTCTAGAGAAGGGGTTCATTAGAAGGAGCATTTCAGAATGGGGCGCTCCAGTGGTATTCGCTACAAAGGCAGATGGTTCACTCCGTCTGTGTGTTGACTATAGGGAGCTCAACAAGCTGACGAAAAAGAATAGGCACCCTCTCCCCAGAATTGACGATCTGTTTGATCAGCTTGTAGGAGCGTCTGTTTTCTCCCAACTCGATTTAGCGACCGGATTTCATAAGCTAAGGGTGGCTGAAGATAGCATCGATAAGACAGCATTCAGAACCCCAGACGGCTTCTTTGAATGGCTTGTCATGCCTTTCGGCTTGACAAACGCACCCGCTTACTTCGTGGACCTGATGAGTACGGTGTTCAGAGAATTCCTCAACAAGTTCGTAGTGGTCTTCGTAGACGATATCTTGATCTTCTCAAAGAGTGAAGAAGAACATGCTCAGCATTTAAGGGCAATCATGGAAACTTTGTGAGTCCATCAGCTAAAAGCCAAATTCTCCAAGTGCCACTTTTGGAGAGAGGAAGTAAGGTTTCTTGGGCATATAGTATCCAAAGAAGGGTTAGCTGTGGACCCTGCTAAGGTAGTAGCAGTGCAGGACTGGAAGACACCAAGGAATACAATAGAAGTCCGAAGCTTTCTCGGGCTAGCAGGCTTCTATCGGAAATTCATCAGAGACTTTGCAAAAATATCAGCTCCGCTCACAAGGCAGACAAAGAAGAATCTATTGTTCAATTGGGACTTGGATTGCGAGTTTGCTTTCCAAAGACTAAAAAGAGCTCTTACAACAGCCCCAGTTTTGACGTTGCCAGATGGAAGCAAGATGTTCACAGTTTATACAGATGCATGTAGGACAGGGCTAGGCGCTGTCTTGATGCAAGAAGGGAGGGTAGTAGCTTATGGTGGAAGGTAGTTGAAAGTGCACGAAAAGAACTACCCAACCCACGATCTTGAGTTAGCTGCCATCGTCTTTGCACTCAAGTCTTGGCGACACTATCTCCTAGGAGAGAAGTTTGAACTTTACACTGACCATAAATCTTTGAAGTATCTCTTCTCGCAGAAAGATCTTAACTTGAGGCAACAGAGATGGATGGAGTTTCTTGCCTCGTAGGATTTTGAGATCTCCTACACTCCGGGCAAAGGCAACGTAGTGGCAGACGCGTTGAGCCGAAAGAAACTGACCCTAAGCCTCTGCTGTTTGTTGAAAGGCAAAGCCTAGAGTTTATAGCCAGTTTTAACTTTAGGCCCTCCTCCGATTTTGTACCGGGCTTGCTAGCATCTCTCGAAGTACGCCCGACTTTAGTGGACTCAATAGGGACAGCACAACGCGAAGACCCTCAGCTTGTGGAGACGATTGATAGGCTAATTAGGGGTGAGTCTTCAAGTTACCTCAACAGATACTCCATCGACGATAAGGGTTGGTTAAGGCGAGACGGAAGACTATGCGTCCCACAGACAAGGGATTTAGTAAAGACGGTTCTCGAGGAAGCACACCACTCCAAGATGACGATACATCCAGGCGGAGATAAAATGTACAAGGACGTAAAGAGAACTTTCTTTTGGAGCGGCATGAAGAAGGACGTGGCGGATTTTGTTTCCAAGTGTATGGTGCGCCAACAGGTTAAGGCGAAACAAAAAAAACCTAGCGGTCTGCTCCATCCTCTAGAGGTCCCGCAGTGGAAGTGGGATAGCATCTCAATGGACTTCATCGATGGGCTTACTAGGTCTAGAAGAGGCAACACTAGCATTTGGGTAATAGTGGATAGGCTTACTAAAAGCGCCCACTTTTTACCTGTCAAGAGTAAAAGTACTGCCTCATCCCTAGCATTTCTTTATCTCAAGGAAATTGTTCGACTTCATGGAATACCCTCCAACATTGTTAGTGACCGAGACCCTATCTTCACAAGTGAGTTTTGGCGGAGTCTGCAGGAAGCGGTAGGCACATAGTTATGCTTGAGTACAGCCTATCACCCCCAAACCGACGGCCAGACAGAAAGGGTGAACAGAGTTTTGGAGGACCTTTTAAGACTGTGCGTCCTTGACTTCGGAGGGACATGGGAAGACCACCTTCCTTTGGTGGAATTTTCCTACAACAACAACTACCAAGCCACCATCGGAATGGCGCCTTTCGAAGCTTTATATGGAAGACCGTGCCGATCGCCCACTTGTTGGTGGGAGTCTACTGATAAGCTCATACTTGGACCAGATATGATCCGAGAGACTTCAGAGAAAGTAAACTTAATACGGAGAAGAATGAAGACAACCCAAGACAGACAGAAATCCTACACCGACAAGAGGAGGACCGACCTTGAATTTAAGGTTGGGGACAGAGTTTTACTTAAGGTATCTCCTCTAAGGAACGTTGTTCGTTTTGGAACCACTGGAAAGCTGGCACCGAAATTTGTAGGACCATTTCCTATCATCGAGAAAATTGGGAAAATGGCCTATAGATTAGACCTACCTGAAAAACTAGCTGGAGTTCACAACGTTTTTCATGTTTCACACCTCCGAAAATGTCTACATGAATCTGCTGAAGTGGTAGAGCCAAACATCCTTGAGGAAGCTGAAGTGGAACACAAAGCAACCGTGAGGAAAGTTCCAATCCGCATATTAGGAATGGAAGTGAAAAAGCTACGCAACCGCGAAGTCATGCTCGCCAAAGTTCAGTGGAGCGACGCCGAGGGAGACGCAACTTGGGAAACTGAAGCTAGAATACGCGCAGCCTACCCTTTTCTTTTCAAGGGTACATCTTCGATCTTTCTTTTTCCTTAAGTTGCGCTTTTATTTATCTTTTTAGGTATATCTCCTCGACCTTATCTTTAGGTAGAAACCCTTTGGATGAAAACATGTAATTGAAACATGTTTTGGATGATGTCTGCAAGTGGTTGCAAGTGATTGCTAGTGGTTGCTCGTGGTTGCATATACACACAAAATCTAGGTTTTAGATCGGCTCAGTCACTTCATATTGCATGTGCATATATGTATTTATATTCGTATATGTTTGAAGTTTAATGTGTTGTCATATGGATGTTGCATTTATATGAATGATTGTGCACTCATGTAGAATCATGAATAGGAAAATTTGCATACATAATGGATTCAAGACACTTACATAATTTGCATTAAGGAGGTCAACTGAATCAGTAGGCCGACT
Source organism: Allium sativum (assembly GCA_030737875.1). Classification (NCBI taxonomy): domain Eukaryota; kingdom Viridiplantae; phylum Streptophyta; class Magnoliopsida; order Asparagales; family Amaryllidaceae; genus Allium; species Allium sativum. The sequence continues at coordinate 463,760,824 of CM060922.1, forward strand.
GATTTTGCATTAGATAAGTACACATACACACAATTCGCATATGATCATGAAGCATTAGAAGTCTTTTAAGGACAATGGATGCTCGTGTTTGATGGATGAGTAGATGGACGTTTGGATGCTAGGATATACATTCTTCCTGAACTTGAAGATTTCGGGGACGAAATTCTTTTAAGTGGGGGAGAATGTAACACCCCGTGTATTCTATAACAGTGAAATTCACAAATTAAAGTATAATTAATTTCAAATAAAAGAATTAAGGGAAACGGGATACGCCATTGCGTTCGTCTCGAAATTCTGCTTGAGATAGAGTCTGAGTTTGCGTAAAACGGACTCCGTATGAGGGAGATATGGCCTCCGGAAGTTTCAGAATTCAGTTTAAAATTCAAACAGACAGAAACAGCTCAGAAAACCAATTCAAAATTCAAAAATCGGACCAGATTGGGCTGGGCGGGAATTTTCCCGCCCAAGGCACCCAAGTCGACTGGGTAGTCGACCTGGGCCACCCAGGTCGACTGGGTAGTCGATTTGGGGCACCCAGGTCGACTACATAGTCGACCTGGGGGTCGACTGGGTAGTCGACATGGCCCCCGAGCCAGGTCGAACCCAGCCCCTCCTGGCTGGCCTGGTCTATGATTGGCCGAATTTCTGAGCCTTGCCTTGTCACTAGGGCTAGGTGTCAGCTCCTGATTGGTCTCTCCTTCAAACGAACGTCTAATATTAATCCAAGCTCCATCGGCGGTTCTAATCAATTCACAAACTCTATAAAAAGGACCTAAGACTCCATCTAATTCATACAAATAAAAATGAGAATGAGACCGTCATGCTGTTGAGGAAAGACTAGAAGTAGCCGTCAAAATTGAGAGACGATTAGGAGGCAATTCGAAAGCTTAAAGCAACGATAATTAAATCAAAACAACGACTACAACAAAGGATAGCATCTCCAAATTCAGAATTCAGAAACCTGAATTGAAGATTCGTCATACGTTGTAAGTAGAGTGCTATTCCGATATGAATGAATAATTGTGTTTTGATTTGTGTAAAATGAGAAATGGAATTGTAATTAATTTGTGGTGATGATAATTCATAATTGTATGTTGCTATGGTTCTAATTATGAATAGATTTGTGATGTTGTGGTATAATGATGTTAGACCTATTTGATATTTGCAAGTATATGACTCATGCTGAAAGTTAACGACTATATGTTTGTGGTAGTTTATTACAACACCTATTGGATAATTGCAAGTAAATGTTTCATGTTGAAAGTAACAACTATATGTTTGTGATAGTTTGTTACAACAAAGTTGAGATTCATGCAAGTATATGGTTCACTATTATGCCAACATAATGTATATTTTTATGGTCATCTTTAGTGTAGTTGGATCCATTTGAGTAGTATGATTCATATGAATTTATGTTGGAATTGGCATCATGATTCAAGTGTAAAACCATACTTGTGTGTTAGTAACAAAAGTAAGCACCTTTGTGAACTTGTGTTGACTTTATGAACATGGCTAGTTTGACTTTATGCCCAAACAAAATATGTTTTAGGCCTATGTTGTTATCAAAATCATATGATAATATATGTGACACATAATTAAGTTAGATTTACATTTTAAATGCAAGTTTACATGAATAGATTAAAAACCATGATTCATGTTTAGGTATGTTTTATGTCATGATTATATGCTATTACAATGCAAGTTCACAAGTGCCTAATTTATGTTAATTAGATCGTTATGTTGCAAGTTCATGCGTTCACACTCCCCTTTTGATGTTACTTAGAATATATAAACACCATGTTCTAAGCCTCCCCTTTTTCATGTGGCTAAGTTGGGTTTAAACGTTAAACCCAACATATGTTATATTGTAGCGAACGTATAAAACGGGGGTAATGACGCTGGGTTAAAATAAAAAAAAATATGTGTTGGCATGTCTGACGCATGCCAATGACCTTGAGAACATTTAAAGGGTATAAATTAATTTTACCCAATAAAGATGAATTTGAATAATGGGCTGCAAATATTTACATATAAAAAGAAAAGAGACAAAATATGTAACCTTAGAAAATACGATGTGTTTAACCTGAGGTTGGATTGAGTTGTGACGTAAACCTGCCCGGAACCACCCGGTTGTCCAGTAGTCACAACAATACCTATCCAATGTGGGTGGTTAAACATTGAGCCCAATAAAGACCCGAGGTTAGACTGAGTTGTGACATAAGACTGCCCGGAACCAACCGGCAACAGGCAGTCACAACAATACCTGTCTAATGTGAGAGGTCGAGGCTTTAATAAGACAATTAAGGCTGAGTTAGGATTGATAGGATTAAGTAAATTGAATTGATACTTAATCAAATTTAACATGCTAAACTATACAGACTAATTGGGGGTTATGTTTACAAAACACTTAACCAACTTAGCATGTTGGCTAGAAATAGAAAACCTAGTAGCGGGGGACCCTTTTCAGCAGTAACCCTACAAGGTGTATCAGGATACCCTGAACTAGTCAGGGTGGGGCACGATTACTGGGCTGACTGTAAGAGGTCAAATCGACGGCGGTGGTGTAGTAGTGTAGGTTCTAACGGGGTGCGGGCGTGCACTCACTCCGGTGTAGAAAAATTAGGCACGGGGCACCTGTAGTATCCCTGTGTATTCTTGAATTGTGTCGGGCCGCCACCATGGGACTTGATACACCCCATGGTGGGACCAGCATAGGTAACTACAACATCGGGGGCCGTAGGACACATGTAACTATGCGAGTAAGAGCCGATCATTAGAAATGGATTACTTCACCCTGATTATGGGGTGCCTGTTGGAAACCAGTTTATAGGGGTGCAGAGACTAATATGGGGTACGATAGTATATTCGAATCTAGACAACTTAACTTAGTTTATAGTTCTTTCCCATTTCCAGCTTATACTTATTATGCCCAATTCTTTATTCGTAGACTGAATAGCCCTAGACTTACTCAGGCTTTATGTCTGACTCTACTTTTCTTTCGTCTTCTTTTCTTTCGTTTCCCCCTTCCCCAGGTCCACAGGGAGGGAATACCGCAGCTTGACCAGTTTTCACATCCAGCTTGAAGAGAAAGAATGTATTGCTTGGATCTCTTTCGTTTTGGACTATGGCTTTGGATAGCGACTATGGGGACTTATGCAGTTTACTTATGTTTTTTTATGCTTCTTTAAATTATGAAATCAAGACAGTTTTGGAAATGTAATGTTTTTGGAAATATTGTAAGACGATTATGGCGTGGTTTGTGTAACACGTATTTTTGATGAAATAAAAGTTGCTGTTGTTTCCGCTGTTCAAAAATATGTGTATTTATATCTTTCTTGTGTATTTGTGACTTATACTTATAAACCTCCACCAAAATTAGGGCATTTCCTTCAAGAGTGACCCTAACGGAGGTGGGGTGTTTCAAGCGACCTCCCCGATCCTCCTTCGCCACACGGAACCGATTGTAAGCATTTATTTTTATTTACATTCCTTTATCGAATTAAAAATGTGTCCTTTTTATATATAATTTTGAAATAAAAAAAATTGATCTTTATCATGGGAAGGACAAAATAAAGTTAGGATTTTTATGATGATAAAGACGAGATTTTTATAAAGGGAAAGACGAGATTTTTTATATAGAGAATAACGTTGTAAAAATATGATTATTATAATATATATAGTGAGATAAATTTGAGATCTTTAATATCAGAAAGATTTGATTTTTTAATTTATCGAAAGTTTGATTTTTATTATAAGAGAAGCGAAATAAAAATATAATTTTTATACTATAGGAATAATAAAAATATAATGTTTATAATGTATAGATAATAAAAATTTGATCTTTATATATGTAGTAGAGATATGAAAGTACGATTTTTACATATAAAGTGAGGAATAATAAAAATATGATTTTTATCATATGTGAAATATAAAAATGTGATTTTTATAAAGTAGAAGTATTAAAAATATGATTTTTATATTTTAGAAAGAATAAAAATTCGATCTTTATATTAGAAGTAGATGTATAAATATATAATTTTTATATAGAGAATAGCGTGATAAAAATATAATCTTTATTATATGAACAACAGTGTAAAAATAGAATTTTTATCTATATAGTAACAATATAAAAATATGATTTTTATATATGTAGTGGCTACGGGCAATGAAATTGACAAAAGGCGAGAACAACGAAGATTTCTACATAAGAAGAGTCATGGCGTTTGGTTTAGCTTGGGTGATAATTTCTCTCTTTAAATTTCCTTTTCTAGTTAAAAATATATACTAGGATGCAGACGGTGCTTTGTAGCACCCGACACCCATCGTCCACAGACCATGGATGGCTTGTATGTTTGATCGTTTGTTTTGGTGAAAATTGATTGAGTGATGTGAAATGAAATAAAATATTTATATAGTTAAAAATATTTTATCGTTAAAAATATAATTTTTAATGGATATGTGAATAAATAAAAATCTGTGTTTGTTGATTTGAAACCCCACACGGGTATTGGGATAAAATACGGCATACACTAATCCCAATAATTAGTTGTATGTCGATCGATTGATTGACAAGCTATTATAAGCGTTAGATATCTATATTTGATGCTTATACAGAGTAGTGCACTTTGGATGATGGTTGATTATTTGTCAGTGCCATTATATACATGTGTTGGGTGGAATCCATATAATTAACATTATATGGTAATGGATTGGGCCTCATTCCAATTGGGAAAATAAAGAAAATAAAAATAGTCAAGTGTCGAGAATATTCATGTGTTGAGTAAAATATTTTAACAATAAAATTTACATCTTTATCATATTTAAGATTAGAAACTACTTTATGGTTGGAGTTTGATTGAAAATCAAACGATAGATACCATAATTTTATAAAATATATTACATAACAAAAATAGTCATGTGCTGACAGTACTCATGTGTTGAGATTAGTCAGGTGTTGAAAGAAATATATATTCATGTGTTGAATAGAATAAATATTCATTTGTTGAATAGAGTAATGAATTTATTGAAATATATAATGCCGTGTTTATTAGAGTTGCGCTATTTGACGTGAATGATATTTATATCGATTATATTCGTTTTTATAATGAATATAGAAAAAGAAGTGATTTCAAAATATAACATTTTGAAAATACTATCATTTATATAGTAATGATATGAAATATTCATTTTTGATTTGAAAATGAATATAGAGTTGAAATGGTTTTGAAAACGAATTTAAAACGATTTATAAAATACGTTTTAAAAGGAAATCGATGAAATATAATATATATATATTATATATATATATATATATATATGTAATGGCCTGAATAGAACGCGCCGCGCCGCGATAGTTCGTGAATTTCGACCATTGACTTCGAATTGACGTTGCGGGAGATCCGACCGTCGGATTCTTCTAAAACCAGAACCGTTGGGTTCGTATCGAAAAGAGCTTTCTAACAAATATTAGAAATTTGAAATATAACGGTTGGATTTGGAATTATGTCCAAATAAAATGAGGAAAAGGTCGTTGTCAGTGCAGTTCGATGGCTGTTGATGGAAATCGACTGTACGGGCCTTGATAAAATTATTAAAAATATCAATAATTAGTGTAAAATCATAAGAAATGATTTGAAAAGAACTGGGATGAAAAACTCCATATTTGAAAAGATAAAAATAGATTTTTATCGAAATGAACTAATTTTGAACTAGAATTAAAATAAATTTATTTTTGAAATAAATAAATAAATTGAATTTGAATTGGTTTTGAAAATAACCAGAATTTCCAATATATATAAACTGGAAGTGGATTTGAATCGAAATTGTCTTTGGAATATTTCGATGTTGGATTCCGTGATTATATAGATATTGTTATGGGAATTTGAAAGATATAATTATATCGTTATTTCCAATACGATATTTGTTGGTTTCAGAATTTGTTATTGAATATAAGCCGGTATATTTTCTATTCAGAGCCTTGTATTTAATATCAAATGTGATTTGGGTTCGTCGTGAATCGTGTTTTAGGTGACACTGGTTCTTTAAACTAGTTAAAGGCAGGATCGATTTGTTGAAAGATTAAAACGAAGTGGAGTTTTAATGAATCTGTAATTAGATTGAAAGTAAATTGATAATTTAAATTATCAAATCTGAAAAGTGATCGAGAATGGAGTATCACCAGTTTTGCTCCAAAGAGATAATTAAATCTTTAATTAGATTTGAATGTGAAATGGTAATTAATTTTACCGATAACACTGTGGTGTTAGATATGGAGTATTACCAGTTTTGCTTCATGGGATGAATAGGTTGGGATTGGGAAATAAAATAAATAATTACTTCGGTGTGGTTCGCTAATCCCGACTAGTTTGGAAAACCATAATATGGTTTGAAATGATATCCAAAGGAAGACTAAAGAATAAATTTAGAAGAATTTATCTTTGATAAAAGTAATGGGAAACTATTCCCTGATGATGTGAAAATTTGAATAAAAGAATATTCTGAATTGGAAAGAGGCGTATGTTGTGTTTGTGTAACACGTGTTTATTATATACGCTTATTTGGAAAGGCCGGGTTTATACCCATTCTGAATAACTGATTCGACGGCATGTCAAAGATGAAGACGGTGGTTGAAGACCGGAAGTCTTCACATTGTTTGGGTGATTACTGACGATCTTGATTGGGCTGTACACCCAAGATGAGGGAATCTGTTAGTGATCGTCCAGACGTACTTGGAGATCGATGGATATGCGAGGAAAGTGCCTCCGGTTTCGTTCAGACCCAGAATGAACTTGTAAATGGATTGTGTGTCTGACATTGGATTTTATTCTGTGTTGATTGATCTCTATTAAATATACATTTTTTTGGCGGCGGAGAATTTATTCTCTTGCTTAACGCCCTTCTCAGAGACGTACGAACTCAGAGGTTGCATATCGATGGACATCAGTCGCATGGAGTGAATTGCCTGTGTGGCACCCCTAATTGGCAAATGATCAAGGCTTCTGTTGAAAAGAAAAGTTTTATGGTTGATGATCAAAGCACGGCCTGTGTGGCGCAGCTTTGTGTATAGCGTGAATTCGCGAGCCTCACACCTCGGTATGAGTCAAAAACGGGATACAGACCATTGGGAGAACACGACGTTTCTTTCTAGCTAGTTGTGGTGTCAGTGCTTAAACTGGCTGACATTTATATATACTTTTCACCTGTGTGGTTGTTGGAATGTGAGGCGCCTCGGATATAGGTCTGTTAGGACCGGGAAACGTGTGTTCAGGAATAACTAATCCTCAAAAGTAAGAGAGGACCGGCCTAGCCGATTCCAAAGATCATAGTGGGGTCCTGAGACATTTGCTAGAGTGTTTCGAATGGAGAGGAGCTTGCCCCTTGCCTCGACTCATGACGGAAATCCAATTTCCAATATGTGATTTTGCGGTTTTATTTGTAGAACCTAGTATGGCGACATAGTGGTATGGTTCATTAATGCCGTCTATGATTGATATTTATGATTGAAATTGTTTTGACACTATACATTCATTATAGTATCAAATAATGTGTTTTAACATATCAAGCATGCTTTGGATATTATAAGGTAAAAATCCTATCCTTTGGCTTGCGTTGCATTGTGTGATGGGACCTGGGTCTTATATAGCTTCATTTTTCTTTATTTTGCATTGCGCTGTTTGTTTTATGCACTGGTATTCTTGGGAGGAAACCCATTCTGTGTTATACGGCGCGGTCCCTTGATTTACCGAACTTTAAAATAAAGATTAATAACTGTTTTAGTTCTCACACCAGTCACATGATTGACCTGGAGTTTATTGTTTTAACCTAAACTCTGGGTGCCCTTATTTTCCATACGGGCAGCTAGTAGTTTTGGTTTTGCAGATTTGTATTCACAGGATCCTGGTTTACAGCTGGAACGATACTCGGAAAGCTCTGTATCCATGTATTACTTCTAGTTGTGTTTTGTATTATTTTCCGCTGCGATGTATTTAAATGTAGGTTAAATCTCTGATATTTTCTGTGTAATATTTATTCCTACTCTGTATATTCTTTTATTGTGATAGAATTGTTGTAATATACGATGAAATGTTCTTCTGTTTGTGTTATATTTGTCTTGTCCTCAAGGCAATCTGGGCTTTCCTTACCGGGGAAGTTCGGGTCGCTACAGAGTGGTATCAGAGCTTTGGTTTACAGAGCATGAGAACAAGACACATTAGAACCGAACGAAAGAATCCATCAGAAATTGGATTAGCAATATCCAATTAGAATGACTCGTTAGAGATAGGATCAGTAGTATCCTAGAACGAGTGTGAATAGTATTTTTTTCAAATGAAAACAATTTTGTTTTGAAATTTAAATCATTTTAAACGTATTTGAATATTTATTTGTATTAAATTTGGACAATCCAATATATAAAGATTTTGCATATACGCGTCATGAACGTATATTCGAAGTTTTAATATACTGGATAGATATAGAATCACACTCTAGTTGCCCGGACATGGTCCTGATGATGAAGTATACCATCGCCAGTATTTATTTTCGAGTGACGAATGTGATATCTATATATTCCCATAAGACTGGTGTGAGAACCAAAATATAGCTAGAATACATTGTTGTGAATTGGCGCCAAAAATGTGATTTTTGACTATGTATCAAAATTATGAATTTGAAACGATAATCCACTAATTGATTGATGGTTGTGTTGTTTGTTTATTTGTTTGAAATTTTGAACCATTATGCCAAAATGAACCAAATATTAAACTATATTGAAAAATGATTACAATTGCATGCATATACATGTATATCTATTGAACAGGTCATAGCAAAGAGGCTAGAGCAGAGAATAAAATTGTTTCCCCGACAAATAGGTACATGTTTACCATAATTTACTGTTTTGTTTGGGTGATGATGATTTTATGAGCCAATTGGCTAGCCGCTTGGCTTTTTCTTTTTGATTGAAGAAGGCCATGGGAGGCTATACGAAATATCCCGAAGTCCCCAGTGCAGGGGAGGCTATGGAGAAATTTTTCGAAAATTTAGGATGTTAGCCAAATTTTTGAAAAATTTGAAAAGTTCTTAGAAACTGAAAAGTTGAAGAACTTAAGCCATAACAAAAATAATGGAAGTTGAGTTGATTAGTTAAACAACTTTCGGCTTCGTTCCATTTCAGGGACGAAAAGTTTTAAGTGGGGGAGATTGTAATAACCCGGAAATCCAAGCCATTTTAAAATTTTTATTTTGGCAATTTGTGTGAATTTTGAATATTTAAAATGAATAATTTTAAATAATATCGACGAGAAATTTATTTTGAATAGAATTCGAATGTATATAGTTATATGAATCGTCGGTAGAATATAAATATTTATTTTGAATTATAAAAGGAATTGAAAATGGCGCGGTAGTTCGATGATTCGATTTCAAACTTCAATTGAATGTACCGGATGCAAAATAAATCGGATTTTAGTGAAACCAAAAATATTTGAATCTAATTGAGAATATCTTTCCAACGAATCCGAAAAATTGAAATTTCATAGCGGGAATCAAAAGTTAAGCCCAGTTGAAAATTTAAAATAGTCGCTATGGAATTCTGGCCCTTAAAAATGGAAATTTTGAAGCGACCTCGGTTTTCGACAAAACCACTTTTGTTGGATCCGTGATGTCAAGTTATTGCTAGATTCCAAAATTCGTAACTTTTTGAATCAATATGTGGGCGTGGTAAAGGAAAACGCGTTTGACCAGTTTTAGTTGATTTTAATCGACTGGAAAATGGCCATTTTTCAAACGGTCTTAGAATTTGACGAAGTTAGTTTTGTTAGGATCGTATCGTCAATACGAAGCCAGAAAATAATTTTCGGGAATTTTTAGAGTTAGTATGTGGCCCCGGTAAATAGAAATGCGCGTTCAAATTCAATATATAGAGTTATATGTTGATTTTGACGAAAACTGATCGAAATGATCGAATCAGCCTACGATACATATCCCATTGTGTTCGGAATGGGGGTAATACCCTAGGGACGACAGTCGGTGGGCTTGATTTCGAGTTGAAAATAAAAAGTTGCTTTTTAAAAGAAAAATAAATTAAATATATAAATTATAACTTCTCCATTATCCCCCCCCCCCCTATTCTTTTGACCGATCAAAGAGGGCAAAGCAAAATAAATAAAAAGAAATGAAGAAGCGCGGAAACCCAATGCCCTCCAGCCTCCGCGGTGCCTCATCGACGCGAGGCACCGACCCCCTACCCGTCGTCCAACCCCTCTGATCCCCCCTCCTTCCTGAAGCCGAAGCGACGCCTCCCTCCTCTTCCATCGCAGAACTTCCCCACAGCCCTCGCGAGAAACCCCGCCTGCCCCAACACCATCGCCACTGGAGCCTTCTCCGACGACCCACGACCGATGCGCCGCCTCCCCGCACCTGACCAAGCCCGGCGCCCCTCTATTCCGCCTCTCCTCCCTTCCCCTCTACCTAAAACCGCCATAAAACCCTAACCGATCAGCAAACCCGCCTCTGGCCAACTAGGACCGCCACCAGCGACCTCACCGATCCTCCTTCGCCACATGAACTGATTGTAAGCGTTTATTTTTATTTACATTCCTTTATCGAATTAAAAATGTGTCCTTTATATATATTATTTCGAAATAAATTTTTTTATCTTTATCATGGGAAGGACAAAAATAAAGTTAGGATTTTTATGATGATAAAGACGAGATTTTTATAAAGGGAAAGACGAGATTTTTTATATAGAGAATAACGTTGTAAAAATATGATTGCTGTAATATATATAGCGAGATAAATTTGAGATCTTTAATATTAGAAAGATTTGATTTTTTTTAATTTATCGAAAGTTTGATTTTTATCATATGAGAAGCGAAATAAAAATATAATTTTAATATTAATGAAAGGTTAAAAATATAATTTTTATATAGTAGAAATGTTAAAGATATAATTTTTATATAGTAGAAATATTAATGATGTTATTTTTATAGAATAGAGATAATAAAAATATGATTTTTATAGTATAGAAAGAATTCGATTTTTATATTATAGGAATAATAAAAAAATAATTTTTATAATATATAGATAATAAAAATTTGATCTTTATATATGTAGTAGAGATATGAAAGTACGATTTTTACATATAAAGTGAGGAATAATAAAAATATGATTTTTATCATATGTGTAATATAAAAATATGATTTTTATCATATGTGAAATATAAAAATGTGATTTTTATAAAGTAGATGTATTAAAAATATGATTTTTATATTTTAGAAAGAATAAAAATTCGATCTTTATATTAGAAGTAGATATATAAAAATATAATTTTTATATAGAGAATAGTATGATGAAAATATAATCTTTATTATATGAACAGCAGTGTAAAAATAGAATTTTTATCTATATAGTAACAATATAAAAATATGATTTTTATATATGTAGTGGCTACGGGCAATGAAATTGACAAAAGGCGAGAACGACGAAGATTTCTACATAAGAAGAGTTGTGGCATTTGGTTTAGCTTGGGTGAGAATTTCTCACTTTAAATTTGCTTTTCTAGTTAAAAATATATACTAGGATGCAGAAGGTGCTTAGTAGCACCCGACACCCGTCGTCCATAGACCATGGATGGCTTGTATGTTTGATTGTTTGTTGTGGTGAAAATTGATTGTGTGATGTAAAATAAAATAAAATATTTATATAGTTAAAAATATTTTATCATTAAAAATATAATTTTTAACGGGTATGTGTAAAGACCCGCAACTTCCCCGTAAAGGAAAGTGTCAGATAGTTCGAGAACAAACCACAACAGGACACATACAGAAGAACATTCCATTGTATATTACAACAATGCATCAGATTACAAGAATATACAGAGTATAAATGAATATTACACAGAAATATCAGAGATTTAAATTACATTTAAATACATAGCAGCGGAAAATAATACAATACACAACTAGAAGGAGATATACGGATACAAAGCTTTCCGGATATCGTTCCAGCTGTAAACCAGGATCCTGTGAATATAAATCTGCAAAACCCAAAACTACTAGCTGCCCGTGTCAAAATAGGGGCACCCAGAGTTTAGGTTAAAACAATAAACTCCAGGTCAGTCATGTGACTGGTGTGAGAACTAAAACAGTTATTAATCTTTATTTTAAAGCTAGGGAAATCAAGGGACCACGCCGTATAACACGGAACGGGTTTCCTCCCAAGAATACCAGTGCATAAAACGAACAGCGCAATGCTAAATAAAGAAAAATGAAGCTGTTATAAGACCCAGGTCCCATCACACAATGCAACGCAGTCGAGGATAGGGTTTTCCCTTATAACAGCCAAAGAATGCTTGATACGTTTAAAACAAATCATTTGATACTATTATAAGTGCATAGTGTATAAAACACTTCAAATCATAAGTATCAATCATAGGCGGCATGAATGCCCCATCCCACTATGTCGCCATACTAGGCTCTACAAATAAAACCGCAAATGTCACGTATTGGAAAATTGGATTTCCGTCTATGAACCGAGGCAAAAGATAGTCCTCAACCGATTCGAGACGCTCTAGCCCGTGTCTCAGGCAAGTACTCAGTCAAGCCTTGGATCCTCAGGGCCAGTCCACCGATGTGGATTAAACTTAAACCCTGAACATGCGTCTCCCCACCCTATGGGGTGTAAGTCTGGTCCGTCTGCCGACCAGAATGCATCGGCCGAAACCGATATAACCGAGGCGCCTCTCAACAGCAACAACCACATAAGTCAAACTCGTCAGGGCGTGTAAAACCACTGACGCCACTTCTAGCTAGAAAGAAACGCATGCCCTCCCTGACGTCCTCTCCCGTTTTTGGTTCATACCGGGTGTGAAACACGCGAGGTAAACGTTACACAAAGCTACGCCACAAAGGCCGTGCTTTGATCATCACCACAAGACTTTGCTTTTCAACAGAAGCCTCGATCAATTGCCACTTAGGCATGCCACACAGGCAATTCACTCCATGCGTTTGATATCCATCAATATATAACCCCTGAGCTCGTACGTCTCAGGGAAGGGCGTTAAGCAAGAGAATAAATTCTCCGCCGCCAAACAGATATATATTTAATAGAGATCAATCACACGGACTAAAATCCAATGTCAGACACACAGTCCATTTACAAGTCCGTTCTGGGTCTGAACGAAACCGGAGGCACCTAGTACCTCGCATATCCATCGATCTCCAAGTACGTCTGGACGATCACTAACTGTTTCCATCTTCTTGGGTGTACAGCCCAATCAAGATCATCAGTAAGCACCCCAAACGACGTGAAGACTTCCGGTCTTCGACCACCGTCTTCATCTTCGACTTATCGTCGTATCAGTTATTCAGAATGGGATAAACCCGGTCTTTCCGAATAACTCGCGTATATATTATAAAAGTGTTACACAAACACAACATACGCCTCATTCCAATTCATCAGTCACTAACCGTAAATTAACCAAGAGAATAATTCCCCAAATATTAACCCCGAAGGCCGAAACCAACATCAGATCAATATCCAGAAAACCATTCTGCTTAGCTAACCGACAGTTAGTTTCTGATTTCACATTCATAGGGAAAGATTCCCATTAATTTTATCCAAGATAACTTTCTTGAATTTATTCTTTAATCTATTTTTGAATATCAATTCAAAACTAGTCGGGATTAGCGAACCTTACCGAAGTAATCATTTGTTTTAATTTCCCAATCCCAACCTATTCATCCCATGAAGTAAAACTGGTTATACTTCATATCTAACACCACGGTGTTATCGGTAAATTCAATTACCATTTCACGTTCAAATCTAATTAAAGATTTAACTATCGCCTGGAGCAAAACTGGTGATACTCCATTCTCGATCATTTCAATCTAATTAAAGATTCATTAAAACTCCACTTAGTTTTAATCTTCGACTGGGTTAAAGAATCAGTGTCATTTAAAACACGGTTCACGATAAACCCAAAATCACGTTCATTAATTATCGGGTTAAAGAACGAGTGTTGTTTAAAACACTGTTCACGATAAACCCAAAAATCAATATCAATTCAATTCCAATTAAATATCATTTAATTGGTACACTTCATTAAATCTAAATAAAAAGATTTAATCATTTCTCAACTGGGTTCAAGAACAGTGTTAGTGAAGACACCATTCACGACAAACCCAAATCACATTTGATATTCAATACAAGGCTCTGAATAGAAAGTATATCGGCTTATATTCAATATCAAATTCTACGATTAACAAATGTCGTATTGGAAATAACGATATAAATATATATCTTTCAAATTTCCATAACAACAGTTGTATAATCACGAAATCCAACATCGAAATATTCCGAAGACAATTTCGATTCAAACCCATTCCAATGCGATCCTTGGAAATTTTGGCTATTTTCCAAACCATTTCAAATTCAATTTATTTATTTAAAAATAAATAGAATTATAATTCTAGTTCAAAACTAGTTCATTTCGATAAAAAAAACTATTTTTATCTTTTCAAATATGGAGTTTTTCATCCCAATACTTTCTAAATCATTTCTTATGATTTTACACAAATTATTACTATTTTTAATAATTTTATCAAGGCCCGTACAGTCGATTTCCAACAATGGCCATCGAACTGCACTTACAGCGACCTTTTTCGAATTTGATTTGGACGTATCTCCAAATCCAACCGTTAGATTTCAAATTTCTAATATTCGTTAGAAAGCTCTTTTCGATACGAACCCAACGGTTCCGGTTTTAGGAGAATCCGACGGTCGGATATCCCGTAATGTCCGTTTGAAATAAATGGTCGAAATTTACGAACTGCCGCGGCGCGGCGCGTTCTATTCAGGCCATTATATTATATATATAATATATATTTCGTCGATTTCTATTTAAAACGAATTATATAAATAGTTTTAAAACTCGTTTCAAAAGCAATTTCAACTTCCTTTTCAATTCAAATCAAAATTGAATTCTTCTTTATAAATTCGTTTTAAAAATTCATTTCTATTCAATTCAAATTTCAATTCAATTTGAATTCATTTCAATTCACTTTCAATTCAATTTGAATTCATTTTCAATTCAATCCATTTCGAAATCGTTTTCAATTCATTTCGAAATCGTTTTCAATTCAATTCATTTCGAAATCGTTTTCAATTCAATTCATTTCGAAATCGTTATATATTCAATTCATTTCGAAATCGTTATATATTCAATTCATTTCGAAATCGTTATATATTCAATTCATTTCGAAATCGTTATATATTCAATTCATTTCGAAATCGTTATATAATCGATATAAATATCGTTCACGTCAAAATGGCGTTAATCTAATCAACACGGCTTCATAAATTTCTATTTTCAAAATAGTTGTTATTATCAAAATACTTCGTTCAACACATGACCAATCTCAATGGATGAGTACTGTCAACACATGAACTTTTATTTTATATCGATAAAGATGTAAATTTTAATATTAAAATATTTCGTTCAACACATGACCAATCTCAATGGATGAGTACTGTCAACACATGAACTTTTATTTTATATTATTCTTTATTTTTCAAATTGGAATGAGGCCCAATCAATTACCATATAAAGTTAATTATATGGATTTTCATACAACACATGTATATAATAGCATTGAAAAATAATCAACCATCAACCAAAGTGCACTACACTGTATAAGCATCAAATATAGATTTCTAACGCTTATAGCAGCCTGTCAATCAATCGATCGACATATTTAATCAATCAGGATGAGTGAACTTCAAATTTCATCCCAACACCCGTGTGGGGTTTCAAACAATCACACGCATATTTTATTTGTGCAGTTGGGCGATGTGTAAAATTTACCGTCCCAATCAATGTCATTCAAATAGGTGTACATAAACAAACCGTTCGGTTTATAAATGAATATTTTATTTTATTAACTTCACGTTAAAAATTATATTTTTAACGATAAAACATTTTATTCCAACCTATGAATTTCTATTCAATTCATTTATTCAATAAAATGATATTTTTATTTTTCTAACTTATTTTAGAAAATTTCGGCGGCATAACGGCACGATACTAGAAACGGGACGAGGCCTAGCCTTATCCCCGGTCTAGTGAAGGCCCACGCCATTCACACATCAATCAAATCAATTCGTTATGCAAACCACAAAATTTGGAGTAAGAGTCTAACCTAGCCTTACTCCTTCGCCTTATAACGGCGCACGTCTAATCCTAACCAATTTATCGATTCGATTTTTCACACCACAAACCACATTCAAATCAAATCATATAACTAACTACACAACCAAACAATTTAACAAACAAGCCATCCATGGTCTGTGGATGACGGGTGTCGGGTGCTACTAAGCACCGTCTGCATCCTAGTATATATATATAACTAGAAAAATTAAATTGAAAGGTGAGAAGTTCTCACAGATTAGCTATCCTAGCTCCACGGCACTTCTAATGCAGGAAAATCTTCACTGATCTCGTCGATATCACTTTCTTTGCCCGTAGCCACTACACATGTAAAAATCACATTTTTACTTCGTTATTCAATATATAAAAATCATATTTTTACTTCGATGTTCTAAATATAAAAATCATATTTTTTATTTCGATGTTCTAAATATAAAAATCATATTTTTACTTCGATGTTCTAAATATAAAAATCATATTTTTACTTCGATGTTCTAAATATAAAAATCATATTTTTACTTCGATGTTCTAAATATAAAAATCATATTTTTACTTCGATGTTCTAAATATAAAAATCATATTTTTATTTCGAAGTTCAACATATAAAAATCATATTTTTAGTTCGAAGTTCAACATATAAAAATCGAATTTTTAGTTCGCTATTCAATATATAAAAATCGAATTTTTAGTTCGCTATTCAATATATAAAAATCGAATTTTTAGTTCGCTATTCAATATATAAAAATCGAATTTTTAGTTCGCTATTCAATATATAAAAATCGAATTTTTAGTTCGCTATTCAATATATAAAAATCGAATTTTTAAAACAAAGATTATTTTTTTTATATTCCTATGATGTAAAAATTATATTTTTATTGCTTTAAAAATATAAGAATCATATCTTACTTCTTCTACTTAATAAAAATTCAAATCTTCTTCCCTTTTTAAAAATTCAAAATAAAATAAAATCAGTTTTATTTCTTTACAAAAATCAGTTTTTCCTTTTTAAAAATCAGATTTTATTTCCTTTAAAAATATATAACGTAATGAAAAGATTAAGAAACTCACATTGTTTCAATAAACAAGGTAAATTCAGTTTCATTTCAGATTTATAACAAATTGATAAAAATAAAATAAATAAAACAAATAAAATAAATAAAATAAATAGTAAAAACAAAGGGATGCTCACAGTTCGAATTCAGGCGTAGGGGAAAGGCTGCGGCGAGAGAGGATGGCGATTGGCTCGACGGAGGCGGCTGGCTCGATGGAGGCGGCTTCGGCGGGGTGGAGCGGTGCTACTTCGATGGCGTTGGGGGTGTCCATCGCGATGGGATTTTAGGGATCTTGAACGGGAGAGAAAAAAGGGGGGCGACGTGAGGCCAGGCAGAGGTGAAGGGGGCGTCGGCGGCGGCCTGGGGCAGAGATCGAGGCGCGTGGGTTTTTTTTTTTTTTTTATTTCTGACGGTGGATATGAGAGAGAGAGAGAGAGGTGAGTGTATTAATATATAATTTAATTATTTAATTTAATTTATTTCTCCTTTAAAGTTCACTTTTCATTCGAATCCCGATTCGAACCCAACGACTGCCGCCCCTAGCTAATTACCCCCATTCCGAACACAATGGGATATGTATCGCAAGCTGATTTGATCATTTCGATTAGTTTCCGTTGAATTTACATTTAAATCACTATATTGAATTTTAAACGTACATCTCAAATTACCGGGGTCACATACTAACTCTAAAAATTCCAGGAAAATATTTTCTAGCTTCGTATTGACGATACGGTCCTAACAAAACTAGTTTCGTCGAATTCTGAGACCGTTAGAAAAATGGCCAATTTCCAGTTGATTAAAATCAACTGAAATGGTCAAAACACATTTTCCCTTGCCACGCTCACATATTGATTCGAAAAATTATGAAATTTGAAATCTAGCGATAACTCTACATCCCGGACCCAACAAAACTGGTTTCGTCGAAATCCGAGGTCGTTTGCAAAATGTCCATTTTTAAGGGCCTGAATTCAATAGCGACCATTCAGGATTTTCAACTGGACATATCTTATCATTTATAAAGTGAAATCTCAGTTTGTTAACTTCGTTGGAAAGATATCGTCAATTAGATCCTAACGTTTTTTTGGTTACACTAAAATCCGGATTGTTTTGCACCCGGTACATTCGATTGAAGTTTGAAATCGAATTATCGAACTACCGCGCCATTTTCAATTCTATTTATAATTATATATAAATATTTATATTCTAACGACGACGCGTATATAATATATACGTTCGAATTATATTCAAAATAAATTTCTCGTCGATATTATTTAAAATAATTCATTTTAAATAATCAAAATTCGCTAAAATTGCCGAAATAAAAATTTTAAACTGGCCCAGAATTTCCGGGTTATTACAATCTCCCCCACTTTAAAATTTTCGTCCCCGAAAAGGAACAAAGTCGAAAGTGGTTTGATTATTATGCTCTACATTCGATCTGGCTTCCATTCTCCAACTCTTTAGTTTCTGAGAATTTTCAAAATTTCAAAAATTTGGCTAACTCCCTAAATTTTTGAAAAATTTCGCCATAACCTCCCCTGCAATGGGAGCATCGGGGAATTTCAAATAGCTTCCCCGGTCCTTCAGATCTCAAAAAGAAAAAGAAAAAGCCAAGCGGCTAGCCAATAGGCTCACAAAATCATCATCACCCAAACAAAACAGTAAATTATAGTAAACATGTACCTATTTGTCGGGCAAACAAATTTTATTCTCTGCTCTAGCCTCCTTGCTATGACCTGTTCAAGGATATACATGTATATGCAAGCAAATGCGACTAATTTTCAGTACAATTCAATATTTGATTCAATTAGGCTAAATGGTTCAAAATTATCAACCAAATAAACGAACAACACAAACATCAATCAATTAGTGAATTTAACGTTTCAAATTCATAATTTGATATATATACAAAAAATCATGTTTTGATGCCAAATCACAACAATGTATTCTAGCTATATATAAGTTTTGGTTCTCACACCAGCCTAATGGAAATATATAGAAAATCACACCTTCGAAACACGAACATAAATACTGATGATGTCATGACAATCATCAGTACCATCTCCGGGCGACTAGAATGTGATTCCATATCTATCCAGTATATTAAAACTTTGAATATACGTTTGCAAGGCGTATATGCAAATTCTTTATATACTGAATTGTCCAAAATCAATATAAACAAATAATCAAATACG
Source organism: Allium sativum (assembly GCA_030737875.1). Lineage (NCBI taxonomy): Eukaryota > Viridiplantae > Streptophyta > Magnoliopsida > Asparagales > Amaryllidaceae > Allium > Allium sativum. The sequence continues at coordinate 463,780,272 of CM060922.1, forward strand.
AATAGTTGATTTAAATTTTCAAAACAAAAATGTTTTCCTTTGAAAAATATACTCTTCACACCCGTTCTAGGATACTACTGATCCTATCTCTAACGAGTCATTCTAATTGGATATTACTAATCCAATATCTGATGAATTCTTTCGTAAGGTTCTAATGCGTCTTATTCTCTGCTTTGTAAACCAAAGCTCTGATACCACGTGTAAAGACCCGCAACTTCCCCGTAAAGGAAAGTGTCGGATAGTTCGAGAACAAACCACAACAGGACACATACAGAAGAACATTCCATTGTATATTACAACAATGCATCAGATTACAAGAATATACAGAGTATAAATGAATATTACACAGAAATATCAGAGATTTAAATTACATTTAAATACATAGCAGCGGAAAATAATACAATACACAACTAGAAGGAGATATACGGATACAAAGCTTTCCGGATATCGTTCCAGCTGTAAACCAGGATCCTGTGAATATAAATCTGCAAAACCCAAAACTACTAGCTGCCCGTGTCAAAATAGGGGCACCCAGAGTTTAGGTTAAAACAATAAACTCCAGGTCAGTCATGTGACTGGTGTGAGAACTAAAACAGTTATTAATCTTTATTTTAAAGCTAGGGAAATCAAGGGACCACGCCGTATAACACGAAACGGGTTTCCTCCCAAGAATACCAGTGCATAAAACGAACAGCGCAATGCTAAATAAAGAAAAATGAAGCTGTTATAAGACCCAGGTCCCATCACACAATGCAACGCAGTCGAGGATAGGGTTTTCCCTTATAACAGCCAAAGAATGCTTGATACGTTTAAAACAAATCATTTGATACTATTATAAGTGCATAGTGTATAAAACACTTCAAATCATAAGTATCAATCATAGGCGGCATGAATGCCCCATCCCACTATGTCGCCATACTAGGCTCTACAAATAAAACCGCAAATGTCACGTATTGGGAAATTGGATTTCCGTCTATGAACCGAGGCAAAAGATAGTCCTCAACCGATTCGAGACGCTCTAGCCCGTGTCTCAGGCAAGTACTCAGTCAAGCCTTGGATCCTCAGGGCCAGTCCACCGATGTGGATTAAACTTAAACCCTGAACATGCGTCTCCCCACCCTATGGGGTGTAAGTCTGGTCCGTCTGCCGACCAGAATGCATCGGCCGAAACCGATATAACCGAGGCGCCTCGCAACAGCAACAACCACATAAGTCAAACTCGTCAGGGCGTGTAAAACCACTGACGCCACTTCTAGCTAGAAAGAAACGCATGCCCTCCCTGACGTCCTCTCCCGTTTTTGGTTCATACCGGGTGTGAAACACGCGAGGTAAACGTTACACAAAGCTACGCCACAAAGGCCGTGCTTTGATCATCACCACAAGACTTTGCTTTTCAACAAAAGCCTCGATCAATTGCCACTTAGGCATGCCACACAGGCAATTCACTCCATGCGTTTGATATCCATCAATATATAACCCCTGAGCTCGTACGTCTCAGGGAAGGGCGTTAAGCAAGAGAATAAATTCTCCGCCGCCAAACAGATATATATTTAATAGAGATCAATCACACGGACTAAAATCCAATGTCAGACACACAGTCCATTTACAAGTCTGTTCTGGGTCTGAACGAAACCGGAGGCACCTAGTACCTCGCATATCCATCGATCTCCAAGTACTCTGGACGATCACTAACTGTTTCCATCTTCTTGGGTGTACAGCCCAATCAAGAACATCAGTAAGCACCCCAAACGACGTGAAGACTTCCGGTCTTCGACCACCGTCTTCATCTTCGACTTATCGTCGTATCAGTTATTCAGAATGGGATAAACCCGGTCTTTCCGAATAACTCGCGTATATATTATAAAAGTGTTACACAAACACAACATACGCCTCATTCCAATTCATCAGTCACTAACCGTAAATTAACCAAGAGAATAATTACCCAAATATTAACCCCGAAGGCCGAAACCAACATCAGATCAATATCCAGAAAACCATTCTGCTTAGCTAACCGACAGTTAGTTTCTGATTTCACATTCATAGGGAAAGATACCCATTAATTTTATCCAAGATAACTTTCTTGAATTTATTCTTTAATCTATTTTTGAATATCAATTCAAAACTAGTCGGGATTAGCGAACCTTACCGAAGTAATCATTTGTTTTAATTTCCCAATCCCAACCTATTCATCCCATGAAGTAAAATTGGTTATACTTCATATCTAACACCACGGTGTTATCGGTAAATTCAATTACCATTTCACGTTCAAATCTAATTAAAGATTTAACTATCGCCTGGAGCAAAACTGGTGATACTCCATTCTCGATCATTTCAATCTAATTAAAGATTCATTAAAACTCCACTTAGTTTTAATCTTCGACTGGGTTAAAGAATCAGTGTCATTTAAAACACGGTTCACGATAAACCCAAAATCACGTTCATTAATTATCGGGTTAAAGAACGAGTGTTGTTTAAAACACTGTTCACGATAAACCCAAAAATCAATATCAATTCAATTCCAATTAAATATCATTTAATTGGTACACTTCATTAAATCTAAATAAAAAGATTTAATCATTTCTCAACTGGGTTCAAGAACAGTGTTAGTGAAGACACCATTCACGACAAACCCAAATCACATTTGATATTCAATACAAGGCTCTGAATAGAAAGTATATCGGCTTATATTCAATATCAAATTCTACGATTAACAAATGTCGTATTGGAAATAACGATATAAATATATATCTTTCAAATTTCCATAACAACAGTTGTATAATCACGAAATCCAACATCGAAATATTCCGAAGACAATTTCGATTCAAACCCATTCCAATGCGATCCTTGGAAATTTTGGTTATTTTCCAAACCATTTCAAATTCAATTTATTTATTTAAAAATAAATAGAATTATAATTCTAGTTCAAAACTAGTTCATTTCGATAAAAAAAACTACTTTTATCTTTTCAAATATGGAGTTTTTCATCCCAATTCTTTCTAAATCATTTCTTATGATTTTACACAAATTATTACTATTTTTAATAATTTTATCAAGGCCCGTACAGTCGATTTCCAACAATGGCCATCGAACTGCACTTACAGCGACCTTTTTCGAATTTGATTTGGACGTATCTCCAAATCCAACCGTTAGATTTCAAATTTCTAATATTCGTTAGAAAGCTCTTTTCGATACGAACCCAACGGTTCCGGTTTTAGGAGAATCCGACGGTCGGATCTCCCGTAATGTCCGTTTGAAATAAATGGTCGAAATTTACGAACTGCCGCGGCGCGGCGCGTTCTATTCAGGCCATTATATTATATATATAATATATATAATATATATTTCGTCGATTTCTATTTAAAACGAATTATATAAATAGTTTTAAAACTCGTTTCAAAAGCAATTTCAACTTCCTTTTCAATTCAAATCAAAATTGAATTCTTCTTTATAAATTCATTTTAAAAATTCATTTCTATTCAATTCAAATTTCAATTCAATTTGAATTCATTTCAATTCACTTTCAATTCAATTTGAATTCGTTTTCAATTCAATCCATTTCGAAATCGTTTTCAATTCAATTCATTTCGAAATCGTTTTCAATTCAATTCATTTCGAAATCGTTTTCAATTCAATTCATTTCGAAATCGTTATATATTCAATTCATTTCGAAATCATTATATATTCAATTCATTTCGAAATCGTTATATATTCAATTCATTTCGAAATCGTTATATATTCAATTCATTTCGAAATCGTTATATAATCGATATAAATATCGTTCACGTCAAAATGGCGTTAATCTAATCAACACGGCTTCATAAATTTCTATTTTCAAAATAGTTGTTATTATCAAAATACTTCGTTCAACACATGACCAATCTCAATGGATGAGTACTGTCAACACATGAACTTTTATTTTATATCGATAAAGATGTAAATTTTAATATTAAAATATTTCGTTCAACACATGACCAATCTCAATGGATGAGTACTGTCAACACATGAACTTTTATTTTATATTATTCTTTATTTTTCAAATTGGAATGAGGCCCAATCAATTACCATATAAAGTTAATTATATGGATTTTCATACAACACATGTATATAATAGCATTGAAAAATAATCAACCATCAACCAAAGTGCACTACACTGTATAAGCATCAAATATAGATTTCTAACGCTTATAGCTGCCTGTCAATCAATCGATCGACATATTTAATCAATCAGGATGAGTGAACTTCAAATTTCATCCCAACACCCGTGTGGGGTTTCAAACAATCACACGCATATTTTATTTGTGCAGTTGGGCGATGTGTAAAATTTACCGTCCCAATCAATGTCATTCAAATAGGTGTACATAAACAAACCGTTCGGTTTATAAATGAATATTTTATTTTATTCACTTCACGTTAAAAATTATATTTTTAACGATAAAACATTTTATTCCAACCTATGAATTTCTATTCAATTCATTTATTCAATAAAATGATATTTTTATTTTTCTAACTTATTTTAGAAAATTTCGGCGGCATAACGGCACGATACTAGAAACGGGACGAGGCCTAGCCTTATCCCCGGTCTAGTGAAGGCCCACGCCATTCACACATCAATCAAATCAATTCGTTATGCAAACCACAAAATTTGGAGTAAGAGTCTAACCTAGCCTTACTCCTTCGCCTTATAACGGCGCACGTCTAATCCTAACCAATTTATCGATTCGATTTTTCACACCGCAAACCACATTCAAATCAAATCATATAACTAACTACACAATCAAACAATTTAACAAACAAGCCATCCATGGTCTGTGGATGACGGGTGTCGGGTGCTACTAAGCACCGTCTGCATCCTAGTATATATATAACTAGAAAAATTAAATTGAAAGGTGAGAAGTTCTCACAGATTAGCTATCCTAGCTCCACGGCACTTCTAATGCAGGAAAATCTTCACTGATCTCGTCGATATCACTTTCTTTGCCCGTAGCCACTACACATGTAAAAATCACATTTTTACTTCTTTATTCAATATATAAAAATCATATTTTTACTTCGATGTTCTAAATATAAAAATCATATTTTTTATTTCGATGTTCTAAATATAAAAATCATAGTTTTACTTCGATGTTCTAAATATAAAAATCATATTTTTACTTCGATGTTCTAAATATAAAAATCATATTTTTACTTCGATGTTCTAAATATAAAAATCATATTTTTACTTCGATGTTCTAAATATAAAAATCATATTTTTATTTCCAAGTTCAACATATAAAAATCATATTTTTAGTTCGAAGTTCAACATATAAAAATCGAATTTTTAGTTCGCTATTCAATATATAAAAATCGAATTTTTAGTTCGCTATTCAATATATAAAAATCGAATTTTTAGTTCGCTATTCAATATATAAAAATCGAATTTTTAGTTCGCTATTCAATATATAAAAATCGAATTTTTAAAACAAAGATTATTTTTTTTATATTCCTATGATGTAAAAATTATATTTTTATTGCTTTAAAAATATAAGAATCATATCTTACTTCTTATACTTAATAAAAATTCAAATCTTCTTCCCTTTTTAAAAATTCAAAATAAAATAAAATCAGTTTTATTTCTTTACAAAAATCAGTTTTTCCTTTTTAAAAATCAGATTTTATTTCCTTTAAAAATATATAACGTAATGAAAAGAGTAAGAAACTCACATTGTTTCAATAAACAAGGTAAATTCAGTTTCATTTCAGATTTATAACAAATTGATAAAAATAAAATAAATAAAATAAATAAAATAAATAAAATAAATAGTAAAAACAAAGGGATGCTCACAGTTCGAATTCAGGCGTAGGGGAAAGGCTGCGGCGAGAGAGGATGGCGATTGGCTCGACGGAGGCGGCTGGCTCGATGGAGGCGGCTTCAGCGGGGTGGAGCGGTGCTACTTCGATGGCGTTGGGGGTGTCCATCGCGATGGGATTTTAGGGATCTTGAACGGGAGAGAAAAAAGGGGGGCGACGTGAGGCCAGGCAGAGGTGAAGGGGGCGTCGGCGGCGGCCTGGGGCAGAGATCGTGGCGCGTGGGTTTTCTTTTTTTTTTTTTTTATTTCTGACGGTGGATATGAGAGAGAGAGAGAGAGAGGTGAGTGTATTAATATATAATTTAATTATTTAATTTAATTTATTTCTCCTTTAAAGTTCACTTTTCATTCGAATCCCGATTCGAACCCAACGACTGCCACCCCTAGCTAATAACCCCCATTCCGAACACAATGGGATATGTATCGCAAGCTGATTTGATCATTTCGATTAGTTTCCGTTGAATTTACATTTAAATCACTATATTGAATTTTAAACGTACATCTCAAATTACCGGGGTCACATACTAACTCTAAAAATTCTAGGAAAATATTTTCTAGCTTCGTATTGACGATACGGTCCTAACAAAACTAGTTTCGTCGAATTCTGAGACCGTTAGAAAAATGACCAATTTCCAGTCGATTAAAATCAACTGAAATGGTCAAAACACGTTTTCCCTTGCCACGCTCACATATTGATTCGAAAAATTATGAAATTTGAAATCTAGCGATAACTCTACATCCCGGACCCAACAAAACTGGTTTTGTCGAAATCCGAGGTCGTTTGCAAAATGTCCATTTTTAAGGGCCTGAATTCCATAGCGACCATTCAGGATTTTCAACTGGACATATCTTATCATTTATAAAGTGAAATCTCAGTTTGTTAACTTCGTTGGAAAGATATCGTCAATTAGATCCTAACGTTTTTTTGGTTACACTAAAATCCGGATTGTTTTGCACCCGGTACATTCGATTGAAGTTTGAAATCGAATTATCGAACTACCGCGCCATTTTCAATTCTATTTATAATTATATATAAATATTTATATTCTAACGACGACGCGTATATAATATATACGTTCGAATTATATTCAAAATAAATTTCTCGTCGATATTATTTAAAATAATTCATTTTAAATAATCAAAATTCGCTAAAATTGCCGAAATAAAAATTTTAAACTGGCCCAGAATTTCCGGGTTATTACAGTATGTGAATAAATAAAAATCTGTGTTTGTTGATTTGAAACCCCACACGGGTATTGGGATAAAATACGGTATACACTAATCCCAATAATTAGTTGTATGTCGATCGATTGATTGACAAGCTGTTATAAGCGTTAGATATCTATATTTGATGCTTATACAGAGAAGTGCACTTTGGATGATGGTTGATTATTTGTCAGTGCCATTATATACATGTGTTGGGTGGAATCCATATAATTAAAATTATATGGTAATGGTTTGGGCCTCATTCCAATTGGGAAAATAAAGAATATAAAAATATAAAAATAGTCATGTGTTGAGAATATTCATGTGTTGAAACTATTCATGTGTTGAGTAAAATATTTTAACCATAAAATTTACATCTTTATCATATTTAAGATTAGAAACTACTTTACGGTTGGAGTCTGATTGAAAATCAAACGATAGATACCGTAATTTTATAAAATATATTACATAACAAAAATAGTCATGTGCTGACAGTACTCATGTGTTGAGATTAGTCAGGTGTTGAAAGAAATATATATTCATGTGTTGAATAGGATAAATATTCATTTGTTTAATAAAGTAACGAATTTATTGAAATATATAAAGCCGTGTCGATTAGAGTTGCGCTAGTTTGACGTGAACGATATTTACCTCGATTATATTCGTTTTTATAATGAATATAGAAAAAGAAGTGATTTCAAAATATAACGTTTTGAAAATATTATCATTTATATAGTAATGATATGAAATATTCAATTTTGATTTGAAATTGAATATAGAGTTGAAATGGTTTTGAAAATGAATTTAAAACGATTTATAAAATACGTTTTAAAAGGAAATCGACGAAATATAATATATATATTTATATATATTATATATATAATGGCCTAAATAGAACGCGCCGCGCCGCGGCAGTTCGTGAATTTTGACCATTGACTTCGAATTGACGTTGCGGGAGATCCGACCGTCGGATTCTCCTAAAACCGGAACCGTTGGGTTCGTATAGAAAAGAGCTTTCTAACGGATATTAGAAATTTGAAATCTAACAGTTGGATTTGGAATTATGTCCAAATCAAATTAGGAAAAGGTCGCTGTAAGTGCAGTTCATGGCCATTGATGGAAATCGACTGTACGGGCCTTGATAAAATTATTAAAAATATCAATAATTAGTGTAAAATCATAAGAAATGATTTGAAAAGAACTGGGATGAAAAACTCCATATTTGAAAAGATAAAAATAGATTTTTATCGAAATGAACTAGTTTTGAACTAGAATTAAAATCAATTTATTTTTGAAATAAATAAATTGAATTTGAATTGGTTTTGAAAATAACCAGAATTTCCAATATATATAAACTGGAAGTGGATTTGAATCGAAATTGTCTTTGGAATATTTCGATGTTGGATTCCGTGATTATACAGATACTGTTATGGGAATTTGAAAGATATAATTATATCGTTATTTCCAATACGATATTTGTTGGTTTCAGAATTTGATATTGAATATAAGCCGGTATATTTTCTATTCAGAGCCTTGTGTTTAATATCAAATGAGATTTGGGTTCGTCGTGAATCGTGTTTTAGGTGACATTAGTTCTTTAACCCAGTTAAAGGCAGGATCGATTTGTTGAAAGATTAAAACTAAGTGGAGTTTTAATGAATCTGTAATTAGATTGAAAGTAAATTGATAATTTAAATTATCAAATCTGAAAAGTGATCGAGAATGGAGTATCACCATTTTTGCTTCAAAGCGATAATTAAATCTTTAATTAGATTTGAACGTGAAATGGTAACTAATTTTACCGATAACACTGTGGTGTTAGATATGGAGTATTACCTGTTTTGCTTCATGGGATGAATAGGTTGGGATTGGGAAATAAAATAAATAATTACTTTTGTGCAGTTCGCTAATCCCGACTAGTTTGGAAAACCATAATACGGTTTGAAATGATATCCAAAGGAAGATTAAAGAATAAATTTAGAAGAATTTATCTTTGATAAAATTAATGGGAACCTATTCCCCGATGATGTGAAAATTTGAATAAAAGAATATTCTAAATTGAAAGAGGTGTATGTTGTATTTTTGTGACACGTGTTTATTATATAAGCGGGTTATTCGGAAAGGCCGGGTTTACACCCATTCTGAATAACCGATTCGACGGTATGTCGAAGATGAAGATAGTGGTTGAAGACCGGAAGTCTTCACATCGTTTGGGTGATTACTGATGATCTTGATTGGGCTGTACACCCAAGATGAGCGAATTAGTTAGTGATCGTCCAGACGTACTTGGAGATCGATGGATATGCAAGGAAAGTGCCTTCGGTTTTGTTCAGACCCAGAACGAACTTGTAAATGGACTGTGTGTCTGACATTGGATTTTATTCTGTGTTGATTGATCTCTATTAAATATACATCTGTTTGGCGGTGGAGAAATTATTCTCTTGCTTAACGCCCTTTTCTGAGACGTACGAACTCAGAGGTTGTATATCGATGGACATTAGTCGCATGGAGTGAATTGCCTATGTGGCATGCCTAATTGGCAAATGATCAAGGCTTCTGTTGAAAAGCAAAGTCTTATGGTTGATGATCAAAGCACGGCCTGTGTGGCGCAGCTTTGTGTATAGCGTGAATTCGCGAGCCACACACCTCGGTATGAGTCAAAAAGGGATACGGACCGTTGGGAGAACACGGCGTTTCTTTCTAGCTAGTGGTGGTGTCAGTGCTTAAACTGGTTGACATTTATATATACTTTTCACCTGTGTGGTTGTTGGAATGCGAGGCACCTCGGATATAGGTCTGTTAGGACCGGGAAACGTGTATTCAGGAATAACTAATCCTCAAAAGTAAGAGAGGACCGGCCCAGCCGATTCCAAGGATCATAGTGGGGTCCTGAGACATTTGCTAGAGTGTTTCTAACGGAGAGGAGCTGGCCCCTTGCCTCGACTCATGATGGAAATCCAATTTCCAATACATGATATTGCGGTTTTATTTGTAGAACCTAGTATGGCGACATAGTGGTATGGGTCATTTATGCCGTCTATGATTGATATTTATGATTGAAATTGTTTTGACACTATACATTCATTATAGTATCAAATAATGTGTTTTAACGTATCATGCATGCTTGCGTTGCATTGTGTGATGGGACCTAGGTCTTATAATAGCTTCATTTTTCTTTAATTAGCATTGTGCTGTTTGTTTTATGCACTAGTATTCTTGGGAGGAAACCCGAACTTTAAAATAAAGATTAATAACTGTTTTAGTTCTCACACCAGTAACATGACTGACCTGGAGTTTATTGTTTTAACCTAAACTCTGGGTGCCCTTATTTTCCACACGGGCAGCTAGTAGTTTTGGTTTTGCAGATTTATATTTACAGGATCCTGGTTTATAGCTGGAACGATACTCGGAAAGCTCTGTATCCGTGTATTACTTCTAGTTGCGTTTTGTATTATTTTCCGCTGCGATGTATTTAAATGTAAGTTAAATCTCTGATATTTTCTGTGTAATATTTATTCCTACTCTATATATTCTTGTATTCTGATAGAATTGTTGTAATATACAATGAAATGTTATTCTGTTTGTGTTCTATTTGTCTTGTCCTCAAGGCAATCCGGGCTTTCCTTACCGGGGAAGTTCGGGTCGCTACACCTTGGATGCTTCAGGGCCGGTCCTCCCTTATGTTTGAGGATTAATTATTCCTGAACACACGTTTCCCGGTCCTAACAGACCTAAAATCGAGGCGCCTCATTCCAACAACTACATAGGTATAAAAATATATATAAATGTCAGCTAGTTTAAGCACTGACACCACCCATAGCTAGAAAGAAACGTCGTGCTCTCCCTGCAGTCCTTATCACGTTTTTGACTCATATCGAGGTGTGAGGCTCGCGAATTCACGATATACACAAAGCTGAACCACATAGGTCGTGCTTTGATCATCAACCAAAAGACTTCGCTTTTCAACAGAAGCTTTGATCATCTGCCACTTAGGCATGCCACACAGGCAATTCACTCCATGCGACTGATGTCCATCGATATACAACCTCTGAGATCGTACATCTCAGAGAAGGGCGTTAAGCAAGAGAATAAATTATCTGCCGCCAAACAGATGTATATTTAATAGAGATCAATCAACACAGAATAATCCAATGCCAGACACACAGTCCATTTACAAGTTCATTCTGGGTCTGAACGAAACCGGAGGCACTTTCCTCGCATATCCATCGATCTCCAAGTACGTCTGGACGATCACCAACTGATTCCCTCATCTTGGGTGTACAGCCCAATCAAGATCATCAGTAATCAACCAAACGATGTGAAGACTTCCGGTCTTCAACCACCGTCTTCATCTTCGACTTATCGTCAAATCGGTTATTCAGAATTGGTATAAACCCGGCCTTTCTGAATGACCCGCGTATATAATAAACAAATGTTACACAAACACAACATACGCCTCATTCAATTCATCAGTCACTAACTGTAAATTAGCAAGAGAATAATTCCCCAAATATTAACCCCGAAGCCCGAAACCAACATCAGATCAATACCCAGGAAACCATTCTTCTTAGCTAACCTACAGTTAGTTTCTAAATTTCACATTCTTAGGGAAAGGTTCCCATTAATTTTAAGAAAGATAAATTCTTTTAAATTTATTCTTTATTCTTCCTCTGGATGCCATTTCAAACCATGTTAAGGTTTTGCAAAGAAATCGGGATTAGCGAACCACACCAAAGTTATTATTTATTTTATTTCCCAATCCCAACCTATTCATCCCATGAAGCAACACTAGCAATACTCCATATCTAACACCACTGTGTTATCGGTAAAATTAATTACCATTTCACGTTCAAATCTAATTAAAGATTTAACTATCGCTTTAGAGCAAAACTGGTGATACTCCATTCTCGATCACTTTCCAAATTTGATAACTGGGTTAAAGAACTAATATCATTTAAAACACAGTTCACAATAAACCCAAATCACCTTTTATTTATTATCGGGTTAAAGAACAAGTGTTATTTAAAACACCGTTCACGATAAACCCACAAATCAATTCTAATTCAATTCCAATTAAATATATTAATTAATTGGTATACTTCATTAAATCTTTAATAAAAAGATTTAATCTTTTATCAACCGGGTTTAAGAACAGTGTTGATGAAGACACCATTGACGACAAACCCAAATCCCATTTCATATTAAATACAAGGCTCTGAATAGAAAATATATTGGCTTATATTCAATATCAAATTCTGAAACCAACAAATATCGTTTTGGAAATAACGATATAAAATATATCTTTCAAATTTCCCCAACCATATCTGTATAATCACGAAATCCAACAACGAAATATTCCGAAGATAATTTTGATCCAAATTCATTCCAATATATATTGGAAATTCTGGTTATTTAAAACCCATTTCAAATCCAATTTATTTTTCTAGTTAAACTAGTTCATTTTGATAAAAATATATTTTTATCTTTACAAATGTGGAGTTTTTCATCCCAGTTCTTTTCAAATCATTTATTATGATTTTACACAAAATATAGATATTTTTAATAATTTTATCAAGGCCCGTACAGTCGATTTCCAATAACAGCCATCGAACTGCACTTATAACGACCTTTTCTAAAATTGATTTGGACGTATCTCCAAATCCAACCATCAGATTCTAAATCTCTTGTATTCGTTAGAAAGCTTTTTTCGATATGAACCCAACGGTTCCGGTTTTAGGAGAATCCGACGGTCGGATCTCCCGTAATGTCCGTTCGAAGTCAATGGTCGAAATTCACGAACTACCGCGGCGCGTTCTATTCAGGCCATTATATATATATATATATATATTTCGTCGATTTCCTTTTAAAACGAATTTTATAATTTTAGTTCGTTTTCAATTCGATTTGAATTCATTTCAATTCGAATTCATTTTATATTCAATTCAATTCGAATTCATTTTATATTCTATTCAATTCGAATTCGTTTTATATTCTATTCAATTCGAATTCGTTTTCTAAATATTCGATTTTTAAATCTCTTTTCAATATTCATTATAAAAACGAATATAATCGATATAAATATCGTCGCATCAAAATAGTGCATCTCTAATCAACACGGCTTTATATTTTTCAATAACTTTGTTATTCTATTCAACAAATGATTATTTATTCTATTCAACCCATGAATCTATATTTCTTTCAACACGTGACTAATCTCAACAAATGAGTACTATCAACACTTGACTATTTTCGTTATTTAATATATTTTATAAAATTATGATTTCTATCGTTAAATTTTTAATCAAACTCTAACCGTAAATTAGCAAGAGAGCAATTTCCTAAATATTAACCCCGAAGGCCGAAACCAACATCAGATCAATATCCAGGAGGCCACTCATCTTATCTATTTTCCATTTAGTTTCTAATTTTACATATATGATAAAGATGCAAATTTTATTGTTAAAGTATTTCGTTCAACACATGAATCTATATTTCTTTCAACACGTGACTAATCTCAACAAATGAGTACTGTCAACGCGTGACTATTTTCCAAATTGGAATGAGGCCCAATCAATCACCATATAATGTTAATTATATGGATTCCATACAACACATGTATATAATAGCAACGATAAATAATCAACCATCATTCAAAGTGCACCACACAACTGCATAAGCATTAAATATCAATAATTAACGCTTACACAGACTGTCGACCAATCGATCGACATACAATTAAATAATTGGGATTAGTGTACGCCAAACATCATCCCAACACCCATGTGGGGTTTCAATCCATAAACACTGAATATTGTTTGTGCAGTTGGGTGATGTGTAAAATTTATCGTCCTAATCCATGTCCTTCAAATAGGTGTTCATAAACAAACCGTCTGGTTTGTAAATGAATATTTATTTATTCACATTCACGTTAAAATTTTATTTTTTTTAACGAAAATTTATTTATTTTGACACATGAATTTTTATTTTCTATTTCACGTCAACATCACAAACAAATTTCACAACACATCAAACAAGCATACAAGTCGTCCATGATCTGTGGACGACGGGTGTCGGGTGCTACTAAACACCATCTGCATCCTAGTATTTATCTCTAACTAGAAATTTAAATTAAAGGTGAGGAGTTCTCACAGAGGGTTTCAGTCCACCGTGCTTTGCTGTTGAACTGCTGAACCGTCTGGATCTGTTTGAAATTCCAATGCAGTTCTTTGTCCCGCTGTTTATAATAAAAATTATATTTTTATCACTTCATTTCGGTAAATAATAATCATATTTTTATTTCTACTTCATGTATATTTTTACAACGCTTATTTATATATAAAAATTATATTTTTATATTTCTACTTCATAAATAAAGATCGAATTTTTATCACATCGCTATAAAAATCACATTTTTATATCAACACATATATAAGAAAGATCAAATTTTTATTTTGCTACAAACATAAAGATCAAATTTTTACTAGTTATATAATGTAAAAAACATATTTTTACTTTGCTAATGTATATATAAAAATCGAATTTTTACTTTGCTAATGTATATATAAAAATCGAATTTTTACTTTGCTAATGTATATATAAAAACCGAATTTTTACTTTACTACACATATAAAAATTATATTTTTATTACCATACATGTATCAAAATCTCGTCTTTACCATTTTGAGATCCTTATAATAAAAATCAAATTTTTATTCTAATATAGTTCATATAAAAATTAATTTTTAACCTTCCTATTATATAAAAATTATATTTTTAATACTCTAGTATATGTATAAAAATCACTTCTTTCTAGTTTTAAAAACCTTGTCTTTTACATATTAAAAATCTCGTCTTTTACATATTACTCATATATAAAAAAAAAACTGAAAATAAAAGTAATTAAATTCGGATTTATAATAAAACTAAATAGAAATAAATTAAAACTCACATTCATTGAGGAGATTGGGTCTTCAAATCGCGTCGGGGTAGGAGCAGCAGCTCGGTAGGGTGGCCGAGCATCGTCGGAGGGTAGGCGCAGGCGAGGGGGACGGCGGTAATGGCCAGCGGCGGTGGGTTGTCTCGGGGAGGGCGTGGAAATCGAAGGGAAAAAAAGGGGGGTGACTGGAGGAGATGAGGGGGTGAGGCCAGAGGAGATGAGGAGGGGCTCTTGGGTGGCGTCGCTGGAGGTGCGCCGTCCCTGGTGGCCGCGGTAGCGGTCTTCCTCGACCGTCGTTCGCCCTTTTTTTTCTGTTTCTTTTTCTCTGAACGATTTGAACGGGTAAGGGAGGAAGGGAAAAGAAAGAAAGGGGGCCCTATATGTAAATGTTTATATTTTATTTATTTTTAATTTCAAAAAGTTAACTTTTTTATTTGACCTCTAAACGAGGCCCACCGCCTATCGTCCATAACTAATTACCTCCATTCCGAACACAATGGGATATGTATCGTGAGCTGATTTGGCTGTTTCGATCAGTTTTCATTAAAATCAACATATAACTCTATATATTGAATTTGAACGTGCATTTCAATTTACCGGGGTCACATACTAACTCGAAAAATTCCAGAATAATATTTTCTAGTTTTGTATTGACGATACGGTCCTAACAAAACTAGTTTCATCGAATTCTAAGACCGTTGGAAAAATGGCCATTTTCCAGTCGAATAAAATCAACTGAAAATGGTCAAACGCGTTTTCCTTTGCCACGCTCACATATTGATTCGAAAAATTACGAATTTTGAAACCTAGCAATAATTTGACATCTCGGATCCAACAAAAGTGGTTTCGTCGGAAACCGAGTTCGTTTGCAAAATTTCCATTTTTAAGGGCCAGAATTCCATGGCGACTAATCTGAATTTTCAACTGGACATATCTTTTGATTCCCGCTATGAAATTTCGATTTTTTGAATTTGTTGGAAAGATATTCTCGATTAGATTCAAATATTTTTGGTTTCACTAAAATCCGGTTTATTTTGCACTCGGTACATTCATTTGAACTTTGAAATCGAATTATCGAACTACCGCGCCATTTTCAATTCCTTTTATATTTATAAATAAATAATTATATTCTAACTGCGACGTATATAAATATATACGTTCTAATTCTATTCGAAATAAATTTCTCGTCGATGTTATTTACAATAATTCATTTTAAATCTTCAAAATTCATTGAAATCGCCAAAATAAATTTTTTAAATTGGCTCGCATTTCCGGGTTATTACAATCTCCCCCACTTAAAACTTTTCGTCCCCGAAAAGGAACAAAGCTGAAAGTTGTTTTACAAATCAACTCAACTTCCAGTATTTTCATCACGACTTAAGTTCTTCAACTTTTCAGTTTCTTAGAACTTTTCAATTTTTTCAAAAATTTGGCCAACACCCTAAATTTTCGAAATATTTCTCCATAACCTCCCCTGCACCGGGGACTTCGGGATATTTCATATAGCCTCCCATGGCCTTCTTCAATCCAAAAGAAAAAGAAAAAGCCAATCGGATCATAAAATCATCATCACCCAAACAAAACAGTAAATTATGGTAAATATGTACCTATTTGTCGGGCAAATAGTTTTATTCTTCTGCTCTAGCCTACTTGCTATGACCTGTTCAATGTAAGTACATGTACATGCATGCGTTTGCAATCATTTTTCAATACAATTCACTATTTGACCAATTTGGCTAAAGGTTCAATGTTTAATTAATCAAATAACACAACCAGCAATCAATTATTTGATTATCGTTTCAAATTCATAATTTTGATATGCATACAAAAAATCATGTTTTTGGATGCCAAATCACAACAAAAATCTATATGGTTTCGGTTTTTACACCAGTCTAATGGAAATATATAGATATCACACTTTTGAAACACGAACATACACTACTGATGCTATATAGTCATCAGTAGAATCATCTTCGGGCGACTAGAGTGTGATTCTATATCTATCTAGTATATTAAAACTTCGAATATACGTTCATGACGCGTATATGCAAAACCTTTATATACTCGATTGTCCAAATTCAATACATTTAAAATATTCAAATACGTATAAACTGGTTTAAAATTTCAAAACAATATTGTTTTCATTTGAAAAATATACTCTTCACACTCGTTCTAGGATACAACTGATCCCATCTCTAACGAGTTATTCTAATTGGATATTTCTAATCCAATATCTGATGGATTCTTTCGTATGGTTCTAATGTGTCTTGTTCTCGAGCTCTGTAAACCAAAGCTCTAATACCAAATGTAGTAACTCGTAACTTCCCCGGTAAGGAAAGCACGGATTGCTTTGAGGACATGACGAATCAGAACCCAAACAGAAGAACATTTCATTGTCATTACAACAATTCCATCAGATTACAAGAATATACAGAGTATGGATAAATATTATACAATAGAAAAATATCAGAGATTACAATAAATTACATAGCAACGGAAAAACAATACAAAACACAACTGAAAGTAATACACGGATACAAAGCTTTCCGAGCATTGTTCCAACTGTAAATCAGGATCCTGTGAATACAAATCTGCAAAACCAAAACTACTAGCTGCCCATGTCGAAAATAAGGGCACCCAGAGTTTAGGTTAAAACAATAAACTGCAGGTTAGTCATGTGACTGGTGTGTGAACTAAAACAGTTATTTAAACTTTACTTTAAAAGAGAGTAATTCAAGGGACCACGCCGTATAACATGGAACGGGTTTCCTCCCAAGAATACTAGTGCATAGAATAAACAACGCAATGCTTTTTCGAAAAATGAAGCTATATTAAGACCTAGGTCCCATACATAATGCAACGCAAGCCATAGGATAGGGTTTTCACCTTATATCAGCCAAACATGCTTGGTACGTTTAAAACAAATCTTTTGATACTATTATAAATGTATAGTGTCAAAACAATTTCAATCATAAATATCAATCATAGACGGCATTAATGACCCATACCACTATGTCGCCATACTAGGTTATACAAATAAAACCGAAATATCTCGTATTGGAAATTGGATTTCCATCATGAGTCGAAGCAAGGGGCAAGCTCCTCTCCGCTTCTAGACACTCTAGCAAATGCCTCAGGATTACACACTCTGGGTAACCCTTGGATGCTTCAGAGCCGGTCCTCCCTTACGTTTGAGGATTAATTATTCCTGAACACACGTTTCCCGGTCCTAACAGACCTAAAATCGAGGCGCCTCATTCCAACAACCACATAGGTAAAAATATATATAAACGTCATCCAGTTTAAGCACTAACACCACCCATAGCTAGAAAGAAACGTCGTGCTCTCCTAATAGTCCTTATCTCGTTTTTGACTCATACCGAGGTGTGAGGCTCGCGAATTCACGATATACACAAAGCTGCGCCACACAGGCCGTGCTTTGATCATCAACCACAAGACTTCGCTTTTCAACAGAAGCCTTGATCATCTGCCACTTAGGCATGCCACACAGGCAATTCACTCCATGCGACTGATGTCCAACGATATACAACCTTTGAGCTCGTACGTCTCAGAGAAGGGCGTTAAGAAAGAGAATAAATTCTCCACTGCCAAACAGATGTATATTTAATAGAGATCAATCAACACAGAATAAAATCCAATGTCAGACACACAGTCCATTTACAAGTTCGTTCTGGGTCTGAACGAAACCGGAGGCACTTTCCTCACATATCCATCGATCTCCAAGTACGTCTGGACGATCACCAACTGATTCCCTCATCTTGGGTGTACAGCCCAATCAAGATCATCAGTAATCACCCAAACGATTTGAAGACTTCCGGTCTTCAACCACCATCTTCATCTTCGACTTATCGTCAAATCGGTTATTCAGAATGGGTATAAACCCGGTCTTTCTGAATGACCCGCGTATATAATAAACAAATGTTACACAAACCCAACATACGCCTCATTCCAATTCATTAGTCACTAACCGTAAATTAGCAAGAGAACATTTCCCCAAATATTAACCCCGAAGGCCGAAACCAACATCAGATCAATACCCAGGAAATCATTCTTCTTAGCTAACCTACAATTAGTTTCTAAATTTCACATTCTTAGGGAAAGGTTTCCATTAATTTTATCAAAGATAAACTCTTTTAAATTTATTCTTTAATCTTCCTTTGGATGCCATTTCAAACCATGTTAAGGTTTTCCAAACTAGTCGGGATTAGCGAACCACACTGAAGTAATTATTTATTTTATTTCCCAATCCCAACCTATTCATCCCATGAAGCAAAACTGGCAATACTCCATATCTAACACCACTATGTTATCAGTAAAATTAATTACCATTTCACGTTCAAATCTAATTAAAAATTTAACTATCGCTTTGGAGTAAAACTGGTGATACTCCATTCTCGATCATTTTCCAAATTTGATAATTTAAATTATCAATTCACATTTCAATCTAGTTACAGATTCATTAAAACTCCTTTTACTGGGTTAAAGAACTAATGTCATTTAAAACACAGTTCACAATAAACCCAAATCACCTTCTATTTATTATCGGGTTAAAGAACAAGTGTTATTTAAAACACCGTTCATGATAAACCCACAAATCAATTCAAATTCAATTCTAATTAAATATATTAATTAATTGGTATACTTCATTCAATCTTAAATAAAAAGATTGAATCTTTTCTCAACGGGGTTTAAGAACAGTGTTGATGAAGACACCATTCACGACAAACCCAAATCCCATTTGATATTAAATACAAGGCTATGAATAGAAAATATATTGGCTTATATTCAATATCAAATTCTGAAACCAACAAATATCGCTTTGGAAATAATGATATAAAATATATCTTTCAAATTTCCCCAACCATATCTGTATAATCACGAAATCCAACAACGAAATATTCTGAAGATAATTTCTGTTCAAATTCATTCCAATTTATATATTGGAAATTCTGGTTATTTAAAACCCATTTCAAATCCGATTTATTTTTCTAGTTATAAACTAGTTCATTTTGATAAAAATATATTTTTATCTTTAAAAATGTGGATTTTTTCATCCCAGTTCTTTTCAAATCATTTATTATGATTTACACAAATTATAGATATTTTTAATTATTTTATCAAGGCCCGTACAGTCGATTTCCAATAACGGCCATCGAACTGCACTTATAGCGACCTTTTCTAAAATTGATTTGGATGTATCTCCAAATCCAACCATCATATTTCAAATCTCTTGTATTCGTTAGAAATCTCTTTTCGATACGAACCCAACGGTTTCGGTTTTAGGAGAATCCGACGGTCGGATCTCCCGTAATGTCCGTTCGAAGTCAATGGTCGAAATTCACGAACTACTGCGGCGCAGCGCGTTCTATTCAGGCCATTATATATATATATAATATTTCGTCGATTTCCTTTTAAAATGAATTTTATAATTTCAGTTCATTTTCAATTTGATTCGAATTCATTTCAATTCGAATTCATTTTATATTCAATTCAATTCGAATTCATTTTATATTCTATTCAATTCGAATTCGTTTTACATTCTATTCAATTCGAATTCGTTTTATATTCTATTCAATTCGAATTCGTTTTATATTCTATTCAATTCGAATTCGTTTTATATTCTATTCAATTCGAATTCGTTTTCTAAATATTCAATTTTTAAATCTCTTTTCAACATTCATTATAAAAACGAATATAATCGGTAAAAATATCGTTTGCAATCTCTTTTCAATAACTTCGTTATTCTATTCAACAAATGAATATTTATTCTATTCAACCCATGAATCTATATTTCTTTCAACACGTAACTAATCTCAACAAATGAGTACTGTTAACACGTGACTATTTTCGTTGTTTAATATATTTTATAAAATTATGATTTCTATCGTTAAATTTTTAATCAAACTCTAACCGTAAATTAGCAAGAGAGCAATTTCCTAAATATTAACCCTGAAGGCCGAAACCAACATCAGATCAATATCCAAGAGGCCACTCATCTTATCTATTTTCTAGTTAGTTTCTAGTTTTACATATATGATAAAGATGCAAATTTTATTGTTAAAATATTTCGTTCAACACATGAATCTATATTTCTTTCAACACGTGACTAATCTCAACAAATGAGTACTGTCAACACGTGACTATTTTCCAAATTGGAATGAGGCCCAATCAATTACCATATAATGTTAATTATATGGATTCCAAACAACTCATGTATATAATAGCAACGATAAATAATCAACCATCATCCAAAGTGCACCACACAACTGCCTAAGCATTAAATATAAATAATTAACGCTTACACAGTCTGTCGACCAATCGATCGACATACAATTAAATAATTGGGATTAGTGTACGCCAAATATCATCCTAACACCTGTGTGGGGTTTCAATCCATAAACACTGAATATTATTTGTGCAGTTGGGTGATGTGTAAAATTTATTGTCCCAATCCATGTCCTTCAAATAGGTGTTCATAAAAAAACCGTCCGGTTTGTAAATGAATATTTATTTATTCACATTCACGTTAAAATTTTAATTTTTTAACGAAAATTAATTTATTTCGACACATGAATTTATATTTTCTATTTCACGTCAACATCACAAACAAGTTTCACAACACATCAAACAAGCATACAAGTCGTCCATGGTCTATGGACGACGGGTGTCGGGTTCTACTAAACACCGTCTGCATCCTAGTATATATTTCTAACTAGAAATTTAAATTAAAGGTGAGGAGTTCTCACAGAGGGTTTCGCTCCGCCGTGCTTTGCTGTTGAACTGCGAAATTCCAATGCAGTTCTTTGTCCCGCTGGTTATAATAAAAATTATATTTTTATCACTTCATTTCGGTAAATAATAATCATATTTTTATTTCTACTTCATGTATATTTTTACAACGCTTATTTCTATATAAAAATTATATTTTTATATTTCTACTTCATATATAAAGATCGAATTTTTATCGCATCGCTATAAAAGCCACATTTTTATCTCAACACATATATAAGAAAGATCAGATTTTTATTTTGCTACTAACATAAAGATCAAATTTTTACTAGTTATATAATATAAAAATCGCATTTTCCTTTGTTAATGTATATATAAAAATCGAATTTTTACTTTGCTAATGTATATATAAAAATCGAATTTTTACTTTGCTAATGAATATATAAAAATCGAATTTTTACTTTACTACACATATAAAAATTATATTTTATTACCATACATGTATCAAAATCTCGTCTTTACTATTTTGAGATCCTTACAATAAAAATCAAATTTTTATTCTAATATAGTTCATATAAAATTTATATTTTTAACCTTCCTATCATATAAAAATTATATTTTTAATACTCTAGTATATGTATAAAAATCACTTCTTTCTAGTTTTAAAAACCTTGTCTTTTACATATTAAAAATCTCGTCTTTTACATATTACTCATATAACAAAAAAAAAAGAAACTAAATTCGGATTTATAGTAAAACTAAACATAAATAAATCAAAACTCACATTCATTGAAGAGATTGGGTCTTCAAATTGCGTCGGGGTAGGAGCAGCAGCTCAGTAGGGTGGCCTAGCGTCGTCGGAGGGTAGGCGCAGGCGAGGGGGACGGTGGTCATGGCCAGCGGCGGTGGATTGTCTCGGGGAGGGCGTGGAAATCGAAGGGGAAAAAGGGGGTGACTGGAGGAGATGATGGGGGCGAGGCTGGAGGAGATGAGGGGGGGCTCTTGGGTGGCGGCGCCGGAGGTGCACCGCCCCTGGTGGCCGCGGCGGTGGTCTTCCCCGACTGTCGTTCGCCCATTTTTTTTCTTTTTTTTTCTTTTTCTCTGAACGATTTGAACGGGTAAGGGAGGAAGGGAAAAGAAAGAAAGGGGGGCCTATATTTAAATGTTTATATTTTTATATTTTATTTATTTTTAATTTCAAAAAGTTGACTTTTTTATTTGACCTCTAAATGAGGCTCACCGCCTGTCGTCCATAGCTAATTACCCCCATTCCGAACACAATGGGATACGTATCGTAAGCTGATTTGGCCGTTTCGATCAGATTTCGTCAAAATCAACGTATAACTCTATATATTGAATTTGAATGTGCATTTCAATTTACCGGGGTCACATACTAACTCGGAAAATTCCAAAAAAATATTTTCTAGTTTTGTATTGACGATACGGTCCTAACAAAACTAGTTTCATCGAATTTTGAGAAGTTTGAAAAATGGCCATTTTCCAGTCGATTAAAATCAACTAAAACTAGTCAAACGCATTTTCCTTTGCCAAGCTCACATATTGATTCGAAAAATTACGAATTTTGAAACCTAGCAATAATTTGACATCGTGGATCTAACAAAAGTGGTTTCGTCGAAAACCGAGGTCGTTTGCAAAATTTCCATTTTTAAGGGCCCGAATTCCATAGCGATTATTCTGAATTTTCAACTGGACATATCTTTTGATTCCCGCTATGAAATTTCAATTTTTCGGATTCGTTGGAAAGATATTCTCGATTAGATTCAAATATTTTTGGTTTCACTAAAATTCGGTTTATTTTGCACCCGATACATTCATTTGAACTTTGAAATCGAATTATCGAACTACCGCGCCATTTTCAATTCCTTCTATATTTATGAATAAATAATTATATTCTAACGGCGACGTATATAAATATATACGTTCTAATTCCATTCGAAATAAATTTCTCGTCGATATTATTTACAATAATTCATTTTAAATCTTCAAAATTCATAAAAATCGCCAAAATAAATTTTTTAAATTGGCTCGCATTTCCGGGTTATTACAGTAACTACGAATTTTGATTCACAACAACCCAGATAGCTTAGATTTTTAACACGATTTCCGGGTTATTACAGTAACTACGAATTTTTAAAAAGGAATTTCAATATAAGTCGAATATCGTGTTGACCTAGATTTGAAATATCGAGTTATAAATCCCAGTAGAGCTGTATGGTATTCCACTGTGAATATAGACGATAATATTTAATTTTTAATGTTAAATTTAATTATATTTAAATATATTTATATATTTAAATGGGTCATCCCGAGCTTCAAAAAAATAGCCAGTTTTGCAAACGAAGTCGGAATTCGACGAAACTAATTTTGTTGGATCCGCAATGTTAAATTATTGCTAGATGTCAGTTTCCGTGATTTTTAGAGTCACTGTGTGGCCTTACGGATTTTTAGAGTGAAAAACATTCAGTATTTTGACGGTTAAAAATACGCTGTGTGAGCATACGAAGTCGGAATTCGATGAAACCAGTTTCGTTGGGACCATAATATCAAAGTGTAGCTGCATGTCCAGTTTCGTGATTTTTGGGTATCGTATGTAATCACACGAAATTTTAAAAGACAAGAATGAATATAAATGAAAATATCCTAGCAAATATCTCCACCCATTTTACTATAAATACCCCCATTAAGACCTTATAACCTAATTCCCATCTGCAAATCGAAATCAGGCCGCCACTTCTTTCTCTTCCTCTTCAAAGAACGTGAGAAAACAAAAATCCACAAGAAATACAAATCAAATTCTATAAATCATTTCATGTATATAGTGAGAATCCTTGAAGGACCCTCTTCATTCCGATGTGTTTTCTTGTGGGCTCGATCATACGAGCAGCGAACTAGGGCTGGCACCCGGAGCCAACATCGACGTCGCTAGGGGGTATAACATGAAGGAGAAACAAAGGCGGAAGGGAGGGCGACCTGAGGACGGTGGTGAGGTCGGACTCGACGGTCCCTGACGATGGTGGTTGCAGCTCAAAGTTCTTCAGTTCCGGATGGTTTACAGACGACCTGGGGTTCGACTTTTGGTATCCTGATGTTGTTCTGAGTGACGGTAGGAGGGTGCGAGGGGTAGAGGATGGGCGGTTGTACTGGAGTGAACGATTGTGTTTGGGGTTCGATGGTACCTGGATGTAGGAATGGGTTTATAGTTTCTGTGAGTTGTTGAATATTGATGGAGCGAGTTTGGCAGTAAAGGAGATATTGTTTTTAGTTTTGAATGGCAAAAGAAATAGTTTGGTAGCAGGCTTTTTGAATAGGAAAGCAAAAGTTGTTGTGGCAATTGGTTAAGGGGGGTTTGAAAACATTGGGGACGGGGAAAGCAAACCTGCGAATGACAGGGGAGTTCATTTTGTGATTTACAGTGGGTGTTCTGGTGTAACTTGTTTGGGATTTAGTAAAGAACTAGGGTGGATGATGAGAAGGAAATTGGTGTAGTCGGGTTGATAATCCATGGTTTGAGGAAGGGGAAAGATGAGGGAAAGTTGCGGAAAAGGCTGTGGAGAGGCTTATGAGTTCGCATGTTTACAAGGAAGGGAAATGCTTTGGATCGGATATTGGTTATGGGCCAACTTTAGCAACGTGAGGCCAAATTTAGTTTAAATTATTTTAATCTATATTTTTAATAATTGTATAACTTGTAAATCCAATAACTGTCTTTTACATTATCGGAAATTCAGAAAAATCAGAACTGACAGGCTCATAGGAACAGACGCTACAAAATTGGAACGGGAACGATTCGGAGCTTATCTGGATTTACGACAGAATAAAACGAATGAAATAAATCAAGAACCGTTGATCTTTATTTAACGAAAAAACGCCAATGTGAGTAAATCTCACCAACTCTGAACAGTTTATAATTTCATGTAGTATTTTTAGAACTGTTAGAAATTGTCTGTTTGATTGTGTGTTGACTGTTTGATTGAACTGCTAGTCAGTTAATGAAATATTATATATATATATATAATATAAACAGTTATATAGTTATATATTGGTTCTGTTTATCAGAATAATTCATATGGAACTGAAAGTGATGTTATCTATATTGTCTAACATCTGTGATGCAGGGAAACAGGTTGGAGGAATCCGACTGGATTCCTCAACAGTTATTTTATTGTTTTTCATATATTGGTATATGATGTGAAATAAAATCTGTGGGCGATTATATGTGCTTGGATGATATTGAACATCGTGATTTGATATGATTGAATACCATAACATACGGGATGTTGATAAGGAGATTTTCAAAGTGATATTGAAAATAGAGATATTTATAAATGGGAATATTTATAAATAAGAAATATGTATAAATGGGAATATTTATAAATAGGAGGTATTTTAAAAAGGAAATAAATTCAAAACATTTTCTTTTGAATGGAAAGGCCTGTGTGGCGGGTTCGGGGATTTTCCCGATGCTCCCGATACAAAGGAGGTTATGGCGAATTTTCCCGGGAATTTAAGGAGTTAGAATATTTCAAGAATAAATTTGAAAAGGAAATCATTTTTAAAGTGTAGAACCGTTATTTAAAAGTAAATCTTTTCAAATGAATAAAACGTTGTTAAAAAGGAAATCTTTATAAAGTGAATAAAGTAAATCGAATAGATATTCGAAAGGAGAAATCGAATATGATATTCGAAAGGAGAAATCGAATATGGTATTCGAAAGGAGAAATCGAATATAGTTTATTCGAATAGAGTTAGAGGGGTTATCGAATATAGTTTATTCGACAGGAGTTAAGTGAATTAGTTAAGTTGAACTAAGTGAATTAGTTAAGTGAATTGGTTAAGTTAACCAAAGTGAATTAGTCGAGTTAATCAAAGTGATTAGTTCAGTTAATCGAGATAAGTAAATCAAGTTAGGTTAATCGAGTTGAATTAGTCAGTCGAGTTAATAAATTGAGTTAGTCAAACCAAGTAAAACCAGTTAAAGTTAAATAAGTTGAGTTGATCGGGTGGTTCGACCAAGTTAGTCGAGCCTAGTTAATCGAATCGAATTGGTCAAACCAAGTAAGTCGAGTTAAGTTAGTCAAGTTAAGTAAGTCGAGTTAGTCGAGTCAAGTTAAGTTAGTCGAGTTAAGTTCGTCGAGTTAAATAAATCGATGTTAGTTTCATCGAAAGGAGTTATCGATGTTAGTTTCATCGAAAGGAGTTATCGATGTTAGTTTCATCGAAAGGAGTTATCGATGTTAGTTTCATCGAAAGGAGTTATCGATGTTAGTTTCATCGAAAGGAGTTATCGATGTTAGTTTCATCGAAGGGAGTTATCGATTTTAGTTTAATCGAAGTGAGATTTTCAAATATGAGATATTTGAAAGGGAAGAGTTATCGAATATTAGTTATTCGAAGAGAGATTATCGAATATCGTTTATTCGAGAAGAAGTTAATCGAATATAGGTTATTCGAAGAAGAGTTAATCAAATAGAGATTTCTCGAAGAGAGTTAATCGGCGAATTCGATTATATCGAATTCGGGAAAGTACTTATACTTTCCAGTGTTTAAATAGAGATTTATTTATTTATAAATAAATAAGTGTTAGGTTAATTATTCACTAATAAGAATAGAAGTTATAATTAAAGTTAGATAATTCGAAAGGAGGGATTATAACGTTATCGTTATAACCAATGTTTTAAATATAGAAGTGGATTAGTAAAATTGAATCCGAGAAAGGCGTAAAGAAGTTGTTAAAGATTAAAAGATAAACTTTGACCATTTCGAAGTTATAACGTTGTTCAGTTAAGGTCTGAGAGGTAATTATACCCCAACTTGAGTGACTTCCTTCTTAACTAAGAAATGGTAAGGTTTGATCGTAACGGAGTTTTGGAAATGTTTTCCAAACGAGAATCAGAAATGTTTTCTGATAAAAGAAAATAAGAATTTAGAATATAGGGAAACAGGAGATAAGTAAATAAATGAACTAAAGAGATTAATGTTAAATGATGTTTGTTCGATATAATTTCCATCTGGAAATAATATCGTTGTTTGCACACTTGTTTTTCTTTGATAGTTAACTCACAGACTATCGAAGTTTTTGACCATTTTAACGTTGTTAATATGGAGAGACCGGTTGGATTATTATCCATAGAACCACTCTGTATTGGCATAAGCGTCGCGAATCATATATGCCAAAGATAATTGAAGACGGAGTAAAATGCAAGGGCTATCCTGTTTACAGAATAGTGCCTTCGGTTTGTCCAGTCCCAGGACAACTTGTATGGACGAAGGTCTGACAGAGTATATCCAATAGATCGCGTAAGTTGATCTGTTCAAACGTATTCACGTTTGGTGGCGGAGGAATTCGTTTCTCTTAGCTGTATACCCGTGTTATTTTTGGGTAAGTCAATTTGTGATTTGGCGGGTATGACGATGTGATATTTCTAAGTGAATGAAGATGGATGTCTGACATAGTATTTCCATACGGTCACGTACATTGATTTCTTCAACTATACCAAGAGTGGAAGCGGAGAAGGAAACTTCTTTAGCTAACACGTAATGTACTGTTGTAGACGTCAATTAGTGATTTTCGATGGATTTGACAATGTAGCATTCGAAGTGAATCTGATGTAATGATAAAGCGTAGCTTCTAGCCTCATCATCCGGTAAATGACAGAAATCGGGCAGGCAGCATGGCTAAGTCGGTCACACCGAAGTAGGGTGTATAATCACCTATCTAGTGAATATTCATTTGTTTCTTAAATCTATCAATGCTGTCCCATATATATACGGGAACGGTTGCTGATCCCAACCGTTGGTGATGTACATTCGATACACTCAAGCGAAATGAGTGGTCGGTCATGTGTGGCTGAGTTACAAGATGTTCTTGTTGAACACCAGTGTATCGTTCCTAGAGTACACTGATCGGAAGGTGGTTCCATACCTTGTCATAGTTGGAAATCCATTATCCAATACGTGCTTGCGATTTTGATTGTATACTATATATGTGGAACGTGAGATGAAAGCGTTTCTGCTAGTTGATATCTATTTGTACATAGACATTATTATAATATCAAAAGGTTTTTGATATAAAGATATTTGGATTCACATAAGGGAAAAACCCGTTCCGTTCTGCGGCGTGGTCTTATGAGATATCGTTTACTTGTTCATATACCTGTTTAAACTATTTTACTCACACCAGTCCCATGACTGAACCGGAGTTTACTTTGTTGTTTTCCCTAACTCTTGGGTGCCTAAATTTGTACGGGCAGTCAAGTAGTCGGGATTTTACAGATACTCTTGAAGAGTTGGAGCAGGAGGCTTCTGGATCATATAGTTATAGTTTATTTCCGCTGTGTTGTAAGTGTTGTACTTTGATAAGTGCTATTGTATACATAACTGTTATATTTCAAAGTTATGTTATCTATTATATGTTATTCGTTCCGTTGTGAGGTTCGTGTTACTCTGATGTTGTGTTCTTCTTCTTCTTCTATTCTAAGTTTCTATCTTATCTATTCTCACCTTCTAATTTCTTTCAATAATTACCAGGATTTTTCGATGTTTTGGTTATCGACATCGAGCTTATGTCGATAACCAAAGTCACCGAAAATCCGGGTCACTACAGTTGGTATCAGAGCATTGGTTTAGTTATTACCTCGGCTCTGTGGCGTGATTCAGTAGAGATGGGATTAGTAATATCCTAGACTGAGTTTGAGTGTATATGTACGAGTGAACGTATTTGTTAGTTAATATAAAATGATTTTATATTGTGGAGTTTTATTGGTTGAGTTGTTTGTGAATTCTGGTCGATCGGTTTGATCCACTGTATTGATAGGGGTTACTAAACACTCGAATACGATGAACCGTCATGGTATGTTTTGAAAGGGGGTAAATGGAATAATTTTCCCCGAATATATTTGATATAGTATATTGGTTGTGTTGGTTGTTATTATAATCGAGTAAGATTATAAAAAGGTAAAATGATTATAAATGACTAATCATAATTCATATAAGTAAAGTATATGAAATAAAATGAAGAAAAATCTGAATTTAAATCAGATTGGAATTAAAATAAGGAAATTTTAAGTTCCTGGGAGATTTTGAAAACGTTTTTCAAACTGAAGGTGATATAGTATTGAACTCACTTCGATAGCTGGAAAATAGATTCTGATGATGAATCGCGACATCATCAGTGTTCATTTTCGAGTTCTAAGTGACGGACTACTACCAAAGGTTTTGTTTTTGAATTGTTTTGAGAAAACAAGTTGTTTAGAAATTCAAGGGTTTTGAATTGGCATTGTAATTTCAAATTGATTTGAAATAGACCCAGGAAATTAAGTTTCGAAATTTAATTTTAACTTATGAAGTTAAATAGAATAAGATAGTAGAAATAAATTGAAATATTAACTTGAACTGAGTTAAATAGAATTGAATTGGATTAGAGAATAATCTGTTATGGAATTGGGTTGATGAGTTAAGAATTTGAAATTTGATATTCGGGTTCAAATGAAATTCGATTTGGTTTTGAGGATATGAACTGATTGGAATTTGATGGAAATAACACTGGTATATGCTGAGTTGATAGTATATGGAAGTGATAGAGTTGATATTCCCGACAAAAAGGTACTAGTTTATATTATATATGGATATGAGATTTATGAGCCGAATTGGCAAGCCGCTTGGCTGTTTGATTTTCTTTTGGGTTAAAGAAGGCCCAGAGAGGCGAGTTGGAGTTTGAGATATTGACCAGTACAAAGGAGGTGCTGGCAAAAAAATTCGAAAAGTTAAGGTGTTAGAAAATTTTCAGAATTTTTGAAAATTTAGTTAGTCGGAATAAATTAATATTTTAGTCGATATTAATTGGTTCAATTGAAACCGGAGACAAGAGGTAAACAGATAAATTTTTACCCAGAAGATAGGGTCATCCCCTAGCTTAGCAATTTCGAGGACGAAATTTTATTAAGGGGGGAAGATTGTAGTAACCCGCATTTTAGCTGTTGAACAATTTATTTATTTAATTATTAAATATCGATTTATCGATATCGAGAACGTGAATTAAATAATATTGAATATTTAATTAATAATTATGATATAAAAAATATATTATAATGTCGAAATAATCAAAAATATTGGAAATACAAATATTCTGTGAATGGGGTCATCCCCAAGATTTAACTCAGCCTAGAGTAGAATTATATTGACGAATATATTCAATCGACGACAGTTTGAACGTATAATTATATTATAATTAAAATCGAGCTCGAAATGGCGCTACAGTTCGTAAATTGGCGATTCGAACTTCACTGAATGTACAGGATTCGTTTTAAGCCGGATTTCTATGAAATAAGAAACGTGTGGAGCTGGTGGAGTATATCTTTCTAGTGGAAGAGAAAAATCGGGATTTCGTCGTGTAGATTTTGAGATATGTCCAAATCAAATTTTAAAAAAGTCGCTGTGGAATTCCTTTATAATTTGTAAAGGAATTATTTATATTTTTAAAAAAGGAATTTCAATATAAGTCGAATATCGGGTTGACCTAGATTTGAAATATCGAGTTATAAATCCCAGTATAGCTGTATGGTATTCCACTGTGAATATAGACGATAATATTTAATTTTTAATGTTAAATTTAATTATATTTAAATATATTTATATATTTAAATGGGTCATCCAGAGCTTCAAAAAAATAGTCAGTTTTGCAAACGAAGTCGGAATTCGACGAAACTAATTTTGTCGGATCCGCAATGTTAAATTATTGCTAGATGTCAGTTTCCGTGATTTTTAGAGTCACTGTGTGGCCGTACGAATTTTTAGAGTGAAAAACAATCAGTATTTTGACGGTTAAAAATACGCTGTGTGAGCATACGGAGTCGGAATTCGACGAAACCAGTTTCGTTGGGATCGTAATATCAAAGTGTAGCTGCATGTCCAGTTTCGTGATTTTTGGGTATCGTATGTAATCACACGAAATTTTAAAAGACAAGAATGAATATAAATGAAAATATCCTAGCAAATATCTCCACCCATTTTACTATAAATACCCCCATTAAGACCTTATAACCTAATTCCCATCTGCAAATCGAAATCAGGCCGCCACTTCTTTCTCTTCCTCTTCAAAGAACGTGAGAAAACAAAAATCCACAAGAAATACAAATCAAATTCTATAAATCATTTCATGTATATAGTGAGAATCCTTGAAGGACCCTCTTCATTCCGATGTGTTTTCTTGTGGGCTCGATCATACGAGCAGCGAACTAGGGCTGGCACCCGGAGCCAACATCGACGTCGCTAGGGGGTATAACATGAAGGAGAAACAAAGGCGGAAGGGAGGGCGACCTGAGGACGGTGGTGAGGTCGGACTCGACGGTCCCTGACGATGGTGGTTGCAGCTCAAAGTTCTTCAGTTCCGGATGGTTTACAGACGACCTGGGGTTCGACTTTTGGTATCCTGATGTTGTTCTGAGTGACGGTAGGAGGGTGCGAGGGGTAGAGGATGGGCGGTTGTACTGGAGTGAACGATTGTGTTTGGGGTTCGATGGTACCTGGATGTAGGAATGGGTTTATAGTTTCTGTGAGTTGTTGAATATTGATGGAGCGAGTTTGGCAGTAAAGGAGATATTGTTTTTAGTTTTGAATGGCAAAAGAAATAGTTTGGTAGCAGGCTTTTTGAATAGGAAAGCAAAAGTTGTTGTGGCAATTGGTTAAGGGGGGTTTGAAAACATTGGGGACGGGGAAAGCAAACCTGCGAATGACAGGGGAGTTCATTTTGTGATTTACAGTGGGTGTTCTGGTGTAACTTGTTTGGGATTTAGTAAAGAACTAGGGTGGATGATGAGAAGGAAATTGGTGTAGTCGGGTTGATAATCCATGGTTTGAGGAAGGGGAAAGATGAGGGAAAGTTGCGGAAAAGGCTGTGGAGAGGCTTATGAGTTCGCATGTTTACAAGGAAGGGAAATGCTTTGGATCGGATATTGGTTATGGGCCAACTTTAGCAACGTGAGGCCAAATTTAGTTTAAATTATTTTAATCTATATTTTTAATAATTGTATAACTTGTAAATCCAATAACTGTCTTTTACATTATCGGAAATTCAGAAAAATCAGAACTGACAGGCTCATAGGAACAGACGCTACAAAATTGGAACGGGAACGATTCGGAGCTTATCTGGATTTACGACAGAATAAAACGAATGAAATAAATCAAGAACCGTTGATCTTTATTTAACGAAAAAACGCCAATGTGAGTAAATCTCACCAACTCTGAACAGTTTATAATTTCATGTAGTATTTTTAGAACTGTTAGAAATTGTCTGTTTGATTGTGTGTTGACTGTTTGATTGAACTGCTAGTCAGTTAATGAAATATTATATATATATATATATAATATAAACAGTTATATAGTTATATATTGGTTCTGTTTATCAGAATAATTCATATGGAACTGAAAGTGATGTTATCTATATTGTCTAACATCTGTGATGCA
This sequence comes from Allium sativum, assembly GCA_030737875.1. NCBI lineage: Eukaryota > Viridiplantae > Streptophyta > Magnoliopsida > Asparagales > Amaryllidaceae > Allium > Allium sativum. The sequence goes on from CM060922.1 coordinate 463,813,491, forward strand.
GGGAAACAGGTTGGAGGAATCCGACTGGATTCCTCAACAGTTATTTTATTGTTTTTCATATATTGGTATATGATGTGAAATAAAATCTGTGGGCGATTATATGTGCTTGGACGATATTGAACATCGTGATTTGATATGATTGAATACCATAACATACGGGATGTTGATAAGGAGATTTTCAAAGTGATATTGAAAATAGAGATATTTATAAATGGGAATATTTATAAATAAGAAATATGTATAAATGGGAATATTTATAAATAGGAGGTATTTTAAAAAGGAAATAAATTCAAAACATTTTCTTTTGAATGGAAAGGCCTGTGTGGCGGGTTTGAGGATTTTCCCGATGCTCCCGATACAAAGGAGGTTATGGCGAATTTTCCCGGGAATTTAAGGAGTTAGAATATTTCAAGAATAAATTTGAAAAGGAAATCATTTTTAAAGTGTAGAACCGTTATTTAAAAGTAAATCTTTTCAAATGAATAAAACGTTGTTAAAAAGGAAATCTTTATAAAGTGAATAAAGTAAATCGAATAGATATTCGAAAGGAGAAATCGAATATGATATTCGAAAGGAGAAATCGAATATGGTATTCGAAAGGAGAAATCGAATATAGTTTATTCGAATAGAGTTAGAGGGGTTATCGAATATAGTTTATTCGATAGGAGTTAAGTGAATTAGTTAAGTTGAACTAAGTGAATTAGTTAAGTGAATTGGTTAAGTTAACCAAAGTGAATTAGTCGAGTTAATCAAAGTGATTAGTTCAGTTAATCGAGATAAGTAAATCAAGTTAGGTTAATCGAGTTGAATTAGTCAGTCAAGTTAATAAATTGAGTTAGTCAAACCAAGTAAAACCAGTTAAAGTTAAATAAGTTGAGTTGATCGGGTGGTTCGACCAAGTTAGTCGAGCCTAGTTAATCGAATCGAATTGGTCGAACCAAGTAAGTCGAGTTAAGTTAGTCAAGTTAAGTAAGTCGAGTTAGTCGAGTCAAGTTAAGTTAGTCGAGTTAAGTTCGTCGAGTTAAATAAATCGATGTTAGTTTCATCGAAAGGAGTTATCGATGTTAGTTTCATCGAAAGGAGTTATCGATGTTAGTTTCATCGAAAGGAGTTATCGATGTTAGTTTCATCGAAAGGAGTTATCGATGTTAGTTTCATCGAAAGGAGTTATCGATTTTAGTTTAATCGAAGTGAGATTTTCAAATATGAGATATTTGAAAGGGAAGAGTTATCAAATATTAGTTATTCGAAGAGAGATTATCGAATATCGTTTATTCGAGAAGAAGTTAATCGAATATAGGTTATTCGAAGAAGAGTTAATCAAATAGAGATTCCTCGAAGAGAGTTAATCGGCGAATTCGATTATATCGAATTCGGGAAAGTACTTATACTTTCCAGTGTTCAAATAGAGATTTATTTATTTATAAATAAATAAGTGTTAGGTTAATTATTCACTAATAAGAATAGAAGTTATAATTAAAGTTAGATAATTCGAAAGGAGGGATTATAACGTTATCGTTATAACCAATGTTTTAAATATAGAAGTGGATTAGTAAAATTGAATCCGAGAAAGGCGTAAAGAAGATGTTAAAGATTAAAAGATAAACTTTGACCATTTCGAAGTTATAACGTTGTTCAGTTAAGGTCTGAGAGGTAATTATACCCCAACTTGAGTGACTTCCTTCTTAACTAAGAAATGGTAAGGTTTGATCGTAAAGGAGTTTTGGAAATGTTTTCCAAACGAGAATCAGAAATGTTTTCTGATAAAAGAAAATAAGAATTTAGAATATAGGGAAACAGGAGATAAGTAAATAAATGAACTAAAGAGATTAATGTTAAATGATGTTTGTTCGATATAATTTCCATCTGGAAATAATATCGTTGTTTGCACACTTGTTTTTCTTTGATAGTTAACTCACAGACTATCGAAGTTTTTGACCATTTTAACGTTGTTAATATGGAGAGACCGGTTGGATTATTATCCATAGAACCACTCTGTATTGGCATAAGCGTCGCGAATCATATATGCCAAAGATAATTGAAGACGGAGTAAAATGCAAGGGCTATCCTGTTTACAGAATAGTGCCTTCGGTTTGTCCAGTCCCAGGACAACTTGTATGGACGAAGGTCTGACAGAGTATATCCAATAGATCGCGTAAGTTGATCTGTTCAAACGTATTCACGTTTGGTGGCGGAGGAATTCGTTTCTCTTAGCTGTATACCCGTGTTATTTTTGGGTAAGTCAATTTGTGATTTGGCGGGTATGACGATGTGATATTTCTAAGTGAATGAAGATGGATGTCTGACATAGTATTTCCATATGGTCACGTACATTGATTTCTTCAACTATACCAAGAGTGGAAGCGGAGAAGGAAACTTCTTTAGCTAACACGTAATGTACTGTTGTAGACGTCAGTTAGTGATTTTCGATCGATTTGACAATGTAGCATTCGAAGTGAATCTGATGTAATGATAAAGCGTAGCTTCTAGCCTCATCATCCGGTAAATGACAGAAATCGGGCAGGCAGCATGGCTAAGTCGGTCACACCGAAGTAGGTTGTATAATCACCTATCTAGTGAATATTCATTTGTTTCTTAAATCTATCAATGCTGTCCCATATATATATGGGAACGGTTGCTGATCCCAACCGTTGGTGATGTACATTCGATACACTCAAGCGAAATGAGTGGTCGGTCATGTGTGGCTGAGTTACAAGATGTTCTTGTTGAACTCCAGTGTATCGTTCCTAGAGTACACTGATCGGAAGGTGGTTCCATACCTTGTCATAGTTGGAAATCCATTATCCAATACGTGCTTGCGATTTTGATTGTATACTATATATGTGGAACGTGAGATGAAAGCGTTTCTGCTAGTTGATATCTATTTGTACATAGACATTATTATAATATCAAAAGGTTTTTGATATAAAGATATTTGGATTCACATAAGGGAAAAACCCGTTCCGTTCTGCGGCGTGGTCTTATGAGATATCGTTTACTTGTTCATATACTTGTTTAAACTATTTTACTCACACCAGTCCCATGACTGACCCGGAGTTTACTTTGTTGTTTTCCCTAACTCTTGGGTGCCTAAATTTGTACGGGCAGTCAAGTAGTCGGGATTTTACAGATACTCTTGAAGAGCTGGAGCAGGAGGCTTCTGGATCATATAGCTATAGTTTATTTCCGCTGTGTTGTAAGTGCTGTACTCTGATAAGTGCTATTGTATACATAACTGTTATATTTCAAAGTTATGTTATCTATTATTTGTTATTCGTTCCGCTGTGAGGTTCGTGTTACTCTGATGTTGTGTTCTTCTTCTTCTTCTATTCTAAGTTTCTATCTTATCTATTCTCACCTTCTAATTTCTTTCAATAATTACCAGGATTTTTCGATGTTTTGGTTATCGACATCGAGCTTATGTCGATAACCAAAGTCGCCGAAAATCCGGGTCACTACAACTATCTTAATTCACCTTAGCATCAAACATTTCTTACCTAACTCGTTTAAGTTCTACAAAACTATACAACCATTTATAAAATTATTTTAATCCATTTAAATACTAATTTTAACGTAGACATATTAATATTCACATATTAGTTAAAATGCTTATTTCACATTTTTTTAAGCTTGCATTTTGAAAAACAAAGTTTTGTATAAAATTTTATTGTTTTGACAAAACAAACGCATATGCTACTTTAAACTATTTTTAACATAAAAACATTGATCTCAATTAGTATTCAAATGCTAATTATTTTAATATCAACCCAAAGCTGCAAAAATATTGTTGTTATTGTCACAGATTCACTTTTAACAACAGTCTACAAATTTATGTCACCTTGATACAATTCATTGTTATATTAACATTCAATAATTTTTATTTCTATATTCAAACATGTTTTAGAACATGATTCTCCCTTTTTATAATTTCTCAAATTATAATACTAAAGGCTCAAATGTACGAAAAACTCAAGATAAAATTGCATCCAAATACTAATTGTCAATCAATATTTTATATTTTATATTTTTATTTGAACCACCAAACTATTGTTTACCATTAATTCCACAAAATCATTCCATTTAATATAATAGTTCATTAAACAAAGATTATAGAATTTTCCAGCATAATTATCTTCACCTTAAATTTACTAAAAAACACAAGTTGGAATTGATTTCCTTGTCGCATTATTTAAATTTAATTTATACTAAGACGCAAAATTTCTTATAAATCCCAATGTCTTTATTTTCTCAGCTTAAATTTTATATGAGTCAAGTTATTGAACTCGTATTTTCATTTTCTTGTTTTAAAAATTACAAAACACGTTATATTCTATTTAACCCAAGTAACCAAAAATCTGGATTGTTACAGACTTCCCCTTAAAGAAACTGTGTTCTTGTAATTTACCTAAGATAACTCATTTCTATTTTCAATTTTCTAATTTCTCATCTTAAATTAGTCTCCTCTGGAAAAATTTAGTTTATGCACAAAACACATAGTGTTTGAAACTTCTTTATAATCTTCACTAGACCACTTAATTTGTGACACTAAAATTTAAAATTTTATTACTCAATTTGCAAAAAGATTTAGCTCTCTTCCCAAATAATATACACATAAGGTTTAAGTTATTATAACTCATTTGTCACATAACATATAATCAAAATACAGATTCCCTTTTTCCCCACTTCGATCATTAATTAATGTTGCTTTGCCATCAATGTAGTATTTACTACCCAAACCATGGATGCTATCTTGATTACAATATCAAATAGCCTCAGCATTCATTGTTTATTAATACCAACTTGACGGAAGTAACTGTCTTTAAAATTCAAATATGAGAGTGTATTTCAAAAATATTGCTTATCTTCAAGATAGTTTCTCATTTAAAACAATATTTATACTCGAAAAACTTATATTTATCCTCTTAAGTTTTCTCAAAACACAACTTTCACTTAATAACTTAGTAATTCGTTTCAAATAATATTAATCCATCAAATTTATAACGATTATCCTCATTATTTAGCTATAAGGTCGATATAATAATGCTATCGCTTTGCCAAATTTACTATAATTCTCGTCTCATGTAATGGTTTAACATTGCTCTCACATGAACATTTTACACTATTCTTTCCCAAAATTTATTTTATTACTCAAATATTGTGCTAGATCATCTTATATAGGTATTTAGGAAATTCTGATCGATATGGTCGAATAAACATATCAATCAGAACTCTTAAATAACGAATGGATAATTCAACACAATAAACGATCATAAAATTTAGCTTACTCAAGGTTTTATTTATTGTCTATTATCACAAATACTCTTGATTTATTATTTGAATAAATACAACCAACACTAAATCTCAATAATTATACAGCCATTTTATTTCCATCTCTTTAAATCTGCTTATAAATTTATTAAATATAACTCAACCGAAACATTTCACTTGTTTTCGTTGTGCACTCTAATTAATCTCACTTAATACGCTATTATCCCAATGTGAATTTTTATTTCCCTTATCTTGGATTTAATTTAACTTAATTTTCCCATCCCATTTTACTTCTATTAAACACAACCATTAAATTTATACAAGAGGACAAGATGCAAGTTTCATTAAATTTAAACATAAGATTTAAATACCGAAAGGATTTAAGAAGATCGAAAGTTCTACAAAGGTGAACAATAGATAAACGGGTTCAACACATGGAATACGACAGAATAAAACACATTTGTAGACGTATTCTCGGAGCTAAGAGTTACTCATGACTCAAATGATCTTGGATACAGGCTAAGGATAACAGTTAAGTGATAAAAGTAGACATAAATGTTATCGTTCTATGTTGTATGTAACGAAAAGGAATTTCGCTCGATCCGAATCGATCGCTAAACCGACCAAGACCGTTCGAAACCCCTGATTGTTTTGAGAACACGACAAATTGGAATGCAAATAGAAGAAAATTTCATTTCTTATTACAACAACTCCATCAGAATACACGAATATACAGAGTATAAATAAATATTACACAACAGAAAAATATCAGAGATTACAATACATTACATAGCAGCGGAAAAATAATACAAAACACAACTGAAAGTAATACACGGACACATAGCTTTCCGAGTATCGTTCCAGCTATAAATCAGGATCCTGTGAATATAAATCTGCAAAACCAAAACTACTAGCTGCTCGTGTCAAAATAATGGCACCCAGAGTTCAGGTTAAAACAATAAACTCGAGGTCAGTCATGTGACTGGTGTGAGAACTAAAACAGCTATTTAAAGCTTTACTTTAAATCAGATATGTCCAGGGACCACGCCGTATAATACAGAATGGGTTTCCTCCCAAGAATACCACTGCATATAACAAAACAGCGTAACGCTTTTTGGAAAATGAAGCTATTATAAGACCCAGGTCCTATCACACAATGCAACACAAGCCGGATGATAGGGTTTTCCCTTATAACATCCAAACATTCTTGGTACGTTAAAAACAAGTCATTTGATACTATTATAAGTGTATAGTGTCAAAACAATTTCAATCATAAATATCAATCATAGACGGCATGAGTACCATATATCATGTCGCCATACTAGGCTCTACAATCAAAACCGCAAAGTCACGTATTTCGAAATTGGATTTCCATCTATGAACCGAGGCCAGGGATTGTCCTCTATCGATTCGAGACAATCTAGCCTACCATGTCTCAGGACCCAGACTCAGGTGGGCCCTTGGATCGTCAGGGCCGGTCCACCGATATGGATTAAAATGGCTGAACACTGCGTTTCCCCACCCTTTGGGGCGTAAATGAGCCCAATGGCTCCATCGGCTCCACATAGTCACCGATATATCCGAGGCACCTCGCAACAGCAACAACCACACAGGTGAAAATAATATAAACGTTAGGGCTGGTAGGTCACTAACACCACCCTAGCTAGAAAGAAATGCATGTCCTCCCTGAGGTCCTCTCCCGTTTCTGGTTCACAACCGGGGTGTGAGGCTCGCGAATCAACGTTACACAAAGCTATGCCACACAGGCGGTGCTTTGATCATCAACCACAAGACTTTGGTATTCAACAGAAGCCTTGATCAATTGCCACTTAGGCATACCACACAGGCAATTCACTCCATACGATTGATGTCCATCAATATATAACCTCTAAGCTCGTACGTCTCAGAGAAGGGCATTAAGCAAGAGAATAAATTCTCCACCGCCAAACAGATATATATTTAATAGAAATCAATCACACAAAAAAATCCAATGTCAGACACACAGTCCATATACAAGTCCGTTTTGGGTCTGAATGAAACCGGAGGCACCTTGTACCTAGCATATCCATCGATCTCCAAGTACGTCTGGGCGATCACCAACTGATTCCCTCCTCTTGGGTGTACAGCCCAATCAAGATCATCATTAATCACCCAAACGATGCGAAGACCTCCAGTCTTCAACCACCGTCTTCATCCTCGACACTACGTCGAATCAGTTATTAAGAATGGGATAAACCCGGTCTTTCTGAATAACTCGCGTATATAATAAACAAGTGTCACATAAACACAACATACGCCTCATTCCAATTCAGAATATTCTTTTATTCAAATATTCTTATACTTTGGGAAAGGTTCCCATTAATTTTATCAAAGATAAATTCATTAAATTTATTCTTTAATCTTCTTTTGAATATCAATTCAAATTAATCGGGATTAGCGAACCACATCGAAATAATCATTAATTTTATTTCCCAATCCCGACCTATTCATCCCATGAAGTAAAACTGGTAATACTTCATATCTAACACCACGGTGTTATCGGTAAATTCAATTACCATTTCACGTTAAAATTTAATTAAAGATTTAACTATCGCTTGGAGCAAAACTGGTGATACTCCATTCTCGATTATTTCAATCTAATTAAAGATTTAACTGTCGCCTGGAGCAAAACTGGTGATACTCCATTCTCGATTATTTCAATCTAATTAAAGATTCATTGAAACTCCACTTGGTTTTAATCTTCCCAATAATCACTATCAATGATTATTTAACTTGGGAAATCATATCCTGTCTTTAACTGGGTTAAAGAACCAATGTCATTTAAAACACAGTTCACGATAAACCCAAAATCACATTCTAATCCAATTCCAATTAAATCCCATTTAATTGGTACACTTCATTAATTCTAAATAAAAAGATTTAATCTTTTTCTCAACTAGGCTTAAGAACAGTGTTAATGAAGACATCATTCACAACAAACCCAAATACCATTTGATATTAAATACAAGGCTCTGAATAGAAAATATATCGGCTTATATTCAATATCAAATTTTATGACCCACAAATATCGTGTTGGAAATAACGATATAAATATATCTTTCAAATTTCCATAACAATATCTATATAATCACATAATCCAACATCGAAATATTCCAAAGACAATTTCGATTCAAATCCATTCCTACTTTATATATTGAAAATTCTGGTTACTTTTAAAACCTTTTCAAATCCAATTTATTTATTTTGAAAATAAATGGGATTATAATTCTAGTTCAGAACTAGTTCATTTCGATAAAAATCTGTTTGTATCTGTTCAAATATGGAATTTTTCATCCCAATTCTTCCCAAATCATTTATTATGATTTTACACAAATTATTACTATTTTTAATAATTTTATCAAGGCCCGTACAGTCGATTTCCATCAACGGCCATCGAACTGCACTTACAGCGACCTTTTCCAAATTTGATTTGGACATAATTCCAAATCCAACTGTTAGATTTCTAATTTCTAATATTCTTTAGAAAGCTCTTTTCGATATGAACCCAATTATTCTGGTTTTAGGAGAATCAGACGGTCGGATCTCCCGAAATATCCATTCGAAATCAATGGTCGAAATTTGCGAACTGTTGCGGCGCGACGCGTTCTATTCAGGCCATTCTATATATATAATGTATATATATATATATATCATATATTTCATCGATTTCCTTTTAAAACATATTTTATAAATCGTTTTAAATTCGTTTTCAAAACAATTTCGACTTCATATCCAATTTCAAATCAAAATTGAATATTCCACATCATTGATATACAAATGATAATATTTTCAAAACGTTATATTTTGAAATCACTTCCTTTTCTATAATCATTATAAAAACGAATATAATCGATATAAATATTGTTCGCGTCAAAATGGCGCATAACTAACCAATACGGCTTTATATATTTCAATAACTTCGTTATTCTATTCAACAAATGAATATCTATTCTATTCAACACATTAATCTATATTTCTTTCAACACATGAATATTCTCAAACATGAGTATCATCAACACATGACTATTTTTATTATTTAATATATTTTATAAAATTGTGCTTTATATCATATAATTCTTAATCAGACTCTAACCCTAAATTAGTAAGAGAACGATTCCCTAAATATTAACCCCGAAGGCCGAAACCAACATCAGATCAATACCCAGGAAACCATTCATCTTAACTGATTTCCAGTTATTTTTTAATTTCATATTTGATAAAAATGAGAATTTTATTGTTAAAATATTTTACTCAACACATGATAAGTTTCAACACATGAATATTCTCAACACATGAGTATCGTCAACACATGACTATTTATTCCATTCAACACATGAATTTTCTTTCATTCAACACATGAATTTTCATTTTATATTATTCTATATTTTCCAAATTGAAATGAGGCCCAATCAATTACCATATAATGTTAATTATATGGATTTCATACAACACATGTATATAATAGCAACGATAAATAATCAATCATCATCCAGAGTGCATTCTGCACTATATAAGCATCAAATATAAATATTCAACGCTTATAACAGTCTGTCAATTAATCGATCGACATACAGCTAATTATTGGGATTAGTGTATGTCCAATTTCATTCCAACACCCGTGTGGGGCTTCAAACAATCAAACACATATTTTATTTATGCAGTTGGGCGATGTGTAAAATTTATCGTCCCAATCAATATCAGTCAAATCAGTGTACATAAACAAATCGTTCGATTTGTAAATGAATATATATTTTATTTCAACACAAAAATATATTTTTTATTTCAAAACATGAATATATATATTTTATTTCAACACATGAATATATATTTTATATTCAACACATGAATATATATTTTATTTCAACACGTGAATATATATTTTCCTATTCAACACATGAATATATTATTCCTATTCAACACATGAATATTTTTATTTTTCCTATTCAACACATGAATATATTTTATATTCAACACATGAATATATATTTTATTTCAACACATGAATATATATTTTACTATTCAACACATGAATATATTTTTCTATTCAACACATGAATATATTTTTCCTATTCAACACATGAATATATATTTTTCCTATTCAACACATGAATATATTTTTCCTATTCAACACACAATCAAATTTCGCAACATAACAAAATCAAACAAGTCATCAATGGTCTGTGGACGACGGGTGTCGGGTGCTGCTAAGCACCGTTTGCATCCTAGTATATATTTCAACTAGAAAATAAATTAAAAGTGATAAGTTCTCAACTTGGGGTTCCACTCCACCAGTTTTATTCCTGAATTTTTGATCGATTTGATTTGCCCAAAATTCCTACGTCATCCATTTCACGCTGTTCAGATTAAAAATCACATTTTTAATAGGATGTTTTATATATAAAAATCATATCTTTACATTGTGACTTCGTTATAAAAATTATATTTTTATATCGTTCTTCTTCTATTAAAGATTATATTTTTATATCGTTCTTCTTCTAATAAAGATTATATTTTTATAACCCTTCCTAAATAAAAATCATATTTTTAATTCGCTGCATATATAAAAATTATATTTTTATATAATTAAAAATCACTTCTTGCTTTGATTAAAAAAATCACTTCTTTGTCTAGTTTAAAAATCAAATCTTCAAACAAAACAAAAATCAAAACTTTAAACTTCCAATCAGTTTAATATACAATGAGTGCTATAAAATAAAATAAAAGAATGATTTTTTTTTATATATGTAAATGAATTAACTCATAAAAACCTCACCTTTTCAGTTCTGGGTTTGCCGGGAAGGGGAGAAAGACTTCACGTTAGAGGAGGGAGCTTATTGTCGACGTCGTCGGTTGTTGGAGGACTGGGCACGGCCTTGGTCAGGCGAGGAGGAGGCGGTCTGGTTGATTTAGGGTTTCAAAAGGGGGCGGTTGCGTCGAACGGGAGAAGAAGGGGAGGGGAAAGAGAAGCAACGGGGAGGAGGGGCCAGGGCTGCGCGCGAGGCCAGAGGTGGCGCTGCTCCACCTGGTGCGGCGGCCATGGGGGAAGGGGGGTCGGTGTTAAGATCGATCGAGGGTTTTTTTATTTTTTTATTTGGTTTCTGTAATGAACGGTATCGGGGAGGGGGAAGAAAGAGTAAAGGGTGTTGACTTTATTATTATTATTATTATTATTTAATTATTTAATCCCATAAAGTTACTTTTAAAATTCGAACACCAAATCGAACACACCGACTGTCGCCTATAACTAATTACCCCTATTCCGAACACAATGGGATATGTATCACAAGCCAATTCGACTGTTTCACTCAGTTTTCATTGAAATTAAAATATAAATCTATATATATATTTAATTTAAACGTACATTTCAATTTACTGGGGCAACATATGGATTCTAAAAATTCCCGAAAAATATTTTCTAGCATCATATTGACGATACGGTTCTAACAAAACTAATTTCATCAAATTCCAAGACAGTTTGTAAAATGGTCATTTTCTGATCGATCAAAATTGACTAAAACTGGTCAAACACGTTTTCCTTTGCCACGCTCACATATTGATTCTGAAAATTACGAATTTTGAAACCTAGCAATCACTTGATATCCCCGATCCAACAAAAGTGGTTTTGTCGAAAACCGAGGTCGTTTGCAAAGTTTTCTTTTTTAAGGGCCAGAATTCCATAGCGACTATTCTAAATTTTCAACTGGACGTAACCTTTTATCTCTGCTATGAAATTTCAATTTTTCGGATTTGTCGAAAAGATACTCTCAAATAGATTCAAATATTTTTGATTTCGCTAAAATCCGGTTTCTTTTGAATCCTGTACATTCATTTGAAATTCGAAATCGAAATTTCAAACTACCGCGCCATTTTCGATTCCTTTTATAATTAAAATAAAATATTTATATTCTAGCGACGATTCGAATAAATATATATGTTCTAATTCTATTCAAAATAAATTTTTCGTCACTATTATTTAAAATAATTCATTTTAAATATTCAAAATTCATCAAAATTGCCAAATAAAAAAATTTAAATTGGCTCAGATTTCCGGGTTATTACAATCTCCCCCACTTAAAAATTTTCGTCCCCCAAAAAGGAACGAAGCCGAAAGTTGTTTAACCGATCAACTCAACTTCCATTATTTTCTTTATGGCTTAAGTTCTTCAACTTTTCAGTTTCTAAGAACTTTTCAAATTTTTCAAAAATTTGGCTAACACCCTAAATTTTCGAAAATTTTCGCCATAACCTCCCCTGCACTGGGAGCTTCGGGATATTTCAAATAGCCTCCCATGGCCCTTACCAATCCAAAAAGAAAAAGAAACAGCCAAGTGGCTAGCCAATCGGCTCATAAAATCATCCAAACCCAAGAAATACAATAAACATGTACCTATTTGTCGGGCAAACAATTTTATTCTTCTGCTCTAGCCTCCTTGCTATGAGCTGTTCAATGTAAGTACATGTATATGCATGCAAATGCGACTAATTTTCAATACAACTCAATATCTGGTTCAATTTGGTTAAAGGTTCAAATTTTTATTAATCAACCACTAATCAAACAACACAATCATCAATCAATTAGTTGATTATGTTTTCTATCACATAACTTTGATATATAGTCAAAAATCACATTTTTGGTGCCAAATCACAACAATAGGCCCTATCTAATTTTGGTTCTCACACCAGTCAATTGGAAATATATAGAAGTCCCACTTTCGTCTCTCGAACATAAATTCTGATGATGTTTCGAACCACCATCATAACATCCACGGGCGGCTAGAGTGTGATTCTATATCTATCCAGTATATTAAAACTTCGAATACACGTTTGTAAGGTATATTTGCAAAATCTTTATATACTGGGTTGTCCAAATTTAATATAAAATAAATAATCAAATACGAATAAGTGATTTAAATTTTCAAAACAAAATTTGTTTTCAATTTTATTTTCAAAATATCACTCTTTACACTCGTTCTAGGATACTGCTGATCCCATCTCTAACGAGTCATTCTCATTGGATATTACTAATCCAATCTCTGATGAATTCTTTCGTATGGTTCTAATTTGTCTTGTTCTCTGAGCTTTGTAAACCAAAGCTCTGATACCAAATGTACCGAAAAGGAATTTCGATCGATCCGAATCAATCGCTAAACCGACCAAGACCGTTCGAAAGCCCTGATTGTTTTGAGAACACGACAAATTGGAACGCAAACAGAAGAACATTTCATTGCTTATTACAACAACTCCATCAGAATACAAGAATATACAGAGTATAAATAAATATTACACAATAGAAAAATATCAGAGATTACAATACATTACATAGCAGCGGAAAAATAATACAAAACACAACTGAAAGTAATACATGTACCAAAACTACTAGCTGCCCGTGTCAAAATAAGGGCACCTAGAGTTTAGGTAAAACCAATAAAATCCAGGTCAGTCATGTGACTGGTGTGAGAACTAAAACAGTTATTTAAAGCTTTACTTTAAATCAGATTTGTCCAGGGACCACGCCGCATAACACGGAACGGATTTCCTCCAAAGAATACCAATGCATATAACAAAACAGCGCAATGCTTTTTGGAAAAATGAAGCTATTATAAGACCCAGGTCCCATCACACAATGCAACACAAGCCGAAGGATAGGTTTTTCCCTTACAATAGCTAAACATGCTTGGTACGTTAAAAACAAATCATTTGATACTATTATAAGTGTATAGTGTCAAAACAATTTCAATCATAAATATCAATCATAGACGACATGCGTACCATATATCATGTCGCCATACTAGGCTCTATAATCAAAACCGCAAAGTCACGTATTTGGAAATTGGATTTCCATCTATGAACCGAGGCCAGGGATCGTCCTCTACCGATTCGAGACAATCTAGCCTACCATGTCTCAGGACCCAGACTCGGGTGGGCCCTTGGATCGTCAGGGTCGGTCCACCGATGTGCAGGGGTGAGCGTTTGGTTGATTTAGTTTATCCAATGATAAATTTGTCAAGCCAAACTAAAACCAATAAAAATGAAAACCATACCAAACCAACCAAATTAAGTTTGGTTGGTTCGGTTGGTTATCCGAATAAACCGAACTAAAAATGTTTTACACTTTATGTTTGAAATATTCACTATAATTTGAAACAAATTATAAATATATGATTACAGTATTATTACTTTTGATTTTTATGCTTTCTAATATTAATTTTTACACATAGGTGATGACTAATATTTACTTAAATAACTAAACTAACATAGAATATTTATTACAATACCGATAATTTTGAAACTATAGTAAAAATTCGGTTAATTTGGTTAAACCGATAACCGAACTAAATATTTTTTCGGGTCAATTACAAACCGATTTAATTTTAAAACCGAACCAAACCGATCAAAATAAATTGGTTTGGTTGGTTTATTTGGTTTCACCAAATAATGCTCACCCCTACCGATGTGGATTAAAATGGCTGAACACTGCATTTCCCCGCCCTTTGCGGCGTAAATGAGCCCAATGGCTCCATCGGCTCTGCATAGTCACCGATATATCCGAGGTGCCTCACAACAGCAACAACCAAACAGGTGAAAATAATATAAATGTCAGGGCTGGTAGGTCACTGACACCACCCTAGCTAGAAAGAAACGCATGTCCTCCCTGAGGTCTTCACCCGTTTCTGGTTCACAACCGGGGTGTGAGGCTCGCGAATCAACGTTACACAAAGCTATGTCACAAAGGCGGTTCTTTCAACATCAACCACAAGACTTTGCTTTTCAATAGAAGCCTTGATCAATTGCCACTTAGGCATGCCACACAGGCAATTCACTCCATATGATTGATATTCATCAATATATAACCTCTGAGCTCGTACGTCTCAGAGAAAGGCGTTAAGCAAGAGAATAAATTATCTGCCGCCAAACAGATATATATTTAATAGAAATCAATCACACAGAATAAAATCCAATGTCAGACACACAATCCATTTACAAGTCCATTCTGGGTCTGAACGAAACCGGAGGCACCTTGTACCTCACATATCCATCGATCTCCAACTGATTCCCTCCTCTTGGGTATACAGCCCAATCAAGATCATCAGTAATCACCCAAATGATGTGAAGACCTCCGTTCTTCAACCACCGTCTTCATCCTCAACACCACGTCGCAGTTATTCAGAATGGGATAAACCCGGTCTTTCTGAATAACTCGCGTATATAATAAACAAGTGTTATACAAACAAAACATATGCCTCATTCCAATTCATAATATTCTTTTATTCAAATATTCTTATATTTTGGGAAAGGTTCCCAATAATTTTATCAAAGATAAATTCTTTAAATTTATTCTTTAATCTTCTTTTGAATATCAATTCAAATTAATCGGGATTAGCGAACCGCACCGAAGTAATCATTTATTTTTTTCCCAATCCCAACCTATTCATCCCATGAAGTAAAACTGGTAATACTTCATAACTAACACCACAGTGTTATCGGTAAATTCAATTACCATTTCACGTTAAAATTTAATTAAAGATTTAACTATCGCTTGGAG
The DNA here is from genome assembly GCA_030737875.1 of Allium sativum. Classification (NCBI taxonomy): domain Eukaryota; kingdom Viridiplantae; phylum Streptophyta; class Magnoliopsida; order Asparagales; family Amaryllidaceae; genus Allium; species Allium sativum. Next base: position 463,829,341 of record CM060922.1, read on the forward strand.
CTAAACTGGTGATACTCCATTCTCGATTATTTCAATCTAATTAAATATTTAACTATCGCCTGGAGCAAAACTGGTGATACTCCATTCTCGATTATATCAATCTAATTAAAGATTCATTAAAACTTCGCTTGGTTTTAATCTTCCCAATAATCACTATCAATGATTATTTAACTTGGGAAATCATATCCTATCTTTAACTGGGTTAAAGAACCAATGTCATTTAAAACACGGTTCATGATAAACCCAAACTCACATTCTAATCCAATTCCAATTAAATCCCATTTAATTGGTACACTTCATTAAATCTAAATAAAAAGATTTAATCTTTTTCTCAACTGGGCTTAAGAACAGTGTTAATGAAGACACCATTCACAACAAACCCAAATCCCATTTGATATTAAATACAAGGTTCTGAATAGAAAATATATCGGCTTATATTCAATATCAAGTTCTACGACCCACAAATATCGTATTGGAAATAACGATATAAATATATCTTTCAAATTTACATAACAATATCTGTATAATCACGAAATCTAACATCGAAATATTCCAAAGACAATTTCGATTCAAATCCATTTCCACTTTATATATTGGAAATTCTGGTTACTTTTAAAACCTTTTCAAATCCAATTTATTTATTTTAAAAATAAATGGGATTATAATTCTAGTTCAAAACTAGTTCATTTCTATAAAAATCTGTTTTTATCTTTTCAAATATAGAATTTTTCATCCCAATTCTTCCCAAATCATTTCTTATGATTTTACACAAATTATTACTATTTTTAATAATTTTATCAAGGCCCGTACAGTCGATTTCCATCAACGGCAATCGAACTGCACTTACAGCGATCTTTTCCAAATTTTATTTGGACATAATTCCAAATCCAACCGTTAGATTTCTAATTTCTAATATTCGTTAGAAAGCTCTTTTTGATGCGAACCGAACGGTTCTGGTTTTAGGAGAATCCGACAGTAGGATCTCCTGAAATATCCATTCGAAGTCAATGGTCGAAATTCGCGAACTGCCACGGTGCGTTCTATTCAGGCCATTCTATATATATAATATATATATTTCGTTGATTTCCTTTTAAAACGTATTTTATAAATCGTTTTAAATTCGTTTTCAAAACTATTTCAACTTCATATTCAATTTCGAATCAAAATTGAATATTCCACATCATCGATATACAAATGATAATATTTTCAAAATGTTATATTTTGAAATCACTTCCTTTTCTTTAATCATTGTAAAAACGAATATAATCGATATAAATATCGTTCGCGTCAAAATGGCGCATATCTAACCAACACGACTTTATATATTTCAATAACTTCCTTATTATATTCAACAAATGAATATTTATTCTATTCAACACATGAATCTGTATTTCTTTCAACACATGAATATTCTCGACACATGAGTATCGTCAACACATAACTATTTTTATTATTTAATATATTTTATAAAATTGTGCTTTATATCATTTAATTCTAAACCAGACTCTAACCGTAAATTAGTAAGAGAACGATTCCCTAAATATTAACCCCGAAGGCCGAAACCAATATCAAATCAATACCCAGGAAACCATTCATCTTAACTGATTTCCAGTTGGTTTCTAATTTCATATTTGATAAAAATGAGAATTTTATTTTTAAAATATTTTACTTAACACATGACAAGTTTCAACAATGAATATTATCAACACATGAGTATCGTCAACACATGACTATTTATTCCATTCAACACATGAATTTTCTTTCATTCAACACATGAATTTTCATTTTATAATATTTTATATTTTCCAAATTGAAATGAGGCCCAATCAATTTCCATATAATGTTAATTATATGGATTCCATACAACACATGTATATAATAGCAACGATAAATAATCAACCATCATCCAGAGTGCATTCTACACTGTATAAGCATCATATATAAATATTCAAAGCTTATAACAGCCTGCCAATTAATCAATCGACATACAGCTAATTATTGAGATTAGTGTATGTCCAATTTCAACCCAACACCCATGTGGGGTTTCAAACAATCAAACCCAGATTTTATTTTTGAAGTTGGGCAATGCGTAAAATTTATCATCCCAATCAATATCAGTCAAATCGGTGTACATAAACAAATCGTTCGAATTGTAAATGAATATATATTTTATTTCAACACACAAATATATATTTAATTTCAACACATGAATATATATTTTATTTCAACACATGAATATATATTTTATATTCAACACATGAATATATATTTTATTTTAACACATGAATATATTTTTTCCTACTTAACACATGAATATATTTTTCTATTCAACACATGAATATATTTTTCCTATTCAACCCATGAATATATATTTTTCCTATTCAACACATGAATATATTTTATATTCAACACATGAATATATATTTTATTTCAATACATGAATATATATTTTCCTATTCTACACATAATTATATTTTTCAATTCAACACATGAATATATTTTTCCTATTCAACACATGAATATATATTTTTCCTATTCAACACATGAATATATTTTTCCTACTCAACACACAATCAAATTTTGCAACACAACAAAATCAAACAAGTCGTCCATGGTCTGTGGATGACGGGTGTCAGGTGCTACTAAGCACCGTCTGCATCCTAGTATATATTTCAACTAGAAAATAAATTAAAAGTGAGGAGTTCTCATCTTGGGGTTCCACTCCACCATTTTTATTCCTGAATTTCTAATCAATTTGATTTGCCCGAAATTCCTACGCCATCCTTTTCATGTTGTTCATTTTAAATTTACATTTTTAATAGGATGTTTTATATATAAAAATCATATCTTTACATCACTACTTGTTATAAAAATTATAATTTTATATCGTTCTTCTTCGAATAAAGATTATATTTTATATCGTTCTTCTTCTAATAAAGATTATATTTTTATAACCCTTCCTAAATAAAAATCATATTTTTAATTCGCTGCATATATAAAAATTATATTTTTATATAATTAAAAATCACTTCTTGCTTTGATTAAAAGAATCACTTCTTTTTCTAGTTTAAAAATCAAAACTTTAAACTTCCAATCAGTTTAATGTACAACGAATGCTATAAAATAAAATAAAAGAATGATTTTTTATATATATGTAAATGAATTAACCCATAAAAGCCACTCCTTTTCAGTTCTGGGTTTGCCGGGAAGGGAGAAGACTTCACGACAGAGGAGGGTGCTTGCTGTCGGCGTTGTCGGTTGCCGGAGGACTGGGCGCGACCTTGGTCAGGCATGGAGGAGGTGATCTGCTTGATTTAGCATTTCAATAGGGGGCGGTTGTGTCAAACGGGAGAAGAAGGGGAGGAGGGGAAAGAGAAGCGACGGGGAGGAGGGGCCAGGGCTGCGCGAGAGGCCGGAGGTGGCGCTGCTCCACCCGGTGCGGCGGCCGTGGGGGAAAAGGTGGGTCGGTGCTGAGATCGATCGAGGGGTTTTTTTTTTTTTTTTTTATTTGGTTTCTGTAATGAACGGTATCGGGGAGTGGGAGGAAAGAGTAAAGGGTGTTGACTTTTTTTTATTATTATTTAATTATTTTAATCCCATAAAGTTACTTTTAAAATTCGAACACCAAATCGAACCCACCGACTATTGCCTATAACTAATTACCCCTATTCTGAATACAATGGGATATATATCGCAAGCCAATTCGACTGTTTCACTCAGTTTTCGCTGAAATTAAAATATAAATCTATATATATTTAATTTGAACGTACATTTCAATTTACTGGGGCCACATACGGATTCTAAAAATTCTCGAAAATTATTTTCTAGCTTCGTATTGATGATACGGTTCTAACAAAACTAATTTCATCAAATTTCGAGACCATTTGAAAAATGGTCATTTTCTGGTCGATCGAAATTGACTGAAACTGGTCAAATACGTTTTCCTTTGCCATACTCACATATTTATTCAGAAAGTTACGAATTTTGAAACCTAGCAATATCTTGACATCCCAGATCCAACAAAAGTGGTTTCGTCGAAAACCGAGGTTATTTGCAAAGTTTTCATTTTTAAGGGCCAGAATTCCAAAGCGACCATTCTGAATTTTCAATTGGACGTAGCTTTTTATCCCCGCTATGAAATTTCAATTTTTCGGATTCGTTGGAAAGATATTCTCAAATAGATTCAAATATTTTTGGTTTCACTAAAATCTGGTTTATTTTGAATCCTGTACATTCATTTGAAATTCGAAATCAAAATTTCAAACTACCGCGCCATTTTCAATTCCTTTTATAATTAAAATAAAATATTTATATTCTAACGACGATTCGAATAAATATATACGTTCTAATTATATTCAAAATAAATTTTTCGTCATTATTATTTAAAATAATTCATTTTAAATATTTAAAATTCATCAAAATTGCCAAAATAAAATTTTTAAATTGGCTTAGATTTCCGGGTTATTACATTGTAACACATGTACTATTTCAGTTATGTTCAATGTTTATCATATATTTTTTTCTTAATTTTTCTCTGATACCAAAACGTAATGTCCCTCCCCCAAAACCACCCTAATATAGAGGATCACTAAGCAATAATATCTATTAGAGCAGAGAATAGGGTTGGTTAAGGGTGGTAGTCAATAATCTTGTATTGGACGAGTACTTAATACGTCGACTGGGTGTATAATTTTTTATTATTACCTCAAGTGGATACTCAATTCATCTAGTATAAACCTACTATGACTAAGGATCGAATTAACAAAAAATTACAACACATCACAAATGGTAGATCACAGAATAGAATACATATAGATATAATAGCAGAATACAACATATGCATGTGCTACATACCCGAATAGTTTCGTATGAACCATATACATACACAACTTGCTTCCAAAGAACAAATATACACGTGGCACTAAAACTTAACTACACAACTTAGGTAATAACTTCAAGAGAGGTAGCCTAAGGTGGAACCACTAAACACGAGTCTACAATAAGCTATAAATATGGAACAACTCGGTTTGACTCGAGTGCAAAATACATAGGTGTAACCCAAATTTCGACAGACCCAAATTTTTCAAAAATCTAAAACTATCAAAGCTCGAGTTGGTTTATCTGGTATCCTAATAAAAAGGAAAAGATAAAATATATCAGAGCTCACAATAAAATATCACATAGAGGAACGGATAAAATATAATAGTAATAAATACTCACCCTAATAATAGCACTGTCTAACAAGTGTCTCTAAGTTGTAATCTCTACGACCTGTCTAACATGCGGGTTTGTTATGAGGAAGAGGTTAGAACAAAAGTTCTGGTGAATGGACAAATTGTACTTTCTATAAATAACATTATATGACATATAACGTTCTATCACTGATTTACCTTTATTAAGTTATTTTGGTTTTATCATACATTACATTTTTGATTCTCCAGTAAATCGTACCCATCTACTCCCCAGTAGATTAACCTATTAAGTCATATATATGCAGCTATAAGACCAATATATCAAGGTACTCCCTATAGTACCCTTCTCGAGTGGTCTACATTAGCGTATTGTGAAAGCGTACAAGATCTCCATTGTCATGCTATGAAAGCGTACCAGACCATGCTAGGAAAGCACGCTACGTCTCCATCGTGACGCCACGAAAGGGTACTAAGTTGTGCTACGAAACCGAATGAGCTCTTATCGTTGCGCTATTAAGGCGCCTAAAACCTGGGTTTTTCTATGCAACTTAGTCGTGGGCTTTCAATATCTATCAAGAATGGCTTCGTTCATCCCACAATACATGCACCAAATATTGGTTTGTCTCTTTCGGTGGCTATGGCCTACCCGCCCCCAGACTAATGAAAGACCATTCAAAGAGCTAAGTGACCTCCCTAACAACCAATCTAACATCCATGTAGTCCATCATCGAATGACCTGATAGTGAAGATCATCGACCTCTTGGTTTTGCTCTAGTCTTTCCCATACTCGCTTCGACAGACAACGATAGATATCCGACGACCTACTCTTCTTTGTTGAGTCCTAAACACGAAGCCTCACATCCTAAGGCAGCCACTGAATCATCCTAGAAATCATCTCAATCAGCCTTTAGGCTGCCTACAACCATATGTTGCCAAGGCATACTCGTCGAATGGTACCATTAAGACCATGCCTCTGTGGGTACAGCTTCGTTAAGCCAATCACAAAGGACCATAAAGGAGTATCCTCACGTCCCATCGTAGTCTTGCACTTCCTTCCAGCACCTTCAAATAAGTTGTACGTGCTCTCACCGCATCTATGAACGCCTATGATGATTTGCCCTGTTGCGCTCTTCATGCCCACAGACTGAACTAAACGCATTTAATTATATTAATTATACCCTATGTATAATTTACTATCATGCATTCCACTTACTTTCCTTTTCATTGATTAACTGAATATTATTTATTCATAAATCAACTTAACTGGTTGCCATAAAATCCTTAATTGCAAGGCTGACATAGAACAAGGCCACCATAGAATATCTTTAGGCTTATTATTTAATTTCCAAGTTTTTATTTATTTAATAAGCTTTGTTCCTTTCCTTTCACTTAAAAAATTATAACCTTTATGTTGTAGACTGTCTTATACATTGTTTACGCTGAACTATGCTTATTATATTCCAATTATAAGTTTACATTAGGCCTTTATCTTTTATAACCTCTTTCAGTAATGTTACCTTTTATTCTTTCCATCTTTACAATTTACTTTTTATTAAATTAGATCCATTCCTAATTGATTAGTTATTAAAACTGTACAAAAAACATTAATAACTAACTAGCCCTTAAAGTTGTTTAAGAGTTCTCACATACTTAAGTGACTACATAAAATTCACTTAAAAATCAAATCTTTTTCATACTACTTGTCATTAACCTATATCAACATCATTAAATCATATCATCAACCCATAATATCAATCAAACAACAATATATAACTCAATCGAGTTCACAACTATTATCAACAGTTAACCAGCCCTTAATCGGTTTGAAAAGTTCTTAACTAGTACTCCACTCCATCAATCTTTAATCGGAGGATCACTACACCATATATGCTGATTAGGCTGTGTTTTTAGCCGTATCTAAAGCTGTTGGGCATGGTAAATAGCCGTATCAAAAAGTGGCGTGTTAAATTATTAGATATGGCTTTAACCCGTATCTCAATGGATTAACATATGGCTATTAACCGTATCTAAAGTGTATGTAGATACGGCTAAAAACCATATCTTATATATGAATACACACACACACACACACACACACATACATATATATATATATATATATATATATATAAAAGCAGAAACTATAGCACATTATTTGTAACACAAAGCATATATAACACAGGATACACTAGTTCACAATTGTAACAGTAAATGAAACATTTGTATGAAATATTTCATTACATTACAATATATAATGATACATGCTATTTGATTACATTACAATAAATAAGTACACACTGTTTCATTACACTAACGAAGATACATAATGTTACATTACAATAAGCTGTGATAAATACCCGAATCGGCGTCGTGAGCTTGTTGAATCAATGCTTCCTTCAAGATAAACATCCACCAAAACATTACATTCTATCTAAGACATGAAGGAACCCTTCAGGAAGATCAACACACTATTCTATCCAAGGCCTAGTAATAAGTTAGCTTGGATAGCATATAGCATGTACACTACAAAGACCTGTAAAAAAGTGCAAACTGCATAGTTTAGGATAGGATATATGTCTACATTATTATTTTCATTAGTAGCTGAATATTGCAAGTCTACAACATTTTTACTTGTTCAGTCGAGACTGAGTCTCGATTAAAGACAGTTGTTATAGCCTAATTAAAGAGCAATATAGAGGATATGTCCACATTATTATAATTCTCATTATTGTCACTTGGCTGCAATGTAGATATAACATTGCATTAGCAAGTTCTACGAGTGGTCGCCCTTAACCAGCCCTATTCGCCCTTAACCAGCCCTATTCAGAGCTTCAAACATGGGCTCGTACTCTAGTTATGACCTGATCTAAAATCGCTTCTGGTTACGACTTTGAGGCTAAAAGAATTAACGAATTCTGACTTGATATGAAAGAGTTATGGACACTCAAAAATGGACTCAGGCCATGTTTGCAGCAAACATCCATGCTTAACCTTAGCGGCAAGCCCTTAACCAGCACTTGCAAAATCTTGTAGCCGAACTGATCTCGCCGCTAAGGTTATAGATATCAAACGAAGTATTTTTGCACATAAGTTTTCATGTATCTATACCATAACACATAAATTTTCATAGAAAAAGCAAGATATTACTCGAAATTTAGATCAACAAACTCACATCCATGCTTATTAGCTTCATCCAAGTGACGGAGGCTGCATGCTGCACACACATGTTATATTAATAGTCAGCTTCTATTTTTGGATGTAAGTTAACTAACACAAATGATTTGTTACATGAGCACAAAGCAACTTAGTTCAATGCAGCAAGTCATAAATGGAAAAGCAGTTTTACGCCTTTACTCACACGCAGTGTGACACACATGACACACCAAACAAATTGAATAAATCTCAACCTATAATTGCCATTCTATTTTCATTCATGCATCCATCACCGACATTTCAACTCAATCACACAAATTTCCCAATATCAATTACCAGATACATGCAGCTCAGTCAACAGAACTAGTATGCTTTAGTTCTCAAATCAAATCATACACATGCACTTCAGATCAGTTATAAGGATCAGTGTACATGGTGCAATAATACACACAAATGAGCAGGGCAGCACAGTCAAAAGTGTCTGAATTCTAGGTAGACAAATACAACACAAGTAAATGATAGCAAATACACTGCCGCACTATAATGCTGGGGATAACACGCAATTTAAACACAATAGCAGCATGTTAAACCTAATTTAAACCCAATTTGAATTCAGATTAAACCCAAATTAAACCCAATTCATATTTAATTTTAACTGTGATCTAGTACTCACCTCCAGAGGCGGCAAGAAGGATGGACAACGGTGGACTGAGGCTTCGTCGGTCAGTTGAAGACATCACGAGATGATGATAACTCATGGACTACGGTGGATCGATTATTTACAAAGGAAGTCGGTCGAGTACCAAAACCCAAATTTGGGTATTCGGTAGTTGCCATTGCAAAATAAAACGAGGGATTATTCGGCCGAAAGTTTTGATAAGAAAAACTTGATCGTGCCTGTGTACAGGTACGGGGGGGGGGGGGGGGGGGAGGAGGTGAATTTGATACGAATTTCTTACGGTCCAAAGCCGCAACAAATGAACTAATCCGGGACTTCGTTGATGGACGGTCAGATTAAGGGTGTTTGGGGTGGTGCGGATCGCAAAACTTAGTTTGATACAGATTTGAGCACTGTCAAATTTGATACGGCTTATAGCCCAATTTTACGCCCGCATCCTGGTGTGCCAAATTGGCTGATATGGTGTAGTGGATATCCTAATGTTCTCGAATGATTCAGCAGGCTCCCAATGTCGCCAAAGATTTCTTGAATTGAAATGGGAAGTGGTTAGGTGCTTCGGGATTTCATAAACTAACAGGGGTATATATAGGTATAAGTTTTGTTTGAGGAGAAACAGTTAATGATTTCTTAGTGTTAGGGGATTGGAATAGAGGTGGAAAAAGAGGGAGAGAAATGAGGGAAAGAAGGAGGCCAAGGAGCCATGGCCATGGAGCTTAGAAATGGAGAGAAGGAGGAGAAGGAAATGGGTAAGGATGGAATGAAAATGAGAGGGTGTAAGCACCTTTATATATCCATGTTTGAGGGACATTTATGTCATTAACTTAGGGACACTTGTCATGTTCCTACCATTACTTAACATGTAAGTATACATGTATTAAGGCTTCCTTAAGAAGCCATAAGTTTAAGGAAAAAAAATAAAATTGTCTTCTGAGTTTTCCTTAAGAAGTGATAAGCTTAAGGAATAAAATACCAAATTGTCTTCTAAAGCATCCGTAAGAAGTGATATGCTTAAGGAGGAAAAAACCAAATTGTCTTCTAAGGCTTCCTTAAGAAATGATAAGCTAAAGGAGCAAAAAATCAAATTGTCTTTAAAGACTTCCTTAAGAAGTGATAAGCTTGAGGAAGAAAAATTCAATTTATCTTCCAACACTTACTACTTATATTTAACACACACACACACACACACACACACACACATATATATATATATATATATATATATATATATATTAACAAAAGATTATGTAAACAAAATTTGACAAACATGAATTTGACACATTTCGTTGTAACACAAGTTTGATAAATTATTATCAAAATTATACTGCTATATTTTGACCAAAAAAATTAAATACTATTCTATTCAATATTTCTTGAAATTTAAAATTCACTAAATTAAATTAAAATTCATAATTTAGATAGACTAAAAATACGGGTTGTTACATTATTGTTATTGTAAATAAATATTTTTAAATATTAGTTATGGAATCTAAATATGATTCGAGGAAAACGTATTATTATTTACTATGATATTTATAAATGTGTCGATTAATATTCAATAATGTAAGCTAATAAACTAGATTTAATTACTTACTTTATTTAGGTTTAATGTAGGTTTAAAGCCCATAAAAGAGGATAAACATCTCAACCAAAAAATTATGTAAGGGAAAGATAAAAAAAAGTTAGAGGTAGTTTAGACGCATAACTTGAATTTGCGAAGAAAGGGTAAGAGATATAGTCCACCATTTCTTTATTCCTTCCATTATAAAAGGACTCATAATTCAAATTCATAAAAAGTTTTTGGCTGGCACCTCCGTAATCTGTGGTTGAAATTTATGTCCTAATACTCTGCCAAAACTCAAATGAAGTTAATTCAAACAAAACGCTATTTGATAGCAAATGGTTTGCGACTCAAGAACCAGTGATTCGACAAATCGAGAAGTTTTCTAAGGGATTAGAACTCATCATTGCAAGGTCGACTTATTAGAACTAATTTTCTATAAGTGTTCGATTTATATATTGATATATTACATCTATATAAACATATGTTATTCACATATATAAATATATTGTTATTTTTATATTGTTAGTTGGGTGAGATTCATATAGGTAATATCAACTAATTATACGCATATGTTTGTACAATTAAAAAATGAATTTTTTTAATTAGGATATGATACACTGTTGTTTAGTAAGGATGCGATACACATAATTGAGATAATTATTATTAATTATTTATATTTAATAATTTAATATATATATACTATTTATTTATTTTTGTGACCTTTTTTTTGCAAGGCAAATTTTTGGCAAGGCCGACAGCTTTTTATAGTGTTCCGTAACACTCGTTTATTTATTTCAAAATAAAAAATACATATGAGTATAGGTGATATGATTTCTACATATCAACTAAGTTCGGTTTTTAAGGTGGATCATCCATTGCCTACGACATTCATTGTGGGTCGTCCACATTATCTATACTAGATTAGAGTACAGGAGTTAACTCAGACATTAGACTGCTATAGATTACATTTTCATATGTCATATCTCTCCATGCAGGGAGAGAGTACAACATTACCATACAACCAAAAAGTAGTGAAATGCATTCCATAGAGGGTTACATTTGGATACAAGAGTACAGTAACAGACTATTAGAAAATAAAGCATAGTTATCCAGCCATTACATGGCAAGACCAGTGTAACAACCCGGAATTTCAAAACAAATTTAAAATTTTTATTTTAGCTATTTTAATGTATTTTCAATATTTAAAATGATTTACTTTAAATAATAACAGCTAAAAATTTATTTAAATCGAAGTTAGAATGAATAAATTTATTTTAATTATATAACGAGCCGGAAATGGCGTGGTAGTTTGAAAATTCAATTTCAAATTTCAAATGAATGTACAGGATTCAAAATAAATCGGATTTCAGTAAAACCAGAAATATTTGAATTTATTTGAAAATATCTTTCCAGTGAATGTAAAAAAATCCGGATTTCATAACGGGAATAAAAAGTTATGTCCAGTTGAAAATTCAGAATAGTTGCTATGGAATTTAATATAATATAGGATTAATTGATAGGAATAATCCAAAGTTTGACGTGTCTTCCGATATAAATCCGAAGTTTGGATTATTTTTAAATAATCCCAAGTTTAGGGGGTCCCTTCCTATATTGATCCCGATGACTTATTAACATGTTGTAGCTGGTTATCAAACTTAAATTCGTGTTCCCCAAACGATTTTTCTAGAGTGGGAAACTAGTTTGGGGAAGACGAACTTAAGTTTGATAACCGGCTACAACAAGTTAATAAGTCATCAGGATCAATATGGGAAGGGACCCCCCAAACTTGGGATTAATTAAAAATAATCCAAACTTCGGATTAATATGGGAAGACACATCAAACTTCGGATTATTCCTGTCAATTTATCCTATAATATATAGCCCTTAAAAAATAGCCATTTTGCAAATGACCTTCATTTTCAACGAAACCACTTTAATTGGATACGGAATGTCAAATTATTGCTAGATTCCAATTTTCATAATTTTTGGAATTATCTTGTGAGCGTGGTGAATTTAAACGCGTTTGGTAATTTCAATTTGAATTTAATCGACTGGAAAATGGCCATTTTTCAAATGGCCTCTAAATTTGATGAAATTAGTTTTGTTAGGACTATATCATCAAAACATAGCTAGATTTATTTCTCGGGAATTTTCGGAGTCAGTATGTGGCCCTTGTAAATTAAAATGTACATTTAAATAAATTTTGAACGTTATATTAATTTATATTTTAATTTTGATGAAAATAGATCGTGACAGTCGAATTGGCTTATGGGACATATCCCATTGCGTTCAGAATGGGGGTAATTAGTTAGGGGCGACGGCCGGTGAACTTGATTTGGAGTTCAAAATAAAAGTTACTTTTTGGAAAATAAAATAAAATAAATAATTAAATTTTACAATATTCCCCCTTTTTCTCTTTCCCTTGGTCAACCCCCCTTTCATCGTTTGAAACAGAAAATGAAAAAAAAAAAAGCAAATCGAACCCGTAGCCCCTTCGCCCACCGTCGATCACCGTCGCGCCGCCCCCTTGTCACCGCGCCGCCGCAGCACCACCTCCCCCTCCCTCCTCGTCGGTGGCGAACCCCCCTCTCTCTCCAATTTAAACCCACCCACCCAAAACACTAGAAAATGCGCTTCCACCACTGCTTTGGCCCATCACTTACCTGAAGTGCCTCCCCCGCCACCTCCCTGACCTCCTACGCAAGCTCCTCCCCCTTCCCCAGTCGACGCGAGCATCCCCTCCTCCATCCAAAAATTGATTTTTATACAAGAAAAAGTTAGTTTTTATAATATGGTTTTTATTTCAGTTTTAAATATATATAGAGATAATAAAATTTTGATTTTTATTTATATAAAGCATTATAAATATTTGATTTTTATTATATATAAAGCATTATAAAAATTTGATTTTTATTATATATGTAGTGATATAAAGATATGATTTCTAATATAGTAAAGTTATGATTTTTAACACGATAAAGTTATGATTTTTAATATAATAAAGTTTTGATTTTTATTATATAAGGAACGATATAAAAACATGATTTTTTATATATAAATAACAAATAAAAATATAATCTTTATAATATGTGTAGCGAGATAAAAATGTGATTTTTATTCTATATATAGCTTTAGTTAAAAATATAAAGATGAGATTTTCAAAAATATAAAGATGAGATTTTTAGAAATATAAAGATGAGATTTTTAAAAATATAAAAATGAGATTTTTATCGTATGAATCATAATGTTTTTAGTTAGAAAAAAATTCTATTTTTAGTTATATAAAAATTCAATTTTTAGTTAGATAAAAATTCGATTTTTAGTTATATAAAAATATGATTTTTATTATATATATATAGATATAAAAATGTGATTTTTAAATATATAAACATCATATTAAAAATGTGATTTTTACTATGAACAGCGTGGAAAAGATTGCGTTGGAATTTCGAGCAAATCCAAATGGTTCAGAAATTCAGAAATAAAACTGGCAGAGTGGAAACCAAAGTTGAGAACTTCTCACTCTAATTTTATTTTCTAGTTAAATATATGTACTAGGATGCAGACAGTGCTTAGAAGCACCCGACACCTTTGTTTGAAACCATGGATGTTAGATTGAATTTTGGATTGAGTGTTTTAATTAGTTGAATTTGATTTGGGATTTAAATTGAATTGATTAGAATTGGTATGTGTATGGCACGAGCCAGTATTAGGGGAGGGATAAGGCTAGATCTTATTCCAGTTCTAGTATCGCGTCATTATGCTGCCGAATTATTCTAAAATAAAATGTGTTAGTTAAAAACATTGTAGGGACCCGTGCTTCCCGGCCGACCTAAACCGAACAAGAAGGCAGATTGCTTCGAGGACAAGAAAAATCAGAACACAAACAGGAGAACATTTCATTGCTTATTACAACAATTTACATCAGAGTATAAGGATATTCAGAGTATGAATAAATATTACATAGAAAAATATCAGAGATTTAAAATACATAGCAGCGGAAATAAAATGTATAAATGCAATGCGTAGCAGAAAATACAATAATTAGCACAACTGAAAGGCATATACAGATGCAAAGCTTTTTGAATATAGCTCCAGTTGTAAATCCAGGATCCTGTGAAAATCAATCTGCAAAACCCAAAACTACTAGCTGCCCGTGTGGAAAATATGGGCACCTAGAGTTTAGGTTAAAATAATAAACTGCAGGTCAGTCATGGGACTGATGTGAGAACTAAAAATAGTTATTAAAAACTTTACTCTAAAATAAGGTAAATCAAGGGACCACGCCGTATAACATGGAACGGGTTTACCCCCAACAGTACCAGTCCCTAAAACAAACAGCGTAATGCTAAATAAAGAAAAATGAAGTATTATATGGCTCAGATATCATCACACAATGCAACGCAAGCTGGAGGATTGAGTTTTACCTTATAATAGTTAAATATGCTTGGTACGTTTTCAAAAAATCTTTTATTATTACTATAAGTGAAGAAATCAACTTCAGATATAAATGTATCAATCATAGATGGCATGAACGCCCCCATTCCACTATGTCGCCATATATAATATGCAATGAAAACTGCAAAATGTCGTAATTGAAGTTTGGACTTCCATACCGGTGGCTCCTGATCCAAAATATCTATCACGTAGTACAGTTCCCAACGGCTTACGTCGCAGGCATGCGAAAACGCCGTAATGCACATCCGCACTATCCAGGAAACAAGTTACCGTGGCTTACGTCCAAGCATTGGAAAACACCGCTAACTCTATCCATTTGGGAATCATGAGGTGTGTCGTATCCCTACTGGTGTGGAGCCACCACACCCAGTAACCTCGGTCGACCAAATCCATGACAACCCATAGTGTGACGACCCCATACCCCGTACTGACGGTGGCAAGGGTAATCTTTGGAATATAGCACAAAAACAGATAATAGCAGAACAAAAATAAAAAATGCACCAGATAATGTACAAATAATACACTGAATAAACGTAATCATTAGATTTACACAGTATACAGGATCATACTTAGTACAAATACAGTTCAGCTATACATAAATGTCTACAGTGGAAATAAACATAATATGTACAATAAGAGCTGAACAACATAAAAAGAGATAAATGATAGAATCCATCTTCAGCTCCAGCTATCCAGATAAAGCCAGCTAAAACCTGAATACAAGGCTGCCCATGAAGAAAAAAGGGGGCACCCGAGTTTGAAAGTGAAACAAACTACGAGTCAGTCATGGGACTGGTATGAGAAATTTACTCAACACATTTAAAATATGGCTAATCATAGGACCACGCCACTTTCGTGGAATGGGTTTACTCCATTGGATTGCCAGTGCTTTAAAACAAGTAAATCTTTAAACATCGCAATGCTTTTTATAAAAAAGAAGCCATTATAAGACTCAGTTCCCATCACACAATGCAACACAAACCAGAGGATAGAGTTTTTACCTTATAACGGCCAAAATATGCTTGATACGAATAAAACAAAAGCATTTGGTATTATTGCTAGTGTTTATAAGTTTTGAAAACAATTTTGAATCATAACTAGCAATCATAGACGGCATTAATGCCCCATACCACTATGTCGCCATATATAGGTATACAATAAAAACCGCACAGTCACGTATTTGGAATTTGGATTTCCGTCATGAACCAAGGCAAAAGACAGTCCTTACCGACTTCGAGGCTGTCTAGCCCGAGCCTCAGGACCCAGACTCAGGTGGGCCCTTGGAGCGACAGAGCCGGTCCATCGATTTGATTAAAATTCCTGAACAATGCGTTTCCCTGCCCTATGGGGCGTAAGTGAGCCAACGAATGACTCCATCGGACCCGGATCGTCCGATCTAACCAAGGCGCCTCGCAACAGTAACAACCACATAAGTCAAACTCGTCAGGGCGTGTAAAACCACTGACGCCACTTCTAGCTAGAAAGAAACGCATGTCCTCCCTGAGGTCCTTTCTCTTGTTTCTGGTTCATACCGGGTGTGAGGTTCGCGAATTTACGTTGTACACAAAGCTACGCCACACAGGCGGGGCTTTAGTCATCACCACAAGACTTTTCTTTTCAACAGAAGCCCTGAACACTGCATCTTAGCATGCCACACAGGCAATTCACATCACGCAACTGATGGTTATCATTCGCACAAAATGAATTCCAATGTTAGACACACAGTCCATTTGCAAGTCCGTTCTGGGTCTGAACGAAACTGGAGGCACTAAATACCTCGCATATCCATTGATCCCCACGTACGTCTGGACGATCACCACTCATTGTCCATATTTAAGGATGCCTCCCAATCAGGACATCAGTCCCCATCCAAACGAGGTGAAGAACGGTCTTCAACCCCCGTCTTCATCTTCGACTTTTTATCGTCGATTCAGTTATTCAGAATGGGATAAACCCGGTCTTTCTGAGCAACTCGCGTATATGATAAACAAGTGCAACACAAACATACATACACATCATTTCAATTCATTAGTCACTAACCGTCAATCAGTAAGAGAACGATTTCCAAATATTAACCCCGAAGGCCGAAACCAACATCAGATCAAAATCCAGGAAACCATTCGACTTAGCTAACCTTCAGTTAATTTCTAAATTTCACAACTATATCATTTATAATATTTTATAACGATTTATCGCTATTTTTATTTATTTTAAAATAGCCAATTTATTCAAAACGACGCTTCGGGCCATAACGCGGCCGTGGCGCTGTTTTTCTTCAGATTTGATTTACACATATCTGAAAATTGAACTGTTGGATCTTCACAAAATTTACACCATTAGAAAGATCTATTCAAAACGAATCCAACGGTTCCAGTTTCGGGAAAATCCGACGGTCGGATCTCCCAATATAATTGTTTGAAGTTTCGATTTCAAAATACGAACTACAGCGTCGTTATTCGATTTAATATAATTATAATTATATATAAATATAATCAATTCTGGCGCTGTTTTTCTTTAGATTTGAATTAAACATTCCAGACAATCCAACCGTTGGATTTTTAAAAAGTTGGTGCCGTTGGAAAGATATTTCCAAAGCGAACCCAACGGTTGCGGTTTCGGGAAAATCCGATGGTCGGATCTCCCGCACTTATCGTTTGAAATCACGGTTTCAAAATACGAACTGCAGCTTCGTTATTCGATATATTTCAATTCTATTTATATATATATATATCGATTCTTCGATTTCAAAACTATATGAATTTCATACATTTTATAAAAATGATATTTTTATCCAATTGTTTTCTATTTCAACACTTCACTATTTTTAACAATTCATGTATATACTAAAAATGTTATTTTTAATGTAAAACAATTTATTTCAAAACTCGACTATTTTATATAGTTAATATAGGTGATAAAAATTGGATTTTTACTATAAAACAATTTCTTTCAAAACAAGATTATTTTATATAGTTCATATCGATGATAAAAATTGGATTTTTATTATAAAACAATTTCTTTCAAAATATGATTACCATTCAACACATGAATTTCAATTCAACGAATGAATTTCGATTCAACACATGAAGGTTTTTTATAGTTTATATATATAGATAAAAAGGTGATTTTTATATTTAAAACACGAATACCATTCAACACATGAATTTCTATTCAACGAATGAGTTTCAATTCAACACATGAAGGTTTTCTATTCAACGAATAAATATAGTTTCAACAAATGAAAATAATTCTAACACATGAATATTATTCAAAATTTCGGTAGCATAACGGCAGGGTAGTTAAAACCGAGACCGTCCCTAGTACGGCTCCTCGCTCTACCTTAAAGCCTCGCAACTTTTGACAATGGGGAATCATGCATCTAGTTCGCACGCAGGCGGCATGTATATTTTTTCATTTCCACAAACTAATCCTATGTGGTTTCAACCAAATATTTCTCAACCACAAACGGGTATTTTTCAAACACAATCAATCAATTTCAACCACAAACAATTTCAATCAACCATTCGCTATCAATCAATTTTCACACCAATCACAACCAATAAATATCGTCCATGGTTTGTGGACGAGGGGCGTATATATATATATATATATATATATATATAGCATTTCACTTCTATTTCAACACATATATAATTTTTACAACGCATATATAACTTATACATCGAACGTACAACTTATACAACGCTTATACAAGAGGTGTACAACGCTTATATAACTCATACATCGACTATATAATTTATACATCGTCGTTTTCCATGTCGTTTATAAATTAGAAATCTCACATTGGGTTCCACTCCACCAAAAATAGCAGAAGGCTCAGAAAAATATGCGGTCTCTTCTAGAATGTAGAAGACGTCCACACGGTCACGATGTTTCCTGTTTCATCGAATTTCGTCAATACACGAAAAATTATGATTTCTCAAAGTTTGCAATGGTTTAAAGGTGTTAAAACTATTGAAAACAACCATAGCCGTTACCTCAGTAAACTGCTCGAAACTAGGTTTTGATTTCTCTCTCAATCCGAAGCACGATATGCCGATCAGCCTAAGTGACGTCGACGAGCTTGGAGAGGCGCAGTGGTGCCCTGAACGACGGCGAACTCGAACCCCTGGCGATGGCGGAAACTGGCGACAAACGGCGGGATTTCCCAAGGGTGATTCGAACGATTTTCTCAACGAAACTTAGCAAACTTTATATGGATTTGTAGATGGAGGTGAGGTCTTTAAAATCCTTTACAGGACCACGGGTTTTTATTGAGAGGATTGGACAGAAAATGGCTGGGAACGATGGAGCATTAGCCGTCGTCTACGAGAGCTGGTATCGGGGGTTTTTCTAGTTTTTTTTATTTTAAAATAAATTATGAGAGAATTATTTGATTGGCCCATGACTTTATTAAATTTTAAAATAGGGTTTTCTAGTGCTAACACCAATTCAAACCCAACGACTGTCACTCCTAGCTAAATACCCCCATCCCGGACACAATGGGATATGTTACATAGGCCAATTCGACTGTTACAGTGAGTTATTCTTCAAATTAAAATATAAAACATTCAATTTTAGATTTGAACGTACATTTTAATTTGCCGGGCCCACATACTGATTCTAAAAATTCCCCAAAAATAAATCTAGCTATGTTTTGACGATACGGTCCCAACAAAACAAGTTTCGTCGAATTCTGAGACCATTTGAAAATAGGCCCATTTCTGGTCGATCCAATTTAACTGTAATTGACCAAAATACGTTTTCCTTTGCCACGCTCACATATTAGCATCAAAAATTATGAAATTTGAAACCTAGCAATAACTTTACATCCCAGATCCAACAAAAGTGGTTTCGTCGAATTCCGAGGTCGTTTGCAAAATAGCCAATTTCACGGGCTATATAAATTCCATAACGACCTTTCTGAAAATTCATTTGGCCATAACTTTTGCTTCCCGCTATGAAACTTAGATTTTTCAGGTTCTTTAGAAAGGTATTCACTAAAAGATTTAAATATTTTTGGTTTCACTCAAATCCTTTTTGTTTTGCACCCGGTACAGTCAGTCGAAGTTTGAATTCAAATTTTGAAACTACCGCGCCATTTCAGGCCTTGTTTATAATTCAAAGTAATTATATTTATTTTCAAATGTCGATTCAAATTCACTTTTCATTGCTATTATTTAAATTATTTATTTTAAATATTTAAAATCCACTATTTTAGCCAATTTTAAATTGGTTCAGATTTTCCGGGTCGTTACAATCTCCCCCACTTAAAACTTTTCGTCCCCAAAAAGGAACAAGGTCGAAAGTGGTTTGATTAATCAACTCTACGTTCAATCTGGCTTCCATTCTCCAACTTTTCAGTTTATGAGAATTTTCAAATTCTTCAAAAATTTAACTAACACCCGGAATTTTCGAAAAATTTCGCCATAAGCTCCTTTGTACGGGGAGAGGTTTGGAAATTTATTGGGCCGTATTAGGTACCCAATAAATCCTAATAAGCATACACATATTTATTGTGATATATTCTGGTGTTTACAGGGGAGCGTGTATAGATAATAACTCCAGAGAATAAATTCTCGTCACCTTGTCAAAGCCTGAGGGAGTGTGTATTTTAATTGCTCCAGAGGATAAATCCTCGTCACCTCGTCCCGTGTGGGAAATAAATAATCCATGTGCCATATCTAATAACTAGAGAGACGTGATTATTGTCAACTCCAGACCCGTGTGGGGTTTTTATTAATTTGGCAATTTTATTGTTACAATTTAAATAGTCCATATCAGTCATCAGTTCAACTTGTAAAATATGGTCATCGCCATACAAGCCTCTCGCTCGTATAGTAAATCTTCCACCTCGTCATACAAGCCCCAAATGCCTATGTGGTATGTGATGAAATATGCCTATCTTCCAGAAGTATGCCATGTAATGTAGTTCAAAATTAATTGTTACTATCCTATGGCGATGTTTATTATTACACAGAGAACAACCAGCACTCCGCATCCAATGGCACTCACAGGAGTTGATATAATAATATTTCGTATCCAACTCATTAAGGTTTACCTATTTGTCGGGCATGCAAATAAATTCTTTACTCAACAACTATCCAGTTACCTGTTCAAACATATATAATGCACATGTATATATTTCTATTTATTTTTAAAATCAGTTCAATGTGTGATTTAATCGAATAAATTCTACCATTCATTCCCTTATTAATTAAATTAACTATCGTTTCAATAATTTTAATTAATCAAATCTACTATCACACAACACAAACAGCAATCAATTTGTTTTTAATTTTTCAAAATTATACAAATTAATTCAAACACTCTTTTTAAATTAAGCAGACTATAGAATTAAAAGTGCACATCCATGGAAAGAAAATAACAACAAAGTAGAGAATTAATTGGTAATGCAAAGTATGGTAAATGTACCTTGCACCGGAGTCAATCAGAGATATCTACTCGACACTTAGGATAGGCTTTCTGAATGCTCTCCTCAGTTTCCCAAGTACAATCTTACGGATCTCCACTCAATTGCACTTTGACTAAGTAAACCTTCTTGTTCCTCAGTTCTTTGGTTTCTTTGCCAATGATCTTGAGCAGCTCTCTTCTCACAGCTAATTCTGGAGTAATTTCAATATCTTGTTGAGCTGCTTCTTCCACGATCAAGTCTGGATCATGAACGTGCTTTCGAAGTTGAGATATGTGAAATAGGTCATGCACTCCAGGCAACCAATCAGGCAATTTAACCCTATAAGCGAGAGTTCCGATCCGTTCCAGAATAGGAAACAGACCAATGAATTTGGGCACCAACTTCCCTGTTTTTCCGAACCGGATAACTCCTCTCGTCGGCGATACTTTCAGATATACATAGTCGCCAACAGCAAACGATATATCTCTCCTTCTCTTATCTGCATAGCTTTTCTGGCGGCTTTGAGCGGCGAGTAATCGTTTCTTAATAAAATCAACTTTGTCGGCAGCTTCTCGGATCATATCTGGCCCCAACACAAGTCTATTACCAGGTTCGACCTAATAAGCAGGGGATCGGCACGGTCTACCATACAATGTTTCGAATGGTGACATTGTCAGGCTCGCCTGGTAGCTGTTGTTATATGAGAATTCAGCCAAATGTAAATGGTCTTCCCATGATCCACCAAAATCTAGAACAAAGCCCGCAATAGATCTTCTAAAATACGATTCACCCTCTTAGTCTGACCATCTGTCTGAGGATTATAGGCGGTGCTCAAGTTCAGGTTTGTTCCCAGCTCTACTTGAAATGCCTCCCAGAATTTGCTAGTGAATATTGGATCTCTATCACTCACTATACTGATCGGCACTCCGTGTAGTCTAACAATTTCCTTGAAGAATATTTGCGCCAGACTCTGAGCAGTTCTGTTTGATCTGACAGGTATGAAATAGGCGGTCTTCGTGAAGCGATCTACGATCACCCAATGACTGTCATTTCCTTTTTTGGTTCTGGGAAAACCATCAATGAAGTCCACGGAAATATGTTCCCACTTCCAGCCTGGAACGTCTAGCGGTTGTAACAATCCAGCCAGTTTCTGTTGGTCGCTTTTGACTAGCTGGCAAGTAGGGCATCAGCTAACATATATTGAAACATCTCTTTTCATAGCTTTCCACCAGAATGTTCGCTTGAGATCGTTATACATTTTGGCCACACCAGGACGGATACTCATCTTGGATTTGTGACACTCGTCTAACACTTCCCATTTTAGCTCGGGGATGCCAGGAACACAAATCCTTCCTTTCAATCTCAGGATTCCATCGTTATCTATTTGAAAACACGAGGGTTCGCCTTTCTGAATCCTTTTGATCATATCCTTAATAAATTTATCATCCTTCTGAAGAATAGATATTTTGTCAATCAAGGAAGTCGTAATAATAAAGCTGGCGATCATTACATTCTTTCGGCTTAACGCATCGGCCACGACATTGGCTTTCCCTGGAGTGTATAGAATCTCAAAATCATATGCTACAAGGAACTCTAGCCAATGTTGCTGCCTCAGATTCAGGTCTTTCTGGGTGAACAGATATTTTAATGACTGATGGTCTGTAAACAGTTCGAATTTCTCGCCCGGAAGATAGTGTCTCCAGAGTTTCAAAGCGAATACGATTGCCAACAACTCAAGATCATGAGTGACGTAGTTTTTCTCGTGTGGCTTCAATTGATGGCTAGCATAAGCAATCACTTGACCTCTTTGCATTAACACTGCGCCAAGGCCTTCTCTAGAAGCATCTGTCCAGACTTTTAAATCCTGATTGCTGTCGATAATGGTTAACACTAGAGCAGTCGTTAATCTTAACTTTAGCTCTTCAAAAGCCTCCTCACATTCTGGAGTTCACTTGAATTTCGAGTGCTTCTTTGTAAGCTTCGTTAAGTGACCAGATATCTTCGAAAAAAATTTAACGAACTTCCCATAATAACTGGCCAATCCGAGAAAACTACGGACTTCTGTAGGAGTACTGGGCTGTTTCTAACTCTGAATAGATGTGATTTTACTTGGATCCACAGCAATTCCTTCTTTCGATATGACGAGGCCAAGAAATTTCACTTCATCTTGCCAGAATATACATTTGGATAGTTTGGCTTTCAATACATTCCTTCTGAGAATTTCCAGAACCTGTTCCAAATGCTTTTCATGTTCGGCTTTTGATTTAGAGAAGATTAGAATATCGTCAATAAAAACGAGAACAAATTTATTCAGGACTCCTCTGAACACTCTATTCATCAAATCGATGAAGTATGCTGGAGCGTTACAAAAGCCGAACGGCATTACTAACCACTCATAGAATAAGTCTGGACCTCTGAATGTTGTCATAGGAACACACTCTTCGGCAATTCGAAGTTGATGGAAGCCTGTAGCTAGGTACATCCTTGAAGATACTTGTGCTCCATTCAGACAATCCAATAAATCATCGATTCGCGGCAATGGATATTTGTTCTTTATTGTCTGCTTGTTCAAATCACGATAATCCACACATAGCCGTAGGGTACCGTCAGATTTTGGGACAAACACCACTGCTGCACCCCAATCTGAGAAACTAGGCCTGATCAGACCCTTCCATACTAGCTATCGCGTTTGATTGTCAAGTTCTTCTTTCTCCTTCAAGGACATTCTTCGAATAGCGTGAACTACCGGCCTTACATTCAGAATTAAAGCAATTTTGAAATCAATTTCTCTTTGCGGAGGTAAGCGAACAACTTCTTCAAACACATCTGCATAATTCTTGACGACAGGAATATCTTTTACGAGGTCGGGAATATTCCCTATGACTTCAGGGATATTTTCTATTTGAGAAGGAGAAACATCTAGAGCTGACCAAAAGTCTTTTCTATTGGAATTCGGACCTTCGCATGGGATGGTTATATAATTCCCTGATTGTGCCTTCGCCTTAACATCACTCTCGGCGCATCTAACCTCTGCTTCATATTTGGTTAGCCAATCCAATCCCAGAATAAGATCAAATTCAGTAAAATTCATGATGATAGAGATAGTAGGGAATTTGTAGCAGGAAAAAGAGACCGGTACTGCACAAACCCAACTGAGATCGATGGAACCCCCGACCGGATTTTGGATAGTCATTGGTTCTTTAAGCTTCTTTAATTTCAAATCCAACTTCTTAACTGCATTCTTTGCAATAAAGCTTCTCGACACCTGTATCAAACAGTACTTTAATTGGAATATTTTTGACATTAAGCGTGCCTTCCAAAACATCAGCCCTTTCTTGACTAGCTGAGGGCTCAAAAGTTTAGCTACTTCATTTATGTGTACTGCTTCTGATTTCTGAGATAGCGGGCAGTTTTTTGCAATATGCCCAGCCTGATGGCACTTATGGCATCATTTGCCCTCATGAACCTTCTTACTGGGTTCAAATCCACTCTTCCTTCGTTTGTTTAAAGATTTACATTTTCTGGACAAATGCCCCTTCTGATTGCAGTTCTTGCATATGGCAATCGTTGCTAGTTCTTTTTCAGATCTGGCCCTTTTTCTCTTGGCACTGGGCTTCTCATTGACCTCAAGACTATCAGTCACAGACTCCACTTTGTTACTCGAGCTGACTTCCTCTTCGTCGCACAACATACCCTTCTTATGGAGATCTTCATACTGATAAGCCATATAAATCATTTTTGAAAAAGGAAGCTTCACATTCCTCATTACACTATTCTGATATCTCCTTTGCAGGCCATGAAAAAATCTCAGATTCTTCCTCTTTGGATCTTGAATCAGATGAGGAGCAAAGTGAGAAAGTTCGTTGAATCTCTTATGATATTCTGGAATGGTCATATCTCCTTGTATCAGATAAGAGAATTCATCACATAATCGCTCCGTCACTTCAGGAGTAGTAAATCTTTCTAGGAAAATCTCTTTGAATCTATCCTAGGTGATATCACCTTCTAGATTATCTTTGATGATTGTTTCCCACCAGATTAAATCTTCTTCTTTGAGCGCCCAAGATGCTACTAATCTTTTCTGATCATCTCTCAACTGGATACGCTCAAATATTCTTTCTGCAGAGCTCACCCAAGCTTGAGTTTGAATAATAGATTCCTTGCCCGAGAACTGTGCTCCGTTCAGATTTCGAAATCTCTTTAATAGAGCTTCTAGATCAGGTTCTGCATTTCTTCTGTTTCTAACACTCATTTTTCTAGTACTTCTGCAAATAGCAGATCAAGTGTCAGGTCACAGAAAAGGTATTTTAAAACATAGAAACATATACTTCAAATGTAAATGTGTCTAGTGGGGTGTATTTCATTCTTCTTTACTCATACTAGGATATTACTGATCCTATCTGTATTGAGTTACCCATCCTAGAACACTACTGGTTCTATTTCTGACGAGTTCGTTAATATGTTATATTCCAGAGCTAAGCTTAACCAAAGCTCTGATACCACGTGTGACGACCCCATACCCCGTACTGACGGTGGCAAGGGTAATCTTTGGAATATAACACAGAAACAAATAATAGCAGAACATAAATAAATAAATACACCAGATAATGTACAAATAATACACTGAATAAACGTAATCATCAGAGTTACACAGTATACAGGATCATACTTAGTACAAATACAGTTCAGCTATACATAAATGTCTACAGTGGAAATAAACATAATATGTACAATAAGAGCTGAACAACATAAAAAGAGATAAATGATAGAATCCAACTTCAGCTCCAGCTATCCGGATAAAGCCAGCTAAAACCTGAATACAAGGCTGCTCGTGTAGAAAAAAGGGGGCACCCGAGTTTGAAAGTGAAACAAACTACGAGTCAGTCATGGGACTGGTATGAGAAATCTACTCAACACATTTAAAATAAGGCTAATCACAGGACCACGCCACTTTCGTGGAACAGGTTTACTCCATTGGATTGCCAGTGCTTTAAAACAAGTAAATCTTTAAACATCGCAATGTTTTTTATAAAAATGAAGCCATTATAAGACTCAGTTCCCATCACACAATGCAACACAAACCGAAGGATAGAGTTTTTACCTTATAACGGCCAAAATATGCTTGATACGAATAAAACAAAAGCATTTGGTATTATTGCTAGTGTTTATAAGTTTTGAAAACAATTTCGAATCATAACTATAAATCATAGACGGCATTAATGCCCCATACCACTATGTCGCCATATATAGGTATACAATCAAAACCGCACAGTCACGTATTCGGAAATTGGATTTCCGTCATGAACCAAGGCAAAAGATAGTCCTTACCGACTTTGAGACTGTCTAGCCCGAGCCTCAGGACCCAGACTCAGGTTGGCCCTTGGAGCGACAGGGCTGGTCCACCGATGTGGATTAAAATTCCTGAACAATGCGTTTCCCCGCCCTATGGTGCGTAAGTGAGCCAACGAAAGACTCCATCGGACCTGGATCGTCCGATCAAACTGAGGCGCCTCGCAACAGTAACAACCACATAAGTCAAACTCGTCAGGGCGTGTAAAACCACTGACGCCACTTCTAGCTAGAAAGAAATGCATGTCCTCCCTGAGGTCCTTTCTCCCGTTTCTGGTTCATACCGGGTGTGAGGTTCGCGAATTCACGTTGTACACAAAGCTACGCCACACAAGTGGAGCTTTGATCATCACCACAATACTTTACTTTTCAACAGAAGCCCTGATCACTGCATCTTAGCATGCCACACAGGCAATTCACACACGCAACTGATGGTTATCAATCGCACAGAATGAATTCCAATGTCAGACACACAGTCCATTTGCAAGTCCGTTCTGGGTCTGAACGAAATCGGAGGCACTAAATACCTCGCATATCCATCGATCCCCACATATGTCTGGACGATCACCACTCATTATCCATATTTCGGGATGCCTCCCAATCAGGACATCAGTTACAATCCAAACGAGGTGAAGATCGGTCTTCAACCCCCGTCTTCATCTTCGACTTCTTATCGTCGATTCAGTTATTCAAAATGCGATAAACCCGGTCTTTCTGAGCAACTCACGTATATAATAAACAAATGCAACAAAAACATACATATGCATCATTTCAATTCATTAGTCATTAACCGTCAATCAGTAAGAGAACGATTTCCCAAATATTAACTCTGAAGGTCGAAACCAACATCATATCAAAATCCAGGAAACCATTCGACCTAGCTAACCTTCAGTTAATTTCTAAATTTCACTACTATATCATTTATAATATTTTATAATGATTTATTGCTATTTTTATTTATTTTAAAATAGCCAATTTATTTAAAACGACGCTTCGGGCCATAACGCGGCCGTGGCGCTGTTTTTCTTCAGATTTGATTTACACATATCTGAAAATTGAACCCTTGGATCTTCACAAAATTTACACTATTAGAAAGATCTTTCCAAAACGAATCCAACGGTTCCAGTTTCGGGAAAATCCGACGGTCGGATCTCCCGGTATAATCGTTTGAAGTTTCTATTTCAAAATACGAACTGCAGCGTCGTTATTCGATTTAGTATAATTATATATATATATATATATATAATCGATTCTAGCGCTGTTTTTCTTCAGATTTGAATTAAACATTTCAGACAATCCAACCGTTGGATTTTTACAAAGTTGGTGCCGTTGGAAAGATATTTCCAAAGCGAACCCAACGGCTGCGGTTTCGGGAAAATCCGATGGTCGGATCTCCCGCACTTATCGTTTGAAATAACGGTTTCAAAATACAAACTGCAGCTTCGTTATTCGATATATTTCAATTCTATTTATATCTATATCGATTCTTCGATTTCAAAACTATATGAATTTCATACATTTGATAAAAATGATATTTTTATCCAACTGTTTTCTATTTCAACACTTCACTATTTTTAACAATTCATGTATATACTAAAAATGTGATTTTTAATGTAAAACAATTTATTTCAAAACTCGACTATTTTATATAGTTAATATAGGTGATAAAAATTGGATTTTTATCATAAAACAATTTCTTTCAAAACAAGATTATTTTATATAGTTCATATCGATGATAAAAATTGGATTTTTATTATAAAACAATTTCTTTCAAAATGTGAATACCATTCAACACATGAATTTCAATTCAATGAATGAATTTCGATTCAACACATGAAGGTTTTCTATGGTTCATATATATAGATAAAAAGGTGATTTTTATATTTAAAACACGAATACCATTCAACACATGAATTTCTATTCAACGAATGAGTTTCAATTCAACACATGAAGGTTTTCTATTCAACGAATAAATATAGTTTCAACAAATGAAAATAATTCTAACACATGAATATTATTCAAAATTTCGACAGCATAACGGCAGAGTAGTTAAAACCGGGACCGTCCCTAGTACGGCTCCTCGCTCTACCTTAAAGCCTCGCAACTTTTGACAATAGGGAATCATGCAGCTAGTTCGCAAGCAGGCGGCATGTATATTTTTTCATTTCCACAAACTAATCCTATGTGGTTTCAACCAAATATTTCTCAACCACAAACGGGTATTTTTCAACCACAATCAATCAATTTCAATCACAAACAATTTCAATCAACCATTCGCTATCAATCAATTTTCACACCAATCACAACCAATAAATATCGTCCCTGGTTTGTGGACGTGGGGCGTGTATATATATATAGCATTTCACTTCTATTTCAACACATATATAATTTTTTACAATGCATATATAACTTATACATCGAACGTACAACTTATACAACGCTTATACAAGAGGTGTACAACGCATATATAACCCATACATCGACTATATAATTTATACATCGTCGTTTTCCATATTGTTTATAAATTAGAAATCTCACATTGGGTTCCACTCCACCAAAAATAGCAGAAGGCTCAGAAAAATATGCGGTCTCTTCTAGAATGTAGAAGACGTCCACACGGTCACGATGTTTCCTGTTTCATCGAATTTCGTCAATACACAAAAAAGATATGATTTTTCAAAGTTTGCAACGGTTTAAAGGTGTTAAAACTGTTGAAAATAACCATAGTTGTTACCTCAGTAAACTGCTCGAAACTAGGTTCGATTTCTCTCTCAATCTGAAGCACGATATGCCGATCAGCCTAAGCGACGTCGACGAGCTTGGAGAGGCGCAGTGGCGCCCTGAATGACGGCGAACTCGAACCCCTGGCGTTGGCGGAAACTGGCGATGAACAGCGGGATTTCCCAAGGGTGATTCGAACGATTTTCTCAATGAAACTTAGCAAAGTTTATATGGATTTGTAGATGGAGGTGAAGTCTTCAAAATCCTCCACAGGGCCACGGATTTTTATTGAGAGGATTGGACAGAAAATGGCTGGGAACGATGGAGCATTAGCCGTCGTCGACGAGAGCTGGTGTTGGGGGTTTTTTGGTTTTTTTACTTTAAAATAAATTATGAGAAAATTATTTTATTGGCCCATGACTTCATTTAATTTTAAAATAGGGTTTTCTAGTGCTAACACCTGTTAGATCGAAATTTGGACCTAACACCCAAATTGTTATAAACTACAGAGAATTCTAAATGAGGAATCAGGAAAAAGAAAAGAACACTCAGAATTTATAGTGGTTCGGCGTTAACGAGCCTACGTCCACTTTATATCTTATTGATTATGCTTTAAAAGCTAGTACAACAGTGATTTCTCTCAATATTCCAGTGGTTTAATAACAATGGCGGACTCAGTATTCACTATTGCCAAAAAAGATCCCGAAAAATGCCAAGCTCTGGGCTATTTATAGCTGATTTTGTCGGACGGATCGCGGACACGTGGCACGAATCCCGAGATTTTCGGATCGCATCGCCACCATTGAAGAAACAGTCAAACTAGCCGTTGTGAACAGGTGTCGTCAGATCCATGTGGTTCGGATCGCTGAAGACCAGCTCGGGGTTGAACGGGTCAGTGGGTTCGGTTCGTTGCAGGGGATTGGATCGCCTAGAGGTGGCGTTCGTCGACGAGACGAGAGCGATCCGTTCCCTGGCGCGAGTCGATAGAGTGCGATCCATTCCTGGGCGAGACGATGGTCGTGCGATCCAAGCGGGGCGAGACGATGGCGTGCGATCCAAGCAGGGCGACACGATGGCGTGCGATCCATTCTTCCACTTTCCTGGAGGACTTGGTTTCCTGATTTCCTTTCACGAATGATCCTGGATGGCTTGGTCGAAAAAGCAAGCCAACATTTTGCCCCCTCGAAGTATGTTTTATAGATGATGAAACATGCTTCGAAGAGATTCATTGATTCTCTCCTGAAAGGATGCAAGTTTATAGTCGCATTGGTTCAAATTGACACATGGATGAATCGGATCGCCATAGGCCGACACGGTCCGATTTGGTCATCTACTCGTCGCGTGCTGAGTTCTTAGGGTCTTGCGCGATACAGGGTGCATCTTCCTTCGAGTCGTATCGGGCTCTGAGTTTCGTGGGCCATCATTTCAAAGCGGTCCGTGGGCTTTATTGCGATTCCGTCTTCAGATCGTGGTTCAGGGGGCGTTTCGTGGATCGAATAAGACAAAGGAGGGGAGGCCAACGGTCACCTTCTTTGCCTATATAAGCCGACGTTCCCCCCTTCACTTTCCTTCTTTCTCCTCTCTGCTGAATCGTCTCGCGCGAGCTGTTGAACAACGAATCCAACCCTTTAAAACTTTCGAAAATCCAAGAACTCTCTCAGTTTTTAGAAAGGTAACTTTATAGGAAGCATCCTCGTACTACTTTCCTGAATTTCTACGGTTGATTCCAGAGAGAAACAATATAAATCCGCTACTTTTCGAAGAAATCACCAAATCGCCATGGCCATTGAACGTGGAGCTCAGAACTTGAGGATGGGAAGGAGATGAGGAAGAAGAAGGATGGAGAAGGAGGAAGGAGGCTGACTCGGATCGTGGTCAACGATTGAGGACGGAAGCAAGTGGCGAGACGAAAGATTGAGAGGGCAACCAAGGGTCGTACCGCGGTAGTCGCAACGGTTCGTGAGGGAGCCTTCCCTTCGCCCGGCGATTCGGTGAGGGGCAAACTCTCTGCTCTGCGATTGAAAAAAGGGGTGCGATCCCTCTGCCATGCGAGTCGAAGGGGGGCGATCCCCCTGTCGTGCGAGTCGGAGGGGGGCGATCCCTTTGCTATGCGATCCGCCTCGCGGCTGATGATACGAAGGAATTTCAGTCTTTAATCAGCGCCTCGTCGCTACAAAACTCTGGACAGTTAGGATAGAGCCCTGACGTTGATCTCTCTGGACTAAATGACTTCATGATTTGACTGCATATGACGACTAATGACTTTTAATAACCTCGACTGCTTTCATGTTTTATTATCGCTTTTAATAATGCGCACACACAAGCACACACAGTAGCACTTGCACACACGGGGGACGGGTAGTGTTAATCTTATCATTCATATTTTCTCGTCCTAGCAGCAATGTCGAACAACCACTCTTCCTCAAGATCTGTAGCCGAAACGGAATCTGAGACTCCTGAACAGCATAATCCTCAAATTCCTCCAATCAATCCAGAAGGTGAAGATTCTGGGTCCGAATATGAAGCCACAGAATCGGATCCGACAGAGAGCACGTCATCCAGCAACAACTCCGATTCCGATGAGCGAGCTCCGGACGAAATTCTAGGCGCAGTCGGGATAGATAAATTCTCTGACTCTTTAGCGTCCAAGCTCGACGAGATAAAACTCAAGAGAATCTGCTTAAGACATGGCATTCCTTGGGACGATGTCTTAACACCTGGAAGCGAAGACAGACCTCATTTAGCACCGGAAGGGTATATGTCGATCAGTCGGACAATGTGTCTAGTAGGAGCTATCCCTCCGTTCCCTCCAATTGTCATTGACACTCTGAGACGATTAGGCATTGCCCCGATGCAGCTTCATCCAAACGCTTACGCGTCTCTATATTCTCTATATGTCGCTTATGCGGAAATCTTGCACGCCGAACTCAAATTCAGAGACCTGGTGTTCTTCTTCCTCTTCAAGCACCGCTCTTCTGCAATTCCCAACTTTTCCTTTTTTGAATCAGTGGCGAACAGGAAAGTTCTGTACGACGGATACAGCAACATCGGGGATCCTAAGTCTGACTGGTTTTACATAAGAAGACAGGCTGGATGCTCACGGAGATGGCTCAAATCGAGTAAATTTTTATCGCCTAGTTGAATATCTTGCTTGGGGAGTCTGAGTAATAACATTCTTCCGCTTTTTCCTTTGTCATAAACAGATCATGTCTTCCCGAAAACAGAGGGTGCATTATACCACAACCGGTTATCCATTCTTTTGCAAAGCAGATCCGACTTTTTAAGGATTAAAAAATGCATTACGGATGACAACCTTCACAAGCACCGCCTCTTGGATAGGAAATTTGGACTCGGAACCGGCGGCAAACCTTATAAATACGTGCCCCTGACGGAAGGAGAGGGAACTTCGCAAGCGGTGGAGACAACCAAATTTCACAAAAGTCCTTCTCCGATAGTCATCCAGGACGACGAAGACTTGAATGTATACAGGGGAGATGAGTCCCGCGGCGATGCGTCGAAAGAAATCCCTACTTTTGCTCCAGTGGACACTGTGGGTGACGACGAATTGACAGAAGAACAGTTATTCGACGAGCTGAATAAAATCCCTTTGCCTGACATCGAATACACGGAAAAAGACTTCGGCGAGGAGCCTTTCTTTTCTGCTTCCGAAGAGGCGGCTGACTTAGCAAGGGGACGTGAAACGGGCCAGACGAGCCTGTCTCCAGGCCCGGGTCTGTTAGGGGGAATTATACGGGATGCACACCTCACACACACTGCCTGATCGTGCACTACTATGTCGTGGATATTCAATGGGATAATATGTTTTTCTTTTCTTTTTTGCAGGAGCGATGTCACGCAGGAGATCTTATTCGTTCCGTTCTCTTCGCGAAGGCACCCCTAGCCTTCGTTCGGGTACTGAGCGCCCTCGCGGTCCTTCTCACAAGTCGAGCTCTTCGCAACCTCGATCTCCACCCAAATCAACCTCTACCAGGCCTTCGAGTCACCCAATAATTTCGACCGGGGGGAAGACACTTCCAAAAGAGTTGACTCCTCCAAAGAGTGCGCCTTCCCACAGTCGGTCGTCCAAAAGGCGCCACGAATCCAAAGATGGGGACAGGGATTCATCCAAAGATACTGAGCAAACGAGAAGCAACATAGTCCCCATCAGCCAACCAGAATTAGCTGCCCCCGGTTCACGGGACTACGTTCACGGTCCTGAAATCCAAGGTAGGCTGGAAAAGCTACGGGAACAATTTCCAGGAATGTTCTTCGATAGGATGGTCTTTGTTCCCGCCTTGGAGCCAGTTCCTAAAAACTGGGATAAAGAAGTTATTGGGCATATCCGTCACGTGGCCAAGCAGTACGAGGCGATGAAAAAGCACGCACTTAATCTTTCGGAGGTCGTCCGGACACTCGAGATAGAAGCTCACAGGTCTAAAGCAAAACTCGAAAATAATGAAAGGGCCAGGACAAAATTAGAGAAGGATCTGGAAGACGCTCAAGCCCAGCTCGCCCTGGCACAGAGAGACGCTGCAAACTATAAAACTGAATTAGAAAATGCCAAGCAGCGCTTTCACGTAGAACTGGATTCCAATAGCCAGGAAAAAATGGCCTTAAAAAAGGAAGTTGAAGACCTCAGAATGGCCAACATCGAACTGGCAACGGCTAAAGACCATTTTTTGACGGAGAAGGCTGCTTGGGAAGCGGAAAGAGCAAGCTTAAAAGAAAAGTTGGCTCTGGCAGAGGCGGAAAAAGTGATTTTGAACGATCAGGTGGCCGATGCGGAGAGACGGGCAGCTCTTGCCGAAAAGAACGTTGATAGCGCCATTGAAATGGCCACTGCCTCCAACCACAAACTCCTTGAAAGAGAGAAAGAAATCGAGGGGTTTGAGGAGATGATCTTTGACTTCCTCGGTCAGGTTCTCAAGACTCGCAATATCTCATGGATCCCGGATTATCATGTTACTTTGGCCAACTTGTGGGATGCCATCGTGGAAGGCGAAAAACATAGACTAGGGGTCGAATAGATCGATGAAGATGAATTGATGAAAAGCATCCTAAGGGACAACGAGCCTGAGGATCTGGCAGAGGGCCGTCGCTTAATCTTGGCGGAGATGGAGAAGGAGAGAACCATGGCTAAAGGCAAAAGCAAAATTGACGAAGGTTCCAGCTCCGCCGCCAAGTCTAAAACTTCCGAAGTCGAGGAGTAACATCCTGACGATCCGCTGATCCCCTTAGGCTTAACTCCTGTGGCTGCTGGAGCATCCGGATCTACTCAAGAGGGAGTATCTGCTGAAGGTACCTTTCTCTATTCTCAACGATTTGCTAAAGCGATTGCGAATTGTCGTCGTCTAACAGGGCAACCCACTGAATTAGTAATGTGTGTCTTTCATAATGCAGGTGGCGAGCCCGCCGACAAGGGTTTTGGAAAAGAGAGAGAGGCGGAGGAGGGGATCGTCCTGCCGGGTGCCGAAATCGATGTCTCAGAGCGAGTCGAGGCCGCGACAGCTGAAGGAAGCATCTCGGTGCCTAGCGCCGACGTACCCAAAGATGCTGAGACTATCGAGGCTTTAAAAGACTTGGATGGTCGGCATGTGGATGATGAAGAGGATATCACCGGCACCAAGAAGGCCAACGATGATGATGATGATGATGAGGAACCCCTGGCCAGCCGAAAAGCCAGACAAGAGAAAGAGTTGGCTTTGAAGAAGGCGGGGGATGAGGCTTTGGATGTGGTCCCTCTCGCAGAGTTTGATCCCAAGACTGGGATGATTATGAAAATCCAATCCAAGTCCATCAGCCGGCAACTTCACTTTGCAAACCCTGATGATTTCCCTGCTTCCCTCTCCGGCAGGAGCAAGAGAAAAGATGGGGGAGAGGAAGCCTCAGAGGAGTCAGACGCTCCCCTCGTGGACAAGCGAAAAAGGAAAAAGGGGGATCCACCCGAAGCCGACAAGGAGAGGCTGGAGAGGCAGAAGCGAGAGAAGATATCAAAGCATAAATAGGATGTTCACTGATATTTTGTCTTTTAAGCTTCCCACTGGCCAGGAAGTGTAATTGTGAGACTGGCCCTCACTTTTGTTTCTAACTTGTTTTCGCTTTGCTGATTTGCAGTACATAAACGAGGGTTTGTTTCTTCTTACATCATTGTGTACCTGTATTCATAGAAACTTTCTACATTTAGTCGTTAGCCAGCTATTAATAATTATAAATCAGTGAATCGACAGGAAGAAGAATGTTCATGCTATGTTACACTTGTTATATCAAAGTTTAGTGTTCGCATAGGAGAGCGCGATGCTCCCTAATCAATTGTTAGAGTTTTATGCTTGGCGATTCGTTCGTCCCCCGATTCTTCAGCGGGGAAGAAGCTATTTCTCAGCGCTTAATCGGAGACGCCTTTATACTCTCTCTCTCACTGGAGAGTTAGAGTTCTAGCTCAGCGATTCATTCGCTCCCCGATCCTTCAGCGGGAAAGGAGCTCTTTCTCAGCGCTCAATCGGAGACGCTTTTATACTCTCTCTCTCTCTCTGGAGAGTTAGAGTTCGAGCTCAGCGATTCATTCGCTCCCCGATCCTTCAGCGGGAAAGGAGCTCTTTCTCAGCGCTCAATCGGAGACGCTTTTATACTCTCTCTCTCTCTGGAGAGTTAGAGTTCGAACCCAGCGGTTTATTTGCTCCCCACACTCGTCTCAGGTTTACATTTTAATCCAAGCTCCGAGGATAAAAACCAGTCGGACAAGCAGCTAGAGCGTTTACCAAGGCTTTTGGGTTCTTCTGATTAGTTTACGATAGGAACCGTCAGCGCTGGACTTCGGGTACCTGCAATATTCACACTGATTTTCATAGGCAAATAGATAAAGACGCAGCAAAGGTAAATGACACACAGTATTTTTATAGTGGTTCGGTCGAATCATGACCTACGTCCACTTTATAATCCCTTGCTTTAAGAAATCAGACTGTTCTAGGCAAGTCATGCCCTGTTACATAGTTTTTTTTTTATAACAAAACAAAGGAATGGATTTGAAACTTCTCATGTTAGATATGGCCGTAGATGTTGGGCGTTCCACACTCTGGGGATCTCTTTTCCGTCTACGGTTGCCAGCTTGAAGGTTCCGTTATCAAGCCTGCTGAGAATAGAATACGGTCCTTCCCACTTCGCTCCCATATGAGTTGGGGGTGGAAAGACACATTTCAGAACCAAGTCTCCGGGTTCCAAGGTTCGGGCTCGGACCTTTTTGTTGTAGTATCGGGCGACCTGTTGTTTACATCTCAGAGCACGCAGGTCGGCCTCATCCCTCTTTTCTTCGATCATATCCAGGGACTCAAGGAGCAATTCATTATTGGACATTGGATCATAATACGTCACCCGATGAGAAGGTACCTTTATCTCAATCGGGATGACTGCTTCCGTTCCAAAAGCAAGGGAGAACGGGGTATGTCCTGTTGCTGATTTATATGTCGTCCTGTAGGCCCATAGTGCCAAGGGCAATTCGTCAGCCCACATGGCTCTAGCCCGCTTCATTCTTCTTTTCAGAATGGACTTAATTACTTTATTTACAGCTTCAACTTGCCCGTTCGATTGTGGGTGTGCCACAGATGTGTATCGATTCTCGATGTGGTATTTCTGGCAGAAGTTTCTGAATTCAGCACTATCAAATTGACTTCCGTTGTCGGTTATCACAATTTTTGGAATTCCGAATCGACAGATGATGTTTCTCACGATGAAGTTGGTCACCCGTTTAGTTGTGATCGTAGTTAGTGGTTCTGCCTCGACCCACTTAGTGAAATAATCTACAGCCACAATGGCGAACTTTGCTCCACCCCTTGCTATGGGGAGACTTCCAATAATATCAATTCCCCACATAGCAAATGGCCACGGGCTCATCATTGTCTTTAACTGGCTTGGAGGCGCTCTGGGTATCTTTGAAAATCTCTGGCATGCATCACATCGTCGTGCATATCTTACTGCATCCTTGTTTATGGTAGGCCAGAAGTAACCATGCCGTAATATCTTTTTTACCAAAGTTTGCCCCCCGGTATGGTCGCCACATTCACCTTCGTGGACTTCTTGCAGCACACGTTTGACGTCATCGTGGGCTATGCACCGAAGAAGGGGCATTGAATACCCTTGTCTATAAAGGATTCCACCTTGCAGTACGTATCGGGCGGCCTTTCGAATCACTTTTCGCCTCTCGCTTTTCTTCGTCGGAAGCGCTCCATTCGTTAGGAAATCCTTTATAGGGGTCATCCACGATTCCTTTTCTGGTTCCGTCTCAAGTACTAGGTCGATTTCCATTTGATCAATGCTGGGAGACCGAAGTACTTCAACGGGGGCTAGCCCTATCACTTCAGGATCGTTAGAACTAGCCATCTTTGCCAACCTGTCTGCTTGCTGATTTTCTGACCGCGGAATATGAGATATGCTGTAGTGATCAAACTCATTCAGCAGCTCTCTTACTTTCTTTAAGTATAGAATCAATCTCGCACTTTTAGCTTGGAATCTCCCAGTAACTTGGTTTACGACTAACTTGGAATCGCAGAAGATGTTTAGTTTTGTGACTTCTAGCACCTTTGCAATCTTTAGTCCGGCTATCAGAGCTTCATATTCAGAATCGTTGTTAGTGGCCTGAAACTCCATTCGGATGGCATAAGTTATCAATCGTTTCTCGGGGGTTTCAAGCACTATTCCGGCGCCAGATCTTTTGTTATTTTTAGCACCATCAGTATATAATCTCCAGACATCAGGGTCAAAAAGTAATTTTGAGGGTTCCACTTCTTCGTTTGCTATGTCTTCTTCAGGAACTGTGAATTCTGCTATGAAGTCAGCTATCGCTTGCCCCCGAATTGATCGTCTGGGCTGAAAGTTCAAGTCGAATTGACTTAACTCAATATTCCATTTGAGTAATCTTCCAGACGCCTCTGGTTTCTGTAGAACTTGCTTGAGTGGGTGATCAGTATATATGATAATAGGATGTGCTTGAAAGTAGTGCCGAAGTTTTCTGGAGGCAACCAGTAAACTATACGCCAGTTTTTCTATCCGTGGATAATTACGTTCTGCCGCTGTTAATTTTTTACTTACGTAATACACAGGCCTTTGGACCTTCTCCTCTTCCCTTACCAATGCTGAGCTGACTGCATGAGATGATACTGCCAAATATACGAATAAATCCTCGTGGTCTATTGGTTTAGATAGAATTGGAGGTTTCTCCAAGTGTCTAAGCAAGTTCTGAAACGCTTCCACGCAGTCAGGAGTCCATTTAAAGTGGCGTTTTCCCCGCTTTATTAATTCGAAGAATGGGATGCACTTATCCGTAGCCCTGGAGATAAATCTGCTTAGTGCGGCCACTTTTCCAGCAAGGCTTTGCACGTCCTTAATTTGCCTAGGTTCCTGAATGTTCCTGATTGCCGCGATCTGGTCCGGATTAACCTCGATACCGCGCGAACTGACAATGAATCCTAAGAATTTTCCAGAAGCAACACCGAATGAACATTTGGTGGGATTGAGTTTCATCCCATACTTTCGAAGGATGCCGAACATCTCTGCCAAGTTAGTAGTGTGTTGAAAGGATTGCTTGGACTTAACCAACATATCGTCGACGTATACTTCCATCGTTTTCCCGATTTGGTTATAAAACATTCTGTTGACCAAACGTTGGTACGTAGCGCCTGCATTCTTCAAGCCAAAGGGCATCACTACCTAACAATATAATCCCAGATCAGTGATAAAGCTAGTATGCTCTTGGTCCGGAACATGCATTGGAATCTGATTGTATCCTGAATAAGCATCCATGAATGAAAGAAGCTCGTGACCTGCCGTTGAGTCTACCAACTGGTCAATTCGAGGTAAAGGAAAACTATCTTTGGGACAAGCTTTATTTAAATCCGAGAAATCGATACACGTTCGCCACTTCCCGTTGGCCTTCTTTACCAGGACTGGGTTCGAAATCCAATCTGGGTAAGTTGAATCTCTGATAAATCCATTGCTCTTTAGTTTCCCAACCTCTTCTTTCAAGGCAGCGGACCTCTCCGGGCCCAGCACTCGCCTTTTTTGCTTCACCGGAGGATGTTTGGGGTTAACGCTCAAAGAATGACTCATGATTGATGGGGATATCCCGCACATGTCCGCATGGGTCCAAGCGAATACATCCAAGTTGTTCTTTAAGAAAGTCGTCAATTCTTCGGTAAGAGTCGGGCTTAACTGGGATCCAATCTTAAGGACCTTCTCCGGATCACTGTCATCGATTGGCACATCCACAGTTGCTTCGTTGGGAGTTGTCGTTCTGCTCCCGGGTTCTTGATCCTCTCTGGGATCTATATCCTCGGGCGTCACTCTAGGCATCTCTCCAACAGCCCTCTTCTTTGATTGCTATAAGGCTTCCGCCCCCAAAGGGGGAAGAGTGCCTTTAGTTTCGATACCCCCGCCGTTGCGAAGCAGCTTTAATTCGGCAACATAACATGCTCGCGCAGCAACTTGATCCCCCCTGACGATACCAACGCCGGCTTCTGTGGGGAACTTCAGTAGCAAGCACCAGGGGGCTATACAGGCTCTGAATTTTGCGAGGGCCGGCCGGCCCAAGAAGGCATTGTATGGCGATTCGACATCCAAAACCACAAAAGGAAGGATTCTCACTCTCTGGCGTTCTCCTTCCCCAAGTGTAACTGGCAATTCTACGTAACCCATAGGTGCGGTGGATGCTCCGTTGAATCCACGAATCCATCCTTGGCAGGGCTTCAAGTCCTTTATCTCAAGATTCATCTGGTCAAAGGCTTTTTTGAAAAGGATATTAACGAAACTCCCGTTGTCCACCAGTACCTTATGAACAGTGGCTGGCCCAATGGGTATTGTGATTACAAGTGGATCTTCAGTTGGAGCATGAACCCCAATGCTTTCTCGCTCTCGGAAAACAACATCATCAGCCATCGTCTTTTGCTGCTTCATCGGAACACTGTCCTCGGGGTTGCTACATTCCCCCACTTCGAGGTGTTGTTTGGCTGCGTTGACATACTGATCTAAAGCTTTGGAACTGTGCCCAGCAAGGTAGAGTCCACCGATCACGGTGTTGATTACAATATTCTTTCCCTTTTGCTGAGCAGTTGGCCTAGCAGCAAGTTGATTTTGATTCTGATTCGGGGCCTGTACTGCTTGCCCCCTGTCCCTAGGTGCTACTCTGTATTCGTCTAGCTTCCCTTCTCGGAGCAACCTTTCGACTACGTCCCTAAGGTGACGGCATTCATTCGTCGAATGGCCGTGAATTTCATGAAAGAGGCAAAACTTCCCTGTCTCACGGTCTTTTTCCGTCGACTCTCTAGGAGGCGGCCTCTTATTCTGGAGGACTTCATACGCATCCATGAAGATATTTTCCAGAGTATCATTTATGGGTGTATAACTCTCAAAGGCCCTGGGACGAGTCCTTCTCTGGGAATCGTTCCCTCGGCCCCTCTTCCGGCTGTTGCCATTAGCATTGTTACTGTTGTTACCCGGTCGGCGACCGCCCTGGTTCTGATTTCCGACGTTAACCTCAACTTTCCCCGAGCTGTCTCCAGTCTGTTTGATGGCGACATTGCTCTGCACTTCTTCCTTATCATTTGTTTTAAGCTTTCGGTTCGCGTACACCTCTTCCCGGCGTAGATGTACATTGGCTTTCTCATAGAATAATTCTCTGGTGTGGGGTGGTTTGCCTGCCAGGTACCTCCCGAATTCAATATCCTTATCCACTCCATCAATAAGTGCTGCGACAATGGTCGGCTCATGAGGATCTTTGACCTCAGTGGCTGCCAAATTGAAACGATCCAGGTACATCTTTAGACTCTCGCCCGGTCGCTGTTTGACAAGAAATAGATCGATCACGCTTTTCGTCTTCTGTGCGTAGATACGGAATTGCTCTACGAACTTCTCGCTTAGTTCCCTGAAGCTGGAAATCGACCTTGCCGGCAGGCGAGTAAACCATAGCAAAGCCACGTCTTCCAGGAATATGGGAAACGCTTTACACTTAACTGCATCGGAAGCGGCGGCAGCGGTCATCGACCAAGAGTATCTCATCAGGTGTTGAACAGGATCAGATCTTCCTGCATATCGGTTCATCTGCGGCATGTTGAAACGCCTTGGAAAAGTTGCATCCAAAATATCGTCAGTAAAAGGAGTATGACTACGGTCAATCCCCCAATCCTCGTTCCGCTGTCCACGGCTGTCGGCCAAAATCTGGTGAACCATGGCTGCAACGTTTGCACTAGTCAAAGGAGGTTCAGGATCAGTGTCTCTGGCCCGGCGAGGCTCTCTGATCTCCCTTCGTGGAGCAGCCGCAAAATCTGGGGCTCGGACGGGGCCTCGCTGCCCCCTGTTATCATGAGTATGTGTGCGGCGACGGGGCTGAGGTGGTCTGTCATGCACAGGACTGTTCATGCCTCGAGTCCTTAAGGTCGTTGCTTGACCATCCATATTACGGTTTGTGGGTCCTGCCCCTAGTTCCTCTTCTTCTTGTGAGGGCAGGGTCCCGAACCGAAGCTGTTCTATGTTTTCAGCTCTTTCATACGGTCGCCGCGGAGGCCTCGGCGATTCTTCAGATGAAGAGGAGTATGCTGGAGTGGGTGGACGAGCTGGCGATGCTCTTTGCCTTGTTAACTCATCAAGCCTTCTATCCATGGCCGTCAGGTTTTGCCGTAGGATCGAATTTTCCTGCCTTTGGGCGGCTAACTCATCAAATAACCTATCCCACATTTCGACAAAACGGGAAAGATCCCCCTCAGTAACAGGAGCAGTAGGATCATAATGGTCATCTTCACCCTCTCTTATGGGCATAGTGCTCGGACCGGGTTGATCAGAGGTTCCAGGACGATAGGAGTGGGTCATGGGTTCTTTTCCAGGTCGAGTCGTGTTCTGACCATCAGTCTGGGTTGCTGCGGTTCGTGGAGGGCGGTTCGCTGCGCCCCCCTGGGATCGACTCGTGGTCATGGTGCGTGGAGGCTGCGAGGCGTTGCCTCGGGATCGAGTAACAACCCCTTCCGTAGCGCGGATCGTCTCATCTTCACTGACTCGGAACGAGGCGTTTTCATCGGATCGGACCGCCCCCCGCGCTCCGCGATCCATAACTTCTTCGTTGCCCAGTTCGTGCATACTCTCCTCGATCGTTTCGTTGGCCTGCGAGACTTTAGATCTTTTTCCAGCCATGGAATTCGAATCGCTGGAATCTTCAAGAAAATGAATGACGAAACTTTAAGGCTGAGTTTCTCAGTGAAAGCACCAAAAATGTTAGATCGAAATTTGGACCTAACACCCAAATTGTTATAAACTACAGAGAATTCTAAATGAGGAATCAGGAAAAAGAAAAGAACACTCAGAATTTATAGTGGTTCGGCGTTAACGAGCCTACGTCCACTTTATATCTTATTGATTATGCTTTAAAAGCTAGTACAACAGTGATTTCTCTCAATATTCCAGTGGTTTGATAACAATGGCGGACTCAGTATTCACTATTGCCAAAAAAGATCCCGAAAAATGCCAAGCTCTGGGCTATTTATAGCTGATTTTGTCGGACGGATCGCGGACACGTGGCACGAATCCCGAGATTTTCGGATCGCATCGCCACCATTGAAGAAACAGTCAAACTAGCCGTTGTGAACAGGTGTCGTCAGATCCATGTGGTTCGGATCGCTGAAGACCAGCTCGGGGTTGAACGGGTCAGTGGGTTCGGTTCGTTGCAGGGGATCGAATCGCCTAGAGGTGGCGTTCGTCGA
This sequence comes from Allium sativum, assembly GCA_030737875.1. NCBI lineage: Eukaryota > Viridiplantae > Streptophyta > Magnoliopsida > Asparagales > Amaryllidaceae > Allium > Allium sativum. Next base: position 463,872,599 of record CM060922.1, read on the forward strand.
CGAGACGAGAGCGATCCGTTCCCTGGCGCGAGTCGATAGAGTGCGATCCATTCCTGGGCGAGACGATGGTCGTGCGATCCAAGCGGGGCGAGACGATGGCGTGCGATCCAAGCAGGGCGACACGATGGCGTGCGATCCATTCTTCCACTTTCCTGGAGGACTTGGTTTCCTGATTTCCTTTCACGAATGATCCTGGATGGCTTGGTCGAAAAAGCGAGACGATGGAGCATTAGCCGTCGTCGACGAGAGCTGGTGTTGGGGGTTTTTTGGTTTTTTTACTTTAAAATAAATTATGAGAAAATTATTTTATTGGCCCATGACTTCATTTAATTTTAAAATAGGGTTTTCTAGTGCTAACACCAATTCAAACCCAACGACTATCGCACCTAGATAAATACCCCCATCCCGGGCACAATGGGATATGTTACATAGGCCAATTCGACTATTACAGTCAATTATTCTTCAAATTAAAATATAAAACATTCAATTTTAGATTTGAACGTACATTTTAATTTGCCGGGCCCACATAATGATTCTAAAAATTCCCCAAAAATAAATCTAGCTATGTTTTGACGATACGGTCCCAACAAAACTAGTTTCGTCAAATTCTGAGACCGTTTGAAAAATGGCCCATTTCTGGTCGATCCAATTTAACTATAATTGACCAAAACACGTTTTCCTTTACCACGCTCACATACTAGCTTCAAAAATTATGAAATTTGAAACCTAGCAATAACTTCACATCCCGGATCCAACAAAAGTGGTTTCATCGAATTCCGAGGTCATTTGCAAAATGGCCAATTTCACGGGCAATATAAATTCCATAGCGACCTTTCTGAAAATTCATTTGGCCATAACTTTTGCTTCCCGCTATGAAACTTCGATTTTTCAGATTCCTTAGAAAGGTAATCACTAACAGATTTAAATATTTTTTGGTTTCACTCAAATCCGTTTTGTTTTGCACCCGGTACAGTCAGTCGAAGTTTGAATTCAAATTTTGAAACTACCGCGCAATTTCAGGCCTTGTTTATAATTCAAAGTAATTATATTTATTTTCAAACGTCGATTCAAACTCACTTTACATTGCTATTATTTAAAATATATATTTTTAATATTTACAATCCACTATTTTAGCCAATTTAAATTTTTTAAATTGGTTCAGATTTTCCGGGTCGTTACACATAGGATATCTATTCTCATCTCTAAAGTATACTGATCTATCCATCAGTTTACCACCATACTGGTGTGTGAGGCTCGCAAATTAATGCTACACAAAGCTGTGCTTTGATCATCATCCACCAAACTTTGTTTTTCAACAAAAGTTTGGATCACTGCATCTTAGCATGCCACACTATCAATCCATATCGTTCCACTGACTTCTACCGATATATAACCTCTGAGCTCGTACGTCTCAGAGATGGGTGTTAACAAGAGAATAAATTCTCTGCCACCAAACAGATATACATTTAGCAAAGATAAACGAATACAGTATAAAGGAATACAATATCAGACACACCATCCATTTACAAGTCAGTTCTAGGTCTGAATGAAACCGGGGGCACCTTATTCCTCGTCCCGTATGTCCAATACAGGAGAGAGACCCTCGCATATCCGAACAATCAACAAGTACGTTCAAACGTCTACCACTGTAGCCCCTTCAAGGTAGCTACTCCAATAATGAGCAACAGTAGCAACCCATCCATTCGATGTGAAGATCGTCCGTCTTGTACTGTCTTCAATCTCTTCGACTTTTCGTAGTATCGGTTATTCAGAATGGGTTAAACCCAGTCTTTCCGAATAACTTGCGTATCTTATAATCTAGTGTTATAAAAACACATCATATGCCTCATTTCGATCTAGAATATTCTTTTATTCAAATATTCTTTTCACAATTTAAACCAAATTAAGGTTTTCCAAACTAGTCGGGATTAGCGAACCTTACCGAAGTAATCATTTATTTTATTTCCCAATTCCAACCTATTCATCCCATGGAGCAAAACTGGTAATACTCCATATCTAACACCACGGTGTATCGGTAAAAATTAGTTACCATTTCACGTTCAAATCTAATTAAAGATTTAACTATCGCTTGGAGCAAAATCGGTAATACTCCATTCTCGATCAGTTTCTTAAATTGATAATTTTAATTATCACATTCACTTTTCAATCCAATTAAAGATTCATTAAAACTCCACTTAGTTTTAATCTTCCCAAAAATCAATATTAATGATTATTTAACTTTGGGAAATCAAACATGTCGCATCGATAATCTACACCGTACCATTGATTTCTGCCGATGTATAACCTCTGAGCTCGTACGTCTCAGAGAAGGGTGTTAAGAAAGAGAATAAATTCTCCGCCACCAAATAGATACATATTTAGCAGAGATCAACGAATACAGTATCGAAATACAATGTTAAACATGTAATCCCATCTTTACCTGGGTTAAAGAACCAATGTTATTTAAAACACAGTTCGCGATAAGCCCAAAATCAAATTCCATTAAACATGGAATCTTCACGAAAACAAATCAATATATAATCAATATAAATTTTAGTATCCGACTAATAATATAAAAGGAACAACAACAAAGCCTTTTAAATTCCATATGAATTAACAGTCTTCCTCCACAGAAACTCACTTCGATTATTATCAAATCGAATTCCATTCAATTCCAATTTAATATATTAAATTGGAAATCTTTACTTAGGAAAATTCCATTAATCTTAAATAAAAGATTATAAATTCCAAATCATATTCTTCACTGTTAATTGGGTTAAAGAACAAGTTATATTTAAGACACTGTTCAAGATAAACCCAAAAATTCAATTCTTTTATTCAATTTCGATTAAATATTAATTAATCGGAAAACTTCACTAAATCTTAATTAAAAGATTTATTCTTTTCTCAACCGGGTTTAAGAATAGTGTTAATGAAGACACCATTCACGACAAACCCAAAATCCAATTTGATATAAAAAACAAGGCTCTGAATAGAAAATATATCGGCTTCTTACAATATCAAATTCTGAAACCAACGGGTATTGTATTGGAATAACGATATATATATATATATATCTTCCAAATTCCTTAACAATATCCATATAATCACGAAATCCAATATCGAAATATTCTGAAGATTATTTCCATTTCGAATCCATTTCTAATTTATTCTTTGGAAAATTCTGGTTAATTTAAAACCATTTTCAAATCCAATTTATTTATTTCTAAAAATAAATAACTAATTATTCCAGTTAATAACTAGTTCATTTTGATAAAAATATATTTTTATCTTTTCAAAACTGGAATTTTTCATCCAAAATCTTTTCAAATCATTTATTATGACTTTGTATAATTTTTCCATATTTTTATTAATTTTATTACCGCCCGTACAGTCGGGTTCCAATAGCGGCCACCGAACTACATCCATAGCGACCATTTATGAAATTGATTTGGATATATCTCCTAATCTAACCATTAGATTTCAAATTTCTTATATTCATTGGAAAGCCCTTCTCGATACGAACCCAACAGTTCTGGTTTTAGGAGAATCCGACGGTCGGATCTCCCATAACATCAATTTGAAGTTAATGGTCGAAACTCGTGAAAAGTCGCTGTGCGGCGCGTTCTATTCAGGCCATTATAATATATATATTATATATATTTTGTCGATTTCCATTTAAAACGAATTTTATAAATCATTTTAAATTCATTTCAAAACGATTTCAATTCTGTTTTCAAATTGAAATCAAAATTGAATATTCCATATAAATTCGTTTTAAATTCATTTCTTCAATTCTATTTTCAAATTCAAATCAAAATTGAATATTCCATATAAATTCGTTTTAAATTCAATTAAAACGATTTTAATTCTATTTTCAAATTCAAATCAAAATTGAATATTCCAAATCAGTCCAATATTAAAATGATAATATTTTCAAAATATCAGATTTTGAAATTACTTTTCGATATTCATTATAAAATCGACAAAAATCCCGTTCGTGTCAAAATGGCGTTTAACTACTTAACACGGCTTCACATTTCAATAATTACTGAATATTATTTTAAAATATTCTTTAATTTTGAACTGGAATCAAACTCAATCAATTACCATATAATTTCAGTTATATGGATTTCAACCTCACATGTATACAATAATAACGATAAACAATCATTAAAAATTCGTACAACATCTAGAGTGTGTTCTACAACTGTATAAGCATTAAAATAAATAAATAATGCTTATATAGTCTGTCAACCCATCGATTGACATATACTAATTATTGGGATCAGTGTATGTGAAATATTAACTCAATACCCGTGTGGGGTTTTCAAACAACACATACCGAACATCATTTGTGCAGTTCGGCGATGTGTAAAATTTATCGTCCCAATCAATATCAGTTAAATGGGTGTACATAAACAAATCGTCTGATTTGTAAATGAATATTTAATTTCAACACATGACCATTTTATATGGTACATATATTCAATAAAAATTAAATTTTTATTGTTCAAATATTTTATACCATACATGAATATTTTATATATTATATTCATTCAATAAAAATTATATTTCTATTATTCAAATATTTTATTCCATACATGAATATTTTGTATGTTATATTCATTCAATAAAATTGGTATTTCTATTATTAAAATATTTTATTCCATACATGAATATTTTGTATATTATATTCATTCAATAAAAATGATATTTCTATTATTCAAATATTTTATTCCATACATGAATATTATATATATTATATTCATTCAATAAAAATTGTATTTCTATTATTCAAATATTTCATTCCATACATGAATATTTTATATATTGTATTCATTCAATAAAAATGATATTTCTATTATTCAAATATTTTATTCCATACATGAATATTTTATATATTCATACATTACAAAGCAACACAATACAATACAGTCCAATCAAACAAGTCATCCATGGTCGGAGGACGACGGGGAGCAGTTCATATATGCAGTTATAAAATAAATAACTAAACAAGAAATTATAGTGAGACATTCTCACAGTGGTCGGTTAGAAATCGTTAAAACGATTATTTTCAATTGAATTAAACACTACGTTTAATTCAATCAAAATTCCTAACTGCTTCAGAATTTGTTCCGGTCCATTGCATTGCATAGTTCCCGTCGATGCGAGTCCAACGCTTTCAGCTTCATCAAATTCTTATTAAATTTAAACAAGTTACGATAATTTGAAAATTTGGTTACATAAATCACAAACTAATTAAAATTAATTAAAATAATTAGCACCACTAATTACATTGTTAACAAAAACTGTGGCCCCTGTTTCTTCTTCTCACGTATAACCTTCCAGTAGTGCTCAAACTCACTGCTCCCCTTTTAGGGTTCGTCATTGCTCACCATACAGGGCGCCGGAGATGGATTTGAGCGTGCTATTATGAAGCCCTCATCCTAACCTTCCCATGCCAGCCATGTCTCATAATTCGAAGCTCTCCCCATTCCCCAATCCAGGTTCGAGAGACGTCATTTTCGAGGAGAAATACAGGCACCACGATGAACAATTCCAGATCGCCACCGTTAATCTCGAAGAACTCACTGAGTTGAAGAATTTTTGCGTTGGACCACTCATGGATTATTGCGTGGATTGAAAATTAGAAGGGGATAAGAATTGAAGACAATCGTCGTTCGTATCTAACCCTTGCGGCGGCAGAAAAAAATTAGGCCAGGGTTTCCAAGAAATTAATATATATATATATATATATATATATAGTTTAATATTATATTTAATTCAAAAATACTTGTACATGGATACGAACTCCTTATTGGAATGGATTTGAAATGAAATTATCTTCGGAATATTTTGATATTGGATTCCGTGATTATACGGACATTGTTGTGGGAATTTAGAAGATATTGATATCGTTATTCCAATACGATATCCGTTGGTTTCAGAATTTGATATTGAATATAAGCCGATATAATTTCTTTTTAGAGCCTTATTGTGACGACCCAAATTTCCGGTACCTTTTAGGCCGACCAAACAACACTAATCCAACCCAAATGATACTAGAAACCCAGATGCCAACAGAAAGAATTTAGAGGATGAGATAAGAAAGAAAGAAATTTTAGAATAGAAGAAATAGGATGAAGGAAACACAACACAATCAGAGTCTCAAATCGCAGCGGAACAAAATATAATATAGAAATAATCTTTATTTGAGAGCTTGAAAAAAATACTTACAACATCAGAGTACATCAATACACTTGGACAGTATAACAACCTTTCCTTATATACATCACACAGCGAAATATACTAGATAAAATCATTTGTCTGAACTGCTCCAGCATGCCTTCTGAGCTTCATATTTTCCAGTGACCTGAACCTGTACAACCCGGTCTAACCCAAGCATTACAAATACCGGGTCAGTTTGGTGAACAAGAGTGAGAAACCCACTAGGTTTATATAACATCCATGTTGATTTTAAAGTCAAAAATTCTTTTGAAAGAAAAGGATAATAGTTAGACCAGCCCACACATAAAAACGGATGGTTTTTACCTTACTATAACCCAAACATTTTGAAACCATATCTTATTCTGATATTATGATAGTGTCTAAATACAAATACATATCAATCTAGTGGAACGCTTGCATCTAACGCTCCACATATATAGTACACAATCAAAACCACGGGCACTTATTGGAGATTGGATTCTGACCGTGACAAGGTATGGAAGCACCTGCCGATAGTGTATCTCTAGAGGCGAATACACTGGATTCAACAAGAACGTCTTGCAACGCGACCCACGCATGAACGACCACTAATTTCTCTTGAGTGTATCGAATGTATATCACCAACGGTTGGGATCAGCAATCGTTTCTCAGAAAGGGACAACATCGATAGATTAAAGAATGAAAAGGAATTTCTCTAGATAGGTGGTTATACATCCTAATGGGAGTGACCCACATAGCCATGCTGCCTGCCCGATTTTTGTCATTTCCCGGTTGATGAGGCTTGAGGCTAAAATTTTCTTCTTTAGAACATCTGGCCACCATTCGCTTTGAATGCCATATCGTCAGATCCACCAAACCACTAATTGACGTCCACAAAAATATACTGGGTGTTAGCTAAGAGAAGGTGTCTTCTCTGCCACCAACCGGAATACATTAGTAAAAATCAACGTACGTGATCCTTTGAAAATACTTTGTTAGACATTCGCCCATACAAGTCATCCAGGAACAGGATGAACCGAAGGCACCCTCCTACTGCATCCAAAGGATCAGTAGCGAAAAGTCCTTGCAATCCGCAAAATCTCAACCACGTCCGAATCACGTTAGAATACCTCTGGTAGCTAGGCAGAGAATATTCAACAAGTAATCCTTCCGCTTATGAAGATCCACGGTCTTCAATGCTCCATCTCGACCGTCTTCTGACACCTTCAACGTTTATGTATTTATTATTTGGAATGGTTTTCGAATATAAATTCGATCGCGGTCTTTCCGAACCAATAATCGATTTGGCCAGATTTTGATAATCGGTGATTTAACAACCATCATCCATAGAAAAATAAAGTGGATCCATTGATTTAGTATACATCATCTCTTGGTCTTTTTAGTTAAACATTCACTTATATATCTTTCGACATTTGAAGTACGCCCCTTCACTTCTTATTCTCAAATCATTTTATTCAACTGTTCGTATTATAGTTTATAATATCCTTTATAAAAATATTAATTTAACTCCTACAACTTCCCTCGTTTCTAAACTAATATCACTCTTTGATAATCTTGAAGTCGTTACAAGCTGGGGTATTTTATTTACCTCTCAGACCTTGAATCGACAACTTCTTATCTTCGGATTAGATATAAGTTTATAAAGAAATCACATTCTAATAATTTTTCCAATACTTTTATTTACTATAGAATCCCATTTATAATCACTTTGTTTCAATTAACTCCATTTCATATCTAAAACATTTATCTCTTGATCTTATCGTTAGATTTTACTTTTACAATCAAATTCAATCCGCTTAAGCTCCCGTTCGAGTTCAACTCATAATCAATCTTGTTTAAACTTTCCTTTTTATAAAATTCTTTCCAAAGATCAATTTCTAACTCATATAAATATGAGAATACTTACTAAAAATCCTTTTTAATTGTAAACAAGGTTTTACTCAACAAATCCCCTTTAACACCATATCCATTTCAATCTGGTTCCTTTCAAACATTTTTCAATTTAAAGGTTACATTATCCTTTTTATACGATCGGGGCTCGATATATCAAAAAAACTTGATTTCATTTGAAAACACTATTATATTCATATCTTCTTTGAGACGACCCGAACTTCCCCGTGAAGGAAAGCACGGATAGAATTGAGGACAAGACAAAATAGAACGCATACAGAAGAACATTTCATTGTTATTACGACAATTCCATCAGATACAAGAATATACAGAGTATAAATGAATAAATTACATTCAACAAATATCAGAGATTACAATAAATTACATAGCAGCGGAAAAATAATACAAAGCACAACTGAAGGTGATATACGGATACAGAGCTTTCCGGATATCATTCCAGCTGTAAATCAGGACCCTGTGAATATAAATCTGCAAAACCGAAACTACTAGCTGCTAGTGTGGAAAATAGGGGCACCCAGAGTTTAGATTAAAACAATAAACTCCAGGTCAGTCATGTGACTGGTGTGAGAACTAAAACAGTTATTAATATTGGTTTTAAAGTTTGGTAAATCAAGGGACCACGCCGTATAACACGGAACGGGTTTCCTCCCAAGAATACCAGTGCATAGAACAAACAACGCAATGCTAAATAAAGAAAAATGAAGCTGTTATAAGACCCAGGTCCCATCACACAACGCAACGCAAGCCGGAGGATAGGGTTTTCCCTTATAACAGCCAAAGCATGCTTGATACGTTTAAAACACATTATTTGATACTATTATGAGTGTATAGTGTCAAAACAATTTCAATCATAAGTATCAATCATAGGCGGCATTGCTACCATCTACTATGTCGCCATACTAGGCTCTACAAATAAAACCGAAATACACGTATTGGAAATTTGATTCCATCATGAGTTGAGGCGAGGGGTAAGCTCCTCTCCGATTCGAGACACTCTAGCAAATGCCTCAGGACCCCACTATGATCCTTGGATCTTCAGGGCCGGTCCTCTCTTACTTTTGAGGATTAGTTATTCCTGAACACACGTTTCCCGGTCCTTACAGACCTATATCCGAGGCGCCTCGTATCCAACAACCACACAGGAGAAAAGTATATAAATGTCAGGGCTGGTAGGTCACTGACACCACCCTAGCTAGAAAGAAACGTCATGCTCTCCCTGCAGTCACTATCCCGTTTTTGACTCATACCGAGGTGTGAGGCTCGCGAATTCACGTTATACGCAAAGCTACGCCACACAGGCCGTGCTTTGATCATCATCCACAAGACTTTGCTTTTCAACAGAAGCCTTGATCAATTGCCACTTACGCGTGCCACATTGGCAATTCACTCCATGCGACTGATGTCCATCGATATACAACCTCTGAGCTCGTACGTCTCAGAGAAGGGCGTTAAGCAAGAGAATAAATTCTCCGCCGCCAAACAGATGTATATTTAATAGAGATCAATCAACACAGAATAAAATCCAATGTCAGACACATAATCCATTTACAAGTTCGTTCTGGGTCTGAACGAAACCGGTGGCACTTTCCTCGCATATCCATCCATCTCCAAGTACGTCCGGACGATCACCAACTGATTCCCTCATCCTGGGTGTACAGCCCAATCAAGATCATCAGTAATCACCCAAACGATGTGAAGACTTCCGGTCTTCAACCACCGTCTTCATCTTCGACATCTCGTCGAATCGGTTATTCAGAATGGGTATAAACCCGGCCTTTCTGAATAACCCACGTATATAATAAACGAATGTTATACAAACACAACAAACGCCTCATTCCAATTCAGAATATTATTTTATTCATAAAATCACATTCTTAGGGAAAGGTTCCCATTAATTTTATCTAAGATAAATTCTTCTAAATTTATTCTTTAATCTTCCTTTGGATATCATTTCAAACTAGTCGGGATTAGCGAACCACACCGAAGTAATTATTTATTTTATTTCCCAATCCCAACCTATATATCCCATGGAGCAAAACTGGTAATACTCCATATCTAACACCACGGCGTTATCGGTAAAATTAATTACCATTTCACGTTCAAATCTAATTAAAGATTTAACTATCACATTGGAGCAAAACTGGTGATACTCCACTCTCGATCACTTTTCAGATTTGATAATTTAAATTATCAATTCACTTTTTTTTTAATTAAAGATTCATTAAAACTCCACTTAGTTTTAATCTTCTCAGAAATCGATATCTTGCCTTTAACTGGGTTAAAGAACCAATGTCATTTAAAACACGATTCACGATAAACCCAAATCACATTTGATATTAAATACAAGGCTCTGAATAGAAAATATATCGGCTTATATTTAATATCAAATTCTGAAACCAACATATATCGTATTGGAAATAACGATATAAAATATATCTTTCAAATTCCCATAACAATATCTGTATAGTCACGAAATCCAACATCGAAATATCCCGAAGATAATTTCGATTCAACTCCAGTCCAATCCTCGTATTGGGAATATTGATTATTTTTAAAATCACTTTTAAATTCAATTTATTTATTTCAAAAAAATAAATTGATTTTAATTCTAGTTCTAAACTAGTTCATTTCGATAAAAATCTATTTTTATCTTTTCAAATATGGAGTTTTTCATCCTAGTTCTTTTCAATTTGCATATTATGATTTTACACAAATTATCAATATTTTTAATAATTTTATCCAAGCCCGTACAGTCGATTTCCAACAACGGCCATCGAACTGCACTTACAGTGACCTTTTCTGAAATTGATTTGGACATAATTCCAAATCCAACCGTTAGATTTCAAATTTCAAATATCCATTGGAAAGCTATTTTCGATACGAACCCAACGGTTCCGGTTTTAGGAGAATCCGACGGTCGGATCTCCCGCAACGTCGATTCGAAGTCAAAGGTCGAAATTCACGAACTGCCGCGGCGCATTCAATTCAGGCCATTATATATATATAATATATATTATATATATTTCGTCGATTCCCTTTTTAAAACATATTTTATAAATCGTTTTAAATTCGTTTTCAAAACCATTTCAACGCTACATTCAATTTCAAATCGATTTGATTTCAATTCAATTCGAATTCATTTCAAATTTTATTTAATTTGAATTCAAATTCGTTTCAATTCAATTCAAATTCTAATTCTTTTCAATTCAATTCAATTTGAATTTACCTTCTATTTGATTCAATTCGAATTCGTTTCAGGTTGATTTCAATTCAATTTCAGTTCGTTTTAAATTCCATTCAAGACGATTTCAATTCGTTTTAATTCAATTGAATTTAATTCAATTTGAATTCATTTCTATTTTATTTGAATTCAAATTCACTTTCTATTCAATTCGATTCGAATTCATTTCAAATTGATTCAATAAAATTTCAATTTGAATTTTAATCTAATTCAATTTGAATTTCCTTTCAAAATATTAAATTTTGAAATCACTTTTCAATATCCATTATAAAACGAATAAAATCGATATAAACATCGTTCGCGTTAAAATAACGCATCTCTAATCAACACGGCTTTATATTTCAATAATTCGTTATTCTATTCAACAAATGAATATTTATTCTATTCAACACATGAATATATATTTCTTTCAACACACGACTAATCTCAACACATGATTACTGTCAACACATCACTATTTTCGTTATGTAAAATATTTTATAAAACTATGGTATCTATCGTTTGATTTTTTTTAATTAGACTTCTACTGGGAAGTAGTTCTAATTTTAAATATGATAAAGATGTAATTTTTATTATTTAAAATATTTTACTCAACACATGAATATTTTCAACACATGAACATCGTCAACACATGACTATTTTTATATTCAACACATGAATTTTCTTTTATAACATTCATTATTTTCCCGATTGGAATGAGGCCCAATCAATCACCATATAATGTTAATTATATGGATTCCATACAACACATGTATATAATAGCATTGAAAATTAATCAACCATCAACCAAAGTGCACTACACTGTATAAGCATCAAATATAAATATCTAACGCTTATAACAGCCTGTCAATCAATCGATCAACATATTTAATCAATCAGGATGAGTGAACTTCAAATTCATCCCAACACCCGTGTGGGGTTTCAAACAATCAAACACAGATTTTAGTTGTGCAGTTGGGCGATGTGTAAAATTTATCGACCCAATCAATGTCAGTCAAATCAGCGTACATAAACAAACCGTCCGGTTTGTAAATGAATATTTTATTTATTCACTTTCACGTTAAAAAATTATATTTTTAACGATAATATATTTTATTTTAACACATGAATTTCTATTCATTTCATTTATCAAATAAAATTATATCTTTATTTTTCTAACTTATTTTAGAAAATTTCGGCGGCATAACGGCACGATACTAGAAACGGGACGAGGCCTAGCCTTATCCCCGGTCTAGTGAAGGCCCACGCCATTCACACATCAATCAAATCAATTTTATTTCACCAAACAATTCAATTCAAACCAAATAATCTAACCAACTACACAACCAAACAATTTCACAAACAAGCCATCCATGGTCTGTGGATGACGGGTGTCGGGTGCTACTAAGCACCGTCTGCATCCTAGTATATATATATAACTAGAAAAAGAGAATTTAGAGTGAGAAGTTCTCACCGATAGCTATCTAACTTCACGACACTCCTTTTATAGAAATCTTCATCGTTATCGCATCTTCGTTGCCCGTTGCCACTACATATATAAAAATCACATTTTTACTTGTTCACTTTCAATTTAAAAAAAATCATATTTTTATAATCACTTCATATATTTAAAAATCGAATTTTTACTATGCTATTCAATATATAAAAAAACAAATTTTCCTACGCTACTAAATAGATAAAAAATTCTATTTTTACAACGATGTTATATAGATAAAAATTCCATTTTTATCCTGCTATTCTTCATATAAAGATTTCTCCCTTACAAAAATATAGATTTCGCCTTTTCAAAAATAAAGATTTCGCCTTTTCAAAAATAAAGATTTCGCCTTTATAAAAATAAAGATTTCGCCTTTATAAAAATAAAGATTTCGCCTTTTCAAAAATAAAGATTTCGCCTTTATAAAAATAAAGATTTCGCCTTTATAAAAATAAAGATTTCGCCTTTACAAAAATAAAGATTTCGCCTTTTCAAAAATAAAGATTTCGCCTTTCAAAAATATAGATTTCATCATTATAAAAATCACCACTTTATTTCAACGTATATAAAATAAAAATCAGATTTTTATTTCGCTACATATACAAAGAGGATATTTTTATATTCTCTATCTCATAAAGATTACATTTTTATAGTTCCTACTATGTAAAAGACATATTTTTAACCCACTACATATGTAAAAATCTCACCTTTCTCCATTTAAAAATATCGTCTTTCTTCCTTTAAAAATCTAATCTTTTCTATTTTAAAAATCACGTCTTTTCTTTACCATTCAAACAATAAAGATCCAATTTTTATCGGCCATTTATATGAATAAAAATCTAATTCATTTACTGATTTTAAATAACCTAATAAATTTATGATAAAACAAATAAATAAATAAAATGGACTTACTGTATTCAGCGGAAAAGGAGGGGAGGAGGGGGGGGGTCCACTGTCAATCTTTGATGCCAAAGGGGGCAGCGCAGGAGGCAGATTCCGGTGTCGAGGTGGTGGGTCGGAGGCGAGGTAGATGGGGGCGGCTTGGAAAGTGGGCGTCGCGACTGGAAATGGGGCTCGGGCTTCTCGGGGGGGGGGGGGGGCGGGGGGGTGCGGTTTGAACGGAGCAGGGCTGGAGGAGGAGGGGCGCCGCGAGGTGGAGGGTCTGGCCTGAGGAGGTGGCGCCAGAGGCGCGACGCCTCTGGTGGGCGGCGGTGGAGAGTCGCGCCCCCCGTTCTCCCTTCTTTCTTTTTTTACTTTACTGAATCGATTTGAAGAAAATTAACGGGGGGGGGGGGGGGGTTAAAGAGATAAGGGTTTTATTTTTTATTATTTAATTAATTTATTTTTCACCAAAAAGCAACTTTTATTTTCGACCTCTAAACGAGGCCTACCGCCTGTCGTCCATAGCATTTTACCCATATTCCGAACACAATGGGATATGTATCGTCAGCTGATTCGGCTGTTTCGATTAGTTTCCATCAAATTTACAATTAAATAATTATATTGAATTTTAAACGTACATTTCAATTTACCGGGGTCACATACTAATTCTAAAAATCCCTGAAAAATATTTTCTAGCTTCGTATTGACAATACGGTCCTAACAAAACTAGTTTCGTCGAATTCTGAGACCGTTAGAAAAATGGCCAATTTCCAGTCGATTAAAATCAATTGAAACTGGTCAAACGCGTTTTCCTTTGCCACGCTCACATATTGATTCGAGAAATTATGAAATTTGAAACCTAGCAATAATTTGACATCACGGACCCAACAAAAGTGGTTTCGTCGAAATCCGAGGTCATTTGCAAAATGTCCATTTTTAAGGGCCTGAATTCCATAGCGACTATTCATAATTTTCAACTGCACGTATCTTTTGATTCCTGCTATGAAATCTTGATTTTTCTGGTTTGTTGGAAAGATATTCTCAAATAGATCCTATTGTTTTTGGTTTCACTAAAATCCGGATTGTTTTGCACCCGGTACATTCATTTGAAGTTTGAAATCGAATTATCGAACTACCGCTCCATTTTCAATTCTATTTATAATTATATATAATTATTTATATTCTAACGATGACGTATATAATATATACGTCGAATTCCATTCAAAATAAATTTCTCGTCGAAATTATTTAAAATAATTCATTTTAAATATTCAAAATTCGCTATAATTGCCAAAATAAAAATTTTAAACTGGCCCAGATTTTCGGGTTGTTACATTCTCTCCCACTTAAAACTTTTCGTCCCCGAAAAGGAACAAGGTCGAAAGTGGTTTGATCAATCAGCTCTACGTTCGATCTGGCTTCCATTCTCCAACTTTTCAGTTTCTGAGAATTTTCAAAAATTTCAAAAACACCCGGAATTTTCGAAAAATTTCGCCATAACCTCCCCTGCACCGGGAGCCACAGGAAAATCCCGAAATTGCCATATAGGCCTTCTGATCTCAAAAAGAAAAAGCCAAGCGGCTAGCCAATAGGCTCATAAAATCATCGTCACCCAAACAAAACAGTAAATTATAGTAAACATGTACCTATTTGTCGGGCAAACAAATTTTATTCTCTGCTCTAGCCTCCTTGCTATGACCTGTTCAATGTAAGTATATGCATATGCAAGCAAAAGCAACCAATTTTCCATACAATTCAATATTCGGTTCAATTAGGCTAAATGGTTCAAAATTAGCAAACAAATAAACAAACAACACAAACATCAATCAATTAGTGAATTAGAGTTTCAAATTCATAATTTTGATACATATACAGAAAATCATGTTTTTGATGCCAATTCACAACAATGTGTTCTAGCTATATAAGTTTTGGTTCTCACACCAGCCTAATGGAAATATATAGAAATCACACCTTCGAAACTCGAATATAAATACTGATGATGTGGCCACATCATCAGAATTATCCCCGGGTGTCTAGAATGTGATTCTATATCTATCTAGTATATTAAAACTTCGACTATACGTTCATGACGCGTATACGCGAAATCTATATATACTCGATTGTCCAAATTCAAAATAAATAAATAATCAAATACGTGTAAAACGATTTAAATTTTCAAAACAAAATTGTTTTCATTTGAAAAATATACTCTTCACACTCGTTCTAGGATACTACTGATCCTATCTCTAACGAGTCATTCTAATTGGATATTACTAATCCAATATCTGATGAATTCTTTCGTATGGTTCTAATGTGTCTTGTTCTCGAGCTCTGTAAACCAAAGCTCTGATACCAAACTGAGACGACCCGAACTTCCCCGTGAAGGAAAGCACTGATAGAATTGAGGACAAGACAAAATAGAACGCATACAGAAGAACATTTCATTGTTATTGCGACAATTCCATCAG
The DNA here is from genome assembly GCA_030737875.1 of Allium sativum. Lineage (NCBI taxonomy): Eukaryota > Viridiplantae > Streptophyta > Magnoliopsida > Asparagales > Amaryllidaceae > Allium > Allium sativum. The sequence continues at coordinate 463,888,809 of CM060922.1, forward strand.
ATACAAGAATATACAGAGTATAAATGAATAAATTACATTCAACAAATATCAGAGATTACAATAAATTACATAGCAGTGGAAAAATAATACAAAGCACAATTGAAGGTGATACAGAGCTTTCCGGATATCATTCCAGCTGTAAATCAGGACCCTGTGAATATAAATCTGCAAAACCGAAACTACTAGCTGCCCGTGTGGAAAATAGGGGCACCCAGAGTTTAGGTTAAAACAATAAACTCCAGGTCAGTCATGTGACTGGTGTGAGAACTAAAACAGTTATTAATATTGGTTTTAAAGTTTGGTAAATCAAGGGACCACGCCGTATAACACGTAACGGGTTTCCTCCCAAGAATACCAGTGCATAGAACAAACAGCGCAATGCTAAATAAAGAAAAATGAAGCTGTTATAAGACCCAGGTCCCATCACACAATGCAACGCAAGCCGGAGGATAGGGTTTTCCCTTATAACAGCAAAAGCATGCTTGATACGTTTAAAACACATTATTTGATACTATTATGAGTGTATAGTGTCAAAACAATTTCAATCATAAGTATCAATCATAGGCGGCATAGCTACCATCTACTATGTCGCCATACTAGGCTCTACAAATAAAACCGAAATACACGTATTGGAAATTGGATTCCATCATGAGTCGAGGCAAGGGGCAAGCTCCTCTCCGATTCGAGACACTCTAGCAAATGCCTCAGGACCCCGCTATGATCCTTGGATCTTCAGGGCCGGTCCTCTCTTACTTTTGAGGATTAGTTATTCCTGAACACACGTTTCCCGGTCCTTACAGACCTATATCCGAGGCTCCTCGTATCCAACAACCACACAGGTGAAAAGTATATAAATGTCAGGGCTGGTAGGTCACTGACACCACCCTAGCTAGAAAGAAATGTCGTGCTCTCCCTGCAGTCACTATCCCGTTTTTGACTCATACCGAGGTGTGAGGCTCGCGAATTCACGTTATACACAAAGCTACGCCACACAGGCCATGCTTTGATCATCAACCACAAGACTTTGCTTTTCAACAGAAGCCTTAATCAATTGCCACTTATGCGTGCCACATTGGCAATTCACTCCATGCGACTGATGTCCATCGATATACAACCTCTGAGCACGTACGTCTCAGAGAAGGGCGTTAAGCAAGAGAATAAATTCTCCGCCGCCAAACAGATGTATATTTAATAGAGATCAATCAACACAGAATAAAATCCAATGTCAGACACACAATCCATTTACAAGTTCGTTCTGGGTCTGAACGAAACCGGAGGCACTTTCCTCGCATATCCATCCATCTCCCAGTACGTCTGGACGATCACCAACTGATTCCCTCATCCTGGGTGTACAGCCCAATCAAGATCATCAGTAATCACCCAAATGATGTGAAGACTTCCGGTCTTCAACCACCATCTTCATCTTCGACATCTCTTCGAATCGTTTATTCAGAATGGGTATAAACCCGGCCTTTCTGAATAACCCACGTATATAATAAACGAATGTTATACAAACACAACAAACGCCTCATTCAAATTCAGAATATTATTTTATTCATAAAATCACATTCTTAGGGAAAGGTTCCCATTAATTTTATCCAAGATAAATTCTTCTAAATTTATTCTTTAATCTTCCTTTGGATATCATTTCAAACTAGTCGGGATTAGCTAACCACACCGAAGTAATTATTTATTTTATTTCCCAATCCCAACCTATATATCCCATGGAGCAAAACTGGTAATACTCCATATCTAACACCACGGCGTTATCGGTAAAATTAATTACCATTTCACGTTCAAATCTAATTAAAGATTTTACTATCGCTTTGGAGCAAAACTGGTGATACTCCACTCTCGATCACTTTTCAGATTTGATAATTTAAATTATCAATTCACTTTTTTTTTAATTAAAGATTCATTAAAACTCCACTTAGTTTTAATCTTCTCAGAAATCGATATCTTGCCTTTAACTGGGTTAAAGAACCAATGTCATTTAAAACACGATTCACGATAAACCCAAATCACATTTGATATTAAATACAAGGCTCTGAATAGAAAATATATCGGCTTATATTCAATATCAAATTCTGAAACCAACATATATCGTATTGGAAATAGCGATATAAAATATATCTTTCAAATTCCCATAACAATATCTGTATAGTCACGAAATCCAACATCGAAATATCCCGAAGATAATTTCGATTCAACTCCAGTCCAATCCTCGTATTGGGAATATTGATTATTTTTAAAATCACTTTCAAATTCAATTTATTTATTTCAAAAAAATAAATTGATTTTAATTCTAGTTCTAAACTAGTTCATTTCGATAAAAATCTATTTTTATCTTTTCAAATATGGAGTTTTTCATCCCAGTTCTTTTCAATTCGCATATTATGATTTTACACAAATTATCAATATTTTTAATAATTTTATCCAGGCCCGTACAGTCGATTTCCAACAACGGCCATCGAACTGCACTTACAGCAACCTTTTCTGAAATTGATTTGGACATAATTCCAAATCCAACCGTTAGATTTCAAATTTCAAATATCCATTGGAAAGCTATTTTCGATACGAACCCAACGGTTCCAGTTTTAGGAGAATCCAACGGTCGGATCTCCCGCAACGTCAATTCGAAGTCAAAGGACGAAATTCACGAACTGCCGCGGCGCGGCGCGTTCTATTCAGGCCATTATATATATATAATATATATTATATATATTTCGTCGATTCCCTTTTTAAAACGTATTTTATAAATCGTTTTAAATTCGTTTTCAAAACCATTTCAACGCTACATTCAATTTCAAATCGATTTGATTTCAATTCAATTCGAATTCATTTCAAATTTTATTTAATTTGAATTCAAGTTCGTTTCAATTCAATTCAAATTCTAATTCGTTTCAATTCAATTCAATTTGAATTTACCTTCTATTTGATTCAATTCGAATTCGTTTCAGGTTGATTTCAATTCAATTTCAGTTCGTTTTAAATTCTATTCAAGACGATTTCAATTCGTTTTAATTCAATTCAATTTAATTCAATTTGAATTCATTTCTATTTTATTTGAATTCAAATTCACTTTCTATTCAATTCGAATCGAATTCATTTTCTATTCGATTCGAATTCATTTCAAATTGATTCAATAAAATTTCAATTTGAATTTTAATCTAATTCAATTTGAATTTCCTTTCAAAATATTAAATTTTAAAATCACTTTTCAATATTCATTATAAAACGAATAAAATCGATATAAACATCGTTCACGTCAAAATAACGCATCTCTAATCAATACGGCTTTATATTTCAAAAATTCGTTATTCTATTCAACAAATGAATATTTATTCTATTCAACACGTGAATATATATTTCTTTCAACACATGACTAATCTCAACACATGAGTACTGTCAACACATCACTATTTTCGTTATGTAAAATATTTTATAAAACTATGGTATCTATCGTTTGATTTTTTTAATTAGACTTCTACTGGGAAGTAGTTCTAATTTTAAATATGATAAAGATGTAATTTTTATTATTTAAAATATTTTACTCAACACACGAATATTTTCAACACATGAACATCGTCAACACATGACTATTTTTATATTCAACACATGAATTTTCTTTTATAACATTCATTATTTTCCCGATTGGAATGAGGCCCAATCAATCACCATATAATGTTAATTATATGTATTCCATATAACACATGTATATAATAGCATTGAAAAATAATCAACCATCAACCAAAGTGCACTACACTGTATAAGCATCAAATATAAATATCTAACGCTTATAATAGCCTGTCAATCAATCGATCAACATATTTAATCAATCAGGATGAGTGAACTTCAAATTCATCCCAACACCCGTGTGGGGTTTCAAACAATCAAACACAGATTTTAGTTGTGCAGTTGGGCGATGTGTAAAATTTATCGACCCAATCAATGTCAGTCAAATCAGTGTACATAAACAAACCGTCCGGTTTGTAAATGAATATTTTATTTATTCACTTTCACGTTAAAAAATTATATTTTTAACGATAATATATTTTATTTTAACACATGAATTTCTATTCATTTCATTTATCAAATAAAATGATATCTTTATTTTTCTAACTTATTTTAGAAAATTTCGGCGGCATAACGGCACGATACTAGAAACGGGACGAGGCCTAGCCTTATCCCCGGTCTAGTGAAGGCCCACCCCATTCACACATCAATCAAATCAATTTTATTTCACCAAACAATTCAATTCAAACCAAATAATCTAACCAACTACACAACCAAACAATTTCACAAACAAGCCATCCATGGTCTGTGGATGATGGGTGTCGGGTGCTACTAAGCACCGTCTGCATCCTAGTATATATATAACTAGAAAAAGAGAATTTAGAGTGAGAAGTTCTCACCGATAGCTATCCAACTTCACGACACTCCTTTTATAGAAATCTTCATCGTTATCGCATCTTCGTTGCCCGTAGCCACTACATATATAAAAATCACATTTTTACATGTTCACTTTCAATTTAAAAAAATCATATTTTTATAATCACTTCATATATTTAAAAATCGATTTTTTACTATGCTATTCAATATATAAAAAAAACGAATTTTCCTACGCTACTAAATAGATAAAAATTCTATTTTTACAACGATGTTATATAGATAAAAATTCCATTTTCATCCTGCTATTCTTCATATAAAGATTTCGCCCTTACAAAAATATAGATTTCGCCTTTTCAAAAATAAAGATTTCGCCTTTTCAAAAATAAAGATTTCGCCTTTATAAAAATAAAGATTTCGCCTTTATAAAAATAAAGATTTCGCATTTTCAAAAATAAAGATATCGCCTTTATAAAAATAAAGATTTCGCCTTTATAAAAATAAAGATTTCGCCTTTATAAAAATAAAGATTTCGCCTTTACAAATATAAAGATTTCGCCTTTTCAAAAATAAAGATTTCGCCTTTCAAAAATATAGATTTCATCATTATAAAAATCACCACTTTATTTCAACGTATATAAAATAAAAATCATATTTTTATTTCGCTACATATACAAAGAGGATATTTTTATATTCTCTATCTCATAAAGATTACATTTTTATAGTTCCTACTATGTAAAAGTCATATTTTTAACCCACTACATATGTAAAAATCTCACCATTCTCCATTTAAAAATATCGTCTTTCTTCCTTTAAAAATCTAATCTTTTCTATTTTAAAAATCACGTCTTTTCTTTACCATTCAAACAATAAAGATCCAATTTTTATCGGCCATTTATATGAATAAAAATCTAATTCATTTACTGATTTTAAATAACCTAATAACTTTATGATAAAACAAATAAATAAATAAATAAAATGGACTTACTGTATTCAGCGGAAAAGGAGGGGAGGAGGGGGGGTCCACTATCAATCTTCGATGCCAAAGGGGGCGGCGCAGGAGGCGGATTCCGGTGTCGAGGTGGTGGGTCGACGGAGGCGAGGTAGATGGGGGCGGCTTGGAAAGCGGGCGTCGCGATGGAGATGGGGCTCGGGCTTCTCGGGGGGGGGGGTGCGGTTTGAACGGAGCAGGGCTGGAGGAGGAGGGGCGCCGCGAGGTGGAGGGTCTGGCCTGGGGAGGTGGCGCCAGAGGCGCGACGCCTCTGGTGGGCGGCGGTGGCGAGTCGCGCCCCCCGTTCTCCCTTTTTTTTTTTACTTTACTGAATCAATTTGAAGAAAATTAACGGGGGGGGGGGGGTTAAAGAGATAAGGGTTTTATTTTTTTATTATTTAATTAATTTATTTTTCACCAAAAAACAACTTTTATTTTCGACCTCTAAACGTGAGACGACCCGAAATCCCGTTCTCACGGAAACAGGGTTATCTTTGGAATATAACACAGAAACAGATAATAGCAGAACAGAATTAAATACACCAGATAAGGAACAACAAAATATACTGGATAAAAGTAATCATCAGAGTTACACAGTATACAAGATCTTACTTAGTACAAATACAGTTCAGCTATACATAAATGTCTACAGCGGAAATAAACAAAATGTGTACAATAGGAGCTGAACAGCATAAAAAGAAAATAAATGATAGAATCCATCTTCAGCTCCAGCTATCCAGAAAAAGAACCAGCTAAACCTGAATACAAGGCTGCCCGTGTAGAAAAAGGGGCACCCGAGTTTGAAAGTGAAACAAACTACGAGTCAGTCATGGGACTGGTATGAGAAGTCTACTCAACACATATATATAATTTGGCTAATCACAGGACCATGCCACTTTCGTGGAACGGGTTTACTCCATTGGATTGCCAGTGCTTTAAAACAAATCTTTCTTTTAAACATCGCTATGCTTTTTATAAAAATGAAGCCATTATAAGACTCAGTTCCCATCACACAATGCAACGCAAACCGGAGGATAGAGTTTTACCTTATAATGGCCAAAATATGATTGATACGAATAAAACAAAGGCAATTGATATTATTGCTAGTGTTAATATGTTTTGAAAACAATTTCAAATCATAACTATCAATCATAGACGGCATGGGTACCATATATCATGTCGCCATATATATATACAATCAAAATCGCACGATGTCGTATTTGGAAATTGGATTTCCGTCATGAACCAAGGCAAAAGATAGTCCTTACCGAATTCGTGACTCTCTAGCCCGAGCCACAGGATCAGAACGCATCAACCCTTTAGATCGTCAGGGCCGGTCCACCGATGTGGATTATTATGCCTGAACAATACGTTTCCCCGCCCTTTGGGGCGTAAACGAGCCAACGAATGACTCCATCGGACCCGGATCGTCCGATCAAACCGAGGCGCCTCGCAACAGCAACAACCACATAGGTGAAAAGTATATAAATGTCAGGGCTGGTAGGTCACTGACACCACCCTAGCTAGAAAGAAACGCATGCCCTCCCTGAGGTCCTTCTCCCGTTTTAGGTTCATACCGGGGTGTGAGGCTCGCGAATTCACGTTATACACAAAGCTACGCCACACAGGCGGTGCTTTGATCATCACCACAAGACTTTGCTTTTCAACAGAAGCCCTGATCACTGCACCTTAGCATGCCACACAGGCAATTCATGCCATGCGACTGATGTCCATCGATATTCAACCTCTGAGCTCGTGCGTCTCAGAGAAGGGCGTTAAGCAAAAGAATAAATTCTCCGCCGCCAGACAGATGTATATTTAACAGAAATCAATCAACACAGAATAAACTCCAATGTCTAACACACAGTCCATTTACAAGTCCGTTCTGGGTCTGAACGAAACCGGAGGCACTAAATACCTCGCAAACCCATCGATCACCACTTACGTCTGGACGATCACCACTCATTATCCATATTTCGGGATGCCTCCCAATCAGGACCTCGGTTACCATCCAAACGAGGTGAAGATCTCCGGTCTTCGACCGTCGTCTTCATCTTCGAATTTCAATCGTAGGTCAATTATTTGAAATGAGAATTAACTCGGCCTTTTCAAATAATTCACGTATATTTACAATTTCAATTCAATTTATTTCAATGGTTAAATTATTCGACAACACCAATTGTGTTCTTTAATGTAATTTTCACACCAAACACATTCAACCATCAAAAGCCACATAAATCAAGCAAATTCAGTTTATTTCCATTCCATATCGCTTATGATATTTTATAACTATTTATCGCTATTTTTATTTATTTTAAAATAGCCAATTTATTCGAAACGACGCTTCGGGCCATAACGCGGCCGTGGCGCTGTTTTTCTTCAGATTTGATTTACACATATCTGAAAATCTAACCGTTGGATCTTCACAAAATTTACATCATTAGAAAGGTCTTTTCAAAACGAATCCAACGGTTCCAGTTTCGGGAAAATCCGACGGTCGGATCTCCTGGTACAATCGTTTGAATTTTCGATTTCAAATTACGAACTGCAGCGTCGTTATTCGATTAAATATATAATTATATTTATATATATATATAAATATAATCGCTTCTGGCGCTGTTTTTCTTCAGATTTGAATTAAACATTCCAGACAATCCAACCGTTGGATTTTTTGCAAGGTTGGTGCCGTTGGGAAGATATTTCCAAGGCGAACCCGACGGTTGAGGTTTCGGGAAAATCCAATGGTCGGATTTCCCGCACTAGTCGTTTGAAATCACGGTTTCAAAATACGAACTGCACGGCCTCGTTTCATTTTAATTTTATTTATATTTATATATTTATATGAATATAGGTCGTTCAATGATTTCAATATCGTTTTCACTTCAAATATTTCACTAACGCCTTAAATTTTTGGAAAATTTCGCCATAACCTCCCCTGCACCGGGAGCATCGGGAAATCGCAAATAGCTTTCCCGGTCCTTCTAATCTCAAAAAGAAAAAGAAAAAGCCAAGCGGCTAGCCAACAGGCTCATAAAATCATCACCCAAACAAAACAGTAAATGTGTACCTATTTGTCGGGCACAAAATTTTATTCCTCTTCTCTAGCCGCTTTGCTATAACCTGTTCAATGAATATGAATGTACATATATATACAGTTCTTATCATTTATCATTTTCTATTCAACTTCATATTTGGTTTCTATTTGGTTTAAAAACACCATTCATTCTAATGTTACATAAATAGGTGCAAATCATTTCATTAGCTAATTAATGAATATTTCAACTCATATATGTTTATTTTGAACAAGTGGCTATTTTTAACACTTCACATTTCAACGATTTATGCATACAATAAAAATGTGATTTTTATTGTAAAACAATTCATTTCAAAACACTATTTTTCTATATATTTCATATAGTCGATAAAAGGTGATTTTTTTTATTATCAAACAATTTATTTCAAAATATGAATACCATTCAACACATGAATTTCTAATCAACGAATGAATATCAATTCAACACATGAATGTTTTCTATAGTTTCTATATATAGATAAAAATGTGATTTTTATTATCAAACAATTTATTTCAAAATATGAATACCATTCAACACCTGAATTTCTAATCAACGAATGAATATCAATTCAACACATGAATGTTTTTTATAGTTTCCATATATAGATAAAAATGTGATTTTTATTATCAAACAATTTATTTCAAAATATGAATACCATTCAACACATGAATTTCTAATCAACGAATGAATATCAATTCAACACATGAATGTTTTCTATAGTTTCTATATATAGATAAAAATGTGATTTTTATTATCAAACAATTTATTTCAAAATATGAATACCATTCAACACATGAATTTCTAATCAACGAATGAATATCAATTCAACACATGAATGTTTTCTATAGTTTCTATATATAGATAAAAATGTGATTTTTATTATCAAACAATTTATTTCAAAATATGAATACCATTCAACACATGAATTTCTAATCAACGAATGAATATCAATTCAACACATGAATGTTTTCTATAGTTTTTATCTATAGATAAAAGGTGATTTTTACATTTTAAAACGCGAATACCATTCAACACATGAATTTCTAATCAACGAATGAATATCAATTCAACACATGAAGGTTTTCTATTCAATGAATAAATATAGTTTAAGCATATGAAAATAATTCAAACACACGAATATTATTCAAAATTTCGGCAGCATAACGGCAGGGTAGTTAAAACCGGGACCGTCCCTAGTACGGCTCCTCGCTCTACCTTAAAACCTCGCGGTTTTTGACAATGGGGATCATGCATCTAGTTCGCACGCAGGCGGCATGTATATATTTATTTCATTTCCACAAACTAATCCTATGTGGTTTCAACCAAATATTTTCCAATCACAAACGGGTATTTTTCAACCACAATCAAATCAATATCAACCACAAACAATCCCAAACAACCATTCGCTATCAATCAATTTTCACAACAATTTCAACCAATAAATATCGTCCATGGTTTGTGGACGAGGGGCGTAGATATATATATATATATATTATATAGCAATTCACTTTTATTTCAACACATATATATATAGAAAGAGAAATTGAAGAGTGAGAAATTATCACACATTTATAATTTTTAAATCAGAAATCTCACCAATAGCTATCCAACTACGACTCTTCCTTTATAGAAATCTTCGCCAATCTCGCCTTTTTGTCGCTTTCGCCCGTATTCTCTACATATGTAAAAATCGAATCTTTACTATGTTATTCAATATATAAAAATCGAATTTTGACTTCGCTATTCAATATATAAAGATCATATTTTTATTATTCCTATGATGTAAAAATTATATTTTTATTACTTTAAAAAATATAAAAATCATCTCTTACTTCTTCTACTCAATAAAAATTCCGTCTTTTCTATTTTAAAAATATGATCTTTTCTATTCTAAAAAATCTGATCTTTCTATCCCAGTTCAAACATTTTCCTTTTAAAGTTCGAATCTTTTTCTTTTAAAAGTTTAAATCTTTTTCTTTTTAAAATTCAAACCTTTTTCTTTTTAAAATTCAAATCCTTTTCTTTTTATATCCTTAAAAAAACTCAGTATTCTTTTTCCAAAAATCAGAATTTCCCTTTTTCTAAAAATCAGTTTTAAATCCTTTTAAAAATCAGTTTTAAATCCTTTTAAAAATCAGTTTTAAATCCTTTTTTAAAAATCAGTTTTAAATTCTTTTTAAAAAATATCAGTTTTTAAATCCTTTTAAAAATCAGTTTTAAATCCTTTTAAAAATCAGTTTTAAATCCTTTTTTAAAAATCAGTTTTAAATCCTTTTTAAAAAATCAGTTTTAAATTCTTTTTTAAAAATCAGTTTTAAATTCTTTTTTGAAAATCAGTTTTAAATTCTTTTTAAAAAATATCAGTTTTTAAATCCTTTTTAAAAATGTCTGTTTAAACCCTTTTAAACAAATCAGTATTCTTTTAAAAATCAGTTATTTTCAGAATTAAAAATAAAAATAAAATAAAATCAACTTACTTTAATCAGCTACGAAGGGGGGGGCGTCGTCAAAGTCGGCGGCAGGAGGAGGAGCAGGCGAAGCGGAGGGGTCTCGAACGGGGGGGCTCGCGAATTGGTGTCGCGATGCTTCAGGGGGGGGGTCGCTGGAGGGAACGAGTGTCGGAGGAGGGGGGAATCGTGGAAGGGACGGTTGGCACGGGGAAGAGGGCGGAGCTTCGGTGGAGGCGGCGGCTGCTGCTGCTCCGTTCTTCTTCTTTTCTCTTTTTTTTTTCTGATTAATGAAATCGGGGGGGGGGGGGGCAGAAAGAAAGATAAAGGGAGGGAATTAAATTTTTTTCTTATTATTTAATTATTTAATTTTGCAAAAAGTTGACTTTTACATACGACCTCTAAACGAGGCCCACCGCCTGTCGTCCATAGCGTTTAACCCCCATTCCGAACACAATGGGATATGTATCGCAAGCTGATTTGATCGTTACAATCAGTTTCCGTTGAATTTACATTTAAATCACTATATTGAATTTTAACGTACATTTCAAATTACCGGGGTCACATACTAACTCTAAAAATTCCAGAAAAATACTTTCTAGCTTCGTATTGACGATACGGTCCTAACAAAACTAGTTTCGTCGAATTCTGAGACCGTTTGAAAAATGGCCAATTTCCAGTCGATTAAAATCAACTAAAACCGGTCAAACGCGTTTTCCTTTGCCACGCTCACATATTGATTCGAAAAATTATGAAATTTGAAACCTTGCAATAACTTCACATCCCGGACCCAACAAAAGTGGTTTCGTCGAAATCCGAGGTCGTTTGCAAAATGTCCATTTTTAAGGGTCTGAATTCCATAGCGACTATTCCGAATTTTTAACTGGACATATCTTTTGATTCCCGCTATGAAATTTCGATTGGTCGGATTCGTTGGAAAGGTATTCACTAACAAATTTAAATATTTTTGGTTTCACTAAAATCCGGATTGTTTTTCACCCGGTACAGTCCGACAAAGTTTGAATTCAATTTTTGGAAACTACAGCGCCCTTTCAGGCCTTATTTATAATTATAATTAATTATACTCGTTTTCAATTGTCGATTCAAACTCAGTTTTCATCGCCATTATTGAAAATATTTATTTTAAATATTTAAAATCCATTATTTTAGCCAATTTAAAATTTTTAAATTGGTTCAGATTTTCTGGGTCGTTACAATCTCCCCCACTTAAAACTTTTCGTCCCCGAAAAGGAACAAAGTCGAAAGTGGTTTGATAAATCTACAATCCCACCATACCACAACCAATTTGTTTTTAACCTTCAAAAATATACTAATCAAATCCTATACCCTTTTAAAAAATCATTCAGACTATATAATTAAAAGTGCACATCTATGAAAAGAAAATAACAATCGAGTAGAGAATTGAATGGTAGTGCAAAGTAGGGTAAATGTACCTTGCACCGGAATCAATCAGAGATATCTACTCGGCATCTAGGATAAGCTTTCTGAATGCTCTCCTCAGTTTCCCAAGTACAATCTCGTGGATCTCCACTCCATTGCACTTTGACTAAGTGAACCTTCTTGTTTCTCAGCTCTTTGGTTTCTTTGCCGATGATCTTTAGCGGCTCTCGCCTCACAGCTAATTCTGGAGTAATTTCAATGTCCTGTTGAGCTGCTTCTTCCACGATCAAGTCTGGATCATGAACGTGCTTTCGAAGTTGAGATATGTGAAATACATCATGCACTCCAGGCAACCAGTTAGGCAGTTTGACCCTATAAGCGAGAGTTCCAATCCGTTCCAGAATAGGAAACGGACCAATGAATTTGGGCGCCAACTTCCCAGTTTTACCGAACCGGATAACTCCTCTCATCGGCGATACTTTCAAATATACATAGTCGCCAACTTCAAAGGATATATCTCTTCTTCTTCTATCGGCATAGCTCTTTTGTCGGCTTTGAGCGGCGAGTAATCGCTTCTTAATAAAATCGACTTTGTCGGCAGCTTCTCGAATCATATCGGGACCCAACACAAGTCTATTTCCTGACTCGACCCAACAAGCAGGAGATCGGCACGGTCTACCATACAATGCTTCGAATGGTGACATTGTCAAACTCGCCTGGTAGCTGTTGTTATAAGAGAATTCAGCCAAATGCAGATGGTCTTCCCATGATCCACCGAAATCTAGAACACAAGCCCGCAATAGATCTTCTAAAATGCGATTCACCCTCTCAGTCTGACCGTCTGTCTGAGGATGATAAGCGGTGCTTAAGTTCTACTTCGTTCCCATCTCGACTTGAAATGCCTCCCAAAATTTGCTAGTGAATATTGTATCTCTATCACTTACTATACTGAGCGGCACTCCATGTAGTCTAACTATTTACCTGAAGTATATCTGCGCCAGACTCTGAGCGGTTCTGTTTGATCTGACAGGTATGAAATGGGCGGTCTTCGTGAAACGATCTACGATCACCCAAATACTGTCATTTCCTTTCCTGGTTCTGGGCAAACCATCAATGAAATCCATAGAAATATGTTCCAACTTCCAACCAGGAACTTCCAGTGGTTGTAATAATCCAGCCAATTTCTGCTGGTCGCTTTTGACTAGCTGGCAAGTAGGGCACCGGCTAACATATAAGGAAATGTCCCTTTTCATCGACTTCCACTAGAAAGTGCGTTTGATGTCATTATACATTTTTCTTACTCCCGGATGGATACTGAGTTTTGACTTGTGGCATTTATCCAGTACTTCCTTTTGAAGTTCAGGAATGTTAGGGACACATATTCGACCTTTGAGCCTTAAAATCCCATCATTATCAACTTGAAAACTCGAGGGTTCGCCTTGTTGAATTATCCCTCTGATCTTCTGAATGAAGTGATCATCCTCCTGAAGAGCAGATATCTTATCTAGCAACGAAGTCGTGATAATAAAACTGGCGATCATTTCATTCTTTCGGCTTAATGCATCAGCCACGACATTGGCTTTTCCTGGAGTATATATAATTTCAAAGTCATATGCTGCAAGGAACTCCAGCCAACGTTGCTGCCTCAAATTCAAGTCCTTCTGAGTGAACAGATACTTTAACGACTGGTGATCTGTAAACAGTTCAAATCTCTCGCCCAGAAGATAGTGTCTCCAGATCTTCAAAGAGAATATGATAGCCAATAACTCAAGATCATGAGTTACATAGTTTTTCTCGTGCGGTTTCAGTTGACGGCTAGCATAAGCAATCACTTGACCCCTTTGCATTAACACAGCGCCAAGGCCTTCTCTAGAAGCATCAGTCCAGACTTTTAAATCTTGGTTGCCATCAATGATGGTTAACACTGGAGCTGTTGTTAATCTCAACTTTAGCTCTTCGAAAGCCTCCTCACTTTCTGGAGTCCATTTGAACTTAGAATGCTTTTTCGTAAGCTTTGTTAAATGACCAGATATCTTCGAAAAGTTTTTAATGAACTTCCGGTAATAACTAGCCAATCCGAGAAAACTGCGGACTTTCGTGGGGGTGGTGGGCTGTTTCCAATTCTAAATGGCCGTGATTTTGCTTGGATCCACAGCGATTCCTTCTTTCGATACAACATGGCCCATAAATTTCACTTCATCTTGCCAGAATATACATTTGGAAAACTTGGCTTTTAATACATTCCGTCTCAGAATTTCTAGAACCTGTTCCAGATGCTTTTCATGTTCGGCCTTTGATTTAGAGAAGATTAGAATATCATCAATAAAAACCAGAACAAATTTATTCAATACTCCTCTGAATACCCTGTTCATTAGATCGACGAAGTAAGCTGGAGCGTTACATAAGCCTAATGGCATTACTAACCACTCGTAGAATAAGTCGGGGCCTCTGAACGCTGTCATTGGAACACACTTTTCGGCAATTCGAAGTTGATGGAAACCTGTAGCTAGGTCCATTCTTGAAAATACTTGTGCTCCATTTAATCGATCCAACAAATCATCTATTCGTGGCAATGGATATTTGTTCTTTATTGTCTGTTTGTTCAGATCACGATAATCCACACATAACCGTAGAGTACCGTCAGATTTTGGGACAAACACCACTGCTACTCCCCAATCGGAGAAACTAGGCCTGATCAGACCTTTCCATACCAGCTGTCTTGTTTGATTGTCTAATTCCTCCTTCTCTTTCAAGGACATTCTTCGAATAGCGTGAACTACCGGCCTTGCATTGGGAATTAAAGCAATCTTGAAATCTATTTCTCTCTGCGGAGGTAAGCGAACAACTTCCTCGAACACATCCGCATAGTTCTTGACGACAGGAATATCTTTGATTAGGTCAGGAATATTCTCTGTGACTTCAGGAACATTTTCAACTTGGGCTGGAGAAACATTCAAAGCTGCCCAGAAGTCTTTTCTATTAGAATTCTGACCTTCACAGGGAATGGTTATATAACTCCCTGATTTAATCTTAGCTCTAACAAATCTCTCGGCGCATCTAACCTCTGCTTCATATTTGGTTAACCAATCCAATCCCAGAATAAGATCGAATTCAACAAAATTCATGACGACAGAGATAATAGGGAATTTATAGCAGGAAAAAGAGACGGGTACTGCACAAATCCAACTGAGATTGATGGAACCCCCAACCGGATTCTGGACAGTCACTGGTTCCTTGAGCTTCCTCAAGTTCAAATCAAGTTTCTTAGCGGCACTCTTTGAAATAAAGCTTCGCGACGCACCTGTGTCAAACAGTACTTTAACTGGAATGTTTTTGATAGTTAGCGTGCCTTCTAAAACATCCGCCCTTTCTTGACTAGCTGAGGGCTCAGAAGTTTCTGCTACTTCATTCACGTGAACTATTTCAGTCTTTTTCAACTGCCAGCAATCTTGCTTTACGTGACCAGCCTGATGGCAGAGATTGCATTTTCTATTCGCTTGAAGTCCTTCTTTGGATTTAAGTCCACCTTTTAATCGCTTCCTTAAGGGCCCGCAGTTTATCGACAAATGCCCCTTCAGATGGCAGTTAGAGCAAGTGGTAGTCGTTGCCGGTTCCTTTTCAGATTTAGCCCTTTTTCGATTTGCTTTGGGCTTCTTGCTGACCTCTAACGTTGTTATGGCCTCCGGACGATCAGTTTCTGACTCTGTTTTATCACTAGAACAGACTTCTTCTTCGTCGCGCAACATTCCTTTCTTATGGAGATCTTCATACTGATAAGCCATGTATATCATTTCAGAAAAAGGAAGCTTCACATGCCCCAATACTTTATTCTGGTATTTCCTTTGAAGTTCATGAATAAATCTCAGATTTTTCCTTTTTGGGTCTTTAATCAGATGGGGAGCAAAGTGAGCAAGCTCATTGAATTTCTTATGATATTCTGGGATGGTCATATCACCTTGTATTAGATAAGAAAATTCATCACATAATCTCTCGGTTGCTTCGGGAGGAGTAAATCTTTCTAGGAAAATCACTTTGAATCTGTCCCAGGTGATATCACCTTCTGGATTTTCTTTGATGATTGTTTCCCACCAGATTAAAGCTTTTTCTTTGAGCGCCCAAGATGGTACTAACCGTTTCTGGTCATCTCTCAGCTGGATATGCTCAAAGATTCTCTTGACAGAACTCATCCAAGCTTGAGTTTGAATAATAGATTCATTGCCCGAGAATTGTGCTCCACCCAGATTTCGATATCTCTTGAATAGAGCCTCTAGATCGGGTTCTGTATTCCTTCTGTTTCTGGCACTCATTTTTCTAGTACTTCTGCGATTAGCAGATCAAGTATCAGGTCACAGAAAAGGTATTTTAAAACATAGAAACATATACTTCAAGTGTAAATGTGTCTATCGAGGTGTAATTTCATTCTGCTTTACTCATACTAGGATATTGCTGATCCTATCTGTTTAGAGTTACCCGTCCTAGAACACTACTGGTTCTATTTCTGACGAGTTCGTTCAAATGTTATATTCCATAACTAAGCTTAACCAAAGCTCTGATACCACGTTGAGACGACCCGAAATCCCGTTCTCACGGAAGCAGGGTTATCTTTGGAATATAACACAGAAACAGATAATAGCAGAACAGAATTAAATACACCAGATAAGGAACAACAAAATATACTCGATAAAAGTAATCATCAGAGTTACACAGTATACAGGATCTTACTTAGTACAAATACAGTTCAGCTATACATAAATGTCTACAGCGGAAATAAACAAAATGTGTACAATAGGAGCTGAACAGCATAAAAAGAAAATAAATGATAGAATCCATCTTCAGCTCCAGCTATCCAGAAAAAGAACCAGCTAAACCTGAATACAAGGCTGCCCGTGTAGAAAAAGGGGCACCCGAGTTTGAAAGTGAAACAAACTACGAGTCAGTCATGGGACTGGTATGAGAAGTCTACTCAACACATATATATAATTTGGCTAATCACAGGACCACGCCACTTTCATGGAACGGGTTTACTCCATTGGATTGCCAGTGCTTTAAAACAAATCTTTCTTTTAAACATCGCTATGCTTTTTATAAAAATGAAGCCATTATAAGACTCAGTTCCCATCACACAATGCAACGCAAACCGGAGGATAGAGTTTTACCTTATAATGGCCAAAATATGATTGATACGAATAAAACAAAGGCAATTGATATTATTGCTAGTGTTAATATGTTTTGAAAACAATTTCAAATCATAACTATCAATCATAGACGGGATGGGTACCATATATCATGTCGCCATATATATATATACAATCAAAATCGCACGATGTCGTATTTGGAAATTGGATTTCCGTCATGAACCAAGGCAAAAGATAGTCCTTACCGAATTTGTGACTCTCTAGCCCGAGCCACAGGATCAGAACGCATCAACCCTTTAGATCGTCAGGGCCGGTCCACCGATGTGGATTATTATGCCTGAACAATACGTTTCCCCGCCCTTTGGGGCGTAAACGAGCCAACGAATGACTCCATCGGACCCGGATCGTCCGATCAAACCGAGGCGCCTCGCAACAACAACAACCACATAGGTGAAAAGTATATAAATGTCAGGGCTGGTAGGTCACTAACACCACCCTAGCTAGAAAGAAACGCATGCCCTCCCTGAGGTCCTTCTCCCGTTTTAGGTTCATACCAGGGTGTGAGGCTCGCGAATTCACGTTATACACAAAGCTACGCCACACAGGCGGTGCTTTGATCATCACCACAAGACTTTGCTTTTCAACAGAAGCCCTGATCACTGCACCTTAGCATGCCACACAGGCAATTCATGCCATGCGACTGATGTCCATCGATATTCAACCTCTGAGCTCGTGCGTCTCAGAGAAGGACGTTAAGCAAAAGAATAAATTCTCCGCCGCCAGACAGATTTATATTTAACAGAAATCAATCAACACAGAATAAACTCCAATGTCAGACACATAGTCCATTTACAAGTTCGTTCTGGGTCTGAACGAAACCGGAGGCACTAAATACCTCGCAAACCCATCGATCACCACTTACGTCTGGACGATCACCACTCATTATCCATATTTCGGGATGCCTCCCAATCAGGACCTCGGTTACCATCCAAACGAGGTGAAGATCTCCGGTCTTCGACCGTCGTCTTCATCTTCGAATTTCAATCGTAGGTCAATTATTTGAAATGAGAATTAACTCGGCCTTTTCAAATAATTCACGTATATTTACAATTTCAATTCAATTTATTTCAATGGTTAAATTATTCGACAACACCAATTGTGTTCTTTAATGTAATTTTCACACCAAACACATTCAACCATCAAAAGCCACATAAATCAAGCAAATTCAGTTTATTTCCATTCCATATCGCTTATGATATTTTATAACTATTTATCGCTATTTTTATTTATTTTAAAATAGCCAATTTATTCGAAACGACGCTTCGGTCCATAACGCGGCCGTGGCGCTGTTTTTCTTCAGATTTGATTTACACATATCTGAAAATCTAACCGTTGGATCTTCACAAAATTTACATCATTAGAAAGGTCTTTTCAAAACGAATCCAACGGTTCCAGTTTCGGGAAAATCCGACGGTCGGATCTCCTGGTACAATCGTTTGAATTTTCGATTTCAAATTACGAACTGCAGCGTCGTTATTCGATTAAATATATAATTATATTTATATATATATATAAATATAATCGCTTCTGGCGCTGTTTTTCTTCAGATTTGAATTAAACATTCCAGACAATCCAACCGTTGGATTTTTTTGCAAGGTTGGTGCCGTTGGGAAGATATTTCCAAGGCAAACCCGACGGTTGAGGTTTCGGGAAAATCCAATGGTCGGATTTCCCGCACTAGTCGTTTGAAATCACGGTTTCAAAATACGAACTGCACGGCCTCGTTTCGTTTTAATTTTATTTATATTTATATATTTATATGAATATAGGTCGTTCAATGATTTCAATATCGTTTTCACTTCAAATATTTCACTAACGCCTTAAATTTTTGGAAAATTTCGCCATAGCCTCCCCTGCACCGAGAGCATCGGGAAATCGCAAATAGCTTTCCCGGTCCTTCTAATCTCAAAAAGAAAAAGAAAAAGCCAAGCTGCTAGCCAACAGGCTCATAAAATCATCACCCAAACAAAACAGTAAATGTGTACCTATTTGTCGGGCACAAAATTTTATTCCTCTTCTCTAGCCCCTTTGCTATAACCTGTTCGATGAATATGAATGTACATATATATATATATATATATAGTTCTTATCATTTATCATTTTCTATTCAACTTCATATTTGATTTCTATTTGGTTTAAAAACACCATTCATTCTAATGTTACATAAATAGGTGCAAATCATTTCATTAGCTAATTAATGAATATTTCAACTCATATATGTTTATTTTGAACAAGTGGCTACTTTTAACACTTCACATTTCAACGATTTATGCATACAATAAAAATGTGATTTTTATTGTAAAACAATTCATTTCAAAACACTATTTTTCTATATATTTCATATAGTCGATAAAAGGTGATTTTTTTTTTATTATCAAACAATTTATTTCAAAATATGAATACCATTCAACACATGAATTTCTAATCAACGAATGAATATCAATTCAACACATGAATGTTTTCTATAGTTTCTATATATAGATAAAAATGTGATTTTTATTATCAAACAATTTATTTCAAAATATGAATAGCATTCAACACCTGAATTTCTAATCAACGAATGAATATCAATTCAACACATGAATGTTTTCTATAGTTTCCATATATAGATAAAAATGTGATTTTTATTATCAAACAATTTATTTCAAAATATGAATACCATTCAACACATGAATTTCTAATCAACGAATGAATATCAATTCAACACATGAATGTTTTCTATAGTTTCTATATATAGATAAAAATCTGATTTTTATTATCAAACAATTTATTTCAAAATATGAATACCATTCAACACATGAATTTCTAATCAACGAATGAATATCAATTCAACACATGAATGTTTTCTATAGTTTCTATATATAGATAAAAATGTGATTTTTATTATCAAACAATTTATTTCAAAATATGAATACCATTCAACACATGAATTTCTAATCAACGAATGAATATCAATTCAACACATGAATGTTTTCTATAGTTTTTATCTATAGATAAAAGGTGATTTTTACATTTTAAAACGCGAATACCATTCAACACATGAATTTCTAATCAACGAATGAATATCAATTCAACACATGAAGGTTTTCTATTCAATGAATAAATACAGTTTAAGCATATGAAAATAATTCAAACACACGAATACTATTCAAAATTTCGGCAGCATAACGGCAGGGTAGTTAAAACCGGGACCGTCCCTAGTACGGCTCCTCGCTCTACCTTAAAACCTCGCGGTTTTTGACAATGGGGATCATGCATCTAGTTCGCACGCAGGCGGCATGTATATATTTATTTCATTTCCACAAACTAATCCTATGTGGTTTCAACCAAATATTTTCCAATCACAAACGGGTATTTTTCAACCACAATCAAATCAATATCAACCACAAACAATCCCAAAC
This sequence comes from Allium sativum, assembly GCA_030737875.1. Taxonomy (NCBI): domain Eukaryota; kingdom Viridiplantae; phylum Streptophyta; class Magnoliopsida; order Asparagales; family Amaryllidaceae; genus Allium; species Allium sativum. The sequence goes on from CM060922.1 coordinate 463,909,707, forward strand.
AACCATTCGCTATCAATCAATTTTCACAACAATTTCAACCAATAAATATCGTCCATGGTTTGTGGACGAGGGGCGTAGATATATATATATATATATTATATATAGCAATTCACTTTTATTTCAACACATATATATATAGAAAGAGAAATTGAAGAGTGAGAAATTCTCACACATTTATAATTTTTAAATCAGAAATCTCACCAATAGCTATCCAACTACGACTCTTCCTTTATAGAAATCTTCGCCAATCTCGCCTTTTTGTCGCTTTCGCCCGTATTCTCTACATATGTAAAAATCGAATCTTTACTATGTTATTCAATATATAAAAATCGAATTTTGACTTCGCTATTCAATATATAAAGATCATATTTTTATTATTCCTATGATGTAAAAATTATATTGTTATTACTTTAAAAAATATAAAAATCATCTCTTACTTCTTCTACTCAATAAAAATTCCGTCTTTTCTATTTTAAAAATATGATCTTTTCTATTCTAAAAAATCTGATCTTTCTATCCCAGTTCAAACCTTTTCCTTTTAAAGTTCGAATCTTTTTCTTTTAAAAGTTTAAATCTTTTTCTTTTTAAAATTCAAACCTTTTTCTTTTTAAAATTGAAATCCTTTTCTTTTTATATCCTTAAAAAAAATCAGTATTCTTTTTCCAAAAATCAGAATTTCCCTTTTTCTAAAAATCAGTTTTAAATCCTTTTAAAAATCAGTTTTAAATCCTTTTAAAAATCAGTTTTAAATCCTTTTTTAAAAATCAGTTTTAAATTCTTTTTAAAAAATATCAGTTTTTAAATCCTTTTAAAAATCAGTTTTAAATCCTTTTAAAAATCAGTTTTAAATCCTTTTTTAAAAATCAGTTTTAAATTCTTTTTTAAAAATCAGTTTTAAATTCTTTTTTAAAAATCAGTTTTAAATTCTTTTTTAAAAATCAGTTTTAAATTCTTTTTAAAAAATATCAGTTTTTAAATCCTTTTTAAAAATGTCTGTTTAAACCCTTTTAAACAAATCAGTATTCTTTTAAAAATCAGTTATTTTCAGAATTAAAAATAAAAATAAAATAAAATAAAATCAACTTACTTTAATCAGCTACGAAGGGGGGGGGGGGCGTCGTCAGAGTCGGAGGCAGGAGGAGGAGCAGGCGAAGCGGAGGGGTCTCGAACGGGGGGGGCTCGCGAATTGGTGTCGCGATGCTTCAGGGGGGGGTCGCTGGAGGGAACGAGCGTCGGAGGAGGGGGGAATCGTGGAAGGGGCGGTTGGCACGGGGAAGAGGGCGGAGTTTCGGTGGAGGCGGCGGCTGCTGCTGCTCCGTTCTTCTTCTTTTCTCTTTTTTTTTCTGATTAATGAAATCGGGGGGGGGGGGGGCAGAAAGAAAGATAAAGGGAGGGAATTATTTTTTTTCTTATTATTTAATTATTTAATTTTGCAAAAAGTTGACTTTTACATACGACCTCTAAACAAGGCCCACCGCCTGTCGTCCATAGCGTTTAACCCCCATTCCGAACACAATGGGATATGTATCGCAAGCTGATTTGATCGTTACAATCAGTTTCCGTTGAATTTACATTTAAATCACTATATTGAATTTTAACGTACATTTCAAATTACCGGGGTCACATACTAACTCTAAGAATTCCAGAAAAATACTTTCTAGCTTCGTATTGACGATACGGTTCTAACAAAACTAGTTTCGTCGAATTCTAAGACCGTTTGAAAAATGGCCAATTTCCAGTCGATTAAAATCAACTAAAACTGGCCAAACGCGTTTTCCTTTGCCACGCTCACATATTGATTGGAAAAATTATGAAATTTGAAACCTTGCAATAACTTCACATCCCGGACCCAACAAAAGTGGTTTCGTCGAAATCCGAGGTCGTTTGCAAAATGTCCATTTTTAAGGGTCTGAATTCCATAGCGACTATTCAGAATTTTCAACTGGACATATCTTTTGATTCCCGCTATGAAATTTCGATTGGTCGGATTCGTTGGAAAGGTATTCACTAACAGATTTAAATATTTTTGGTTTCACTAAAATCCGGATTGTTTTTCACCCGGTACAGTCCGACAAAGTTTGAATTCAATTTTTGGAAACTACAGCGCCCTTTCAGGCCTTATTTATAATTATAATTAATTATACTCGTTTTCAATTGTCGATTCAAACTCAGTTTTCATCGCCATTATTGAAAATATTTATTTTAAATATTTAAAATCCATTATTTTAGCCAATTTAAAATTTCTAAATTGGTTCAGATTTTCTGGGTCGTTACAAAACGAGGCCCACCGCCTGTCGTCCATAGCATTTTACCCATATTCGGAACACAATGGGATATGTATCGTCAGCTGATTCGGCTGTTTCGATTAGTTTCCATCAAATTTACAATTAAATAATTATATTGAATTTTAAATGTACATTTCAATTTAACGGGGTCACATACTAATTCTAAAAATCCCTGAAAAATATTTTCTAGCTTCGTATTGACAATACGGTCCTAACAAAACTAGTTTCGTCGAATTCTGAGACCGTTAGAAAAATGGCCAATTTCCAGTCGATTAAAATCAACTAAAACTGGTCAAACGCGTTTTCCTTTGCCACGCTCACATATTGATTCGAAAAATTATGAAATTTAAAACCTAGCAATAATTTGACATCACGGACCCAACAAAAGTGGTTTCGTCGAAATCCGAGGTCATTTGCAAAATGTCCATTTTTAAGGGCCTGAATTCCATAGCGACTATTCAGAATTTTCAACTGCATGTATCTTTTGATTCCCGCTATGAAATCTTGATTTTTCGGGTTCGTTGGAAAGATATTCTCAAATAGATCCTATTGTTTTTGGTTTCACTAAAATCCAGATTGTTTTGCACCCGGTACATTCATTTGAAGTTTGAAATCGAATTATCGAACTACCGCGCCATTTTCAATTCTATTTATAATTATATATAATTATTTATATTCTAACGACGACGTATATAATATATACGTCGAATTCCATTCAAAATAAATTTCTCGTCGAAATTATTTAAAATAATTCATTTTAAATATTCAAAATTCGCTATAATTGCCAAAATAAAAATTTTAAACTGGCCCAGATTTTCGGGTTGTTACATTCTTTATCGAGTCACTTTACGTATTCACATTATACTTTAAAAATCTCGTTACAGGTCAACTCCTTGCTACTTGTTTAACATCATTTACATCGAATAGTTTACTACATTATCCATTGAAAATAAAATAATAAATCTTTCTAAAAAGGGTTTTCTAAAATGATATTTAATTTCAATAATAATTAATAATCCAATAATAGTTTTATAAAAATCAATCCTCGTGTAAGTTGTTGACTTGGTTATCTCTAACAAAGTTACTTTGTTAACCGTACTCACTTAGTTATTTCTTTTAAATTAATAAATTAATTTAAATAATTACATTTGATTTTATTAACAATCTAATTTAATAAAATAATCTCATTTAATTGTTATTGAAACAATTAGTTAAACTCCTAACCATTTTGTTAATTGCTACTCACTTGCCTACGAGTTTCGCTTTATATACTTATTTTATAATTATAAGACAAAAATAATTACCTAGTTCATTTAATAACTTTATTTAAAAATAATCTATATAAAATAGATTTCAAGTCTGTCTTTAGTTATAAACAAATTTTATAACTTCCTTTCTATTGATTTACTTGATGGTAAATCAATCTCTATAAAACGATTCATTTACAGGCCATTTGACGATGATTACTCAACCAATAATACACATAGGTTAATATCAAACAAATGATGAATTTGGTTTCAACAATCAACGATCAACGAGACTAACAGTTCATATAAACGACATATTTGAAGAATCCGATCGGATTCCTCCAACATGTCCTTCCCTGCATCACAATGGTTATCTCAATTTCGATGTAACAATATATTTATTCATTTCGATAAACATGAATAAACAGTTCAACCAATAACAGTCAATAAACAATTTATAACAATCAATCAAGCATTCAATTATTTATCTAATACGTTTATATTATAATAAACGTAATCAACAAGGTAAGTTACCTCGTTTGCAATCTAATCATTAAAATAACGATTTAATCTGATTAAATTAAACAAACGCTTAATTTAATCAATGGATATTAAAATATTCAGCACACATGTAAATTGTCACCCGGTTATCAACCAGTAGCAAACATTGCACACAAAATAAAAACCCAGCTTATATAAAATATAAACGGGGTAACTGAGTGAGTTAAACTCACCTTGGTTCCATTCGTTGTCAGAACAAATTGTTTTAATTAAATTAAACAAGCATTCAATTTAATTAGAACTTCAAGCTGCATCCAACTCTGTCCGTTCTCATTTCAAAATATTACGTCCGTCATCGATACGGTCCCAGTTGTTCCACTCTGTAACTGTATGATAACGTTATAAATTAAACATGTATTCACTATTTAATATAATATTATTGATACTTAAATAATAAAATAATTTTCTAGTCTAAATTTATGTTAATCAACTTCATTTGGCACGGCTAATATGGACTGGGCCTATTTCAGTACTTCGACCATAGTTTACTTTAATTAAGCATGTGCGAATATTACCCAGGCACAACCAGTCAACTTCCATTAAGTTCCCTTAATACAATACGCCTAAAACCCATTGAGATTGTTAATAAAACAAATTACAAGATCTTATATTACATATATATATATATATATTTATAAAGGATCGTTACAAGGAATCGAACTGGTGATAAAATACTTCTTCTGTATAGATAAATCACTATTAAAAGAAACAATGGGAACATAAATGTTTTGTGTTTAAAATACTAATAACATAGATATTAACTAATAACTGAATAGCTAAGTGTGTTTAGACACATAGAACGTTTTAGGCAGGTGTATATAGCCAGACACGAAATATAAATTTCACGTTTAGGCAATAGGAATGTTTGACAGGAGAGGTTCCCAGGCACCTTTTGTAATAACTTAATATTAATCCCCTTACATTAATTCAAAACCGATTAGGCATTATATACATATAATTAAACATTTTCGAAAACTATCGGCCACACGTTTATACATAAATATATTATCACCTAAATGTTTACTTACGTAATCAAACCAGAATTAGGCATTCACGTGTGTATACACACGATTAAGCACGCTAAATAAATAGTCAGGCACGCTAATATGTTTTAGGTAGTTTGGAGTAATTAGTCACGTTATTAAAATATGTATATACAACACTGTTCATACATTTTCTCCTTTTACCTTATGCATTCCTTTTTCTTCTACCCAATGCAGGTACCCTTCTGTCCACCTCTTCTGCTAACTTCTCCCCATCATTCTCCTCACCATGCAATGCGCCACCAAGTTGTTTACATTGCCTGCACATACTCTGCCCTTGCCACTACTTTCTTCATTCATCAACGCATGCACCTGACACCCAAACAGCCCCTCTGACCTCTCGTTCAAACATTTCACCTTCCCAATTTCGACAGCCAACCAGTGAACACCCAGCGTCCAAAACTTCCCCAACGCCTGTCCACTACTCGGCCCCACTACCATTTGTTCTCATGTTTATCCTGCTGCTGTCCACACTATTTTTCACATGCAAACAAGCCAAAGCTTCCTGCTATCCGCTCCACCGATCCCCACTGAACCCATCACCCGTGACAAACTCCTCTTGAACCCGATGAAAGGTGAAGCATCTCGGTTGTTTGTGCTTGCTCGTTTTTGAGTGGTGCTCGCGGTTAAATTTTCATCCGAGAGGGAGAAAGGGAGGGAGAGTTAGGAGTTTTATCTTTTCGTTTGGTTTGTGGAACGAAAGTTGAAGGTGCAAAAAGGATGGGGAAACATGAGAGGCGAGAGATTTATATAGAGCTGATGAACCTTGGGAATCACGGTGTTACTAGTGTGTGAAGCACACAATTAGAATGCCTTGGAGAGCACGGGTCTTAATGGATTGGAGAACACGGTTGGTGTGTGATGAAATGAAATGTCATGGCTGCATTTTGTCACTTCCAGCATTGTACGAGATATTTTATACCAGGACCAGTACGAATGGTGTTTTTTTTTTTGATGTATACCCTTACTTGTATATGTCTTGCGGGTGGAATACCAGGAGTTACATGAAAATAGTAATATGTTGGTTTATATTTGTTCATGGTTGAGCCATGACATCCCTTTATGCTATATTTAATAGTGTTGGCCATTGACAAATCTTTGCAAACTGAGTTCTCATATTGTATATTATTAAAAATGATATGAGTTTGGACTTGATATTGTTTATATCGCTTATTACATTCTACTGTTACTTATCATAGTTGTGTGTTTAATATGATACTGACACAAATAACTACCAAATGAAATAAACACAACTCTACATTTTGAAATTCCAGTTTCAATGAAACTAATTTAATTAAAAACAGACTTCGTTTGCACAACGACGAGATTTTAATTTATCGGTTCGCTTCTAAATATCGCTCACTGGTAAAACAATCCTGATTGGCTCCAAACTGGAAATATGAAAATAACTAATTGTACGCATTCCACTAAAACTTATTTCGTCGAAAACGAAGGTCGTTTGAAAATAAAACTATTTCTAAGGCCTATATACGGTCGATAAAAATAGAATTAAATTTAAAACAATTCAATTTAAATAATAATAAATTATTATTTCTCTAAATGAAATAAAATGTAACACCCCACGTCCACTAATGTCACTCACAAAGGGAATGCATTAACTTCCATGGAGCGTATTTAGTATATAGAACAGAATATAACAAGACAGATATAAATAATGGTACTTGAAAATTTTAAAACAACTTTTATTGTAGTGGAGAAATAGTTTGATTACTACAACTTCATAAACCAAGTACACTTAATATCCATCCTGATAAATTGTTTCAGAGTACATAAAATGAAAAGCATAAACCCCAACACGAGTAGCCATAAAAGAGATGAGCTGAACTTTACTTTCAGCAATCCAAGCACTTCTAAAAGAGAGAGAAAGAGATCCGAGATCAAGCTCCACTAGTACTAGTCCCACCCTAAGAACTTGAATGAGGGGGGGGGGGAGAAAAGAGGCGAAAATAAGGGGGTTAGACATAAAGTCTGGCGAGTATAATAACTTTAAAAATATAATTATTAAAGTAACTAGGATAAGGCATAAACTGGTAAGATAAGATATGACCATGAAACAAGTGGGCATGACGAAGCAAATAAGAGGAATATTCTAGCGTTAATCTTGTTCCTAATCGCTATAGGATAATTACTATATTGCACCACCACTAATCACCCTAAAAGTTGATCCCGCCTACAGAGCTTAGTAATGATAATGGTAGTTTCATGCACCCCTAGCTGCCTTCATAGGTGTCGTCTGCCCCTATCTCCACTAGTTGTACCCACTACCCCCATTCGATCGGCTCCCTAACTCATAGATACCCATGCGGGTCCCACAGTGGGGTGTATCACTCCCCAAAGTGGCGACCTGATACCACCAAAGATGCACATCTTATATCTACACGATGCAACAACGTCTTACCGACCAGCCCGAGCCCACGCACGCACATGACCCCGTTGGACTTGCGTTGTCACTGCTAACCCGTTTTGACCTCTTATAATCAAATCCAGTAAGTGTGTCCCGTCCTCGACTTGGGTCGAGCTCACTAAGATACTTAATGGGTTACTGGTTTGAAAAGGGGCAACATGCTTGACACAAGCCTTCCACCTATGCTTGGTCCCCACTAAGGTTTCCCCACTTAACCACATTCTTATTCATGTCTTCTTACATGTTTCAATCTTAGTTAAGTGCATCTAATCGTATTTCACATGCCACCCAAGGAACCCACTTAATTTCACATGCCACCCAAGGCACCCAGTTAACCCCCCATGTCCCACCATATGTTTATCTGGTTAAGTGTTACTTAATTCATTAGAACCGTAACCTTGTAAAGACCTCCCACATTAGGATGACATTTGCAGTTGTTGGATTTGTCGGGCGGGTCCGGGTAGTCTTATACCGCAAACGAGCCTAACCTTGTGTCTTTACAATTATTACGTATTTAATTCGTGTCTTTGACCTCTCACATTAGACTGGCATTTGTGGCTGCTGGATTTGCCGAGCGGGTCCGGGCAGTCTTACACCACAAAAGAGTCTAACCTCGTGTCTTAGGCGGTTAATTATTACACATCTTTATTTAAACCCAAATTGGATTAATATCACTATTCAAATTTGTCAATAAATTCCAAATTTATTTATGTCCATAATTGTCTCTTAAAATTATGTCCATAAATACCAATTATGCCAACTAATGTCTCAAATTAATTATATGCCTTTTAAGGCCATTTTATGCCAATTCACAATTTATGTATATTCAGTATTATCCCATCATCCCTATGCTATTCGTACATTTTCATATGACATATATTAGACTCGCAAATAGTCTAACTTATAAAAAAAAAACATGACATAACATATAAAATAGATCTAAGGATCATGACACAAGATTAGATAGCCAATAACTTGGATATGAATTTCATTCAAACTAGCATATGATACAAAACTAGCATAGATAATGGGTGTAAACTTGCATAACTTATGTACTACTATAGATCCAAACATAAAGGTGTGAACTTGCATATGGATCTAAACATAAAGATGTAAACTTGCATATAGATCTAAACATAAAGATGTAAACTTGATATAGATCTAAACATAAAGATGTAAACTTGCATATGGGTCTAAACATAAAGATGTAAACTTTCATATGGATCTAGACATAAAGGTTAATGTCACAGAAACTAGCATATGCACATATATATGTCTCACATATATTTTAACAACCCAAACTTGCATAAGATTCATATATGAATATATGATCCAATCATCACAAACTTGCATAAGATATATGATTCAACTTGCAAAAGATTCACATAAGAACTAACATATGATTCAATACCACAAACATACATATAATTTACATCGTATGATTCAAAATCATATTCTCATAATCCCAATTATATCTTATCATAATTAAATTAATTAATTATTTTGTGAAAGCTATCATACTCACAATTAAAAAGAATAGTCTTGTCTTTCTGGGATCCACAGCTATCCCTTCCTTAGAGACCACGTGTCCTAAGAACCTCACTTCTTTTCTCCAAAAATGGCACTTGGAGAACTTAGCTTTTAGCTAATGCGCTCGTAGGGTCTCTAAGACTTCCTAAGATGTAGGGCTTGCTCTTCTTCATTTTTAGAGAAAACCAGAATATCGTCTACAAAGACTACCACAGACTTGTTCATAAACTCCCTAAAGACCCTACTCATTAAGTCAACAAAGTATGCGGGTGCATTCGTCAAACCAAAAGGCATGACGAGCCACTCAAAGAAACCGTCAGTAGTTCTAAATGCAGTCTTATCGATGCTATCTTCAGCCACCCTTAGCTGATGAAACCCTATAGCTAAATCCTGTTGCGAGAAAACTGAAGCACCCACCAACTGATCGAATAAATTGTCTATCCTCGGCAATGGGAGCCTGTTCTTCTTTGTTAGCTTATTCAGCTCTCTATAGTCCATGCACAATCTAAGTGAACCATCAGCTTTTGTAGCAAAAACGATTGGAGCACCCCACTCCGAAATACTTCTTCTTATGAACCCCTTCTCAAGCAATTCTTTCACTTGCTTACTGAGTTCTCTTCTCTCTCTTGGAGCCATATGGCACACTAGTAATGCAACTGGATTTGCATTATCTAGGAGTAAACCTCGAACTTCATCGAAGACATCACTATATTCCTGGACCACACGAACAAATTTCAAATCATCATTGGATGCGTCTAGGGATTCTAGGTAGCTAAGCATTACCGGACCTCTAGGGTCACAAGAAATATCAAGGGTTTTTCCACAACGAGTCAACAATCTAACTACCCTTCTTTCACAATCTAGGATGGCCCCATATCTAGTTAGCCAATCCATACCTAGAATCAAGCCATGGCCCATGAAGCCAAGAACAAAGGTGTTGCATTCAAACCCAATGCCCAAGATAGACACTCTCAAATCCCGACAACCGAACCACCAATAGGATTTGAGACTACTATCGGATCTGTAACTAGACTAGTATTTAGGTGCAGTGTTTCAACTAACGAAGCAGATACAAACGAGTGTGAAACGCCAGAGTCAAACAAAGTACGAATAGGATGATCAAACAGAAAAACTAAACTTTCAATGGAAATCTTTCTACCTCTCTCCTGTCCTGTGCCATGAGAGCCTGAATCTGCCCTCTCGCCTGCTCTGGTGCCATGAGAGCCTGAAGCTGCCCTCCAGAAGTTCTTTGCCCTTGCCCTTGTTTCCTTGGGCAGTCCTTAACTAGATGACCTGCCTCTCCACAGTGGAAACAGGCAGTCTTCTTCTTTTTCCTACAGTCTTTACTCAAATGGCCTGTTGTCCCACAATTAAAGCACTTCTTCTTTCCTTTGCCATTATTGTTCTTCCCCCCTTTCTTGTTTTGTTGTTGTGGTTTCTTTTGGACCATTTTCTTCTCCGGTGCCTTATTAGCATTAGCGCCTTTCTCTTCCTCATGCATAAGCACCATGTCAACCAATTTCTCAAAGGTAGCCCCCATAGGTGTGACGACCCCAAAACCCCGTACGATGGTGGCAACGGTAATCTTTGGAATATAAAACATAAACAGCAGAACAGAAATAAATACACCAGATAATCTACAACATAATATATCAAAAAACAATAATCATCAGAGTTACATAGTATACAGGATCATACTTAGTACAAATTCGGTTCAACTTTACATAAAATGTCTACAGCGGAGAACAAAACATAATATGTACAATAGGAGCTGAACAACATAAAAAGAGATAAATGATAGAATCCATCTTCAATTCCATAGATATCCAAAAAGCGCCTGCTAAAACCTGAATACAAGGCTGCCCGTGTAGAAAAAGGGGCACCCAAGTTTGCAAGTGAAACAAACTACGAGTCAGTCATGGGACTGGTATGAGAAATCTACTTAACTTACTTTATAATATGGCCAATCACAGGATCACGCCACTTTCGCGGAACAGGTTTACTCCATTGGATTCCTAGTGCTTTAAACAAATAAATCTTTTAAAATATCGCAATGTATTTTATAAAAATGAAGCCATTATAAGACTCAGTTCCCATCACACAATGCAACGCAAACCGGAGGATAGAGTTTTACCTTATAATGGCCAAAATATGCTTGATACGAGCAAAACAAACCATTTGATATTATTAATAATGTTTATAAGTTTCAAAAACAATTTCAATCATAACTATCAATCATAGACGGCATGGGTACCATATATCATGTCGCCATATATAGGTATACAATCAAAACCGCATAGTGTCGTATTTGGAAATTGGATTTCCGTCATGAACCAAGGCAAAAGATAGTCCTTACCGAATCCGAGACTGTCTAGCCCGAGTCTCAGGAAAGCGCGCAGGTAAGCCTTGGATCGTCAGGGCCGATCCACCGATGTAGATTATTATGCCTGAACACCGCATTTCCCCGCCCTTTGGGGCGTAAATGAGTCAAATGACTCCATCAGCTCCATATAGCCACCGATATATCCGAGGCGCCTCGCAACAGCAATAACCACACAGGTGAAAATAATATAAATGTCAGGGCTAGTAGGTCACTGACACCACCCTAGCTAGAAGGAAACGCATGTCCTCCCTGAGGTCCTCTCCCGTTTCTGGCTTATACCAGGGTGTGAGGCTCGCGAATCAACACTATACACAAAGCTATGCCACATAGGCGGTGCTTTGATCATCAACCACAAGGTTTTGAAAAGCCTTGATTATTTGCCACTTAGGCGTGCCACACAGGCAATTCACTCCATGCAACTGATTTCTATCGATATATAACCTCTGAGCTCGTACGTCTCAGAGAAGGGTGTTAAGAAAGAGAATAAATTCTCCGCCGCCAAATAGATATATATTTAATAAAGATCAATTAGCACAGAACAAAATCCAATGTCAGACACACAGTCCATTTACAAGTTCGTTCTGGGTCTGAACGAAACCAGATGCACCTTATACCTCACATATCCATCGATCTCCAAGTACGTCTGGATGATCACCACTTATTATCTATATTTCGGGATGCCTCCCAATCAAGACATTAGTAATCATCCAACCGATGTGAAGATCTCCAGTCTTCAACCACCGTCTTCATCATCGACTTCTTATCGCTGATCAACTATTTGAAATGAGATTTAACTCGACATTTTCAACTAATTCACGTATATTTAGAATTTAAATCAATTCATTTCAATGGTTAAATTATTGGACATCAATAATTATGTTCTTAAATGTAATTTTCACGCCAAACACATTCAACCATCAAATATCCGATAAACCAGGTAAATTCGGTTTATTTCCATTCCATATCGTTTATAGTATTTTATAATGATTTATCGCTATTTTTATTCATTTAAAAATAGCTAATTCATTCAAACGACGCTTCAGGCCATAACGCGGCCGTGGCGTTGTTTTTCGTCAGATTTGATTTACACATATATGAAAATCTAACCGTTGGATCTTCACAAATTTTATATCATTAGAAAGATCTTGTCAAAACGAATCCAACGGTTTCAGTTTTCGGAAAATCTGACGGTCGGATCTCCCGGTACAATCATTTGAAGTTACGATTTCAAAATACGAACTACAGCGTTATTATTCGATTTAATTTAATTAATTATATATATATATATATATAATTGATTCTGGCACTGTTTTTCTTCATATTTTAATTAAACATTCCAGACAATCCAACCGTTGGATCTTTAAAAAGTGGATGTTGTTGGAAAGATATTTCCAAAGCAAACCCAACGGTTTCGGTTTCGGGAAAATCCGATGGTCGGATCTCCCGCACTAATCGTTTGAAATCACAGTTTCAAAACACGAACTACAGCTTCGTTATTCGATTTATTTCAAATATATATATATATATATATATAAACATAATTCATTCTTCGATTTCAAAACCATATTCATTTCACACATTTGATAAAAATGGTATTTTTATCCAGCAGCTATTTATTTCAATACATCACTATTTTTAACCGTTCATATATATCATAAAAATGTGATTTTTATTGTAAAACAATTTATTTCAAAACATGATTATTTTATATAGTTCATATATATCATAAAATGTGATTTTTATTGTAAAACAATTTATTTAAAACATTAATATTTTATATAGTTTATACATAAGGTAGATATGTTATTTTTGGTGTTAAAACAATTTATTTCAAAACAAGATTATTTTATATAGTTTATACATATGATAAAGATGTTATTTTTATTTGTCAAAGAATTTATTCAATACATGAACTTCATTCAACACATGAATTTTATTCAACACATGAATTTCTATTTCAACACATGAATTTTATTTCAATACATGAATTTTATTTCAGCACATGAATTTTTATTTCTACATATGAATATGAATCAAACACAGAAATATTTCACAAAATTTCGGCAGCATAACGGCAGGGTAGTTAAAACCGGCACCGTCCCTAGTACGGCTCCTCGCTCTACCTTAAAGCCTCGCAGCTTTTGACAATGGGGATTTTCAATATCTAGTTCGTACATAGATGAATTTTCCCATATACAAATCCTATTGGGATTTCAACCATAATCAATCATTTCAAATCAACCATTCATGATATCCACCAAATTTTCACATCAACCAATCCAAACAATATCACAACCAATATATATTGTCCATGGTTTGTGGACGAGGGGAGTATATATGTATAGATATATGTATATGTAACGACCCGGATTTTCGAGCGACTTTGGTTATCGACAAAAACACGATGTCGATAACCAAAACATCGAAAAATCCTGGTAATTAGTGAAAGAAGACAGAGGGTGAGAATAGATAAGATAAAAAATTAGAATAGAAGAAGAAGAAGAACACAACATCAGAGTAACACGAACCTCACAGCGGAACGAATAAATATATTTCATAACATAACTTTGAAATACAAATCTGTACTTGAATATACATATCATTATCAAAGTACAACACTTACAACACAGCGGAAATAACTATAGCTATATGATCCTGAAGCCTCCTGCTCCAAGCTCTTCAAGTGTATCTGTAAAATCCCGACTACTTGACTGCCCATACAAATTTAGGCACCCAAGAGTTTAGGGAAAACAACAAAGTAAACTCCGGGTCAGTCATGGGACTGGTATGAGTAAAACAGTTTAAAAACAGTTCGAACAAGTAAACGATATCTCATAAGACTACGCCGTATACGGAACAGGTTTTTCCCTTATGAGAATCCAAAATATCTTTATATCAAAAACCTTTTGATATTATAATAATGCCTATCAACCACAATTATAATAATCATCTAGTAGAAACGCTTTCATCTCACGTTCTACATATATAGTATACAATCAAAACCGCAAGCACGTATTGGGTAATGGATTTCCAACTATGACAAGGTATGGAACCACCTTTCGCTCGTGTACCTCTAGAGAGGAATACACTGGGTTCAACAAGAACATCTTGCAACCCGGCCACACATGACCGACCACTCATTTCGCTTGAGTGTATCGAATGTATATCACCAACAGTTGGGATCAGCAACCGTTTCCCGAATGGGACAGCATCAACAATAGAATTTTAGAAGTAAATGAAACTCTAGATCAGGTGATTATACACCCTACTTCGGTGCGACCGACTTAGCCATGTTGCCTGCCCGATTTCTGTCATTTACCGGTTGATGAGGCTTAAGGTTACGCTTCATCATCACATCAGATTTGCTTTGAATGCCACATCATCAAATCCATCAAATCACCGATTGACGTCCTCAACAATACATTATGTGTTAGCTAAAAGAAGTTTCCTTCTCCGCTTCCACTCTTAGTACAGTTGGAGAAATCAATATTCGTGATCGTCTGGAAATACTCTGTCAGACATCCGTCCATACAAGTCATCCAGGAACAGGATGAACCGGTAAACAGGATAGCCCTTGCATAACTCCGTCTTTAATTTCCTTTGGCATATATGATTCGCAACGCTTATGCCAATACAGAGTGGTTCTTTGGATAATAATCCAACCGGTCTCTCCATATTAACGACGTTAAAATGGTCAAAACTTCGATAGTCTGTGATTTAACTATCAAAGAAAAACAGGTGTGCAAACAACGATATCATTTCCAAATGGAAATTTATATCAATCAAACATCATTCAACATTCTATCTCTTTATTTCATTAATTTACTTATCTCCTGTTTCCCTACGTTCAATATTCCTTATTTTCTAAATTGGGAAAATATTCGTTATTAACAATGGAAAACATTTCCATTTCTTTTTTTCTTTATTAGAAAACATTTCTGGTTTCTTATTTGGAAAACATTTCCAAAGCTTCTTCATTGGACTTAGACAGATGTTTAAACAAACCATCGCGATGCCAACTCAAACCATTTCCTTTACTGCCGAACATTAACTATTCCTTAGTTAAAAACGAAGCCAATCAAGTTGGGGTAGAACTACCACTCAGACCTTAACTGAACAGCATTTCTAACTTTGAAATAGTCAAAGTTCACTTTATATCCCTTTTACTAACTTCCTTACTTAACTCTCGTTCGAATAAATCTCTATTCGATTTATTCTAATTGATTTTCTCTATTTGATTCACTTAACCCCTTTCGAATAAACTATATTCGATTTACTAACTTTATTCGAATAAACTATATTCTATTAACTCCTTTTACTTTAACTCTAATCGATTAACTAACATCGATTAACTCCTTTTCTTTAACGCTAATCGATTAACTAACATTGATTAACTCCCTTTCTTTCTATTCGAATAACTGTATTCTATTTACTCATTTTACTTTCTATTCGAATAACTATATTCGATTAACTCCCTTTTTTTAACACAAATCGATTAACTAACATCGATTAACTTCTTTTACTTTAACTCTAATCGATTAACTAACATCGATTAACTCCTTTTAACTCTATTCTCTAATCGATTAACTAACATCGATTAACTCCTTTTCTTTCTATTCGAATAAACTATATTCGATTAACTCATTTTACTTTATATTCGAATAACTATATTCTATTTACTCATTTTACTTTCTATTCGAATAACTATATTCGATTAACTCCCTTTTTTAACACAAATCGATTAACTAACATCGATTAACTTCTTTTGCTTTATTCTCTAATCGATTAACTAACATCGATTAACTTCTTTTAACTCTATTCTCTAATCGATTAACTAACATCGATTAACTCCTTTATTCTATTCGAATAAACTATTCATTTATAAAGATTTACTTTTAGTAATAGTTCTTCACTTTACAAATGATTTCCCTTTTATAAAACTCTATTCGTTTTAAAAACATTTTTCCCTTTTATTTACTTTCAAAATATTTCCTTTTATAAAATCTGTTGATTTTATAAAATCCCTTTATTTCAATATACATTGAAATAATTCTTTTTACATCCCAGGGTCATTATGATATTTACAATATCGAATAACAATGATCAACATCATTCCAACACACATAATCCATAACTGATTATATAACACATCATATATCACAATATATGAAAACAGTAAAATAAATGTTGAGGAATCCAGTTGGATTCCTCCAACCTGTTTCCCTGCATCACAGATGTTAAACAATATAGATAACATCACTTTTCAGTTCCATATGATATATTCTGTTAAATAGAATCAATATAGAAATTTAAATAACTGACTAGTAGTTCAATCAAACAGTCAACATACAGTCAATCAGCCAATATCTAACAGTTCTAAAAATACAACATGAAATTATAAACTGTTCAGAGTTAGTGAGATTTACTCACATTGGCCGTAATCGTTAAATAACGATTTACGGTTGTCGATTCTGATCAGACGATTTATTTCGATATAAGTTGTAATCAGCTCCAATCATTCCAGAGCGGTTCCATGTTGTAGCATTTGTCTATATGATCCTATCGGATCTTGGTTGTTCTAATTCCCCTTTCCACGTTCGACCCAAATAAAGAAATCCAACCCGCCCCGTTTAATTTGCTGTCTTCCCTGACTCATACGAACTCCCGCACTTTAGCTTCTCACATGAACCCCCACTAACTTATGCGCATTGTAGATAGAATACCACTTATTTATGTGAGATAAACAATCAAAATACTGAACAAAAGAGCAGTATCCTTTATAAGACGTGAAGAAAAGAGATTCGCGTGGGAGAACAAATTTGAGTGACCACCTTTTGCCTTGCCTGAAATAGTCATAGAGCAGAGGCTGATAAACTAAACGCATTTATTTATTTTGTTCCTGATAAACCGTATGCATTCCACGCCATACCAATTAAGAATGTGACGATGCGTAAGTAATATACAGGGCAGACAGCACCATGAACGTGACCTCCATGAACGTTTTCGAACAGCACCAGTACCCTTTAGTTTTCCCCTAAACCATGAACGTGACCTCCATGTTGCATTAAAACAAAACAACAGTTCCATTCTCATTTCCAACTCTTTCTTCCCTTTGAATGCATCCCAAAGCAGTACCACCGCCCAAGCCCTGTAATGCTCCATCCATTTGCATGTGTTCACCGCTTTTCTCTTCACTGAAACACACCGCTCCTTCTCTCCATATTCACGAACCAAAACATGTTCCCAGTGTAACCCCTTCCTCTCCTCTCCGCAACAGACCCCTTAACCTCACCTACTTCTCCTCCTAAGTAATCGCGACCCCGAGCCCTTTCACGGCTACAACAGGAAACGCACCCGACGTCTCATACATCAAAAAGAGGAGCTTTCCAAATTGAGCAAACTGATGTTTGTATTCCGATTTAAGGATTTGATTTGGATTTTTGGGAATTTATGAGGATGAAAAATGTTTTCTGGAAGAACATTGGCGGCTCGTAAAGCATTGACTTCGGTGGAGATAGTTTTTGGGTTAGAAGTGTTTGGGGCGGGTTATTTATATAGGGTGTTTATACGGATGTTTGAAGTCCACATTATTGCGTTAAGGAACGAGAGGAAGTCCACTTAATTTGTGTGGTTGGAAAAGGAAAGACGTGGGTTTCTATTTATCGCTGAAATGAATTTAGTCCACACCTTTGTAAATCTTTGTTTAACGTTATACAATAAGGGTGTCCGTCTCGTATATTTTGATTCACATACGAACTGCAGTAGACAGTAATAAAAATACCGTTGAGATCAGCGATGTGCCAGGATTCCAAGAATATAATAATATCGGTAGGTGGACTCATATTTTGAAACTTTAAAAATGTTGATTTCAGGGTGCAAAATACTTCAAATAAAAAGTCGCATATTTAATTAATTAAAAATTACAGTAAAATTCTAAAAATTAAATTATCACTACTCTTCAAAAGAACCTTGTTCAAATTCGAATCCGATAACTAGTTATATCGACTAAACCATTACGGTCGATAAACGATTCTATAACGACTATTCTAAAATTTGATTTGGACATAAATCAAAATGTACACAACGAAATCCCGATTTTTCTCTTCCACTAGAAAGATATACTCCACCAGCTCCACACGTTTCTTGTTTCACAGAAATCCGGTTTAAAACGAATCCTGTACATTCAGTTGAAGTTCGAATCGCCAATTTACGAACTGCAGTGCCATTTTAAGCTTGTTTATAATTATATTATAAACTATATGTTCAACTGTCGACGATTGAATATATTCGTTATTCTAAATCAATTCCAAGCTGAATTAAATATCACAGATGATCCGGTTCACACCATATCGTCATTTCGGCCAATTCTGTTTATTTCAGAATTAAATATATTATTTAATTTATTATTTTAATTAAATATTCATCATTATTTAATTTCATGACCATTTAATTCACTATATCACCATTGATATAATTAAATAAATTAATCATAATACCTCTGCCAATGCGGGTCATTACAGTATATAACTATATTTCGATTTCATTTCAATATCATTTTAATTTATTTCAATGCATATATCATTTTTACAACTCATATATAACTTATACATCGAACATACAACTTATACAATGCTTATATATGAGGTGTACAATGCTTATATAACTCATACATCGACTATATAATTTATACATCGTTGTTTCCATATCGTTTATAATTCAGAAATCTCATATTGGATTCCACTCCTCCAAAAATTGTAGAAGGCTCAGAAAAATATCCGATCTCTTCTAGAATAAAGAAGACGTCCACACGAGTCCACTGTCTCTTGTTTCACTGAATTTCAACCACAAATGAAAAAGATATGATTTTTATTGTAAAATCATAAACCGTAGTGCTTTAAAGTTCTATAAACTATTTTAAATAAAATAAACCATATACCTTCAAAACCTGTTCAAAACTAGGTCTTCGATTTTCATCGAATCCGTGAAGCGATGCATCGATCAGGTAGTACCACGAAGTAGGGCTCCGAAAATCGCGCTAGGGGGTACCAGTCGCGGTCAACTCGAACTGGGCTAGGCGAAGCAATCGGCGGCAACGCGGTCAGACTTTGGAGGCGCGAAACTCGAGGAAGACACGACGAGCAGGGACACCACTTATATGGATTTGAAGAGGGGAGAATGCTCTTCAAAAAGTTCAACTGGAAGGAGGTCCGATTGGGAGCGAAATCGCCGAAAAATGGCCAGGAAGTTTTGAATCCTCACCATCGTCGATCACAGGTGTATCGGGGAGAGAGAGCGGGTTTGTCGAGTTGTGACTGGTCAGTGGTTTTTATTTATTTATATATTTTTAAAATTCCAAAAATACCCCTCTTCACATACTATCTCCAATCCAAACCCAACAACTGTCGTCCCTAGCTAAATACCCCCATCATGAACACAATGGGATATGTTTCGTAAGCCCATTCGACTGTTTCAGTCAGTTTTTCTTCAAATTAAAATATAAAACATTCAATATTTGATTTGAACGTACATTTCAATTTGCCGGGGCCATATACTGATCCCAAAAATTCAAGAAAAATATATCTAGCTATGTTTTGATGATGCGGTCCCAACAAAACTAGTTTCGTCGAATTTTGAGACCGTTTGAAAAATGGCCATTTTCTGGTCGATCCAATTTAACAGAAATCGACCAAACACATTTTCCTTTGCCATGCTCACATATTAACTTCAAAAATTATGAAATTTGAAACCAAGAAATAATTTGACATCCCGGATCCAACAAAAGTGGTTTCATCGAATTTTGAGGTTGTTTACAAAATGTCTATTTTCAAGGGCTATATAAACTCTATGGCGACCTTTCTAAAAATTCATTTGGCCATAACTTTTGATTCCCGCTATGAAACTTCGATTTTTTATACTCCTAGAAAGATATTCATAAATAGATTTAGATATTTTTGGTTTCACTAAAATCCGCTTTATTTTGCACCCGGTACAGTCAATCAAAGTTTGAATTCAAATTTGAAACTACCGCGCCATTTCATGCTTCGTTTATAATTAAAAATAATTATATTTATTTTCAAACATCAATTCAAACATACTTTTCATCGTTATTATTTAAAATAATTTATTTAAAATATTTAAAATCCACTAAAATAGCCAAATTAAAATTTTAAATTGGCTCAGATTTTCCGGGTTGTTACAATAGGAATGTGGGTCATAGCTAACCCATGTAGTGGCTCATTCAAACCCTTAACGAACCTTAGGGCCTTCTTCTCAGCTGTATTTACCAATTCCAAGGCAAATCTCGCCAACTGATTGAACTTGTTGACGTACTCCTTTACTGATAAATCCCTTTCTTCAACGCCAAGAGTCTTTCCATATATAAATTCTCTTTTGCTCGTGAGAGAAACTTCATTTCGAACCTACGCTTGAAATCCATCCATGTCTCCACCGAACGCTCTCCGTTCGTGACCTCCCACCAAAATGACGCTTCGTCTTTCATTAACTAAGCAGCCAATTGAACCTTCCTTCCATCTTCTACTTCGAAAATACCAAATAGATCTTCCCCCTCCTTAAGCCAATTTCGAGCTTCAACAAATGTCTCTGATCCGTGAAAAGATTTCCCACCCATTGCTCTAAAATCTTTGCATATATTTGCAAAAGTATCAACACGGGGAGGAGGAGGAGCATTTGCTGGGCCTGCGACATTGGCCCTAGCTTCTAGATACCTTCTAAACCATCCTGGTATCAGTATCCCCTCGGGTATCTCGAGAATTCCAGACATGCTGACAAGAAAATGGAGAGATTTAAAATGAAGAATTCGAAAGAAAGATATATGGCTCTTGGGGTTATGTTTTTAAAACAAACTTTTCTCTTGAAAATACTTTCCTTAAAACATACTTTTGAAACTATTTCTTCATAAAATGCTTTTTGAAAAATAGTTTATTTAAAATCATATCTGGTCTGTTAACCTTCAGCTCTGATACCACGTGTAACACCTCACGTCCATTAATGTCACTTACAAAGGGAATTCATTAATTTCCATGGAGCGTATTTAGTGTATAGAACAGAATATAACAAGACAGAAATAAATAATGGTACTTGAAAATTTTAAAACAACTTTTATTGCAGTGGGGAAATAGTTTGATTACAACAACTTCATAAACCAAGTACACTTAATATCCATCTTGATAAATTGTTTCAGAGTACATAAAATAAAAAGCATAAACCCCAACACAAGTATCCATAAAAGAGGTGAGCTGAACTTTACTTTTAGAAATCCAAGCACTTCCAAAAGAGAGAGAAAGAGATCCTAGATCAAGCTCCACTAGTACTAGTCCCACCCTGAGAACCTGGGGGGAAAAGGAAGAAAAGAGGCGAAAACAGGGGGGTTAGACATAAAGTCTGGCAAGTATAATAACTTTAACAATATAACTATTAAAATAACTAGGATAAGGCATAAACTGGTAAGATAATATATGACCATGAAACAAGTGGGCATGAAAAAGCAAATAAGAGTAATATTCTGGCGTTAATCTCGTTCTTAATCACTATAGGATAATTACTATACTGCACCACCACTAGTCACCCTAAAAGTTGATCCCGCCTACAGAACTTAATAATGATAATGGTAGTTTCGTGTACCCCTAGCTGCCTTCATAGGTGTCGTCTGCCCCTATCTCCACTAGTTGTACCCACTACCCCCATTCGATCGGCTCCCTAACTCGTAGATACCCGTGCGGGTCCCACAGTGGGGTGTATCACTCCCCAAAGTGGCAACCCGATACCACCAAAGATGCACGGCTTATATCTACTAGATGCAACAACGTCTTGCATACCAGCCTAGGCCCATGCACGCACATGACCCCGTTGGACTTGCGTTGCCACCACTAACCCGTTTTGACCTCTTACAATCAAATCCAGTAAGCGTGTCCCGTCTTCGACTTGGGTCGAGCTCACAAAGATACTTAATGGGTTACTGGTTTGAAAATGGCCCACATGCTTGACATAAGCCTTCCACCTATTCTTGGTCCCCACAAAGGTTTCCCCACTTAACCCCATTCTTATTCATGTCTTTTTACCTAGTAGAAAAGATTTTAAAATCATCACAAACCTCCCTTTTTTCTTTTCTATTTCAATTTCTCGATTATTATATGATGATTTCTTAACTTTCCATATATAGAAAGAGATAGACTAGAAATGACATCTCTTATGTCAACGATACCATCTTCTTCGATTGAATGACATCTCCTATGTCAATCACACCAAAGAAATATTAAATGAATGGAATTGGGATATAGATGGAATATAATGAAATAGAGCTACTTTGAGGTTCCCTATGAAATGAGGCATGGAACGGATCCACTACGAAGAAGTTCCGGGAGTTACGAAGGAAGCTTCGGACTCATGGGTTGAGAACGGGAGTTGAACTCTATGAGGTCGAATCTCCCGTTGTTCCTCAGTAGCTCAGTGGTAGAGCGGTCGGCTGTTAACCGATTGGTCGTAGGTTCGAATCCTACTTGGGGAGATTTGATTGATTCTTAATTTCATTAAAGAATGAAGAATTGAATGAAAGGGCTCGCTTTGACCATTAGGGGTAGGTAACCCGTTCCTTGTCTTTGTTTCTATTGCATTCTATCTCATCGTATCACATTCTGTTTTACGATATTTGAGAATCACCATCAATACCTCGGCGTAGATCCGAGGTAATCCCTTGTAAATAGCCCTGTGTCTATTTATAACTAGCCAATTAAGAATTCTCAGATGATGTACTAGCAGTGCATCAAAGATGCAGTCATCGATTCTCCCGATAGACCACAATTAACGAAAGCAAACATATTAATGACGAGGAACGCATTTTTGCTATGCTACTAATACTTGTACTTGCTCTGCTATTCTGCCCAAGCCTGGCTGAGGAAGAGTTACGGGGAGTAAAACACAAATATGCTAATTCAAGTATTGTTACTATATGTAATTAAAAAGCCTTCACGATAAAATAAATAAAAAGTAAGGCCATTCCATTTCAAGAAAAGACCATACCCAAGTTCAATAGCTTTGCGTCCGCTATCCCGATCATGATTTTCTTACCCCCCAGAGGGAAAGGGCCTTCCCTTTTGGGCCGGTTGTGGGCGAGGAGGGATTTTGAAAAGAAGTAGAACGTATGTATTTATATAGATCGTCGTTAGAATATAAATATTTTATTTTAATTATAAAAGGAATTGAAAATGGCGCAGTAGTTTAAAATTTCGATTTCAAAATTCAAATGATTGTATAGGATTCAAAATAATCCGGATTTTGGCGAAACCAAAAATATTAGAATCTATTTGAGAATATCTTTCCAACGAATCCGAAAAATCGAAATTTCATAGCGCGAATAAAAAGTTATGTCCAGTTCAAAATTCAGAATAGTCGCTATGGAATTCTAGCCCTTAAAAATGGAAATTTTGCAAACGACCTCAGTTTTCGACAAAACCACTTTTGTTGGATCCGGGGTGTCAAATTATTGCTAGGTTTCAAAATTCTTAATTTTTGAAAGCAATATGTGAGCGTGGCAAAAGAAAACATGTTTTAACAGTTTCGGTCAATTTCGATCGACCAGAAAATGGCCATTTTTCAAACGGTCTCAGAATTTGATGAAATTAGTTTTGTTAGAACCGTATCGTCAATATGAAGCCAGAAAATATTTTTCGAGAATTTTTAGACTTCATATGTGGCCCGGTAAATTGAAATGTGCGTTCAAATTCAATATGTAGAATTATATTTTGATTTTGACGGAAACTAATCGAAACAGCCGAACTGGCTTACGATACATATCCCATTGTGTTCGGAATGAGGGTAGTTAGCTATGGATGACAGGCGGTGGGTCTCGTTTGGAGGTTAAAATATAGAGTTACTTTTTGAAAAGAAAAAATATATAATATATATATATATAAATAATCCCCCTTTTACTCTCTCCCCCGACTCCTTTTCTCTTCAGTTCAAAATCTAAAAAAAAAACTAGAACCTATCGCACCGCGCCGCCCTCAATCCCGTCGCCATCACCTCTGGCACGCCGCCGCCAGCGGAGAACACCCCTCCCCCTCCTTCTCCTCCCTCCTTCCCCTCATCTCTCCGCCGCTTTAAAGCCCCCAGACCTGGAATACTCGTCGCACTCCCCTACCCGACCACCACCGCCTTGCGCATCCCCCGGGCGCTACCCATTACCTCCATGGCCCCCTAGTTCGACGGAGAACACCCCCCCTCTAAAAAGGCGAAGTAAGTTTTTAATTTCGAGTTTTATTTATTTTCTTCGAATTAAAAACTGATTTTTATAGGTGTAGAGAATTAAAAACTGACTGTATATGTATAGAGAATAAAGGTATAATTTTTAAATGATAAAAATACAATTTTTAAGTAATAAAAATATGATTTTTATTATATGTGAAGAATAAAAATATGATTTTTATTATATGTGAAGAATAAAAATATGATTTTTGTTATATGTGAAGAATAGAAATATGGTTTTTATTATATTACCCGCAAGATAAAAATATATTTTTTATCATGGAAGTAGCGGTGTAAAGGGGCAATTTTTATCACACAAAGAAATGATTTTTATCCAAATAAAGGTTCGATTTTTAATTAGAGAAAGGTGAGATTAATATAAGAAGTGAAGATAAAATTCTGATCTTTATTATATTGTACCGTTATAAAAATAGAATTTTTATCTATATAGTACGGTATAAAAATAGAATTTATCTATATAGTAGCGGTATAAAAATAGAATTTTTACCTATATAGTAGCGGTATAAAAATAGAATTTTATCTATATAGTGACAGTTTAAAAATGTGATTTTTATCCATGTAGCGTAGTTATAAAAATGTGATTTTTATATACATAGCAACAATATAAAGATGCGATTTTTATATATATAGTGAATACGGACGACGAAAGTGATAAAAGGCGAGCACAACGAAGATTTCCTACATATGAAGAGTCGCGGTGTTTGGTTTAGCTAATCGGTGAGAACTTCTCACTTTAATTCTTGTTTTCTAGTTAAAATTATATACTAGGATGCAGACGGTGCTTAGCAGCACCCGACACCCGTCATCCACAGACCATGGATGGCTTGTATGTTTGATTGTATGTGGGTGCGAAAATTGATTGTGTGATGTGAAATGAAATAAAATATTTATATAGTTAAAAATATTTTGTTCGCTAAAAATATAATTTTTAACGTGTATGTGAATAAATAAATATTCATTTACAAATCAGACGATTTGTTTATGTACACCCATTTTACTAATATGGATTGGGATGCTAAAATTTACACATCGCCCAACTACACAAATAAATATCTGTGTTTGTTGATTTGAAACTCCATACGGGTGTTGGGATGATATTTGGTGTACACAATCCAAATTATTCAGTTGTATGTCGATCGATTGGTCGACAGACCGTGTAAGCGTTAATTATTTATATTTAATGCTTATGCAGTTGTGTGGTGCACTTTGGATGATGGTTGATTATTTATCATTGCTATTATATACATGTGTTGTATGGAATCCATATAATTAACATTATATGGTAATTGATTGGGCCTCATTCCAATTTAGAAAATAAAGAATATTTTAAAATAATATTCAGAACAGGAAAATAAATATTCATGTGTTGAATAAACAAAATAGTCATGTGTTGACGATACTCATGTGTTGAGAACATTCATGTGTTGAAAATATTCATATGTTGAATAAAATATTTATACAATAAAATTCATATTTTTATTGTAAGTAAGAATAAATAAATATTCATGTGTTGAATAAATTATATATTCATGTGTTGAAGAAAATATTCATTTGTTGAATAGAATAACGAAGTTATTGAAATATATAAAGCCGTGTTGATTAGATATGTGCCACTTTGACGCGAACGATATTTATATCGATTGTATTCGTTTTTATAATGAATATAGAAAAGGAAGGGATTTCAAAATATAACGTTTTGAAAATATTATCATTTATATATTAATGATATGAAATATTCAATTTTGATTTAAAATTGAATATGAAGTTGAAATTGTTTTGAAAAAGAATTTAAAACGATTTATAAAATACGTTTTGAATTGAGATCGATGAAATATAATATATATATATATATATTATATATTAATGGCCTGAATAGAATGCGCCGCGCCGCGGTAGTTCGCGAATTTCGACCATTGACTTCGAATTGGCGTTGTAGGAGATCCGACCGTCAGATTCTCCTGAAACCTGAAGCGTTGGGTTCGTATCGAAAAGAGCTTTCCAATGAATATTGGAAATTTGAAATCTAACGGTTGGATTTGGAATTATATCCAAATCAAATTTGGAAAAGGTCGCTATAAGTGCAGTTCGACGACCGTTATTGGAAATCGACTGTACAGGCCTTGATAAAATTATTAAAAATATTAATAATTTGTGTAATATCATAGTATATGATTTAGAAAGAATTGGGATGAAAAATCCCATATTTAAAAAGGATAAAATATTTTTTTATCGAAATGAACTAGTTATAAACTAGAATTATAATCCAATATTTTTGAATAAATAAATTAGATTTGAAGTGGTTTTGAAATAATCAGAATTTCCAATATACGATTGGAATGGATTTGAATCGAAATTATCTTCGGGATAATTCGATCTTGGATTTCGTGATTATACAGATAAGGTGGTGGAAATTTGAAACATATATTTATATCGTTATGTCCAATACGACATTTGTTGGTTTCAGAATTTGATATTGAATATAAGCCGATATATTTTCTATTCAGAGTCTTGTATTTAATATCAAATGGGATTTTGGGTTCATCGTGAATGGTGTCTCAAATAACACTGTTCTTTAACCTGATTAACAATGGAAAGTGATTTTGGGTTTATCGTGAACCGTGTTTTAGATGACATTGGTTCTTTAACCAGTTAAAGGCAGGATATTGATTTTGGGGAAGATTAAAACTAAGTGGAGTTTTAATGAATCTTTAATTAGATTAAAGTGACCGAGAATAGAGTATCACTAATTTTGCTCCAAAGCGATGGTTAAATCTTTAATTAGATTTGAACGTGAAATGGTAATTAATATTTACCGATAACACCGTGGTGTTAGATATGGAGTACTACCAGTTTTTCTCCATGGGATGAATAGGTTGGGATTGGGAAAGAAAATAAATAATTACTTTGGTGTGGTTCGCTAATCCCGACTAGTTTGGAAAACCTTAACATGGTTTGAATTGATATCCAAAGGAAGATTAAAGAATAAATTTAAAAGTATTTATCTTTGATAAAATTAATGGGAATCCCCAAGAATGTGAAAATTTGAATTAAAGAATAATCTAAATTGGAATGAGGCGTATGTTGTGTTTATGTAGCACTTATTTATTATATATGCGGGTTATTCGGAAAGGCCGGGTTTATACCCATTCTGAATAACCGATTTGACGATAAGTCGAAGATGAAGACGGTGATTGAAGACCGGAGGTCTTCACATCGTTTGGATGATTACTGATGATCTTGATTAGACTGTACACCCAAGAGGAGGGAATCAGTTGGTGATCGTCTAGACGTACTTGGAGATCGATGGATATGCGAGGAATAAGGTTCCTCCGGTTTCGTTAAGACCCAGAACGAACTTGTAAATGGACCGTGTGTTTGACATTGGATTTTATTCTGTATTAAATATATATCTGTTTGGAGGCAGAGAATTTATTCTCTTGCTTAACGCCCTTCTCTGAGACGTACGAGCTTAGAGTTTATATATCGAGAGATATCAATCGCATGGCATGAATTGCCTGTGTGGCATGCCTAAGTGGCAAATGATCAAGGCTTCTGTTGAAAAGCAAAGTCTTGTGGGTGATGATCAAAGCATGGCCTATGTGGCACAGCTTTGTGTATAGCGCTGACTCGCAAGCCTTACACCTCGGTATGAGTCAAAAACGTGATAGTAACCGTTGGAGGAACACGACGTTTCTTCCTAGCTATGGGTGATGTCAGTGACCTACCAGCCCTGACATTTATATACTTTTTTTACCTGTGTGGTTGTTGGATGCGAGGAGCCTTGGATATAGGTCTGATAGGACCGGGAAACGTATGCTCAGGAATAACTAATCCTCAAAAGTAAGAGAGGACCGACCCAACCGATTCCAAGGATCGTTGTGTGTGGTCCTGAGACATTTGCTAGAGTTTCTCGAACGGAGAGGAGCTTGCCCCTTGCCTCGACTCATGATGGAATCCAATTTCCAATACGTGATAATTCGGTTTTATTTGTTGAACCTAGTACGGCGATATAGTAGATGGTAGCTATGCCCTCTATGATTGATACTTACAATTGAAATTGTTTTGACACTATACACTTATAGTAATATCAAAATAATCTATTTTTAAATGTATCAAGCATTATTTGGCTATTATAAGGTAAAACCCTATCCTCCGGCTTGCGTTGCATTGTGTGATGGGACCTAGGTCTTATAATAGCTTCATTTTTCTTTATTTAGCATTGCGCTGTTAGTTTTATATGCTGGTATTCTTCGGAGGAAACTCGTTCCGTGTTATACGGCATGGTCCCTTGATTTACCTAACTTTAAAAATAAAGATTAATAACTGTTTTAGTTCTCACACCAGTCACATGACTGACCTGGAGTTAATTGTTTTAACCTAAACTCTTGATGCTCCTATTTTCGACACGGGCAGCTAGTAGTTTTGGTTTTGCATATATATATTCACAGGATCCTGGTTTACAGCTGGAATGATATTCGGAAAGCTTTGTATCTGTATATCTCCTTTCAGTTGTGTGTTGTATTATTTTCCGCTGCTATGTATTTAAATGTAATTTAAGTCTCTGATATTTGTGAAATACGTAATATTTATTCATACTCTGTATATTCTTGTATTCTGATGGAATTGTTGTAATAAACAATGAAATGTTCTTCTGTTTGTGTTCCGATGTGTCTTGTCCTCAAAGCAATCCAGGCTTTCCTTCACGGGGAAGTTCGCGTCGTTATAAAGTGGTATCAGAGCTTTGGTTTATAGAGCTCGAGAACAAGACACATTAGGACCGAACGAAAGAATTCATTAGAGACTGGATTAGTAATATCCAATTAGAATGACTCGTTAGAGATAGGATCAGTAGTATCCTAGAACGAGTGTGAAGAGTATATTTTTCAAATGAAAACAATATTGTTTTGAAAATTTAAACCAGTTTATATGTATTTGAATGTTTTATTTTTATTGAATTTTGACAATCTAGTATATGAAGATTTTGCATATACGCGTCATGAACGTATATTCGATTTTTAATATACCGGATATATATAGAATCACACTCTAGTCGCCCGGAGATGATTCTGATGATTGATGCATTGTCATCAGAGTTGATGTTTGAGTGCCGAAAGTGGGATATCTATATATTTCCATTATACTGGTGTGAGAACCAAAACTAGATAGGGCTTATTGTTGCGAATTGGCATCAAAAACATATTTTTTGTATATATATATATCAAAATTATGAATTTGAAACGTTAATTCATTAATTGATTGCTAATTGTGTTGTTTGATTTATTAAAATTTTGAATCATTTAGCCTAACGGAACCAAATATTGAACTGTATTGGAAAATGATTACAATTGCATGCATATACATGTACTTACATGGAACAGGTCATAGCAAGGAGGCTAGAGCAGAAGAACAAAATTGTTTGCCCCAAAAATAGGTACACGTTTACAAATTTATTGGGTTTGGATGATTTTATGAGCCGATTGTCTAGCCGCTTGGCTTTTTCTTTTTCTTTTGGATTGGTGAGGGCCATGGGAGGCTATTTGAAATATACCGAAGCTCCCGATGCAGGGGAGGTTATGGAGAAATTTTTCGAAAATTTAGGGTGTTAGCCAACAACAACAAAGCCATATATCCCAAACAAGTTGGGGTTGGCTAGATATGGAGCCCAAAATTATAATAAAATAAAATAAATAATGATGATAATAATATATATATATATATAAAGGGTTTAAAATAACCAAACAAATAAAAAGTCGTCCGATAAAGGGTTTTTTTTTAAATAATAATAATAAGTAAAAAGGTTCAATAAAAGTGAAATAAAATCTAAAATAGTAATGAAAAGTAACAAGGTTCAGTAAACGTGAAATAAAGTCTAAAAAAAACCTAAGGTTCTGGTACATGGATTGCCAATTTCCATGCACTCCTATCAACTACCAGTTCTTCCGATAAACCTCAGTTACTTAAATCTCTCTTTATTATCTCCACCCATGTCAGTTTAGGTCGACCTCTACTTTCCTTTGGGCCTTCGGCGCGGCCTAGAATTCCAACGCATAGAGGTGCATCGTATGGTCTACGTTGGATATGTCCAAACCATCTCAAGCGGTATTGGACTAACTTCTCTTCAATAGGTGCAACTCCAAGTTTTTCCCGAATATCCTCATTTCTAAACCGATCTTGTCTGGTATGCCGACAGCTCCAACGCAGCATCCGCATCTCTGCTACGCTTATCTTCTAGACGTGTTGCCTCTTAGTAGGCCAACATTCCACACCATATAACATTGCAGGCCTGATTGTTGTCCTATAGAACTTTCCTTTAAGCTTGTGAGGGATCTTCCGATCACAAAGAATGCCATATGCTAGTCGCCATTTCACCCATCCTGCTTGAATTCTAAAACTAACATCCTTATCAATCTCTCCATCAAACTGCAACATAGATCCTAAGTAACGAAACGATTCCTTCTTAGGTACTACTCTACCGTCCAGGGTAACATCTCCGTCATCTGACCTGACACCGCTAAACTCACACTTCATATACTCTGTTTAGTTCTGCTAAGCCTGAAACCCACTACAACAAAATGACCCTATTACAACGGTGGAACACCGTTGTAATAGGTTTTTACAACGGTGGGCAAACCGTCGTGTCTTAAGAAGTTGTAATAGCCTAATATCTTTTACAACTTTTCTGCACTGTTGCAAAACCGTTGTAATATGTATATTTTACAACTTTTTTCCACCGTTGTAATAAACTTTATTACAACATTTATGCACCGTTGTGATTGATATTTGGGTTTTAAAAAAAATAAATTTTGCAAATGCAACAAAAGCTGAATAAACAGAAAACAAATTGATATAAATTCAAAGCAACAGATCCATTCATACAAAAAACATTACAACTTTATATTCAAAATGCAAAAAATGAATCATACATCATCACGTTAATATATCAATTCTTCATTACAAATAATGATTACAAATTAGTACCATCCAAAAACTTTGCTTCAACTATCAGCTTGCTTCATCTTTGCACTTCCTCAACTTCCCCACCAACACAAGACACCACCTGCACAATCACAAAACATGCATATATATAAACATAACCTTAAGCTTGTTGTAAACATAAAATGGTGGATATCTACTTTTCTTCCAAGTTGGATGAGGAGTTGAAACTATGTAAAATGCAATGCATGTATTTTTGTAGTAATCTAAGAGTATATAAGAGTTTTACTGGTTTAAGAAATACGTAATGACCATGAACTGCTTCGCTCTTTTAATGTGTTTAAGTTAATTAAGGTAATGAAAGATGATAGCAAGGATTAAGCCAAAAAGGCTGTTAAAGAATTTTGTTTTAACTGTATATATTTACTGAAGCAAATGAAATGAGATTTAAAGCATGGTATGTTTAGACAGTCATGAGAAATGTATCATTAGTGAAATTCTTAGTTTCAATCACTAAATTAAAAGTTTGGATTGGAATAGCTAAACGTATGTACTGGAAATGAATCATTCTTCTTACGTTAAAAGGGAGTTTTCATGAGGTTGTTTTCATTGCTAATAAACTGGAATTGAGTACAGCTGTATGTTAAAAATGAGTTTGCATGAGTTTGATTTTATTGCTAATAATCTGAGACTGAATACAACCGTGAATATAAAATAAAGTTAAGAGATATTATATAAAAGACATGAGTATGTGAAGCTGCGTTGATGTGATAGCATTTAGCTGTCATGATAAGGTGTATGGATGTAGATAAATTCATATATAAATGAACGTATTTGGCAGTATGGCCATAGAATTGGACACAATTGTATATTTAAACCGGTGAGGTAATTATTTGGTACCAGTTACGAGCTTACAATACAAATATGATTACAATAGTCAAACTAGTTCCGTATTTGCACACAACTGCAAAAATAAGCAGCACGGTGTTTATTCTAATCAATACAACAATAAATTGAGCAAACAAAAGTAATGGGTATAAAGAAGTAGAACTAACCAGACAGAAGAATTGCTATGCTGCTTTAGCTGTTGAAGTACATCAATCTCGATCATAGCATCCTCACGATACTTATCTACAGCTCGAACAATTTTTACGGCTACCATTTCTTTACCTTCCCTGTCCCAACTCCCAACACTCCAATACTTGACCAAACGTGCCTTCTCCTATCTTATATATGAGAAGCGCAACAACTGAAAAAACAAAATAAAACTTATCATGTCTTCAAAACTTAAATAGTAAAAGAAACAAAATGACAAACAATAGCAATCCTCATTTACTCGTAGCCACCCTTTCATGGAACCAGTATAACAACAACCTACTTTTTCTGTATAAGGAAAACATCTAAAAACTTATTGAACGACATCGGATTGATCCTCCTAGACTCGCTGCATCATCTTTCTTCTGTTGAGCATAGTTTAACAAGTTTTTATAATCAACACTACTCTTATCTCCAAATTATTAAAGACCCTTAACAGTATACCTTAACCAATTTTATTATTACTTGAAAAAAAAATGAACTACAAAGATTAAGTCATATGACTCCTTTCAGTGTAGTACAAGAGACCCCAACAAAGACAGCGTCGAAAAATTGAAAATGCACAGCCAACTCATCAACTACTCAAAAATTCAATGTCTAAAAAAAAATTTGGGTTGATAAAGCACAAGTGCATAAATCAGACTCACGCTAATGTTTAAGCAATTCAGGCCAGGTCAACATGTAGTTAGAAAAAGCAACTTATGGCAAACATCACAAGTGCAGTAGGCAAGCATGCACGACATAAAGCAAAGAAAAAGTAGGAACTGTGCACCTGAATATCAGACCAAGGCTCACCAATAACATTCAAATAATAAAATGATCAAAGTTTTAATATAATCTGTACAAATTAGACGCTCTCAGGACTAAACAATCCTTGTGTATGCAAGGGACAAAGAGTAATGGCCGAAACATACCCTTTAACGTGAATCCTCTACAGCAGACCCAAAGTAGCACTAACATTTATCATAATTTCTAATTATAGGTTGAGCGGGTTATCTAATACCAAAAGTTCTCACCCTTCATTTTAATTAAAAGAAGTAAAATAAGTAAAGAAAATAGAATAGGAAAAAGTGATAGAAGCAAAATGAATTACCAGCGTTGACGACCGAGAAGCAAGAAGAGCGAGCAAGAGTTCACGGTGACTGAGCTCCATTGGGTGAAGTTGTGGCACTGGTCTGAGCTGTGCGTTGTCCGATGGCAGCTCTGGCGATTTGGTTGACTGACTATGGGAAGGAGGAGATGGCAGCGCGATTGCTGAAAGGTGAAGCGGAGCAATCGGTTGAAGGAGCGGCTTCCGATGAGGAGGGAGGTCGGCTATTGGTTCAGGTGGCGACGGTGGAAGAAAGCGAACGGGTAGTGCAGCAGAGGGATGACGGCGATGGCCATTTCAGTGGCCATTCATTTCGAAATTTTTGGAGGATTTAATTTTGGGGAAAAAATGCTGAAATCTCATGGGAACAAACGTGCCTTCTCCTAGACTCGCTGCTCTCGCCCTCGAGTTCGTCTCCATCACGAATCCGACTACAAATCTGATGTGAGGCATCAGATTGATCGCTTTTCCCCCAATTTCCAGTCGCTAGGGCTTCGGCCATTATTGTTGCCTTTTATTTTGAACGAGATAAATGAAAATGACGGCTCATTTCTCCTTTCTTACATTAACACGGCTAGGGTTATTTTCCTGCCAATTGACTGCTTTGGCCCTAGGGTTTTATTGGGCTTTATAACCCTTAAGCCATTTTATAATACTTAAATCAATATTTACAACACTTGGACGAATTTTAATGTCGCACACACACACAATATATAAATTAGCATGTATATTTGTTCACAATTTAAAAAATGTACAATTTTTATATATTCAATATGTACATAAATAAATGATTTATTTATTTATTCATTTATCCACCCTAAATATATATATATATAATTGAGATCAATATTTTTTTTTGAAAATTGAGATCAATATTATAAATTAACTATTAAATATAATCTTAGTTATTAATCTCTTCTTCTTAATTATTAATCTCTACTTCTTAATTATTAATAGCAATCATTGATTATTCATGATTAGCATTAATTATTATATTTTAATTATTAGTATTGAACAGTGAATTATTATTTTATAATTTTTAATTAGTATTTGATTAATTATTATTTATTGAAAATTATTATCAATCATTAATTACTAGTATTTAACAGTGAATTATTTGTAAATTATTAATTAATTAATTAATATTTATTTGTTTACTTATTATCGATTATTAATTATTACTTACTAATTAGTTATTAATTAAATGTTAATTATTAATTAGGATTATTTCATATTTTAAATTAATTATTAATTAGGATTATTTCATATTAACAATAGTTATTATTTAACTTTTACTTATTTCTACTTAGTTATAATCGAGTAATAACTATTAAAAGCTTATAATGTATATGTCACCTAAATATTAATTAATAAGCAGTTAACATTAACTATTAAACATTAATTACCACTTATTAACTATTAATTATTTAATAAATATTATTGATTCCTAAGTTTATTATTAATTATTAATTATTATTAAATATTAATATAATTAGTTATTAAATATAGATATTATAAACATGAAGTTTGTAATGGGCATCTATTACAACTAACAAAACAAAAAGTTGTTAAAAATACGTTTATTACAACTTTAGGGAATACCACCATTGTAAAAAACCATTTATTACAACGGTGCTTTTACCACCGTTGTAAAAAACCATTTATTACAACGATGCTTTTACCACCGTTGTAAAAAACCATTTATTACAACGGTGCTTTTACCACCGTTGTAAAATTAAAGTTGTAATAGGGTCATTTTGTTGTAGTGACCCTTTGATTCCAAGGTCTCCCTCGATAACTCCAGTTGTCGATTAACCCCTATTCTACTTTCATCAATCAGCACAACATCATCGACAAAGAGCATACACCAGGGAATCTCCCTTTGTATATCTTTTGTGATTTCATCCACCACTAATGCAAAAATATAGGGGCTCAAAGCCAAACCTTGATGTAACCCTATGTTAGTTGGAAAGTCTCTGCTCCCTAACACTAGTCACAACCCCCTCGTACATATCCTTAATAAGGGTAATATATCCTTAATAAGGGTGTTAGCCAAATTTTTGAAAATTTTGAAAAGTTCTTAGAAACTTAAAAGTTGAAGAACTTAAGCCGTAATGAAAATAATGGGAGTTGAGTTGGTTTGTAAAACAACTTTCATCTTCGTTCCTTTTCGGGGACGAAAAGTTTTAAGTGGGAGATTGTAACAACCCTGAAATTCTGAGCCAATTTAAAATTTTTATTTTGGCAATTGTGATGAATTTTGAATATTTAAAATGAATTAATTTAAATAATAACGATGAGAAATTTATTTTAAATAGAATTAGAACGTATATATTTATATAGATCATCGTTCGAATATAGATATTTTATTTTAATTATAAAAGGAATTGAAAATGGAACGGTAGTTTGAAATTTCGATTTCGAATTTCAAATGATTGTACAGGATTCAAAATAATCCGGATTTTGGCGAAACCAAAAATATTAGAATCTATTTGAGAATATCTTTCCAATGAATCCGAAAAATCAAAATTTCATAGCAATAATAAAAACTTATGTCCAGTTGAAAATTCAGAATAGTCGCTATGGAATTCCGGCCCTTAAAAATGGAAATTTTGCAAACGACCTCAGTTTTCAGCGAAACCGCTTTTGTTGGATCCGGGATGCCAAATTATTGCTAGATTTCAAAATTCATAATTTTTGAAAGCAATATGTGAGCGTGGCAAAAGAAAACGTGTTTTAACAGTTTTAGTCAATTTCGATCGACTAGAAAATGGCCATTTTTCAAATGGTCCCAGAATTTGACAAAATTAGTTTTGTTAGAACTGTATCGTCAATACGAAGCTAGAAAATATTTTTCGGGAATTTTTAGAGTTCGTATGTGGCCCCAGTAAATTGAAATGTGCGTTCTAATTCAATATGTAGATTTATATTTTGATTTTGACGGAAACTGATCGAAATAGTCGTACTGGCATACAATACATATCCCATTGTGTTCGGAATGGAGGTAATTAGCTATGGACGACAGGCGATGGGTCTCGTTAGGAAGCTGAAATAAAGTGTTGCTTTTTTGAAAATAAAAAAATAACATATATATATATATAAATAATTCCCCCTTTTACTCTCTCCCCTGACTCCTTTCCTCTTCAATTCAAAATCGAAAAAAGAAAAAAAGAAAAAAAAAACCCTATAACCTATCGCACCGCGCCGCCCTCAACCCCATCGCCATCACCTCTAGCGCGCCGCCGCCAGCGGAGAACACCCCTCCCCCTCCTTCTCCTCCCTCCTTCCTCTCCTCTCTCCGCCGCGTTAAAGCCCCTAGACATGGAAAACTCGTCGCACTCCCCTAGCTGACCACCACCACCTCGCGCAGCCCCTTGGCGCTACCCACCACCTCCATGGCCCCCTAGTTCGACGAAGAACACCCCCCACCCCCTCTAAAAAGGCGAAGTAATATTTTAATTTCGAGTTTTATTTATTTTCTTTAAATTAAAAACTGATTTTTATAGGTGTAGAAAATTAAAAACTGATTCTATATGTATAGAGAATAAAGGTATAATTTTTAAATGATAAAAATACGATTTTTAAGTAATAAAAATATGGTTTTTATTATATGTAAAGAATAAAAATATGATTTTTATTATATGTGAAGAATAAAAATATGATTTTATTATATGTGAAAAATAAAAATATGGTTTTTACTATATTACTAGCAAGATAAAAATATAATTTTTATCATGGAAGTAGCGGTGTAAAGGGGCAATTTTTATCACACAAAGAAATGATTTTTATCCAAGTAAAGGTTCGATTTAGTTAGAGAAAGGTGAGATTATTTTAAGAAGTGAAGATAAAAATCTGATCTTTATTATATAGTACCGTTAAAAAAAATAGAATTTTTATCTATATAGTAGTGGTATAAAAATAGATTTTTTATCTATATAGTAACAGTGTAAAAATGTGATTTTTATCCATGTAGCTTAGTTATAAAAATGTGATTTTTATATACATAGCAACAATATAAAGATGCGAATTTTATATATATAGTGAATAGAGACGATGAAAGTGATAAAGGGCGAGCACGGCAAAGATTTCCTACATATGAAGAGTCGCGGTGTTTGGTTTAGCTAATCGGTGAGAACTTCTCACTTTAATTCTTGTTTTCTAGTTAAAATTATATACTTGGATGCAGACGGTGCTTAACAGCACACGACATCCGTCTTCCACGGACCATAGATGGCTTGTATGTTTGATTGTATGTGGTTGTGAAAATTGATTGTCTGATGTGAAATGAAATAAAATATTTATATAGTTAAAAATATTTTGGTCATTAAAATTATAATTTTTAACGTGTATGTGAATAAATAAATATTCATTTACAAATCAGACGATTTGTTTATGTACACCCATTTTACTGATACGGATTGGGACGATCAATTTTACACATCACCCAGCTGTACAAATAAAAATCTGTGTTTGTTGATTTGAAACACCACACGGGTGTTGGGACGATATTTAGTGTACACTAATCCCAATTATTTAGTTGTATGTTGACTGATTGGTCGACAGACTGTGTAAGCATTAATTATTTATATTTAATGCTTATGCAGTTGTGTGGTGCACTTTGGATGATGGTTAAGTATTTATCATTGCAACTATATACATGTGTTGTATAGAATCCATATAATTAACATTATATGGTAATTGATTAGGCCTCATTCCAATTTAGAAAATAAAGAATATTTTAAAATAATATTCAGAACAGGAAAATAAATATTCATGTGTTGAATAAACAAAATAGTCACGTGTTGACGATACTCATGTGTTGAGAACATTCATGTGTTGAAACTATTCATGTGTTGAATAAAATATTTATAAAATAAAATTCATATTTTTATTGTAAGTAAGAATAAATAATTATTCATGTGTTTAATAAAATATATATTCAGGTGTTGAAGAAAATATTAGAATAACGAAGTTATTGAAATATATAAAGCCGTGTTGATTAGATATGCGCCACTTTGGTGCGAACGATATTAATATCGATTGTATTCGTTTTTATAATGAATATAGAAAAGGAAGTGATTTCAAAATATAACGTTTTGAAAATATTATCATTTATATATTAATGATATGAAATATTCAATTTTGATTTAAAATTGAATATGAAGTTGAAATTGTTTTGAAAACGAATTTAAAATGATTTATAAAATACGTTTTGAATTGAAATCGACGAAATATATATAATATATATATTATATATATTAATGGCCTGAATAGAACGCGTCGCGCCGCGGCAGTTCGCGAATTTCGACCATTGACTTCGAATTGGTGTTGCGGGAGATCCGACCGTTGGATTCTTCTGTAACCAGAACCATTGGGTTCGTATCGAAAAGAGCTTTCCAATGAATATTAGAAATTTGAAATCTAACGGTTGGATTTGGAATTATGTCCAAATCAAATTTGGAAAAGGTCGCTGTAAGTGCAGTTCGACGACCGTTATTGGAAATTGACTGTACGGGTCTTGATAAAATTATTAAAATTATTAATAATTTGTGTAAAATCATAATATATGATTTAGAAAGAATTGGGGTGAAAAATCCCATATTTAAAAAGGATAAAGTAAATATTTATCGAAATGAACTAGTTATGAACTAGAATTATAATCCAATATTTTTGAATAAGTAAAATGGATTTGAAGTGGTTTTGAAATAATCATAATTTCCAATGTACGAATTAGAATGGATTTGAATCGAAATTATCTTCGGGATATTTCGATGTTGGATTTCGTGATTATACAGATATGGTGGTGGAAATTTGAAAGATATATTTATATGGTTATTTCCAATATGATATTTGTTGGTTTCAGAATTTGATATTGAATATAAGCCGGTATATTTTCTATTCAGAGCCTTGTATTTAATATCAAATGGGATTTTGGGTTCATCGTGAATGGTGTCTCAAATAACACTGTTCTTTAACCCGATTAATAATGGAAAGTGATTTTGGGTATATCGTGAACCGTGTTTTAGATGACATTGGTTCTTTAACCCAGTTAAAGGCAGGATATTGATTTTGGGGAAGATTAAAACGAAGTGGAGTTTTAATGAATCTTTGGTTAGATTAAAGTGATCGAGAATGGAGTACCACCAGTTTTGCTCCAAAGCGATAATTTAATCTTTAATTATATTTAAACATGAAATGGTAATTAATATTTACCGATAACACCGTGGTGTTAGATATGGAGTAATAACAGTTTTGCTCCATGGGATGAATATTTTAGGATTGGGAAATAAAATAAATAACCACTTCGGTGTGGTTCGCTAATCCCGACTAGTTTGGAAAACCTTAACATGGTTTGAATTGATATCCAAAGGAAGATTAAAGAATAAATTTAGAAGAATTTATCTTTAATAAAATTAATGGGAACCTTTCCCTAAGAATGTGAAAATTTGAGTAAAAGAATATTCTGAATTGGAATGAGGCGTATGTTGTGTTTGTGTAGCACTTGTTTATTATATACGCGGGTTATTCGGAAAGGCCGGGTTTATACCCATTCTGAATAACCGATTCGACGATAAGTCGAAGATGAAGACGGTGGTTGAAGACCGGAGGTCTTCACATCGTTTGGATGATTACTGATGATCTTGATTGGACTGTACACCCAAGAGGAGGGAATCAGTTGGTGATCGTCCAAACGTACTTGGAGATCGATGGATATGCGAAGAATAAGGTTCCTCCGATTTCGTTCAGACCCAGAACGAACTTGTAAATGGACTGTGTGTCTGACATTGGATTTTATTCTGTGTGATTGATTTCTCTTAAATATATATCTATTTGGCAGCGGAGAATTTATTCTCTTGCTTAACGCCCTTCTCTGAGATGTACGAGCTTAGAGGTTATATATCAATAGATATCAATCGCATGGCATGAATTGCCTGTGTGGCATGCCTAAGTGGCAAATGATCAAGGCTTCTATTGAAAAGAAAAGTCTTGTGGGTGATGATCAAAGCATGACATATGTGGCACAGCTTTGTGTATAGCGTTGATTCGCGAGCCTTACCCCTTGGTATGAGTAAAAAAGGGGATAGTGACCGTTGGGAGAACACGACGTTTCTTTCAAGCTATGGGTGATGTCAGTGACCAACCAGCCCTGACATTTATATACTTCTTTTACCTGTGTGGTTGTTGGATGCGAGGCGCCTCGGTTATAGGTCTAATAGGACCGAGCAACGTGTGTTCAGGAATAACTAATCCTCAAAAGTAAGAGAGGACCGGCCCAACCGATTCCAAGGATCGCTGTGTGTGGTCCTGAGACATTTGCTAGAGTGTCTCGAACAGAGAGAAGCTTGCCCCTTGCCTCGACTCATGATGGAATCCAATTTCCAATACGTGATAATTCAGTTTTATTTGTAGAACCTAGTATGGCGACATAGTAGATGGTAGTTATGCCATCTATGATTGATACCTATGTTTGAAATTGTTTTGACACTATACACTTATAGTAATATCAAAATAATATGTTTTTAAACGTATCAAGCCTTATTTCGCTATTATAAGGTAAAATCCTATCCTCCGGCTTGCGTTGCATTGTGTGATGGGACCTGGGTCTTATAATAGCTTCATTTTTCTTTATTTAGCATTGCGCTGTTTGTTTTATGCACTAGTATTCTTAGGAGGAAACCCATTCCGTGTTATACGGCGTGGTCCCTTGATTTACCTAACTTTAAAAATAAAGATTAATAACTGTTTTAGTTCTCACACCAGTCATATGACTGACCTGGAGTTTATTGTTTTAACCTAAACTCTGGGTGCCCCAATTTTCGACACGGGCTGCTATTTAGTTTTGTTTTGTAGATTTATATTCACAGGATCCTGCTTTACAGCTGGAATGATATTCGGAAAGCTCAGTATCCGTATATCTCCTTTCAGTTGTGTGTTGTATTATTTTCTACCGCTATGTATTTAAATGTAATTTAAATCTCTGATATTTGTGAAATATGTAATATTTATTCATACTCTGTATATTCTTGTATTCTGATGGAATTGTTGTAGTAAACAATGAAATGTTCTTCTGTTTGTGTTCCGATGTGTCTTGTCCTCAAAGAAATCCGGGCTTTCCTTCACGGGGAAGTTCGGGTCATTATACTAACCTCGTGTCTTTACAATTATTACGCATTTAATTCGTGCCTTTGACCTCTCACATTAGACTGGCATTTGTGGCTGCTGGATTTGCCGGGCGGGTCCGGCCAGTCTTACACCACAAAAGAGTCTAAACTCATGTCTTAGGCGGTTAATTATTATACATCTTTATTTAACCCCAAATTGGATTAATATCCCTATTCAAATTTGTCAATAAATTCCAAATTTATTTATGTCCATAATTGTCTCTTAAAATTATGTCCATAAATAACAATTATGCCAGTTAATGTCTTAAATTAATTATATGCCTTTTAAGGCCATTTTATGCCAATTCACAATTTATGTATATTCAATATTATCCCATCATCCCCATGCTATTCGTACGTTTTCATATGACATATGTTAGACTTGCAAATAGTCTAACTTATAAAAAGAAAAACAACATCATATAACACATAAAATAGATCTATGAATCATGACATAAGATTACATAGCCAATAACTTGCATATGAATTTCATTCAAACTAGCATATGATACAAAACTAGCATAGGTAATGGGCATAAACTTGCATAACTTATGTACTGCTATAGATCCAAACTTAAAGCTGTGAACTTGCATATAGATCTAAACATAAAGATGTAAACTTGCATATAGATCTAAACATAAAGATGTAAACTTGCATATAAGTCTAAACATAAAGATGTAAACTTGCATATGGATCTAGACATAAAGGTTAATGTCACATAAACTAGCATATGCATATACATGTCCCACATATATTTTAACAACCCAAACTTGCATAAGATTCGTACATGAATATATGATCCAACCATCACAAACTTGCATAAGATATATGATTCAAATTGCATAAGATTCACATAAGAACTAACATATGATTCAACACCACAAACATACATATAATTTACATCACATGATCCAAAATCATATTGTCATAATCCCAATTATATCTTATCATAACTAAATTAATTAAATAATTTGTGAAAGCTATCATACTCACAATTAAAAAGAATAGTCTTGTCTTTCTGGGATCTGTATTCTGAAACTGATTTGCTCGCCTTTGATGTAGACTAATCGTTATTTATATTTGATTTGATTTGATTTTGATTCAAGCTTCTATCTTGCTTTAGGGTTGAAAGTGTACGGAGGCTACTCTAGGTTCTCCATTGACGGAATGGATGCATTTGTTATGAATTAATGTGATTAGGGTTAGGGGTTTAGGAGTGTTTTTATAGAAGTTTAATTTAACAAGAGCCGTCAGATTAACTTAGGGATAACCAGAACCATCAGGACCACTCAGATGCCACATCAGCCCTTAAGGCGAATCGGGCCACGGGTTGACAGCTAAATACCCTGGATTGACCCTTAGTCGACCCAGCAGGGGTTGGGTCGACTCCAAAAATGGTGCGGTTCGACTATTCCCCCTCCCGGTTCGCTGTTTTGAACTTTTATATATATATATATATATTTCTCATATGCATACAAACTTCATGGCTTAATAACTTCTTCATAAGTTATCTGTTTTATGCAATGTCTATCTTGACCCAAAATTTTGAGACGAACATAATAGTGCATCCCATTTCACTTAATTCTTCTTCTAAAAATTAAGTATACTTTAATTTGTGAATTTTAATGTTATAAAATTACGGGGTGTTACATTTTATACAGCTTTAAAACAAACTAATATATATTTTAAACTCAATATTCATAAATTCGGTTTAAAACGATATCCAAATATATAGAAACTGCTTTATATTTATTAAATAAACGTTATCGTTTATTAACGAAATTCCATAGTGACTATTTGAAAATTTGA
The DNA here is from genome assembly GCA_030737875.1 of Allium sativum. Lineage (NCBI taxonomy): Eukaryota > Viridiplantae > Streptophyta > Magnoliopsida > Asparagales > Amaryllidaceae > Allium > Allium sativum. The sequence continues at coordinate 463,953,551 of CM060922.1, forward strand.
ATTGGACATATCTTACAATATATACGATGAAATCTCGATTTTTCTCTTTCATTAGAATAATATAATCAAATAGATTCAAACGGTTTTTGTTTCACAAAAATCCAACTTAAAACAGATTTCATATATTCAATTAAAGTTAAAACTCAATATTACGAACTACCACGTCGTTTCGTGCTTGTTTTAATTATATTATAAATTATATATATTAGAACACCATTTTATTTAATAAATTCGATATAAAATCCATTAATATCACTAAATCAATGTTTAAAACATATATAAATATTCGTAATTAGCGTTCAAAAATCCGGGACATTACATTCTTCCCCTCTTAAAAGAATTTCGTCCTCAAAATTACAAGGTAAGAAGAATTCTCGGAACTCGATTATTTTAAATTAATTTTCTTGAATTATCATCAAAACAAAATCAACTCTTTAAAAGTTCCGAAAACAATTTGGCAACATCTCCTCTACATGGTTCGATCAGAATAACCACAACTGCCACTTTGGGCCTTAACTTCTCCAAAAGAAAACCAAAAGCCAAATGGCTACCCTACTCAGGGGTACAAAATCAATCACCAACCAATATATTAAGGCTTACCTTTTTGTTGGGCCACTCAATTCCAATTTCGCAGCAAACCAACTAAGTGCTCTTCGCCTTCCAATCCATACTTCAATCTCTATAACTAAATCAACTCCATGTCTGGAATCTGCACTTAACTCAACTTACAATTCAAATAACAATTCAGGGTCAAATCACTTGTCATTTCATACGTGGTTTTATTTCCAATTCATTATACTGGAAGTTAGTTTCAATTCATCCAACTTCTATATTGACCCATTTGATGCATTTTATTCAACCAATCCAATATTCAGATATCAAACAACCAAATTCCATTAGCCATGGAATCTTCACGGAAACAAATCAATATTTAATTGATATAAATTTCCATATCTGACCAATAATGTAAATGGAATAACGACAAAGCCTTTTAAATTCCATATGCATTAACAGTCTTCCTCCACAGAAACTCACTTCGATTATTACCAAATCGAATTCCATTCAATTCCAATTTAATATATTAAATTGGAAATCTTTACTTTGGAAAATTCCATTAATCTTAAATAAAAGGTTATAAATTCCAAATCATATTCTTCACTATTAATTGGGTTAAAGAACAAGTGTTATTTAACACACCGTTCAAGATAAACCCAAAAATCCAATTCTTTTATCCAATTCTGATTAAATATTAATTAATCAGAAAACTTCACTAAATCTTAATTAAAAGATTATTCTTTTCTCAACTTGGTTTAAGAATAGTGTTAATGAAGACACCATTCACGACAAACCCAAAATCCAATTTGATGTCAAATACAAGGCTCTGAATAGAAAATATATTGGCTTATTTCAATATCAAATTCTGAAACCAACGGATATCGTATTGATATATATATATATATATATATATATATATCTTCCAAATTCGTTAACAATATCTGTAAAATCATGAAATCCAATATCGAAATATTCTGAAGATTATTTCCATTTCTAATCCATTTCCAATTTATTCTTTGGAAAATTATGGTTAATTTAAAACCATTTTCAAATCTAATGTATTTATTTTAACAACTAGTTCATTTCCATAAAAATATATTTTTATCTTTTCAAAACTGGAATTTTTCATCCAATTTTTTTTCAAATCATTCATCATGACTTTATATAATTTTTGCATATTTTTATTATCGCCCGTGCAGTCGGTTTCCAATAGCGGCCACCGAACTGCATCCATAAGGACCTTTTCTAAAATTGATTTGGACATATATCCAAATCTAACCATTAGATTTCAAATCTCTTATATTCATTGGAAAGCTCTTTTCGATATGAACCCAACAGTTCTGGTTTTAGAAGAATCCGACGGTCGGATCTCCCATAACATCAATTTGAAGTTAATGGTCGAAATTCGTGAAAGGTCGCTGTGCAGCGCGTTCTATTCAAGCCATTATAATATATATAATATATATATTATATATGTTTCATCGATTTCCATTTAAAAAAACTTTATAAATCATTTTAAATTCATTTCAAAATGATTTCAATTCTATTTTCAAATTTTAAGTCAAAATTGAATATTCCATATAAATTCGTTTTAAATTCATTTCAAAATGATTTCAATTCTATTTTCAAATTCAAATCAAAATTGAATATTCCATATAAATTCGTTTTAAATTCATTTCAAAACGATTTCAATTCTATTTTCAAATTCAAATCAAAAATGAATATTCCATACCAGTTTAATATTAAAATGATAATATTTTCAAAATACCAGATTTTGAAATCACTTTTCGATATTCATTATAAAATGAATAAAATCAACAAAAATCCCGTTTGTGTTAAATTGGCGTTTAGCTACTTAACTCGGCTTCACATTTGAATAATTACTGACAATTATTATAAAATATTCATTAATTTTGAACTCGAATCAGACTCAATCAATTATCAAATAATTTCAGTTATATGGATTTCAACCTCACATGTATACAATAATAACGAAAAACAATCATAAAAAATTCATACAACATCCAGAGTGCGTTCTACAACTGTACAAGCATTAAAATAAATAAATAACGCTTATACAGTCTGTCAACCCATCGATTGATATGCCACTAATTATTGGGATCAGTGTACATGAAATATTAACCCAATACCCGTGTGGGATTTTCAAACAACACACACTGAACATTATTTGTGCAGTTGGGCGATGTGTAAAATTTATTATCCCAATCAATATCGGTTAAATGGGTGTACATAAACAAATCGTCTGATTTGTAAATGAATATTTATTTTCAGCACATGACCATGTTATATGGTTCATATATTCAATAAAAATTATATTTTTATTGTTCAAATATTTTATTCCATACATGAATATTTTATATTATATTCATTCAATAAAAATGATATTTCTATTATTCAAATATTTTATTCCATACATGAATATCTTTTATATTATATTCATTCAATAAAAATGATATTTCAATTATTCAAATATTTTATTCCATACATGAATATTTTGTATATTATATTGGTTCAATAAAATTGATATTTCTATTATTCAAATATTTTATTCCATACATGAATACTTTATATATTATATTCATTCAATAAAAATGGTATTTCTATTATTTAAATAATTTATTCCAAACATGAATATTTTATATATTATATTCATTTAATAAAAACGATATTTCTATTATTCAAATATTTTATTCCATATATGAATATTTTATATATTCATACATCATAACACAACACAATACAATACAATACAGTCCAATCAAACAAGTCATCCATAGTCGGTGGATGAAGGGGAGCAGTTCATATATGCAGTTATAAAATAAATAACTGTACAAGAAATTATAGTGAGAAATTCTCACAGTGGTCGGTTAGAAATCGTTAAAACAATTATTTTCAATTGAATTAAACACTACATTTAATTCAATCAAAATTCCTGACTGCTTCAAAATTTGTTCCGGTCCATTCCATTGCATAGTTCCCGTCGATGCGAGTCTAACGCTTTCAGCTTCATCAAATTCTGATTAAATTTAAACAAGTTACGATAATTTGAAAATTTGATTATATAAATCAGAAACTAATTAAAATTAATTAAAATAATTAACACTACTAATCACATTATTAACAAAAACTGTGGCCCCTGTTTCTTCTTCTCACGTATAACCTTCCAGTAGCGCTCAAACCCACTACTCCCCTTTTACGGTTCGTCATTACTCACCATACAGGGCGCCGGAGATGGATTTGAGCGTGCTACCCTGAAGCCCTCGGCCTAATCTTCCCACGCCAGCCATGTCTCATAATTCGAAGCTCTCTCCTTTCCCCAATCCAGGTTCGAGCGGCGTCACTTACGAGGAGAAATATGGGCACCACGATGAACAATTCCAGATCGCCACCGTTAATCATGGAGAACTCACTGAGTTGAACAATTTTTGCGTTGGGGCACTCATGGATTATTGCGTGGATTGAAAATTAGAAGGGGGAGAAGAATTGAAGACAATCGTTGTTCGTATCTAACCCTGGCGACGGCAGAAAACAATGAGGCTAGGGTTTCTAAGAAATTTATATATATATTGTAATAACCCGGAAATTCTGAGCTAGTTTAAAATTTTTATTTTGGCAATTTTAACGAATTTGGAATATTTAAAATAGATTATTTTAAATAATATCGACGAGAAATTTATTTTGAATTGAAATTCGACGTATATATTATATACGTCGTCGTTAGAATATAAATATTTATATATAATTATAAATAGAATTGAAAATGGCAAGGTAGTTCGATAATTCGATTTCAAACTTCAATTGAACGTACCGGGTGCAAAACAATCCGGATTTTAGTGAAAATTCGATTTTTATATATTGAATAGCATAGTAAAAATTCGATTTTTATATATTGAATAGCATAGTGAAAATTCGATTTTTATATATTGAATAGCGAAGTAAAAATTCGATTTTTACATATGTAGTGGCTACGGGCAACGAAAGCGACAAAAGGCGAAAACGACGAAGATTTCTATCAAAGAAGAGTCAAGATGTTTGGATAGCTTTGGTGAGAATTTCTCACCTTTCAATTTCTTTTTCTAGTTATGTATATATACTAGGATGCAGACGGTGCTTAGTAGCACCCGACACAATCGTCCACAAACCATGGACTTGTTTGTTTGGTTGCATAAATTAGTTAGATGATTTGATTTGAATTTGGTTGTTTGGTGAATTTGATTGATGTGTGAATGGCGTGGGCCTTCACTAGACCGGGGATAAGGCTAGGCCTTGTCCCGTTTCTAGTATCGTGCCGTTATGCTGCCGAAATTTTCTAAAATATGTTAGAAAAATAAGAATATCATTTTATTTAAAGAATGAAATGAATAAAAATTCATGTGTTAAAATAAAATGTTTTATCGTTAAAAATATAATTTTTAACGTGAATATGAATATAGTGAATGTGAATAAATAAATATTCATTTACAAACCGGACGGTTTGTTTATGTACACCTATTTGAATGACATTGATTGGGTCGATAAATTTTACACATCGCCCAACTGCACAACTAAAATCTGTGTTTGATTGCTTGAAACCCCACACGGGTGTTGGGATGAAATTTGAAGTTCACTCATCCTGATTGGTTAAATATGTCGATCGATTGATTGACAGGCTGTTATAAGCGTTAGATATCTATATTTGATGCTTATACAGCGTAGTGCACTTTGGTTGATGGTTGATTATTTTTCAATGCTATGATATACGTGTGATGTATGAAAATCCATATAATTAACATTATATGGTGATTGATTGGGCCTCATTCCAATTTAGAAAATAAAGAATATTATAATATAAAGGTTCATGTGTTGACTGTACTCATCCGTTGAGATTAGTCATGTGTTGAACGAAATATTTTAATAATAAAATTTACATCTTTATCAATATAATATAAAGGTTCATGTGTTGACTGTACTCATCCGTTGAGATTAGTCATGTGTTGAACGAAGTATTTTAATAATAAAATTTACATCTTTATCAATATAATATAAAGGTTCATGTGTTGACTGTACTCATCCGTTGAGATTAGTCATGTGTTGAACGAAATATTTTAATAATAAAATTTACATCTTTATCAATATAATATAAAGGTTCATGTGTTGACTGTACTCATCCGTTGAGATTAGTCAGGTGTTGAACGAAATATTTTAATAATAAAATTTACATCTTTATCAATATAATATAAAGGTTATGTGTTGACTGTACTCATCCGTTGAGATTAGTCATGTGTTGAACGAAATATTTTATTAATAAAATTTACATCTTTATCAATATAAAATAAAGGTTCATGTGTTGACTGTACTCACCCGTTGAGATTAGTCATATGTTGAACGAAATATTTTGAAAAAGAAATATTTGAAATAGAATATTTGAAAATAGAATGATATGAAGCTGTGTTGATCAGAGATGCGCCATTTTGACGTGAACGATGTTTTATATCGATTTTATTCATTTTAAAATAAATATTGAAAAGTGATTTCGAAATCGCATATCTTGAAATGAAATTTGAATCAAATTGAATAGAAAACGAATTCGAATTGAATTCGAATTGAATATATAACGAATTTGATTTGAATTGAATATATAACGAATTTGATTTGGATTGAATATATAACGAATTCGATTTCGAAATGAATTGAATTGAAAACGATTTCGAAATGAATTGAATTGAAAACGATTTCGAAATGAATTGAATTGAAAACGATTTCGAAATGAATTGAATATATAACGAATTTGATTTCAATTGAATATATAACGAATTTGATTTGAATGGAATATATAACGAATTTGATTTCAATTGAATATATAACGAATTTGATTTGAATAGAAAACGAATTTGAATCGAATAGAAAACCAATTTGAATTGAATCGAATAGAAAACGACTTTGGAATTGAATTAAATTGAAAACGAATTCAAATTGAATTGAAAGCGAATTGAAATGAATTCAAATTGAATTGAAATTTGAAGTGAATAGAGATGAATTTTAAAACGAATTTATAAGGAAGAATTCAATTTTGATTTGAATTGAAATGGAAGTTGAAATTTCTTTTGAAACGAATTTAAAACTATTTATATAATTCGTTTTAAATAGTAATCGACGAGATATATAATATATATATATATTATATATATAATATAATGGCCTGAATAGAACGCGCTGCGCCGCGGCAGTTCGTGAATTTCGACCATTTATTTCAAACGGACATTACGGGAGATCCGACCGTCGGATTCTCCTAAAACCGGAACCGTTGGGTTCGTATCGAAAAGAGCTTTCTAACGAATATTAGAAATTTGAAATCTAACGGTTGGATTTGGAGATACATCCAAATCAAATTCGAAAAAGGTCGCTATAAGTGCAGTTCGATGGCCATTGTTGGAAATCGACTGTACGGGCCTTGATAAAATTATTAAAAATATCAATAATTTGTGTAAAATCATAAGAAGTGATTTGGGAAAAATTGGGGTGAAAAACTCCATATTTGAAAAGATAAAAATAGATTTTTATCGAAATGAACTAGTTTGAACTCAATTTAAAACCCGGGTTTTTATTTTTAAATAAATAAATTAGATTTAAAAAGAGGTTTTAAATACTCGGAATTTCTAATATATTTGATTGGATTTGAAATGGGTTTATCGTGAACGGTGTTTTAAATAACACTAGTTCTTTAACCCGAGGATAAATAGAATGTGATTTGGGTTTGTCGTGAACTGTGTTTTAAATAACACCTAGTTCTTTAACCCAGTAAAAGGAGTTTTAACGAATCTACAATTAGATTGAAATGTGAATCTATAATCTAAATTATCAAATTTAGAAATGAGCGAGAACGGAGTATCACCAGTTCTTGTTGCTGGCCCTGAGTAGGCCGGGTACGCATGATAGGGGGTTCTCGCTTTGCGGTTTGGTGGCGAACGGGAGACTCTTACGCCTACATGTCGCTGGGGAGGGCGTTGGTTCGCCAATAGGCGCGAGACTCGAGAGGGTCACCGTAAAACAAGGGACTGGGGGACCATGTGTGAGCCGCGGTGGGTTTTACCTGCTGGAATGGAGGATGAAGGGATGGTTGCAAAGCCTACCGGATTTCGCATTGCCGTCATATTTGGTATCAGAGCTTTGGTTTACAGAGCTCGAGAACAAGACACATTAGAACCATACGAAAGAATTCATCAGATATTGGATTAGTAATATCCAATTAGAATGACTCGTTAGAGATAGGATCAGTAGTATCCTAGAACGAGTGTGAAGAGTATATTTTTCAAATGAAAACAATTTTGTTTTGAAATTTAAATCGTTTTAAACATATTTGATTATTTATTTATTTTGAATTTGGACAATCTAGTATATAAAGATTTTGCATATACGCGTCATGAACGTATATTCGAAGTTTTAATATATTGGATATATATAGAATCACATTCTAGTCGCCCGGACATGATTCTGATGATGGCGCGCCATCACCAGTATTTATTTTCGTGTTTCGAAGGTGTGATTTCTATATATTTCCATTAGACTGGTGTGAGAACCAAAACTAATATAGTTAGAACACATTGTTGTGAATTTGCACCAAAAACATGATTTTCTGTATATGTATCAAAAGTTATGAATTTGAAACTCTAATTCACTAATTGATTGATGTTTGTGTTGTTTGTCTATTTGTTTGCTAATTTTGAACCATTATGCCTAATTGAATCAAATATTGAATTGTATTGAAAATTGGTCGCATTTGCTTGCATATACATATACTTACATTGAACAGGTCATAGCAAGGAGGCTAGAGCCGAAGAATAAAATTTGTTTGCCCGACAAATAGGTACATGTTTACTACATAATTTACTGCTTTGTTTGGGTGATGATGATTTTATGAGCCTATTGGCTAGCCGCTTGGCTTTTTCTTTTTCTTTTTGAGATTAGAAGGACCGGGGAAGCTATTTGAAATTCCCCGATGCTCCCGGTGCAGGGGAGGTTATGGCGAAATTTTTCGAAAATTTAGGGTGTTAGCCAAATTTTTGAAAATTTGAAAATTCTCAGAAACTGAAAAGTTGGAGAATGGAAGCCAGATCGAACGTAGAGCTGAATAATCAAACCACTTTCGACTTTGTTCCTTTTCGGGGACGAAAAGTTTTAAGTGGGGGAGATTGTAATAACCCGGAAATTCTGAGCTAGTTTAAAATTTTTATTTTGGCAATTTTAGCGAATTTGGAATATTTAAAATAGATTATTTTAAATAATATCGACGAGAAATTTATTTTGAATTGAAATTCGACGTATATATTATATACGTCGTCGTTAGAATATAAATATTTATATATAATTATAAATAGAATTGAAAATGGCGCGGTAGTTCGATAATTCAATTTCAAACTTCAATTGAACGTACCGGGTGCAAAACAATCCGGATTTTAGTGAAAATTCGATTTTTATATATTGAATAGCATAGTAAAAATTCGATTTTTATATATTGAATAGCATAGTAAAAATTCGATTTTTATATATTGAATAACATAGTGAAAATTCGATTTTTATATATTGAATAGCGAAGTAAAAATTCGATTTTAACATATGTAGTGGCTACGGGCAACGAAAGCGACAAAAGGCGAAAACGACGAAGATTTCTATCAAAGAAGAGTCAAGATGTTTGGATAGCTTTGGTGAGAATTTCTCACCTTTCAATTTCTTTTTCTAGTTATGTATATATACTAGGATGCAGACGGTGCTTAGTAGCACCCGACACAATCATCCACAGACCATGGACTTGTTTGTTTGGTTGCATAAATTAGTTAGATGATTTGATTTGAATTTGGTTGTTTGGTGAATTTGATTGATGTGTGAATGGCGTGGGCCTTCACTAGACCGGGGATAAGGCTAGGCCTTGTCCCGTTTCTAGTATCGTGCCGTTATGCTGCCGAAATTTTCTAAAATATGTTAGAAAAATAAGAATATCATTTTATTTAAAGAATGAACTGAATAAAAATTCATGTGTTAAAATAAAATGTTTTATCGTTAAAAATATAATTTTTAACGTGAATATGAATATAGTGAATGTGAATAAATAAATATTCATTTACAAACCGGACGGTTTGTTTATGTACACCTATTTGAATGACATTGATTGGGTCGATAAATTTTACACATCGCCCAACTGCACAACTAAAATCTGTGTTTGATTGCTTGAAACCCCACACGGGTGTTGGGATGAAATTTGAAGTTCACTCATCCTGATTGGTTAAATATGTCGATCGATTGATTGACAGGCTGTTATAAGCGTTAGATATCTATATTTGATGCTTATACAGCGTAGTGCACTTTGGTTGATGGTTGATTATTTTTCAATGCTATGATATACGTGTGATGTATGAAAATCCATATAATTAACATTATATGGTGATTGATTGGGCCTCATTCCAATTTAGAAAATAAAGAATATTATAATATAAAGGTTCATGTGTTGACTGTACTCATCCGTTGAGATTAGTCATGTGTTGAACGAAATATTTTAATAATAAAATTTACATCTTTATCAATATAATATAAAGGTTCATGTGTTGACTGTACTCATCCGTTGAGATTAGTCATGTGTTGAACGAAGTATTTTAATAATAAAATTTACATCTTTATCAATATAATATAAAGGTTCATGTGTTGACTGTACTCATCCGTTGAGATTAGTCATGTGTTGAACGAAATATTTTAATAATAAAATTTACATCTTTATCAATATAATATAAAGGTTCATGTGTTGACTGTACTCATCCGTTGAGATTAGTCAGGTGTTGAACGAAATATTTTAATAATAAAATTTACATCTTTATCAATATAATATAAAGGTTCATGTGTTGACTGTACTCATCCGTTGAGATTAGTCATGTGTTGAACGAAATATTTTATTAATAAAATTTACATCTTTATCAATATAAAATAAAGGTTCATGTGTTGACTGTACTCACCCGTTGAGATTAGTCATATGTTGAACGAAATATTTTGAAAAAGAAATATTTGAAATAGAATATTTGAAAATAGAATGATATGAAGCCGTGTTGATTAGAGATGCGCCATTTTGACGTGAACGATGTTTTATATCGATTTTATTCATTTTAAAATGAATATTGAAAAGTGATTTCGAAATCGCATATCTTGAAATGAAATTTGAATCAAATTGAATAGAAAACGAATTCGAATTGAATATATAACGAATTTGATTTGAATTGAATATATAACGAATTTGATTTGAATTGAATATATAACGAATTCGATTTCGAAATGAATTGAATTGAAAACGATTTCGAAATGAATTGAATTGAAAACGATTTCGAAATGAATTGAATTGAAAAGGAATTCGAAATGAATTGAATATATAACGAATTTGATTTCAATTGAATATATAACGAATTTGATTTGAATGGAATATATAACGAATTTGATTTCAATTGAATATATAACGAATTTGATTTGAATAGAAAACGAATTTGAATCGAATAGAAAACCAATTTGAATTGAATCGAATAGAAAACGACTTTGGAATTGAATTAAATTGAAAACGAATTCAAATTGAATTGAAAGCGAATTGAAATGAATTCAAATTGAATTGAAATTTGAAGTGAATAGAGATGAATTTTAAAACGAATTTATAAGGAAGAATTCAATTTTGATTTGAATTGAAATGGAAGTTGAAATTGCTTTTGAAACGAATTTAAAACTATTTATATAATTCGTTTTAAATAGTAATCGATGAGATATATAATATATATATTATATATATAATATAATGGCCCGAATAGAACGCGCCGCGCCGCGGCAGTTCGTGAATTTCGACCATTTATTTCAAACGGACATTACGGGAGATCTGACCGTCGGATTCTCCTAAAACCGGAACCGTTGGGTTCATATCGAAAAGAGCTTTCTAACGATTATTAGAAATTTGAAATCTAACGGTTGGATTTGGAGATACATCCAAATCAAATTCGAAAAAGGTCGCTATAAGTGCAGTTCGATGGCCATTGTTGGAAATCGACTGTGCGGGCCTTGATAAAATTATTAAAAATATCAATAATTTGTGTATAATCATAAGAAGTGATTTGGGAAAAATTGGGGTGAAAAACTCCATATTTGAAAAGATAAAAATAGATTTTTATCGAAATGAACTAGTTTGAACTCAATTTAAAACCCGGGTTTTATTTTTAAATAAATAAATTAGATTTAAAAAGAGGTTTTAAATACTCGGAATTTCTAATATATTTGATTGGATTTGAAATGGGTTTATCGTGAACGGTGTTTTAAATAACACTAGTTCTTTAACCCGAGGATAAATAGAATGTGATTTGGGTTTGTCGTGAACTGTGTTTTAAATAACACCTAGTTCTTTAACCCAGTAAAAGGAGTTTTAACGAATCTGCAATTAGATTGAAATGTGAATCTATAATCTAAATTATCAAATTTAGAAATGAGCGAGAACGGAGTATCACCAGTTTTGCTCCAAAGCGATAGTTAAATCTTTAATTAGATTTGAACGTGAAATGGTAATTAATTTTACCGATAACACCGTGGTGTTAGATATGGAGTATTACCAGTTTTGCTTCATGGGATGCATAGGTTGGGATTGGGAAATAAAATAAATAATTACTTCGGTGTGGTTCGCTAATCTCGACTAGTTTAGAAAACCATAATCTGGTTTGAAATGACATCCAAAGGAAGATTAAAGGATAAATTTTAAAGAATTTATCTTGGATAAAATTAATGGGAACCTTTCCCTAAAAATGTGATTTTGTGAATAAAAGAATATTCTGAGTTGGAATGAGGCGTATGTTGTGTTTGTGTAACATTCGTTTTAATATACGCGGGTTGTTCGGAAAGTCCGGGTTTATACCCATTCTGAATAACTGATTCGACGATATGTCGAAGATGAAGACGGTGGTTGAAGACCGGAAGTCTTCACATCGTTTGGATAATTACTGACGATCCTGATTGGGATGTACACCCAAGAGGATGGAAATAGTTGGTGGTCGTCCAGACGTACTTGGAGATGGATGGATATGCGAGGAAAGTGCCTCCGGTTTCGTTCAGACCCAGAACGGACTTGTAAATGGATTGTGTGTCTGACATTGGATTTTATTCTGTGTTGATTGATTTCTGTTAAATATATATCTGTTTGGCGGCGGAGAATTTATTCTCTTGCTTAACGCCCTTCTCTGAGACGTACGAGCTTAGAGGTTATATATCGATAAATATCAATCGCATAGCATGAATTGCCTGTGTGGCATGCTAAGTTGCAATGATCAAGGCTTCTGTTGAAAAGCAAAGTCTTGTGGTTGATGATCAAAGCACGCCTACGTGGCAGCTTTGTGTATAACGTGAATACGCGAGCCTCACACCTAGGTATGAGTTAAAAACGGGATACGGACTGCAGGGAGAGCACGACGTTTCTTTCTAGCTTTGGTGGAGTCAGTGACTTACCAGCCCTGACATATATATACTTTTCACCTTTGTGGTTGTTGGATGAGGCGCCTCGATTTTAGGTCTGTAAGGACCGGGAAACGTGTGTTCAGGAATTGCCAATCCTCTAACGTAAGTGAGGACCGGCCCTGAAGCATCCAGGGGTTGCCCAGAGTGCGTAGCCCTGGGACATTTGCTAGAGTGTCTCGAACGCGGAGAGGAGCTTGCCCCTTGCCTCGACTCATGACGGAAATCCAATTTCCAATACGTGTATTTCGGCTTTATTTGTAGAGCCTAGTATGGCGACATAGTGGGATGGGGCACTCATGCCGTCTATGATTTATATTTATGATTGAAATTGTTTTGACACTATACACTTATTATAGTATCAAATGATTTGTTTTAAACGTACCAAGCATGTTTGGCTATTATAAGGGAAAACCCTATCCTCCGGCTTGCGTTGCATTGTGTGATGGGACCTGGGTCTTATAATAGCTTCATTTTTCGAAAAAGCATTGCGTTGTTTATTCTATGCACTGGTATTCTTGGGAGGAAACCCGTTCCGTGTTATACGGCGTGGTCCCTTGAATTACCATCTTTAAAAATAAAGTTTAATAACTGTTTTAGTTCTCACACCAGTCACATGACTGACCTAGAGTTTATTGTTTTAACCTAAACTCTGGGTGCCCCTATTTTCCGCACGGGCAGCTAGTAGTTTTGGTTTTGCAGATTTATATTCACAGGATCCTGGTTTACAGCTGGAATGATATCCGGAAAGCTCTGTATCCGTATATCACCTTCAGTTGTGCTTTGTATTATTTTCCGCTGCTATGTAATTTATTGTAATCTCTGATATTTTTCTGTTGTAATTTATTCAATTATACTCTGTATATTCTTGTATCTGATGGAATTGTTGTAATAACAATGAAATGTTCTTCCGTCTGCGTTCTGATTTGTCCTGTTCTCAAAACGATCAGGGGTTTCGAACGATCTAGATCGGTTTAACGACTGATTCGGATCGAGCGAAATTCCTTGCTGTTACATATATATATATAGTTTAACAATATTTTTAATTCAAAAATACTTGTACATGGATACGAACTCCGTATTGGAATGGATTTGAATTGAAATTATCTTCGGAATATTTTGATATTGGATTCCGTGATTATACGGACATTGTTGTGGGAATTTGGAAGATACTGATATCGTTATTCCAATACGATATCCGTTGGTTTCGGAATTTGATATTGAATATAAGCCAATAAAATTTCTATTCAGAGCCTTGTTGTGACTACCAAAATTTCCGGTACCTTTTAGGCTGACCAAACAACACTAATCCAACCCAAATGGTACTAGAAACCCAGATGCCAACAGAAAGAATTTAGAGGATGAGATAAGAAAGAAAGAAATTTTAGAATAGAAGAAACAGGAAGAAGGAAACACAACACAATCAGAGTATCATATCGCAGCGGAACAAAATATAATATAGAAATAATCTTTATTTGAGAGCATGAAAAAAAATACTTACAACATCAGAGTACATCAATACACTTGGACAGTATAACAACATGTCCTTATATACATCACACAACGGAATATACTAGATGAAATCATACGTCTGAACTCCTCCAGCATGCCTTCTGAGCTTCAAATTTTCCAGTGACCTGAACCTGTACAACCCGGTCTAACCCAAGCATTACAAATACTGGGTCAGTCTGGTGAACCAAAGTGAGAAACCCACTAAGTTTATATAACATCCATATTGATTTTAAAGTCAAAAATTCTTTTGAAAGAAAGGGATAATAGAAAGACTAGCCCACACATAAACATGGACGGTTTTTACCTTACTATAACCCAAACATTTTAAAATCATATCTTACTATGATATTATGATAGTGTCTAAATACAATGTAACGGCTGGAAATTTCCGACTCCTCGAGAGTCGGAAATTCCGAGACGTTAGTGAAAGAATTTAGAAGGTGAGAAAGAAAAGATAGAACTAATAGAATAGAAGAAGAAGAAGAACATCAGAATCATCAGAGTAACACGAATCTCACAGCGGAATGAATAACATATAATATATAACATAACTTTGAAGTAAACAGTTATATATATACAATAGCACTTATCAGAGTACAACACTTACAACACAGCGGAAATAACTATAGCTATAGAATCTTGCAGCCTCCTGTTCCTAGCTCTCCAAGTATATCTGTAAATCCCGACTACTTGACTGCCCGTACAAATTTAGGCACCCAAGAGTTTAGGGAAAACAACAAAGTAAACTCCGGGTCAGTCATGGGACTGGTATGAGTAAAACAGTTTAAAACAATTGAACAGGTATATGATATCTCATAAGACCACGCCGTGAATACGGAATGGGTTTTTCCCTTATGAGTATCTGAACAACTTTGACAAGCAATATCATTGTGATATTATAATAATGTCTAAGTACAAATAGGTATCAATCTAGCAGAAACGCTTGCATCTCACGTTCTACATACATAGTATAAAATCATAAACCGCAGGGCGCTTATCGGAGAATGGATTCCAACAGACAAGGTATGGGAGCACCTTCTGAATAGTGTACTCTAAAGGGGATACACTCAGGGTTCAACAAGAACGTCTTGCAACCCGGCCACACATGACCGCTCACTCATTTAGCTTGAGTGTCGCGAATATATTGCCACCACGGTTATAGGCCATCAAACCGTCATCCGAAGATACAGAATCAAAAAGAAGTATAAATATGAATATTCCCTAGATCGGTGACAATACACCCTGCTTGGGGATGACCCAACTAGCCATGCTGCCTAGCCCAACTTTTGTTACTTCCCGGTGTGAGGCTAGAAGCTACGTCTATCTTCAGAACATCTGATCACCATTCACTTTGAATGCCACATCGTCATACCCGTCAAATCACAAATTGACTTATCCAAAAATAACACGGGTATATAGCTAAGAGAAACGAATTCCTCCGCCACCAAACGTGAATACGTTTGAACAGATCAACTTACGCGATCCTTTGGATATACTCTGTCAGACCTTCTTCCATATACGTTGTCCTGGGACTGGACAAACCGAAGGCACTATTCAGTATATCCATCTTAGTCACTGTTATCTAAGACTTATACAACAGCCCTTGCACTTTGCTCCGTCTTCAATTTATCTTTGGCAGATATTGCTCGCAACGCTTATGCCAATACAGAGTGGTTCTTTGGATAATAATCCAACCGGTCTCTCCATATTAACAACGTTAAAATGGTAAAAACTTTGATAGTCTGTGATTCAACTATCAAATGAAAACATGTCGGTGTACAAACAACGATCTTATTTCCAAATGAAAATTCGATCGATCAATCATCATATGTTCATATTTCCTTATTTCATATATTTAGAAAATATATGTTATTAATCATTGGAAAACATTTCCATAGCTTATTTTCACATCACTATTATTTCGCAACTATCAGTCCCTAACTGTAACTAGTATGAGAACAATTCTCTAAGTATCAATCCGGAAGGTCGAAACCAACATCAGATCGTCACTTAGAAAACCGTTCAACTTACCCTCTCCAGTCAGTTTCTGAATTTGCTTAACTCTATTTCTTAAATTCTTATCATGAAAACATTTCATTTTCTATGTTTAGAAAACATATCTGACTATATTTGGAAAACGTTTCCAAAACTCATTTACGGATTTCCAATGAACGTTGTATAAAACATCGTTTCGCTTAATCCATTTATCGCTTATTCCTTAACTTTATTCCTAATCAACCTTTTAGATCGAACCACAACTATTCCTTTGTCAATTCTGAAGTCAATCAAGTTGGGGTATAATTTCCTCTCAGACCTTAATTGAACAACGTCCTTTACTGTGAAATAGATGAAGCTCGTCACTCACTTTTTACAATCATCTGTTTTACGTAAATTCTCGGATTCAGGTTACGAATCCACTTCTTATATGGAAACGTTTGATTATAACTATAACGTTATAATTCCTACTTCTGCAATATCTAACCTAAATTATAAATTTATTTCCTAACTCGAATAATTTAACAGACACCTAATTTCTAAATCAATAACTAAATCTTGATTTAAACCCTGGAAGGTAAATAGTACTTTCCCGAATTTGATATAATCGAATTCGACGTATAACTCTCTTTCGAGTAATCTCTATTCGATTAACTCTCCCTTTTTAATAACTTATATTTGATAAACTCTATTTCGATTAACTCCTATCGAATAACTAATATTCGAATACTCTTCTTGGTTGGCTCTATTTCATTAACTCTTATCGAATAACAAATATTCGATTTTCTTAAATGTGTCAATTCTTATCGAATAACTAACATCCGATTTAACTTAAATGGATTTACTCTTATCGAATAACTTATTCGATTAACTCAACTTGATTTTCTTAACTCGATTATCTCAACTCGATTTCTTAACTCGATTACTTAACTCGATAAATCTTAACTTAACCCAAATTGGTTAACTCAACTCTAATCGATTAACTAAATTTGATTTACTCCTTCGAATAACTAATTCGAATAACTTACCTTCGAATAATCAATATTCGATTTACTCTAACTCGATTAACTTAATTCTAATCGATTTACTCCATTTCGATTCAACTTAATTCAAATCGATTAACTTAACTCGAATTGATTAACTCCTTTCGAATAACTAAATTCGATTTAACTCTAATTGAATAACTAATATTCAATTAACTCTCACGTGTTTAACTCTATTTGAATAAGTAAATTCGAATCACTCTAATGTGTTTAAATCTATTCAAATATCAAATTCGAATAACTCATTTCGAATAACTAAATTCGATTAACTCTTTTAACTTTACTCGAATAACTATATTCGATTAACACCTTCTTTCGAATAACTATATTCGATTAACTCTTCGACTAACTCCTTTGGATTAACTAACTTCGAATAACTCCTTTGGATTAGCTAACTTCGAATAACACCTTTGGATTAACTAACTTCGAATAACTCCTTTGGATTAACTAACTTCGAATAACTCCTTTGGATTAACTAACTTCGAATAACTCCTTTGGATTAACTAACTTCGAATAACCAATATTCGATAACTATTCTTCGAATAAAAAATATTCGGTAACTCTTCTCAAATGAATAACATTTGATTTCTCCACTCGAGTAAACTATATTCGATTACTCTTCCCTCGAATACTCTATATTCGATAACTCTACTTCGAATAAGTGATATTCGGCAACTCTACTCGATTAACTCTACTTGGATAACTCTAACAGGTTCACTTAGTTTAACTCAACTAATTCACTTTGATTAACCACTTAGTTTAACTTAACTAATTCACATCGATTAACCCCTTAGTTTAACTTAACTAATTTACTTCGATTAACCACTTAGTTTAACTTAACTAATTCATATCGATTAATCACTTAGTTTAACTTAACTAATTCACTTCGATTAATCACTTAGTTTAACTTAACAAATTCACTTCGGTTAATCACTTAGTTTAACTTAACTAATTCACTTCGATTAATCACTTAGTTTAACTTAACTAATTCACTTCGGTTAACTCGACCAATTCACTTGGTTAACTCGACCAATTCACTTGGTTAACTCCTATTTATTTAACAAATAAATATCTCCTTTAGTTTAATTCTATTTATTTAATCTCTAAATAAATATCCTTTATATTTCTTTTAACGAATATAATTCCTTTATATTTTGATTAACAAATATATCCCCTTATATTCGATTAACATATATATTCCCTTGTATTTGATTTACAAATATAATTCTTTTATATTTGTTCTACCCACTATATTCCTTTATATTTAGAATCCTTTTTCTTATATATATATATATAATCCCTTGATTTTATATAAATAAACTATTTTCAAAATATACTTTGAAAACCCCTCTCCTACAATTTGGTATTTCTCATGGTATTTAACACACCATATAACAACGATAAATATCGTCCCACCACACATAATCACATAGATTATATACATCACATTATATATCACAATATAAAAATCACAGTAAAATAACTGTTGAGGAATCCTGTTGGATTCCTCCAACCTGTTTCCCTGCACCACAGATGTTAGACAACACCAGTATAATATTCTGATAAACAGAATCAACATATAACTATTTGGCGGTATATATATATATATATACATATATATATATATATATAATCTCTACTAACTGACTAGCAGTTCAAGCAAACAATCAACACACAGTCAAACAGACAATATTTTAACAGTTCTAAGAATACAACGTGAAAATAAAACTGTTTAGAGTTTGTGAAATTTACTCACTTTGGCGCGTTAATCGTCAAATAACGGTATGCGTTATTTGATTTGCGACGGACAATTTATTTTGCCATAAATTGTAACGAGCTCGGATTCACTCCCAGTCAGCTCCATGGCATCGCCCCCGTCCATACGATCCCAACAGATCCTGTTTTGTCCAATTCCGATAATTCACGAGCCAGATATGATCAGTATAAGTTTGTACGTTGTTTAAAATAAATAAATACTTAAATTGTTAAAATCCTATTGGGCTTTTCCCTTTTATTTACCTCGGCCCAACAACTCCCCTTAATGCCCAACACCGCACCCCTTCAAAGCCCAACACCGCACCTTTTACCTTTCTTCCCAAACCAACTACGTCACACTCCAGGAAGCTTCAACCACCCGTTTCCGTCCACTTCAAATATAAATCTAACCGACATCATTTCATTTTGTCTCCCTTTTCCCACTGATGCTCCCCACGCTGGGACACACCGAACACAACATCTGCTGCTTCACCGCTTGTACTACTGTCACTGTAACTTGCTCTTCTCATTTTCATTTAACGTTGCCACCTTCCCACAAAAAGAACAACCTGCTACTAGTACAAGCCTTAAAATCCATTTTCCAAACAACATACTCCTTTCAGTAAATCATCGAATTCAACATTTGGATTTTCATGTATAAGCCCAACTCCTCCCAGTAGTAAAAACCCATAAATGAAATCGTTTAGCCCTCCTTATCCATCACTGATTCCATACATCTTAAACTACCTCTACTCCGCCCAAAAATGAAGGACTCGCACTGCCTGAGTCTTGACTCCGACCCAACTCGACGCACAGCAGCACCCTGTAAAGCCACTTCAACACGTTTTGTCTTCCCGACACTAAAACCTGCTCCGTACCCAATTACCAAACGCCACCGTCATCATGCAGTAACCCCCAATAGTTCGCAAGTCTCCATCGTGATTTCCGAGATCCAGTACAGGTGCGTCGCAACCCGCAAGCTTCCAGCAGATGGAGGCTGTTGCTCCGCTGATCTCAGAAATTCAAGTCTTAGGATTTTAATTGCTGCGATTTTATTTTGTTTGATGAAATGGAAAAACGTGGCGGCTGAAATAATTTGGCTGTAGGAAATTAGGTTAGGAGAATTAAGGTATTTTATAGGGAACGGGATTGTTTTGTGGTTGAAAGAAAAGAGATGTGGCTTTGTTTATGTCCATAATTACTTAGATATTGAGGGTACTTCATTTCATGTTATTTCGTTTGTTCACGAACTGCTAGAGACAGAAATAAACATACCGTCGTAACCAGCGATGCCCCACGATCCCAAAAATGTAATAATACCGGTAGGTGGACTCATATTTTGAAACTTCAAAATGTTGATTTCAGGGTGCGAAATACTCCAAATAAAAAGTTGCTTATTAAATTAATTAAAAATTACAGTAAAATTCTAAAAATTAAATTATCACTATTTCCCAAAAGAACCTTATCTAAATTCAAAACCGATATTCAAATATATCGAATAAACCGTTACGGTCGATAAACGATTCTATAACGACTATTTATATATTTGATTCAGACGTAAATCAAAATCTATCTGACGAAATCCTGATTTTTCTCTTCCACTAGAAAGATATACTCCACCAGCTCCACATGTTTCTTGTTTCACAGAAATCCGGCTTAAAATGAATCATGTATATTCAGTTGAAGTTCAAATCGTCAATTTGCGAACTGCCGCGACGTTTCAGGTTCGTTTTAATTATAATTATAAATTATAAGTTCGAACGTTTTACTTTAAGTTATCGATATCGCCAAATCGATATATAAATAATTAAATAAGTTAATTATTCGACAGCTAACAAAACGCGCCATTACAGACTTCCCCCCTTAAAAAAATTTCGTCCCCGAAATTGCTAAGTTAGAGGACGACCCTATCTATTGGAATTCCTCAGATTTGTTTACCCCTTATTTCTGATTTCAACTGAACCAACTAATATCGATTAAAATATTAATTCCTTTCGACTAACTAAAATTTCCAAAAAAATTTGAAAATTCTCTAACACTTTATATTTTTAGAAAATTTCACCATAACCTCCTTTGTACGGCTCAATACGTCAAACCACAACTCGCCTCTCTAGGCCTCCTCAAATCCAAAAAGAAATCAAAATAGCCAAGCGGCTTGCCAATTCGGCTCATAAAATCCAAACTCATATATGATATAAACTTGTACCTTTTTGTCGGGAATTTAACTCTATCCCTTTCGTCTGCTACCACTTCAACATATACCAATGTTATCCATTCCAATTGATCTCCAATCAGTTCATATCCTCAAATCCAAATCGAATTTCATTCGAACCCCAATATCAAATTCCAAATTATTGACTTATCAATTTGGTTCCATTTTAGATTATCTCTAATCCAATTCAATTTTATTTAACTCGGTTCAAGTTAAATTTCAATTTATTTTTGCCATCTCATTTTATTTAACTTCATTAGTTAAATTTTAATTCCAGAACTTAAGTTCCTGGGTTTCTTTCAAATCAATTTGAAATCATAATGCCACTTCAAAACCTTTGAATTTCTAAACAACTTGTTTTTCTCAAAACAATTCAAAAACAGAATCTTTGGTAGTAATCCGTCACTTAGAACTCGAAAATGAACACTGATGATGTCTAGATTCATCATCAGAATCTATTTTCCAGCTATCGAAGTGAGTTCAATACTATATCATTTTCAATTTGAAAAATATTTTCAAAATCTCCCAGGAACTTAAAATTTCCTTATTTTAAATTCCAAATTCTGATTTAAATTCATATTTAATTCAAACTATTTCATATATTACATTCATATGAATTCTGATTGGTCATTTATAACCATTTCACCCTTTTATAATCGTATTTGATTATAATAACAACCAACACAATCAATATACTATAATAATTTCAAGATATATATTTCTTCTATAAACAAATATATTTTGGGAAAAATTATTTCATTTACCCTCTTTCAAAACATACCATGACGGTTCATCGTATTCGAGTGTTTAGTAACCCTTATCGATACAGTGGATCAACTGATCGACCAGAATTCATAAGCCACTCAACCAATGAGTCTCCACAATATAAAACCATTTTATATTGAATAACAATTACACGCTCATATATATACACTAAACTCAAACTAGGATATTACTAATCCCATCTCTATCGAGTTATGCCATAGAGCCAAGGTAATCACTTAACTTAAGCTCTGATACCAACTGTAACGGCTGGAAATTTCCGACTCCTCGAGAGTCGGAAATTCCGAGACGTTAGTGAAAGAATTTAGAAGGTGAGAAAGAAAAGATAGAACTAATAGAATAGAAGAAGAAGAAGAACATCAGAATCATCAGAGTAACACGAATCTCACAGCGGAATGAATAACATATAATATATAACATAACTTTGAAGTAAACAGTTATATATATACAATAGCACTTATCAGAGTACAACACTTACAACACAGCGGAAATAACTATAGCTATAGAATCTTGCAGCCTCCTGTTCCTAGCTCTCCAAGTATATCTGTAAATCCCGACTACTTGACTGCCCGTACAAATTTAGGCACCCAAGAGTTTAGGGAAAACAACAAAGTAAACTCCGGGTCAGTCATGGGACTGGTATGAGTAAAACAGTTTAAAACAATTGAACAGGTATATGATATCTCATAAGACCACGCCGTGAATACGGAACGGGTTTTTCCCTTATGAGTATCTGAACAACTTTGACAAGCAATATCATTGTGATATTATAATAATGTCTAAGTACAAATAGGTATCAATCTAGCAGAAACGCTTGCATCTCACGTTCTACATACATAGTATAAAATCATAAACCGCAGGGCGCTTATCGGAGAATGGATTCCAACAGACAAGGTATGGGAGCACCTTCTGAATAGTGTACTCTAGAGGGGATACACTCAGGGTTCAACAAGAACGTCTTGCAACCCGGCCACACATGACCGCTCACTCATTTAGCTTGAGTGTCGCGAATATATTGCCACCACGGTTATAGGCCATCAAACCGTCATCCGAAGATACAGAATCAAAAAGAAGTATAAATATGAATATTCCCTAAATCGGTGACAATACACCCTGCTTGGGGATGACCCAACTAGCCATGCTGCCTAGCCCAACTTTTGTTACTTCCCGGTGTGAGGCTAGAAGCTACGTCTATCTTCAGAACATCTGATCACCATTCACTTTGAATGCCACATCGTCATACCCGCCAAATCACAAATTGACTTATCCAAAAATAACACGGGTATATAGCTAAGAGAAACGAATTCCTCCGCCACCAAACGTGAATACGTTTGAACAGATCAACTTACGCGATCCTTTGGATATACTCTGTCAGACCTTCTTCCATATACGTTGTCCTGGGACTGGACAAACCGAAGGCACTATTCAGTATATCCATCTTAGTCACTGTTATCTAAGACTTATACAACAGCCCTTGCACTTTGCTCCGTCTTCAATTTATCTTTGGCAGATATTGCTCGCAACGCTTATGCCAATACAGAGTGGTTCTTTGGATAATAATCCAACCGGTCTCTCCATATTAACAACGTTAAAATGGTAAAAACTTTGATAGTCTGTGATTCAACTATCAAATGAAAACATGTCGGTGTACAAACAACGATCTTATTTCCAAATGGAAATTCGATCGATCAATCATCATATGTTCATATTTCCTTATTTCATATATTTAGAAAATATATGTTATTAATCATTGGAAAACATTTCCATAGCTTATTTTCACATCACTATTATTTCGCAACTATCAGTCCCTAACTGTAACTAGTATGAGAACAATTCTCTAAGTATCAATCCGGAAGGTCAAAACCAACATCAGATCGTCACTTAGAAAACCGTTCAACTTACCCTCTCCAGTCAGTTTCCGAATTTGCTTAACTCTATTTCTTAAATTCTTATCATGAAAACATTTCATTTTCTATGTTTAGAAAACATATCTGACTATATTTGGAAAACGTTTCCAAAACTCATTTACGGATTTCCAATGAACGTTGTATAAAACATCGTTTCGCTTAATCCATTTATCGCTTATTCCTTAACTTTATTCCTAATCAACCTTTTAGATCGAACCACAACTATTCCTTTGTCAATTCTGAAGTCAATCAAGTTGGGGTATAATTTCCTCTCAGACCTTAATTGAACAACGTCCTTTACTGTGAAATAGATGATGCTCGTCACTCACTTTTTACAATCATCTGTTTTACGTAAATTCTCGGATTCAGGATACAAATCCACTTCTTATATGGAAACGTTTGATTATAACTATAACGTTATAATTCCTACTTCTGCAATATCTAACCTAAATTATAAATTTATTTCCTAACTCGAATAATTTAACAGACACCTAATTTCTAAATCAATAACTAAATCTTGATTTAAACCCTGGAAGGTAAATAGTACTTTCCCGAATTTGATATAATCGAATTCGACGTATAACTATCTTTCGAGTAATCTCTATTCGATTAACTCTCCCTTTTTAATAACTTATATTTGATAAACTCTATTTCGATTAACTCCTATCGAATAACTAATATTCGAATACTCTTCTTGGTTGGCTCTATTTCATTAACTCTTATCGAATAACAAATATTCGATTTTCTTAAATGTGTCAATTCTTATCGAATAACTAACATCCGATTTAACTTAAATGGATTTACTCTTATCGAATAACTTATTCGATTAACTCAACTTGATTTTCTTAACTCGATTATCTCAACTCGATTTCTTAACTTGATTACTTAACTCGATAAATCTTAACTTAACCCAAATTGGTTAACTCAACTCTAATCGATTAACTAAATTTGATTTACTCCTTCGAATAACTAATTCGAATAACTTACCTTCGAATAACCAATATTCGATTTACTCTAACTCGATTAACTTAATTCTAATCGATTTACTCCATTTCGATTCAACTTAATTCAAATCGATTAACTTAACTCGAATTGATTAACTCCTTTCGAATAACTAAATTCGATTTAACTCTAATTGAATAACTAATATTCAATTAACTCTTACGTGTTTAACTCTATTTGAATAAGTAAATTCGAATCACTCTAATGTGTTTAACTCTATTCAAATATCAAATTCGAATAACTCATTTCGAATAACTAAATTCGATTAACTCTTTTAACTTTACTCGAATAACTATATTCGATTAACACCTTCTTTCGAATAACTATATTCGATTAACTCTTCGACTAACTCCTTTGGATTAACTAACTTCGAATAACTCCTTTGGATTAGCTAACTTCGAATAACACCTTTGGATTAACTAACTTCGAATAACTCCTTTGGATTAACTAACTTCGAATAACTCCTTTGGATTAACTAACTTCGAATAACTCCTTTGGATTAACTAACTTCGAATAACCAATATTCGATAACTATTCTTCGAATAAAAAATATTCGGTAACTCTTCACAAATGAATAACATTTGATTTCTCCACTCGAGTAAACTATATTCGATTACTCTTCCCTCGAATACTCTATATTCGATAACTCTACTTCGAATAAGTGATATTCGGCAACTCTACTCGATTAACTCTACTTGGATAACTCTAACAGGTTCACTTAGTTTAACTCAACTAATTCACTTTGATTAACCACTTAGTTTAACTTAACTAATTCACATCGATTAACCCCTTAGTTTAACTTAACTAATTTACTTCGATTAACCACTTAGTTTAACTTAACTAATTCATATCGATTAATCACTTAGTTTAACTTAACTAATTCACTTCGATTAATCACTTAGTTTAACTTAACAAATTCACTTCGGTTAATCACTTAGTTTAACTTAACTAATTCACTTCGATTAATCACTTAGTTTAACTTAACTAATTCACTTCGGTTAACTCGACCAATTCACTTGGTTAACTCGACCAATTCACTTGGTTAACTCCTATTTATTTAACAAATAAATATCTCCTTTAGTTTAATTCTATTTATTTAATCTCTAAATAAATATCCTTTATATTTCTTTTAACGAATATAATTCCTTTATATTTTGATTAACAAATATATCCCCTTATATTCGATTAACATATATATTCCCTTGTATTTGATTTACAAATATAATTCTTTTATATTTCTTCTACCCACTATATTCCTTTATATTCAGAATCCTTTTTCTTATATATATATATATATATATATATATATATATATATATATATAAATTCCCTTGATTTTATATAAATAAACTATTTTCAAAATATACTTTGAAAACCCCTCTCCTACAATTTGGTATTTCTCATGGTATTTAACACACCATATAACAACGATAAATATCGTCCCACCACACATAATCACACAGATTATATACATCACATTATATATCACAATATAAAAATCACAGTAAAATAACTGTTGAGGAATCCTGTTGGATTCCTCCAACCTGTTTCCCTGCACCACAGATGTTAGACAACACCAGTATAATATTCTGATAAACAGAATCAACATATAACTATTTGACGGTATATATATATACATATATATATAATCTCTACTAACTGACTAGCAGTTCAAGCAAACAATCAACACACAGTCAAACAGACAATATTTTAACAGTTCTAAGAATACAACGTGAAAATAAAACTGTTTAGAGTTTGTGAAATTTACTCACTTTGGCGTGTTAATCGTTAAATAACGGTTTGCGTTATTTAATTTGCGACGGACAATTTATTTTGCCATAAATTGTAACGAGCTCGGATTCACTCCCAGTCAGCTCCATGGCATCGCCCCCGTCCATACGATCCCAACAGATCCTGTTTTGTCCAATTCCGATAATTCACGAGCCAGATATGATCAGTATAAGTTTGTACGTTGTTTAAAATAAATAAATACTTAAATTGTTAAAATCCTATTGGGCTTTTCCCTTTTATTTACCTCGGCCCAACAACTCCCCTTAATGCCCAACACCGCACCCCTTCAAAGCCCAACACCGCACCTTTTACCTTTCTTCCCAAACCAACTACGTCACACTCCAGGAAGCTTCAACCACCCGTTTCCGTCCACTTCAAATATAAATCTAACCGACATCATTTCATTTTGTCTCCCTTTTCCCACTGATGCTCCCCACGCTGGGACACACCGAACACAACATCTGCTGCTTCACCGCTTGTACTACTGTCACTGTAACTTGCTCTTCTCATTTTCATTTAACGTTGCCACCTTCCCACAAAAAGAACAACCTGCTACTAGTACAAGCCTTAAAATCCATTTTCCAAACAACATACTCCTTTCAGTAAATCATCGAATTCAACATTTGGATTTTCATGTATAAGCCCAACTCCTCCCAGTAGTAAAAACCCATAAATGAAATCGTTTAGCCCTCCTTATCCATCACTGATTCCATACATCTTAAACTACCTCTACTCAGCCCAAAAATGAAGGACTCGCACTGCCTGAGTCTTGACTCCGACCCAACTCGACGCACAGCAGCACCCTGTAAAGCCACTTCAACACGTTTTGTCTTCCCGACACTAAAACCTGCTCCGTACCCAATTACCAAACGCCACCATCATCATGCAGTAACCCCCAATAGTTCGCAAGTCTCCATCGTGATTTCTGAGATCCAGTACAGGTGCGTCGCAACCCGCAAGCTTCCAACAGATGGAGGCAGTTGCTCCGCTGATCTCAGAAATTCAAGTCTTAGGATTTTAATTGCTGCGATTTTATTTTGTTTGATGAAATGGAAAAACGTGGCGGCTGAAATAATTTGGCTGTAGGAAATTAGGTTAGGAGAATTAAGGTATTTTATAGGGAACGGGATTGTTTTGTGGTTGAAAGAAAAGAGATGTGGCTTTGTTTATGTCCATAATTACTTAGATATTGAGGGTACTTCATTTCATGTTATTTCGTTTGTTCACGAACTGCTAGAGACAGAAATAAACATACCGTCGTAACCAGCGATGCCCCACGATCCCAAAAATGTAATAATACCGGTAGGTGGACTCATATTTTGAAACTTCAAAATGTTGATTTCAGGGTGCGAAATACTCCAAATAAAAAGTTGCTTATTAAATTAATTAAAAATTACAGTAAAATTCTAAAAATTAAATTATCACTATTTCCCAAAAGAACCTTATCTAAATTCAAAACCGATATTCAAATATATCGAATAAACCGTTACGGTCGATAAACGATTCTATAACGACTATTTATATATTTGATTCAGACGTAAATCAAAATCTATCTGACGAAATCCTGATTTTTCTCTTCCACTAGAAAGATATACTCCACCAGCTCCACATGTTTCTTGTTTCACAGAAATCCGGCTTAAAATGAATCATGTATATTCAGTTGAAGTTCAAATCGCCAATTTGCGAACTGCCGCGACGTTTCAGGTTCGTTTTAATTATAATTATAAGTTCGAACGTTTTACTTTAAGTTATCGATATCGCCAAATCGATATATAAATAATTAAATAAGTTAATTATTCGACAGCTAACAAAACGCGCCATTACATACAAATACATATCATTCTAGCGGAACACTTGCATCTCACGCTCCACATATATAGTATACAATCAAAACCGCTGGCGCTTATTGGAGATTGGATTCCGACTGTGACAAGGTATGGAACCACCTGCCGATAGTGTATCTCTAGAGGCGAATAAACTAGATTCAACAAGAATGTCTTACAACCCGACCCACACATAACTGACCACTCATTTCTCTTGAGTGTATCGAATGTATATCACCAACGGTTGGGACTAGCAAACCGTTTCCCAGAAAGGTTCAACATCGATAGATTAAAGATTGAAAAGGAATTTCTCTAGATAGGTGATTATACATCCTAATGGGAGCAACCCACATAGCCATGCTTCCTGCCCAATTTTTGTCATTTCTGGTTGATGAGGCTTGAGGCTAAAATCTTCTTCTTCAAAACATCTGGCTACCATTCACTTTGAATGCCACATCGTCAGATCCAGCAAACCACTTATCGACATCCACAAAAATATATTGGGTGCTAACTAAGAGAAGGTGTCTTCTCCGCCACCAACCAGAATATGTTTGTAAAAATCAACGTATGTGATCCTTTGAAAATACTCTGTCAGACATTCGTCCATACAAGTCATCCAGGAACAGGATGAACCAAAGGCACCCTCCTACCGCATCCAAAGAATTAGTAGCGAGAAGTCCTTGCAATCCGTAAAATCTCAACCACGACCGAATCACGTCAGAATACCTCTGGTAGCTAGCCAGAGAATATTCAACAAGTAATCCTCCTTCTTATGAAGATCCACGGTCTTCAATGCTCCTTCTCGACCATCTTCTGATACCTTCAACATTTAGGTATTTATTGGTCGGAATGGTTTTCGAATATAAATTCGATCGCGGTCTTTCCGAACCAATAATCGATTTGGCCAGATTTTGATAGTCGGTGATTTAACAACCATCATCCATAGAAAAATAAAGTGGATCCATTGGTTTAGTATACAGCATCACTTGGTCTTTTTAGTTAAACATTCATTTATAAATCTTTCGACATTTGAAGTACGCCCCTTCACTTCTTATTCTCAAATCATTTTATTCAACTGTTCAAATTATAGTTTATAATATCCTTTATAGAAATATTAATTTAACTCCTACAACTTCCCTCGTTTCTAAACTAATATCATTTTTTGATAATCTTGAAGTCGTTACAAGTTAGGGAATTTTATTTACCTCTCAGACCTTAAGTCGACTACATTCTTATCTTCGGATTAGATATAAGTTTATAAAAAATCACATTCCAATAATTTTTCCAATACTTTTATTTACTATAGAATCCCATTTATAATCACTTTGTTTCAATTAACACCATTTCATATCTAAAACATTTATCTCTTGATCTTATCATTAGATTTTACTTTTACAATCAAATTCAATCCACTTAAGCTCCCGTTCGACTTCAAATCATATTCAATCTTGTTCAAACTTTCCTTTTTATAAAATTCTTTCCAAGGATCAAATTTCTAATTCATATAAATATGAGAATACTCACTAAAAATCCTTTTTAATTGTAAACAAGGTTTTACTCAACATATCCCCTTTAACACCATATCCATTTCAATCTGGTTCTTTTCAAACATTTTTCACTTTAAAGGTTACATTATCTTTTTTGTGACGGCATGGAATTTCGCTCGGTCCGAACCAGTCGCTAAACCGATCCAAACCGTTCGAAAACGCCCTATCGTTTGAGAACACGACAAATCAGAACGCAGACGGAAGAACATTTCACTATATATAACAACAGTGCATCAGATTACAAGAATATACAGAGTATAAATGAATATTACACAGAAATATCAGAGATTTAAATTACATTTAAATACATCGCAGCGGAAAATAATACAATACACAACTAGAAGAGATATACGGATACAAAGCTTTCCGGATATCGTTCCAGCTGTAAACCAGGTTCCTGTGAATATAAATCTGCAAAACCAAAACTACTAGCTGCCCGTGTCAAAATAAGGGCACCCAGAGTTTAGGTTAAAACAATAAACTCCAGGTCAGTCATGTGACTGGTGTGAGAACTAAAACAGTTATTAATCTTTGTCTTTAAAGTTCGGTAAATCAAGGGACCACGCCGTATAACACGGAACGGGTTTCCTCCCAAGAATACCAGTGCATAAAACGAATAGCGCAATGCTAAATAAAGAAAAATGAAGCTGTTATAAGACCCAGGTCCTATCACACAATGCAACGCAAGCCGGGGGATAGGGTTTTCCCTTATAACAGCCAAAGAATGCTTGATACGTTTAAAACAAATCATTTGATACTAGTATAAGTGCATAGTGTCTAAAACAACTTCAAATCATAAGTATCAATCATAGGCGGCATGGGTACCATATATCATGTCGCCATATATAGGTTTACAAATAAAACCGCAAATGTCACGTATTTGGAAATTGGATTTCCATCTATGAACCGAGGCAAAAGATAGTCCTCAACCGATTCGAGACAATCTAGCCCATGTCTCAGGCAAGTACTCAGTCAAGCCTTGGAGCGACAGGGCCGGTCCACCGATGTGGATTAAACTTAAACCCTGAACATGCGTTCCCCCGCCCTTTGGGGCGTAAATGAGCCAACGAATGACTCCATCGGACCCGGATCGTCCGATCAAACCGAGGCGCCTCGCAACAGCAACAACCACATAAGTCAAACTCGTCAGGGCGTGTAAAACCACTGACGCCACTTCTAACTAGAAAGAAACGCATGCCCTCCCTGAGGTCCGTCTCCCGTTTTTGGTTCATACCGGGTATGAAACACGCGAAGTAAACGTTACACAAAGCTACGCCACAAAGGCCGTGCTTTGATCATCACCACGAGA
Source organism: Allium sativum (assembly GCA_030737875.1). Classification (NCBI taxonomy): domain Eukaryota; kingdom Viridiplantae; phylum Streptophyta; class Magnoliopsida; order Asparagales; family Amaryllidaceae; genus Allium; species Allium sativum. The sequence goes on from CM060922.1 coordinate 463,985,292, forward strand.
CTTTGCTTTTCAACAGAAGCCTCGATCAATTGCCACTTAGGCATGCCACACAGGCAATTCACTCCATGCGTTTGATATCCATCAATATATAACCCCTGAGCTCGGACGTCTCAGAGAAGGGCGTTAAGCAAGAGAATAAATTCTCCGCCGCCAAACAGATATATATTTAATAGAGATCAATCACACGGACTAAAATCCAATGTCAGACACACAGTCCATTTACAAGTCCGTTCTGGGTCTGAACGAAACCGGAGGCACCTAGTACCTCGCATATCCATCGATCTCCAAGTACGTCTGGACGATCACTAACTGTTTCCATCTTCTTGGGTGTACAGCCCAATCAAGATCATCAGTTATCACCCAAATGACGTGAAGACCTCCGGTCTTCGACCATCGTCTTCATCTTCGACTTATCGTCGTATCAGTTATTCAGAATGGGATAAACCCGGTCTTCCCGAATAACTCGCGTATATTTTAAATAAGTGTTACACAAACACAACATACGCCTCATTCCAATTCATCAATCACTAACCGTAAATTAATCAAGAGAATACTTCCCCAAATATTAACCCCGAAGGCCGAAACCAACATCAGATCAATATCCAGAAAACCATTCTGCTTAGCTAACCGACAGTTAGTTTCTGAATTTCACATTCATAGGGAAAGGTTCCCATTAATCTTATCAAAGATAAATTCTTGAATTTATTCTTTAATCTATTTTTGAATATCAATTCAAACTAGTCGGGATTAGCGAACCTTACCGAAGTAATCATTTGTTTTAATTTCCCAATCCCAACCTATTCATCCCATGAAGTAAAACTGGTAATACTTCATATCTAACACCACGGTGTTATCGGTAAATTCAATTACCATTTCACGTTCAAATCTAATTAAAGATTTGACTATCGCCTGGAGCAAAACTGGTGATACTCCATTCTCGACCATTTCAATCTAATTAAAGATTCATTAAAACTCCGCTTAGTTTTAATCGTTAACTGGGTTAAAGAATCAGTGTCATTTAAAAACACGGTTCACGATAAACCCAAAATCACATTCATTAATTATCGGGTTAAAGAACAAGTGTTATTTAAAACACTGTCCACGATAAACCCAAAAATCAATATCAATTCAATTCCAATTAAATATTATTTAATTGGTACACTTCATTAAATCTAAATAAAAAGATTTAATCTTTCCTCCACTGGGTTCAAGAACAGTGTTAGTGAAGACATCATTCACGACAAACCCAAATCACATTTGATATTCAATACAAGGCTCTGGATAGAAAATATCCCGGCTTATATTCAATATCAAATTCAACGACTAACAAATGTCGTATTGGAAATAACGATATAAATATATATCTTTCAAATTTCCATAACAACACCTGTATAATCACGAATTCCAACATCGAAATATTCCGAAGACAATTTCGATTCAAATCCACTCCAATGCAATCATTGGAATTTTGGTTACTTTTAAAACCCTTTTCGAATTCAATTTATTTATTTAAAAATAAATAGAATTATAATTCTAGTTCAAAACTAGTTCATTTCGATAAAAATCTACTTTTATCTTTTCAAATATGGAGTTTTTCATCCCAATTCTTTCTAAATCATTTCTTCTGATTTTACACAAATTATTACTATTTTTAATAATTTTATCAAGGCCCGTACAGTCGATTTCCATCAATGGTCATCGAACTGCACTTACAGCGACCTTTTTCGAATTTGATTTGGACATAATTCCAAATCCAACCGTTAGATTTCTAATTTCTAATATTCTTTAGAAAGCTCTTTTCGATACGAACCCAACGGTTCCGGTTTTAGGAGAATCCGACGGTCGGATCTCCCGCAATGTCCATTTGAAATAAATGGTCGAAATTCACGAACTGCCGCGGCGCGGCGCGTTCTATTCAGGCCATTATATTATATATATAATATATATAATATATACTTCGTCGATTTCTATTTAAAACGAATTATATAAATAGTTTTAAAGTCGTTTCAAAAGCAATTCCAACTTTCTTTTCAATTCAAATCAAAATTGAATTCTTCTTTATAAATTCGTTTTAAAATTCCTTTCTATCCCATTCAAGTTTCAATTCAATTCGAATTCATTTCAATTTACTTTCAATTCAATTCGAAATCGTTTTCAATTCAATTCATTTCGAAATCGTTTTCAATTCAATTCATTTCGAAATCGTTTTCAATTCAATTCATTTCGAAATCGTTTTCAATTCAATTCATTTCGAAATCGTTTTCAATTCAATTCATTTCGAAATCGTTTTCAATTCAATTCATTTCGAAATCTTTTCAATTCAATTCATTTCGAAATCGTTTTCAATTCAATTCATTTCGAAATCGTTTTCAATTCAATTCAAAATATTCGATTTCGAGATTACTTTTCAATATTCATTTTAAAATGAATAAAATCGATATAAATATCGTTTACGTCAAAATGGCGTCAATCTAATCAACACGGCTTCATGAATTTCTATTTTCAAATATTCTATTTCAAATATTCTATTTCAAATATTTGTTATTATCAAAATATTCTTTATTTTCACGATTGGAATGAGGCCCAATCAATTACCATATAAAATTAATTATATGGATTTTCATACAACACATGTATATAATAACATTGAAAATAATCAACCATCAACCAAAGTGCACTACACTGTATAAGCATCAAATATAGATATTCAACGCTTATAACAGCCTGTCAATCAATCGATCGACATATTTAATCAATCAGGATGAGTGAAATTCATATTTCATCCCAACACCCATGTGGGGTTTCAAACAATCAAACACAGATTTTAGTTGTGCAGTTGGGCGATGTGTAAAATTTATCGACCCAATCAATGTCCTTCAAATAGGTGTACATAAACAAACCGTCCGGTTCGTAAATGAATATTTATTTATTCACATTCACGTCAAAATTATATTTTAACGATAAAACATTTTATTTCAACACATGAATTTCTATTCAATTCATTTATTCAATAAAATGGTATTTTTATTTTTCTAACTTATTTTTAGAAAATTTCGGCAACATAACGGCACGATACTAGAAACGGGACGAGGCCTAGCCTTATCCCCGGTCTAGTGAAGGCCCACGCCATTCACACATCAATCATATCAATTTCATTTCACCAAAACAATCCAATCAAAATCAAATAATCTAACCAACTACACAACCAATCAAACAAGTCCATGGTCTGTGGACGGGTGTCGGGTGCTTCTAATAAGCACCGTCTGCATCCTAGTATATATATATAACTAGAAAAATAGAATTTGAGTGAGAAGTTCTCACTTATAGCTATCCTAGCTCCTCGGCACTTCATTGATAGAAACTTCGTCGTTCTCGCCTCTTTGTCATCTTCGTTGCCCGCTTTCACTACCTATGTAAAAATTGAATTTTTACTTCACTATTCAATATACAAAAATCGAATTTTTTACTTCGCTATTCAATATATAAAAATCGAATTTTTTCTTCGCTATTCAATATATAAAAATCAAATTTTTACTTCGCTATTCAATATATAAAAATCGAATTTTTTCTTCGCTATTCAATATATAAAAATCGAATTTTTATCTCGACTTTCAATATATAAAAATATGATTTTTATCTCGACTTTCAATATATAAAAATATGATTTTTATCTCGACTTTCAATATATAAAAATATGATTTTTTTTTTTTACTTTTCTACAAATCCGATCTTTTTTAAAGTTTAAACCTTTTGCTTAAACTTAAAATTAAAATCAGTTTTAACCTTTTTTAAAAAAAATCAACTGTTTTTAATCTTTTAAAAATCAATTCAGTTTTTATATTGTTCAAAAAATCAAGTCCTTTATAGTTGCAAAAAATCAAATCTTTTATATAAAATAAAAACCAATTTTTATTATGCTATAATATATAAATAAAACTGACTTCATTTATGTAAATAAAATAATAAAACTCACAAGTTGACTGTTGACAAAGGGTGTTGGGTGCTGGCGGCCAGAACGGAGGCGGGGCGATGGACTCAGGAGCGTCGGCGGTTTTGGCAGGCAAGGCCGTCGGCGGTTGGGCGATCTTCGGCGGCTAGGGTTCGCTCCGATTAGGGTTTCTGGGGGGGGGTGTGTCTTGCGAGCAGAAGATGGAGGGAGAAGGTGCTGAGGAGAAAGAGGCTGCGGTGGTCGGCTTGGGCGGCACGGTGGCCCTAGCGTGGCGGCGCCAGCTCTCCCCTTGGAGGAGCGGGATCGATGCCTCCTTCGTGTATATTTTTTTTTCTACTGTTGAATCTGAAACTAAACGGGGGGGGGGCAGAGTATAACGGAGGAGAGAGGATATTTTTTTATTTTTATTTTATTTTATTTTATAATTAATTCAAAAAGGTAACCTTTAAATTCGAACCCCAAACGAAACCCACCGCCTGTCGTCCCTAACGTTTTGCCCCCATTCCGAACACAATGGGATATGAATCGCAAGCTGATTCAGTTGTTTCGATCAGTTTTCGCTTGAATTTACATTTAAATCACTTTATTGAATTTTAAACGTACATTTCAAATTACCGGGGTCGCATACTAACTCTAAAAATTCTCGAAAAATATTTTCTAGCTTCGTATTGACGATACGGTCCTAACAAAACTAGTTTCGTTGAATTCTGAGACCGTTTGAAAAATGGCCAATTTCCAGTCGATTAAAATCAACTGAAACTGGTCAAACGCGTTTTCCTTTGCCACGCTCACATATTGATTCGAAAAATTATGAAATTTGAAACCTAGCAATAACTTTACATCCTGGACCCAACAAAACTGGTTTCGTCGAAATCCGAGGTCGTTTGCAAAATTGCTATTTTTAAGGGCCTTATATATATAAAAATATATATAAATTCCACAGCGACTATTTCTAATTTTAAACTGGACATATCTTATCATTTCTAAGATGAAATCTCAGTTTGTTAACTTCGTTACAAAGATATAGTTATACAGATTCAAATATTTCTTGTTTCGTTCAATTCTGACTTATATTGAATTCTGTATATTCATTTGAAATTAGAAATCGAATTTTCGAACTACCGCGCCATTTTCAATTCCTTTTATAATTATATATAATTATTATATATACTAACGACGACGTATATAATATATACGTTCTAATTATATTCAAAATAAATTTCTCGTCGATATTATTTAAAATAATCTATTTTAAATAATCAAAATTCGCTAAAATTGCCAAAAATAAAAATTTCAAACTAGCTCGCATTTTACGGGTTGTTACAATCTCCCCCACTTAAAACTTTTCGTCCCCGAAAAGGAACAAAGTCGAAAGCGGTTTGATTATTCAACTCTACGCTCGATCTGGCTTCTATTCTCCAACTCTTTAGTTTCTGAGAATTTTCAAAATTTCAAAAATTTGGCTAACTCCCTAAATTTTCGAAAAATTTCGCCATAACCTCCCCTGCACCGGGAGCATCGGGGAATTTCAAATAGCTTCCCCGGTCCTTCAGACCCCAAAAAGAAAAAGAAAAAGCCAAGCGGCTTGCCAATAGGCTCACAAAATCATCATCACCCAAACAAAACAGGAAATTATGTAGTAAACATGTACCTATTTGTCGGGCAAACAAATTTTATTCTTCGGCTCTAGCCTCCTTGCTATGATCTGTTCAATGATATACATGTGGATGCAAGCAGATGCGACCAATTTTCAATACAATTCAATATTTGGTTCAATTAGGCATAATGGTTCAAAATTAGCAAACAAATAAACAAACAACACAAACATCAATCAATTAGTGAATTAGAGCTTCAAATTCATAATTTTGATACATATACAAAAATCAGATTTTTGACGCCAAATCACAACAATAAGCCCTATCTAATTTTGGTTCTCACACCAATCAATAGGAAATATATAAATATCACATCTTCAAAACACGAACATAGATTCTGATGATGATCGATCAATCATCAGAACCATCTCCGGGTGTCTAGAATGTGATTCTATATCTATCCAGTATATTAAAATTTCAAATACACGTTTGCAAGGCATATATGCAAAATCTTTATATATTGGACTGTCCAACTCAATATAAATAGATAATCAAATACGAATAATTGATTTAAATTTTCAAAACAAAATTTGTTTTCACTTTAAAAATTTACTCTTCACACTCGTTCTAGGATACTACTGATCCCATCTCTAACGAGTCATTCTCGTTGGATATTACTAATCCAATATCTGATGAATTCTTTCGTATGGTTCTAATGTGCCTTGTTCTCTGAGCTTGGTAAACCAAAGCTCTGATACCAACTGTGACGGCATGGAATTTCGCTCGGTCCGAACCAGTCGCTAAACCGATCCAAACCGTTCGAAAACGCCCTATCGTTTGAGAACACGACAAATCAGAACGCAGACGGAAGAACATTTCACTATATATAACAACAGTGCATCAGATTACAAGAATATACAGAGTATAAATGAATATTACACAGAAATATCAGAGATTTAAATTACATTTAAATACATCGCAGCGGAAAATAATACAATACACAACTAGAAGAGATATACGGATACAAAGCTTTCCGGATATCGTTCCAGCTGTAAACCAGGTTCCTGTGAATATAAATCTGCAAAACCAAAACTACTAGCTGCCCGTGTCAAAATAAGGGCACCCAGAGTTTAGGTTAAAACAATAAACTCCAGGTCAGTCATGTGACTGGTGTGAGAACTAAAACAGTTATTAATCTTTGTCTTTAAAGTTCGGTAAATCAAGGGACCACGCCGTATAACACGGAACGGGTTTCCTCCCAAGAATACCAGTGCATAAAACGAATAGCGCAATGCTAAATAAAGAAAAATGAAGCTGTTATAAGACCCAGGTCCTATCACACAATGCAACGCAAGCCGGGGGATAGGGTTTTCCCTTATAACAGCCAAAGAATGCTTGATACGTTTAAAAGAAATCATTTGATACTAGTATAAGTGCATAGTGTCTAAAACAACTTCAAATCATAAGTATCAATCATAGGCGGCATGGGTACCATATATCATGTCGCCATATATAGGTTTACAAATAAAACCGCAAATGTCACGTATTTGGAAATTGGATTTCCATCTATGAACCGAGGCAAAAGATAGTCCTCAACCGATTCGAGACAATCTAGCCCATCTCTCAGGCAAGTACTCAGTCAAGCCTTGGAGCGACAGGGCCGGTCCACCGATGTGGATTAAACTTAAACCCTGAACATGCGTTCCCCCGCCCTTTGGGGTGTAAATGAGCCAACGAATGACTCCATCGGACCCGGATCGTCCGATCAAACCGAGGCGCCTCGCAACAGCAACAACCACATAAGTCAAACTCGTCAGGGCGTGTAAAACCACTGACGCCACTTCTAACTAGAAAGAAACGCATGCCCTCCCTGAGGTCCGTCTCCCGTTTTTGGTTCATACCGGGTATGAAACACGCGAAGTAAACGTTACACAAAGCTACGCCACAAAGGCCGTGCTTTGATCATCACCACGAGACTTTGCTTTTCAACAGAAGCCTCGATCAATTGCCACTTAGGCATGCCACACAGGCAATTCACTCCATGCGTTTGATATCCATCAATATATAACCCCTGAGCTCGGACGTCTCAGAGAAGGGCGTTAAGCAAGAGAATAAATTCTCCGCCGCCAAACAGATATATATTTAATAGAGATCAATCACACGGACTAAAATCCAATGTCAGACACACAGTCCATTTACAAGTCCGTTCTGGGTCTGAACGAAACCGGAGGCACCTAGTACCTCGCATATCCATCGATCTCCAAGTACGTCTGGACGATCACTAACTGTTTCCATCTTCTTGGGTGTAGAGCCCAATCAAGATCATCAGTTATCACCCAAACGACGTGAAGACCTCCGGTCTTCGACCATCGTCTTCATCTTCGACTTATCGTCGTATCAGTTATTCAGAATGGGATAAACCCGGTCTTCCCGAATAACTCGCGTATATTTTAAATAAGTGTTACACAAACACAACATACGCCTCATTCCAATTCATCAGTCACTAACCGTAAATTAATCAAGAGAATACTTCCCCAAATATTAACCCCGAAGGCCGAAACCAACATCAGATCAATATCCAGAAAACCATTCTGCTTAGCTAACCGACAGTTAGTTTCTGAATTTCACATTCATAGGGAAAGGTTCCCATTAATCTTATCAAAGATAAATTCTTGAATTTATTCTTTAATCTATTTTTGAATATCAATTCAAACTAGTCGGGATTAGCGAACCTTACCGAAGTAATCATTTGTTTTAATTTCCCAATCCCAACCTATTCATCCCATGAAGTAAAACTGGTAATACTTCATATCTAACACCACGGTGTTATCGGTAAATTCAATTACCATTTCACGTTCAAATCTAATTAAAGATTTGACTATCGCCTGGAGCAAAACTGGTGATACTCCATTCTCGACCATTTCAATCTAATTAAAGATTCATTAAAACTCCGCTTAGTTTTAATCGTTAACTGGGTTAAAGAATCAGTGTCATTTAAAAACACGGTTCACGATAAACCCAAAATCACATTCATTAATTATCGGGTTAAAGAACAAGTGTTATTTAAAACACTGTCCACGATAAACCCAAAAATCAATATCAATTCAATTCCAATTAAATATTATTTAATTGGTACACTTCATTAAATCTAAATAAAAAGATTTAATCTTTCCTCCACTGGGTTCAAGAACAGTGTTAGTGAAGACATCATTCACGACAAACCCAAATCACATTTGATATTCAATACAAGGCTCTGGATAGAAAATATCCCAGCTTATATTCAATATCAAATTCAACGACTAACAAATGTCGTATTGGAAATAACGATATAAATATATATCTTTCAAATTTCCATAACAACACCTGTATAATCACGAATTCCAACATCGAAATATTCCGAAGACAATTTCGATTCAAATCCACTCCAATGCAATCATTGGAATTTTGGTTACTTTTAAAACCCTTTTCGAATTCAATTTATTTATTTAAAAATAAATAGAATTATAATTCTAGTTCAAAACTAGTTAATTTCGATAAAAATCTACTTTTATCTTTTCAAATATGGAGTTTTTCATCCCAATTCTTTCTAAATCATTTCTTATGATTTTACACAAATTATTACTATTTTTAATAATTTTATCAAGGCCCGTACAGTCGATTTCCATCAATGGCCATCGAACTGCACTTACAGCGACCTTTTTCGAATTTGATTTGGACATAATTCTAAATCCAACCGTTAGATTTCTAATTTCTAATATTCGTTAGAAAGCTCTTTTCGATACGAACCCAACGGTTCCGGTTTTAGGAGAATCCGACGGTCGGATCTCCCGCAATGTCCATTTGAAATAAATGGTCGAAATTCACGAACTGCCGCGGCGCGGCGCATTCTATTCAGGCCATTATATTATATATATAATATATATAATATATACTTCGTCGATTTCTATTTAAAACGAATTATATAAATAGTTTTAAAGTCGTTTCAAAAGCAATTCCAACTTTCTTTTCAATTCAAATCAAAATTGAATTCTTCTTTATAAATTCGTTTTAAAATTCCTTTCTATCCCATTCAAGTTTCAATTCAATTCGAATTCATTTCAATTTACTTTCAATTCAATTCGAAATCGTTTTCAATTCAATTCATTTCGAAATCGTTTTCAATTCAATTCATTTCGAAATCGTTTTCAATTCAATTCATTTCGAAATCGTTTTCAATTCAATTCATTTCGAAATCGTTTTCAATTCAATTCATTTCGAAATCGTTTTCAATTCAATTCATTTCGAAATCGTTTTCAATTCAATTCATTTCGAAATCGTTTTCAATTCAATTTAAAATATTCGATTTCGAGATTACTTTTCAATATTCATTTTAAAATGAATAAAATCGATATAAATATCGTTTACGTCAAAATGGCGTCAATCTAATCAACACGGCTTCATGAATTTCTATTTTCAAATATTCTATTTCAAATATTTGTTATTATCAAAATATTCTTTATTTTCACGATTGGAATGAGGCCCAATCAATTACCATATAAAATTAATTATATGGATTTTCATACAACACATGTATATAATAACATTGAAAATAATCAACCATCAACCAAAGTGCACTACACTGTATAAGCATCAAATATAGATATTCAACGCTTATAACAGCCTGTCAATCAATCGATCGACATATTTAATCAATCAGGATGAGTGAAATTCATATTTCATCCCAACACCCATGTGGGGTTTCAAACAATCAAACACAGATTTTAGTTGTGCAGTTGGGCGATGTGTAAAATTTATCGACCCAATCAATGTCCTTCAAATAGGTGTACATAAACAAACCGTCCGGTTCGTAAATGAATATTTATTTATTCACATTCACGTCAAAATTATATTTTAACGATAAAACATTTTATTTCAACACATGAATTTCTATTCAATTCATTTATTCAATAAAATGGTATTTTTATTTTTCTAACTTATTTTTAGAAAATTTCGGCAGCATAACGGCACGATACTAGAAACGGGACGAGGCCTAGCCTTATCCCCGGTCTAGTGAAGGCCCACGCCATTCACACATCAATCATATCAATTTCATTTCACCAAAACAATCCAATCAAAATCAAATAATCTAACCAACTACACAACCAATCAAACAAGTCCATGGTCTGTGGACGGGTGTCGGGTGCTTCTAATAAGCACCGTCTGCATCCTCGTATATACATATATAACTAGAAAAATAGAATTTGAGTGAGAAGTTCTCACTTATAGCTATCCTAGCTCCTCGGCACTTCATTGATAGAAACTTCGTCGTTCTCGCCTCTTCGTCATCTTCGTTGCCCGCTTTCACTACCTATGTAAAAATCGAATTTTTACTTCACTATTCAATATATAAAAATCGAATTTTTTACTTCGCTATTCAATATATAAAAATCGAATTTTTTCTTCGCTATTCAATATATAAAAATCAAATTTTTACTTCGCTATTCAATATATAAAAATCGAATTTTTTCTTCGCTATTCAATATATAAAAATCGAATTTTTATCTCGACTTTCAATATATAAAAATATGATTTTTATCTCGACTTTCAATATATAAAAATATGATTTTTATCTCGACTTTCAATATATAAAAATATGATTTTTTTTTACTTTTCTACAAATCCGATCTTTTTTAAAGTTTAAACCTTTTGCTTAAACTTAAAATTAAAATCAGTTTTAACCTTTTTTAAAAAAAATCAACTGTTTTTAATCTTTTAAAAATCAATTCAGTTTTTATATTGTTCAAAAAATCAAATCCTTTATAGTTGCAAAAAATCAAATCTTTTATATAAAATAAAAACCAATTTTTATTATGCTATAATATATAAATAAAACTGACTTCATTTATGTAAATAAAATAATAAAACTCACAAGTTGACTGTTGACAAAGGGTGTTGGGTGCTGGCGGCCAGAACGGAGGCGGGGCGATGGACTCAGGAGCGTCGGCGGTTTTGGCAGGCAAGGGCGTCGGCGGTTGGGCGATCTTCGGCGGCTAGGGTTCGCTCCGATTAGGGTTTCTGGGGGGGGTGTGTCTTGCGAGCAGAAGATGGAGGGAGAAGGTGCTGAGGAGAAAGAGGCTGCGGTGGTCGGCTTGGGCGGCACGGTGGCCCTAGCGCGGCGGCGCCAGCTCTCCCCTTGGAGGAGCGGGATCGATGCCTCCTTCGTGTATATTTTTTTTTTCTACTGTTGAATCTGAAACTAAACGGGGGGGGGGGGGGGGGGCCAGAGTATAACGGAGGAGAGAGGATATTTTATTTATTTTATTTTATAATTAATTCAAAAAGGTAACCTTTAAATTCGAACCCCAAACGAAACCCACCGCCTGTCGTCCCTAACGTTTTGCCCCCATTCCGAACACAATGGGATATGAATCGCAAGCTGATTCAGTTGTTTCGATCAGTTTTCGCTTGAATTTACATTTAAATCACTTTATTGAATTTTAAACGTACATTTCAAATTACCGGGGTCGCATACTAACTCTAAAAATTCTCGAAAAATATTTTCTAGCTTCGTATTGACGATACGGTCCTAACAAAACTAGTTTCGTCGAATTCTGAGACCGTTTGAAAAATGGCCAATTTCCAGTCGATTAAAATCAACTGAAACTGGTCAAACGCGTTTTCCTTTGCCACGCTCACATATTGATTCGAAAAATTATGAAATTTGAAACCTAGCAATAACTTTACATCCCGGACCCAACAAAACTGGTTTCGTCGAAATCCGAGGTCGTTTGCAAAATTGCTATTTTTAAGGGCCTTATATATATAAAAATATATATAAATTCCACAGCGACTATTTCTAATTTTAAACTGGACATATCTTATCATTTCTAAGATGAAATCTCAGTTTGTTAACTTCGTTACAAAGATATAGTTATACAGATTCAAATATTTCTTGTTTCGTTCAATTCTGACTTATATTGAATTCTGTATATTCATTTGAAATTAGAAATCGAATTTTCGAACTACCGCGCCATTTTCAATTCCTTTTATAATTATATATAATTATTATATATACTAACCACGACGTATATAATATATACGTTCTAATTATATTCAAAATAAATTTCTCGTCGATATTATTTAAAATAATCTATTTTAAATAATCAAAATTCGCTAAAATTGCCAAAAATAAAAATTTCAAACTGGCTCGCATTTTACGGGTTGTTACATTTTTTATACAATTCGGGACTCGATATATCAAAAAAACTTGATTTCATTTGAAAACAATATTATATTCAGATCTTCTTTATCGAGTCACTTTACAAATTCACATTATACTTTAAAAATCTTGTTACAGGTCAACTCCTTGCTACTTGTCTAACATCATTTACATCGAATAGTTTACTACATTATCCATTAAAAATAAAATAATAAATCTTTCTAAAAAGGGTTTTCTAAAATGATATTTAATTTCAATAATAATTAATAATCCAATAACAGTTTTATAAAAATCAGTCCTCGTGCAAGTCGTTGACTTGGTTATCTCTAGCAAAGTTACTTTGTTGACCGTACTCACTTAGTTATTTCTTTTAAATTAATAAATTAATTTAAATAATTACATTTGATTTTATTAATAATCTAATTTAATAAAATAATCTCATTTAATTGTTATTGAAACAATTAATTAAACTCCTAATCATTCTGTTATTTGCTACTCACTTGCCTACGAATTTCGCTTTATATACTTATTTATAATTACAAGATTAAAATAATTACCTAGTTCATTTAATAACTTTATTTAAAAATAATCTATATAAAATAGATGTCAAGTCTGTCTTTAAATATAAACAAATTTTATAACTTCCTTTCTATTGATTTACTTGATAGTAAATCAATCTCTATAAAACGATTCATTTACATGCCATTTGACGATGATTACTCAACCAATAGTACATATTGGTTAATATCAAACAAGAGATGAATTTTGGTTTCAACAATCAACGATCAACGAGACTAACAATTCATATAAACGGTATATTTGAGGAATCCGGTCGGATTCCTCCAACCTATCCTTCCCTGCATCACAATGGTTATCTCAATTTCGATGTAACAATGTATTTATTCATTTCGATAAACATGAAAAAACAGTTCAACCAATAACAGTCAATAAACAATTGATAACAATCAATCAAGTATTCAATTATTTGTCCAATACGTTTATATTATAATAAATGTAATCAACAAGGTAAGTTACCTCGTTTGCAATCTAGTTGTTAAAATAACGATTTAATCTGATTAAATTAAACAAATGCTTAATTTAATCCATGGATATTAAAATATTCAACACACGTGTAAACAGTCACCCAGTTGTCAACCATTAGCAAACATTGCACACAAAATAAAAATGCAGCTTATATAATATATAAACGGGGTAAATGAGTGAGTTAAACTCACCTTGGTTCCATTCGCTGTCAGAACAGATTGTTTTAATTAAATTAAACAAGCGTTCAATTTAATTAGAACTTCAAGCTGCGTCCAACTCTGTCCGTTCTCATTTCAAAATATTACATCCGTCATTGATATGGTCCTAGTTGTTCCACTCTATAACTGTATGATAACGTTATAAATTAAATACATATTCACTATTTAATATAATATTATTGATACTTAAATAATAAAATAATTTTCTAGTCTAAATTTACGTTAATCAACTTCATTTGGTACGGCTAATAAGGACTGGGCCTATTTCAGTACTTCGACCATGGTTTACTTTAATTAAGCATGTGTGAATATTACTTAGGCACAACCAATCAACTGCCATTAAGTTCCCTCAATACAATACGCCTAAAACCCGTTGAGATTGTTAATAAAACAAATTACAAGATCTTATATTGTTTATATATATATATAAAGGATTGTTACAAGGAATTGAACTGGTGATAAAATACTTCCTCCATATAGATAAATCACTACTAAAAGAAACAATGGGCACATAAATGTTTCGTGTTTAAAATACTAATAACTCAGATAATAACCAATAATTGAATAGCTAAGTGTGTTTAGACACATAGAACGTTTTAGGCAGGTGTATATAGGCAGACACGAAATATAAATTTCACGTTTAGGCATTAGGAATGTTTGACAGGAGAGGTTCCCAGGCACCTTTTGTAATAGCTTAATATTAATCCTCTTACGTTAATTCAAACCCGATTAGGCATTATATACATATAATTAAACATTTTCAAATACTATCGGCCACACGTTTATACATAAATATATTATCACCTAAATATTTACTTACGTAATCAAACCATAATTAGGCATTCACGTGTGTATACACACTATTAAGCACGCTAAATGAGTATTCAGGCACGCTAATATGGTTTAGGAAATTTGGAGTAATTAGGCACGTTATTAAAATATGTATATACGACACTGTTCATACATTTTATCCTTTTACCTGGTGCATTCCTTTTTCTTCTATCCAACGTAGGTACCCTTCTGTCCACCGCTTCTGCTAACGTCTCCCCATCATTCTCCTCACCATGCAATGTGCCACCAAGTTATTCACGTCGCCTACACATACTCTACCCTTGCCACTGCTTTCTTCATTCATCAACGCATGCACCTGACACCCAAACAACCCCTCTGACCACTCGTTCAAACAGTTCACCTTCCACATTTCGATAGGCAACCAGTGAACACCTAGCGTCCAAAACATCCCCAATGCCTGTCCACTACTCGGCCCTGCCACCATTTGTCCTCATGTTTATCCTGCTGCTGTCCACACTATTTTTCGCATGCAAACAGGCCGGAGCTTCCTGCTATCCGCTCCACCGATCCCCACTGAACCCATCACCTGCGACAAACTCCTCTTGAACCCGCTGAAAGGTGAAACATCTCGGTTGTTTTTGCTTAGTCGTTTTTGAGTTGTGCTCCCGATTAAATTTTCATCCGAGAGGGATAAAGGGTGGGAGAGTTAGGAGTTTTATCTTTTCGTTTGGTTTGTGGAACGAAAGTTGAAGGTGCAAAAAGGATGAGGAAACATGAGAGGCGAGATATTTATATAGAGCTGATGAACCTTGGGAATCATGGTGTTACCAGTGTGGGAAGCATGCAATTATAATGCCTTGGGGAGCATGGGTCTTAATGGATTGGAGAACACGGTTGTTGTGTGATGAAATGAAATGCCGTGGCTGTGTTTTGTCACTTCCAGCATTGTACGAGATATTTTATACCAGAACCAGTATGAATGGTTTTTTTTTTGACATATACCTTTACTTGTATATGTCTTGCGGGTGGAATACCAGCAGTTGCATGAAAATAGTATTATGTTGGTTTATATTTGTTCATGGTTGAGCCATAACATCCCTTTATGCTATATTTGATAGTGTTGGCCATTGACAAATCTTTGCAAACTAAGTTCTCATGTTGTATATTAATGAAAATGACATGACTTTGGATTTGATATTGTTTGTATCGCTTATTACATTCTATTGTTACGTATCGTAGTTGTGTGTTTAATATTGATACTGACACAAATAACTACCAAACGAAATAAACACAACGCTACATTTTGAAATTCCAGTCTTAATGAAACTAATTTAATTAAACACGGACTTCGTTTGCACAACGACGAGATTTTAATTTATCGGTTCGCTTCTAAATATCGCTCACTGATAAAACAATCCTGATTGGCTCCAAACTAGAAATATGACAGTAACTAATTATACGCATTCCAATAAAACTTGTTTCGTCGAAAACGGAGGTCGTTTGAAAATAAAACTATTTCTAAGGCCTATATACGGTCGGTAAAAATAGAATTAAATTTAAAACAATTCAATTTAAATAATAATAAATTATTATTTCTCAAATGAAATATTATACAGCTTCAGAACAAACCAATATATATTTTAAACTCTATATTCATAAATTCGGTTTAAAATGATATCCAAATATATAGAAACTCCTTTATATTTATTAAATAAATGTTATCGTTTATTAACGAAATTCCACAGAGACTATTTGAAAATTTGAAATGGACATATCTTACAATATATACGATGAAATCTCGATTTTTCTCTTTCATTAGAATAATACAATCAAATAGATTCAAACGGTTCTTGTTTCACAAAAATCCGACTTAAAACGGATTTTGTGTATTCAATTAAAGTTAAAACTCAATATTACGAACTACTGCGTCGTTTCGTGCTCGTTTTAATCATATTATAAATTATATATTAGAACTCCATTTTGTTTAATAAATTTGATATAAAATCCATTAATATTACTAAATCAATATTTAAAACATATTTAAATATTCGTAATTAGCATTCAAAAATCTGGGACGTTACACTTGTATTTGATATCGAATAGGATATTGGGTTTGTCAGGAATGGTGTCTTTATTAACACCGTTCTTAAACCCAGTCAAGAAAAGGATAAATCTTTTAATTAAGATTTAGTGAAGTTTTCCAATTAATTAATATTTAATTGGAATTGAATAAAATAATTGGATTTTGAGGGTCGTGAATGGTGTCTTTATTAAGACTATTCTCAAACCCTGTCGAGAAAAGAATAAATCTTTTAATTAAGATTTAGTGAAGTTTTCCAATTAATTAATATTTAATTGGAATTGAATAAAAGAATTGGATTTTGGGTTTGTCATGAATGGTGTCTTTATTAACACTGTTCTTAAACCAAGTCGAGAAAAGAATAAATCTTTTAACTAAGATTTGGTGAAGTTTTCCAATTAATGAATATTTAATTGGAATTGAATATTAATTTGATTTTTATTATATATGTAGCGATATAAAAATATGATTTTTAACATAATAAATTTATGATTTTTAACATTATAAAGTTATGATTTTTAACATAATAAAGTTTCAATTTTTAATAAGATAAAATTGTGATTTTTAACATAATAAAGTTATGATTTTTATTATATAAGAAATGATATAAAAATATGATTTATATATATGAATAGCAAATAAAAATACAATCTTTATAATATGTGTAGCGAGATAAAAATGTGATTTTTATTCTATATGTAGCTTTAGTTAAAAATATAAAGATGAGATTTCTAAAAATATAAAGTTGAGATTTTTAGAAACATAAAGATGAGATTTTTAACAATATAAAAAGGAGATTTTATCGTATGAATCATAATGTTTTTAGTTTGAAAAAAAATTCAATTTTTAGTTATATAAAAATTCGATTTTTAGTTAGATAAAAATTTTGATTTTTAGTTATATAAAAATATGATTTTTATTATATATATATCGATATAAAAATGCGATTTTTAAATATATAATCATTATATTGAAAATGTGATTTTTACTATGAACGGCGTGGAAAAGATTGCGTTGGAATTTCGGGCAAATCCAAATGGTTCAGAAATTTAGAAATAAAACTGGCAGAGTGGAAACCAAAGGTGAGAACTTCTCACTCTAATTTTATTTTCTAGTTAAATGTATATACTAGGATGCAGACGGTGCTTAAAAGCACCCGACACCTTTATTTGAAACCATGGATGTTTGGTTTATTTTTGGATTGAGTGATTTAATTTGTTGAATTTGATTTGGGATGTAAATTGAATTGATTATAATTGGTATGTGTATGGCGCGAGCCAGTATTAGGCGAGGATAAGGCTAGAACTTATTCCGGTTCTAGTATCGCGCCATTATGCTACTGAAATCTTCTAAAATAAAATGTATTAGTTAAAAATATATTTTTTAACGAGTATATGAATGAAAATAAGTATTCATTTACAAATTGGACGATTTGTTTATGTACACTCATTTGACTGATATTGATTGGGACGATATACTTTACACATCGCCCGACAGCATAAATAAAATCTACGTGTGTTGACTGAAACACCACATGGGTATCGGTGTAATAACCCGGAAATCTGAGCCAATTTAAAATTTTTATTTTGGCAATTTTAGTAAATTTTGAATATTTAAAATGATTTATTTTAAATAATAATGACGAAAAATTTATTTTTAATAGAATTAGAACGTATATATTTATTTGAATCGTCGTTAGAATATAAATATTTTATTTTAAATATAAAAGGAATTGAAAGTGGCGCGGTAGTTTGAAAATTCAATTTCAAAGTTCAAATGAATGTACAGGATTCAAAATAAACCGGATTTTAGCAAAACCAAAAATACTTGAATCTAATTGGGAATATCTTTCCAAGGAATCTGAAAAATCAAAATTTCATAGCGGGGATAAAAAGTTATGCCCAGTTGAAATTTCAAAATAGTCGCTATGGAATTCTGGCCCTTAAAAATGGAAATTTTGTAAACGATCTCTGTTTTCGACGAAACCACTTTTATTGGACCCGGGATGTCAAGTTATTACTAGATTCCAAAATTCATAATTTTTCTGAATCAATATGTGAGCGTGGCAAAGGAAAACATGTTTTGGCAGTTTCAGTCCATTTTGATCGACCAGAAAATGGCCATTTTTCAAACGGTCTCAGAATTTGACGAAATTAGTTTTTTTAAGACCGTATCGTCAATACGAAGCTAGAAATAATTTTTCGGGAATTTTTAGAGTTGGTATGTGGCCCCGGTAAATTAAAATGTGCATTCAAATTGAATATATATAGATTTATATTTTAATTTGAATGGAAACCAGTCGAAACGGTCCAACTGGCTTGCGAAACATATCCCATTGTGTTCGAAATGGGGGTATTTAGCTAGGGGCGACAGTCGTTGGGCTCGAGTCGGGGTCCGATTGAAAAAGTCCACTTTTTGGAAAATTTAATTAAATAATTATATATATATTAACTCTCTCTAAGTCCTTCCCTTCCTCTTCAGATATTTTCTTCGAACAAAAATCCTCCCATCCCCAAATCGTTCAAACTCGTGCCCTACCTCGAACACCCCGCCACCGTCAGCCACCTCCGGCCGACCAACGTCGCACGCCCCCTTCTCCGGCCATCTTGCCTCCTCCTCCCCTTTCTCTCTCCTCCCCAAGGCCCACATAGCCAAAAACCCGCTACACCCCTTTCCAGTCCACCGTGGCCCCACTCCGACCACCCATGGCCAGCGGCAACACCCTGCCGCCCTCCTCGACTACCAGCGCCCCACCCCTTCCTCTCTCTTCCCTCCTTTCCACTCGTTTCTCTCTCCATCCACCTTCAGGACCCCAAATCGGATCTGAAGCTGCTGCTACCTCCCCTGGGCCCGCCGCCGGCTGCTAGAGCTTCCCTCGATCGCCTACGCCCCAACGCCATTAGCAGTAGTCCGCCGCTATGCCACCAAGTCCGACCGTGGCCCTCCTCAACTAAAGGTGCGATTTTTACACCAAAATTTCAAGCTTTTAAATACGATTGTTATTTGTATAGCGTTGGTAAACAACTTACGGTTTATATATACATATAGATTTGATAGAAAGCTATGAAATCTACTATACGAAAAATATGATTTTTAGCTAAGAAAAGTTGCGATTTTTATTGAAATAAAAATATGAACTTTCATATATATATATATATTTAACGATATAAATTTTATTTTTTATATATATAGTGGCAAGTAAAAATATAGTTTTTAGCTATGTTAGAAAAATCGATTTTTACATATTTGAAATAGCGATAGAAATTCGATTTTTACATATTTGAAGTAGCGATAAAAATTCGATTTTTATATATATGAAGTGAAGATAAAGATGTGATCTTTATAGTAGTAGAAATGTAAAAATATGATCAAAGAAAAAAAAATGATTTTTATATAGGTACTGAATCAAAAATATAATTTTTTTATAGTGAGAAGAATAAAAATGTGATTTTTATATACATGACAACAATATAAAAGTGCGATTTTTATATACGTAGTGGATATAGTCAACGAAAGTGACAAAAGGCGAGCACGGCGAAGATGTTCTACATAAGAAGAGTCGTGACGTTTGGTTTACCTCTTGGTGAGAACTCCTCACTTTTAATTTATTTTCTAGTTGAAATATATACAAGGATGCAGACGGTGCTTAGCAGCACCCGACACCCGTCATCCACAGACCATAGACGACTTGTTTGTTTGATTGCGTTTGGATTGATTTGTTTGTGTGAAAATTGATTGTGAGGTGGAATAGAATAAAATTCATGTGTTGAATAGAATAAAATTCTTATGTTGAATAAAATAAAATTCATGTGTTGAAATAAAATATATACATTCATGTGTTGAATAGAATAAAATTCATGTGTTGAATAGAATAAAATTCATGTGTTGAAGTAAAATAAATATTCACTTACAAATCGAACGATTTGTTTATGTACACCCATTTGACTGATATTGATTGGAACGATTAATTTTACACATCGCCCAGCTGCACAAATAAAAATTTGTGTTTGTTGATTTGAAACCCCACACGGGTATTGGGATGATATTTGATGTACACTAATCCCGATTGTTTAGTTGTATGTCAATCGATGGGTTGACAGACTGTGTAAGCGTTAATTATTTATATTTAATGCTTATGCAGTTGTGTGGTGCACTCTGGATGATGGTTGATTATCTATCATTGCCATTACATACATGTGTTGTATGGAATCCATATAATTAACATTATATGGTAATTGATTTGGACTCATTCCAATTTGGAAAATAAAAGAAAACTCATGTGTTGAATAGTAAGGAAATTCATGTCTTGAGTTGTAAGGAAATTCATGTGTTGAATAGAAAGATAATTCATGTGTTGAATAGTAAATAAATTCATGTGTTGAATAGAAGAAAATTCATGTGTTGAATAATATATATATATATATATATATACACTCATGTATTGAATAAAATATAAATTCATGTGTTGAATAGAAGAATATTCATGTGTTGAATAAAATATAAATTCATGTGTTGAATAAAAATATATATTCATGTGTTGAAGAAAATATTCATTTGTTGAATAGAATAACGAAGTTATTGAAATATATAAAGCCGTGTTAGTTACATATGCGCCATTTTGACGTGAACGATATTTATATCAATTATATTCGTTTTTAAAGTGAATATAGAATAGAAAATAATTTCAAAATACAACGTTTTGAAAATATTATCATTTGTGTATCGATGATCTGGAATATTAAATTTTGATTCGAAACTTAATATGAAGTTGAAATTGTTTCGAAAACGAATTTAAAATGATTTATAAAATATGTTTTGAAAGTAAATCGGCGAAATATATATAATATATATATTATACATATAATGACCTGAATAGAACGCGCCGCAGCAGTTCGCGAATTTCGACCATTGACTTTGAATGGATATTATGGGAGATCCGACCGTCGGATTCTCCTAAAACCGGAATCGTTGGGTTCATATCAAAAAAGAGCTTTCTAACGAATATTAGAGATTTGAAATCTAACAGTTGGATTTGGAATTATGTCCAAATCAAATTTGGAAAAGGTCGCTGTAAGTGCAGTTCAATGCCCGTTTGTGGAAATCGACTGTATGGGCCTTGATAAAAATATTAAAAATAGTAATAATTTGTGTAATATCATAAGAAATGATTTGTGAAGAATTTGGATGAAAAACTCCATAATTGAAAAGATAAAAATAGATTTTTATCGAAATGAACTAGTTTTAAACTAGAATTATAATCCATTTATTTGTGATGTAAATAAAGTGAATTTTGAAATGGTTTTGAAAATAACCAGAATTTCGAATAATTGAATTGGAATGGATTTGAATCGAAATTGTCTTTGGAATATTTCGATGTTGGATTACATGATTATACAGATATCGTGATGGAAATTTGAAAGATATATTTATATCGTTATTTCCAATACGATATTTGTTGGTCGTAGAATTTGATATTGAATATAAGCCGATATATTTTCTATTCAGAGGCTTATATTTAATATCAAATGGGAATTGGGTTTATCGTGAACTGTGTTTTAACGACATTTGTTCTTTAACCCGATGATGAACGGAACGTGATTTTGGGTTTATCGTGAACCGTGTTTAGATGACATAGGTTCTTTAACCCAGTTAAAGACAGGATATTGATTTTTGGGAAGATTAAAACCAAGTGGAGTTTTAATGAATCTTTAATTAGATTTAAACGTGAAATGGTAATTGAATTTACCGATAACACTGTGGTGTTAGATATGAAGTATTACCAATTTTACCTCATGGGATGAATAGGTTGGGATTGGGAAACTAAAAAAAATGATTACTTCGGTAAGGTTCGTTAATCCCGACTAGTTTGAATTGATATTCAAAAGAAGATTAAAGAACAAATTTAAAGAATTTATCTTTGATAAAATTAATGGGAACCTTTCCCAATGTATAAGAATATTTGAATAAAAGAATATTCTGAATTGGAATGAGGCGTACGGTGTGTTTGTGTAACACTTATTTATTATATACGCGAGTTATTCAGAAAGACCAGGTTTATCCTATTCTGAATAACTAATTCGATGTGGTGTCGAGGATGAAGACAGTGGTCGAAGACCGGAGGTCTTCACATCGTTTGGGTGATTACTGATGATCTTGATTGGGCTGTACACCCAAGAGGAGGGAATCAGTTGGTGATCGTGCATACGTACTTGGAGATCGATGGATATGCGAGGTACGAGGTGCCTCCGGTTTCGTTCAGACCCAGAACGGACTTGTAAATGGAATGTGTGTCTGACATTGGATGTCATTCTGTGTGATTGATGGATATCGGTTGCATGGAGTGGTTTGCCTGTGTGGCATGCTAAGATGCAAATGATCAAGGCTTCTGTTGAAAAGCAGAGTCTTGTGGTTGATGATCAAAGCACAACCTGTGTGGCATAGCTTTGTGTAGCGTTAATTTGCGAGCCTTACACCCCGGTTGTGAACCAAAAACGGGAGAGGACTTCAGGGAGGACATGCGTTTCCTTCTAGCTAGAAGTGGCGTCAGTGGTTTTATATGCCCTGACGAGTTTGACTTATGTGGTTGTTGGGTTGCGAGGCGCCTCAGATATATCGGTGACTGTGTGGAGCCGATGGAGTCATTTGGCTCATTTACGCCCCAAAGGGTGGGGAAACGCAGTGCTCAAGCATTTTAATCCACATTGGTGGACCGGCCCTGAAGTTCCAAAGGTCGACACGTTTTGTCCCTGAGACATGGGCCAGATTCTATCGAATTCTGTATGGACGATCCCTTGCCTTGGTTCAAAGATAGAAATCCAACTTCCAATATGTGACTTTGCGGTTATGATTGTAGAGCCTAGTATGGCAACATAGTAGGATGAGGCACTTATGCCATCTATGATTGATACTTATGATTGAAATTGTTTTTGACACTATACACTTATAGTAATAATATAACCTGAAATTTAGCGTATCAAGCATTCTTTGGCTATTATAATGTAAAACCCTATTCTCCGGCTTGTGTTGCATTGTGTGATGGGACCTGGGTCTTGTAATAGCTTCATTGTTCTTTATTTAGCATTGCGCTATTGTTTTATGCACTGGTATTCTTGGGAGGAAACCCGTTCCATGTTATACGGTGTGGTCCCTTGATTTACCTAACTTTAAAATAAAGATTAATAATTGTTTTAGTTATCACACCAGTCACAAGACTGACCTGGAGTTTATTGTTTTAACCTAAACTCTGGGTGCCCTTATTTTCGACACGGGAAGCTAGTAGTTTTTGTTTTGCAGATTTATATTCACAGGAACCTGGTTTACAGCTGGAACGATATTCGGAAAGCTCTGTATCCGTATATCTCTTTCAGTTGTGTATTGTATTATTTTTCCACTGCTATGTAATGTAATTTAAATCTCTGATATTTTCTATGTAATATTTATTCGTACTCTGTATATTCTTGTATTCTGATGGAATTGTTGTAATTAACAATGAAATGTTCTTCTGTTTGCGTCCCGATGTGGCTTGTTCTCAAAGCAATCCGGGCTTTCCTTACCGGGGAAGTTCGAGTCGTCTCATTTGGTATCAGAGCTTTGGTTTACAGAGCTCGGAGAACAAGACAAGATACATTAGAACCATACAAAAGAATTCATCTGAGATTGGATTAGTAATATCCAATGAGAATGACTTGTTAGAGATGGGATCATTTGTATCCTAGAACGAGTGTGAAGAGTGATATTTTGAAAATAAAATTGAAAACAAATTTTGTTTTGAAAATTTAAACCACTTATTCGTATTTGATTATTTATTTTATATTGAATGTGGACAATCCAGAATATAAATTTTTTGCGTATATGTCTGATCCATGTGTATTCGAAGTTTTAATATACTGGACAGATATAGAATCACACTCTAGTTGCCCGGGGATGATTCTGATAATGCTGCAGCGTTATCAGTATTTATGTTCGAGTTTCTAAAGTGAGATTTCTATATGATTCCAATTGACTAGTGTGAGAACCAAAACTACATTGGGCTTATTGTTGTGTTTCGGCATCAAAAATGTGATTTTTGACTATATATCAAAGTTATGTAATTGAAATGATAATCAACAAATTGATTGCTGATTGTGTCCTTTGATTATTGGTTGATTAATTAAATGTTGGACGATTTAGCCAATTTGTACCAAATAGTGATTTATATTGAAAATTTGTCGCATTTGCATACGTATACATGTACTTACATTGAGCAGGTCATAGCAAGGAGGCTAGAGCAGAAGAATAAAATTGTTTGCCCGATAAATAGGTACATGTTTATTGTATTTCTTGGGTTTTTGATTATTTTATGAGCTGATTGGCTAGCCGCTTGGCTGTTTCTTTTTCTTTTTGGATTGGTGAGGGCCATGGGTGGATATTTGAAATATCCCGAAGCTCCCGGTGCATGGAAGGTTATGGCGAAAATTTTCGAAAATTTAGGGTGTTAGCCAAATTTTTGAAAAATTTGAAAAGTTCTTAGAAACTGAAAAGTTGAAGAACTTAAACCATAATAAAAATAAAGAAAGTTGAGTTGATTAGTTAAACAACTTTCGGCTTCGTTCCTTTTCGGGGACAAAAAGTTTTAAGTGGGGGAGATTGTAATAACCCGGAAATCTGAGCCAATCTAAAATTTTTATTTTGGAAATTTTAGTGAATTTTGAATATTTAAAATGATTTATTTTAAATAATAACAACGTGAAATTTATTTTGAATAGAATTAGAATGTATATATTTATTTGAATCGCTGTTAGAATATAAATATTTTATTTTAAATATAAAAGGAATTGAAAGTGGCGCGGTAGTTTGAAAATTCAATTTCAAAGTTCAATTGAATGTGCAGGATTCAAAATAAACCGAATTTTAGCGAAACCAAAAATATTTGAATCTATTTGGGAATATCTTTCCAACGAATCTGAAAAATCAAAATTTCATAGTGGGGATAAAAAGTTATGCCCAGTTGAAATTTCAGAATAGTCGCTATGAAATTCTGGCCCTTAAAAATGGAAATTTTGCAAACAATCTCTGTTTTCGATGAAACCACTTTTCTTGGACCCGAGATGTCAAGTTATTGCTAGATTCCAAAATTCATAATTTTTCTGAATCAATAGAGCGTGGCAAAGGAAAACGTGTTTTGGCAATTTCAGTCAATTTTGATCGACCAGAAAATGGCGATTTTTCAAACGGTCTCAGAATTTGACGAAATTTGTTTTTTTAAAACTGTATCATCAATACGAAGCTAGAAATAATTTTTCGGGAATTTTTAGAGTTGGTATGTGGCCCCTGTAAATTAAAATGTGCGTTCAAATTGAATATATATAGATTTATATTTTAATTTAAACGAAAACCAGTCGAAACAGTCGAACTGGCTTGTGAAACATATCCTATTGTGTCCGAAATGGGGGTAATTAGCTAGGGGCGATAGTCGTTGCGCTCGAATCGGGGTTCGATTGAAAAAGTCCACTTTTTGGAAAATTTAATTAATTAATTATATATATATATATATATATATATATATTAACTCTCTCTAAGACCTTTCCTTCCCCTTCAGATATTTTCTTTGAACAAAAATCCTCCCATCCCTAAATCGTTCAAACTCGCGACCTACCTCCAGCACCCCGCCACCGTTAGCCACTTCCGGCAACCAACGTCGCGCGCCCCCTTCAACGACCATCCTGCCTCCTCCTCCTCTTTCTCTCTCCTCCCCAAGCCCTACGTCGCCCAAAACACGCTACACCCCTTTCTAGTCCACCATGGCCCCATTCCGACCACCCATGGCCAGCGTCAACACCCTGCCGCCCTCCTCGACTACCAGCACCCCTCCCCTTCCTTTCTCTTCCCTCCTTTCCACTCATTTCTCTCTCCATCCCCCTTCAAGTCCCCAAACCGTATCTATAGCCGCTGCTACCTCCCCTGGGCCCTCCGCCGGCTGCTAGAGCTTCCCTCGATCGCCTACGCCCCTGTGCCATCAGCAGCAGTCCGCCGCTATGCCACCAAGTCCGACCGTGGCCCTCCTCGACTAAGGGTGCGATTTTTACACCAAAATTTCGAGCTTTTAAATACGATTGTTATTTGTATAGCGTTGGTAAACAACTTACGGTTTATATATACATATAGATTAGATAGAAAGCTATGAAATCTACTATACGAAAAATATGATTTTTAGCTAAGAAAAGTTGCGATTTTTATTGAAATAAAAATATGATCTTTCATATATATATAATGATAAAATTTGATTTTTTATATATATAATGGCAAGTAAAAATATAGTTTTTAGCTATATTAGAAAATTCGATTTTTACATATTTGAAGTAGCGATAAAAATTCGATTTTTACATATTTGAAGTAGTGATAAAAATTTCATTTTTATATATATGAAGTGAAGATAAACATGTGATCTTTATAGAAGTAGCAATGTAAAAATATGATGTAGAGAATAAAAATATGATTTTTATATAAGTAGTGAATCAAAAATATAATTTTTATATAGTGAGAAGAATAAAAATGTGATTTTTATATACATGACAACAATATAAAAGTGCGATTTTTATATATGTAGTGGATACGGTCGACGAAAGTGACAGAAGGCGAGCACGGCGAAGATGTTCT
This sequence comes from Allium sativum, assembly GCA_030737875.1. NCBI lineage: Eukaryota > Viridiplantae > Streptophyta > Magnoliopsida > Asparagales > Amaryllidaceae > Allium > Allium sativum. Next base: position 464,012,803 of record CM060922.1, read on the forward strand.
ACATAAGAAGAGTCGTGAAGTTTGGTTTAGCTCTTGGTGAGAACTCCTCAGTTTTAATTTATTTTCTAGTTGAAATATATACTAGGATGCAGACGGAGCTTAGTAGCACCCGATACCCGTCGTCCACAGACCATGGACGACCTGTTTGTTTGATTCCATTTGCATTGATTTGTTTGTGTGAAAAATTGATTGTGAGGTGGAATAGAATAAAATTCATGAGTTGAATAGAATAAAATTCATGTGTTGAATAGAATAAAATTCATGTGTTGAATTGAATAAAATTCATGTGTTGAATAGAATAAAATTCATATGTTGAAATAAAATATATATTCATGTGTTGAAGTAAAATAAGTATTCATTTACAAGTCGAACGATTTGTTTATGAACACCCATTTGACTGATATTGATTGGGACGATAAATTTTACACATCACCCAACTGCACAAATAAAAATCTGTGTTTGTTGATTTGAAACCCCACACGGGTATTGGGATGATATTTGACGTACGCTAATCCCGATTGTTTAGTTGTATGTCAATCGATGGGTTGACAGACTGTGTAAGCGTTAATTATTTATATTTATTGCTTATGCAGTTGTGTGGTGCACTCTGGATGATGGTTGATTACCTATCGTTGCTATTATATACATGTGTTGTATGGAACCCATATAATTAACATTAGATGGTAATTGATTGGGCCTCATTCCAATTTGGAAAATAAAAGAAAATTCATGTGTTGAATAGTAAGGAAATTCATGTGTTGAATAGAAATAAAATTCATGTGTTCAATAGTAAGGAAATTCATGTGTTGAATAGTAAGGAAATTCATGTGTTGAATAGAAAGAAAATTCATGTGTTGAATAGTAAATAAATTCATGTGTTGAATAGAAGAAAGTTCATGTGCTGAATAAAATATATATATATTCATGTGTTGAATAAAATATAAATTCATGTGTTGAATAGAAGAATATTCATGTGCTGAATAAAACATAAATTCATGTGTTGAATAAAAATATATATTCATGTGTTGAAGAAAATATTCATTCGTTGAATAGAATAACGAAGTTATTGAAATATATAAAGCCGTGTTAGTTAGATATGCGCCATTTTGACGCGAACGATATTTATATCAATTATATTCGTTTTTAAAGTGAATATAGAAAAGGAAATAATTTCAAAATACAACGTTTTGAAAATATTATCATTTGTATATCGATGATGTGGAATATTCAATTTTGATTCGAAATTGAATATGAAGTTGAAATCGTTTCGAAAATGAATTTAAAACGATTTATAAAATATGTTTTGAAAGGAAATCGACGAAATATATATAATATATATTATATATATAATGGCCTGAATAGAACGCGCCGTGCCGTAGTAGTTCGCGAATTTCAACCATTGACTTCGAATGGATATTACGGGAGATCCAATCGTCGGATTCTCCTAAAACCAGAACCGTTGGGTTCATATCGAAAAGTGTTTTCTAACGAATATTAGAGATTTGAAATTTAATGGTTGGATTTGGAATTATGTCCAAATCAAATTTGGAAAAGGTCGTTGTAAGTGCTGTTCGATGGCCGTTTGTGGAAATCGACTGTACGGGCCTTGATAAAATTATTAAAAATAGTAATATTTTGTGTAAAATCATAAGAAATGATTTGTGAAGAATTGGGATGAAAAACTCCATATTTGAAAAGATAAAAATAGATTTTTATCGAAATGAACTAGTTTAAACCAGATTTATAATCCGTTTATTTTTGATGTAAATAAAGTGAATTTGAAATGGTTTTGAAAATAACCAGAATTTCCAATAATTGAATTGGAATGGATTTGAATCGAAATTGTCTTTGGAATATTTCGATGTTGGATTTCGTGATTATACAGATATCGTGATGGAAATTTGAAAGATATATTTATATCGTCATTTCCAATACGATATTTGTTAGTCGTAGAATTTGATATTGAATATAAGCCGATATATTTTCTATTTAGAGCCTTATATTTAATATCAAATGGGAATTGGGTTTATCGTGAACTGTGTTTTAACGACATTTGTTCTTTAACCCAATGATGAATGGATTGTGATTTTGGGTTTATCATGAACGGTGTTTTAGATGACATTAGTTCTTTAACCCAGTTAAAGACAGGATATTGATTTTTGGGAAGATTAAAACCAAGTGGAGTTTTAATGAATCCTTAATTAGATTTAAACGTGAAATGGTAATTGAATTTACCGATAACACCATGGTGTTAGATATGGAGTATTACCAGTTTTACCTCATGGGATGAATAGGTTGGGATTGGGGAATTAAAACAAATGATTACTTCGGTAAGGTTCGTTAATCCCGACTAGTTTGAATTGATATTCAAAAGAAGATTAAGGAATAAATTTAAAGAATTTATCTTTGATAAAATTAATGGGAACCTTTCCCAAAGTATAAGAATATTTGAATAAAAGAATATTCTGATTTGGAATAAGGCGTATGTTGTGTTTGTGTAACAATTGTTTATTATATACGCGAGTTATTCAGAAAGACCGGGTTTATCCCATTCTAAATAACTGATTCGACGTGGTGTCGAGGATGAAGACGGTGGTCAAAGACCGGAGGTCTTCACATCGTTTGGGTGATATTGATGATCTGGATTGGGCTTACACCCAAGAGGAGGGAATAAGTTGGTGATCGTCCAGACGTAGCTGGAGATCGAGGGATATGTGAGGTACAAGGTGCCTCCAGTTTCGTTCAGACCCAGAATGGGCTTGTAAATGGACTGTGTGTCTGACATTGGATATCATTCTGTGTGATTGATGGATATCGGTTGCATGGAGTGGTTTTCCTGTGCGGCATGCTAAGATGCAAATGATCAAGGCTTCTGTTGAAAAGCAGAGTCTTGTGGTTGATGATCAAAGCACAGCCTGTGTGGCACAGCTTTGTGTAGCATTAATTCGCGAGCCTACACCCCGGTTGTGAACCAGAAACAGGAGAGGACTTCAGGGAGGGCATGCATTTCCTTCTAGCTAGAAGTGGCGTCAATGGTTTTACACGCCCTGAGGAGTTTGACTTATGTGGTTGTTGGGTTGCGAGGCGCCTCGGATATATCGGTGACTGTGTGGAGCCGATGGAGTCATTTGGCTCATTTACGCCCCAAGGGCGGGGAAACGTAGTGTTCAGGCATTTTAATCCACATGGATGGACCGGCCCTGATGCTCCAAGGGTCGATGCGTTCAGTCCCAGAGACATAGGCTAGATTATCTCGAATTCGGTAAGGACGATCCCTTGCCTTGGTTCACAGATGGAAATCCAACTTCCAATACGCGACTTTGCGGTTTTGATTGTAGAGCCTAGTATGGCGACCTAGTGGGATGGGGCACTTATGCCGTCTATGATTGATACTTATGACTGAAATTGTTTTTGACACTATACACTTATAGTAATAATATAACCTAAAATTTAGCGTATCAAGCATTCTTTGGCTATTATAAGGTAAAACCCTATCCTCCGGCTTGTGTTGCATTGTGTGATGGGACCTGGGTCTTATAATATGAGACGACCCCAAACCCCGTACTGACGGTGGCAAGATTAATCTTTGGAATATAACACATAAACAGATAATAGAAGAACAGAATTAAATAAATACACCAGATGATGAACAAATAATACACTGGATAAACGTAATCATCAGAGTTGCACAGTAAATAGGATCATACTTAGTACAAATACAGTTCAGCTATACATAAATGTCTACAGTGGAAAAAAAATAATATGTACAATTGGAGCTGAACAGCATTAAATAGATAAATGATAGAATCCATCTTCAGCTCCAGCTATCCAGAAAGAGCTTACTAAAACCTGAATACAAGGCTGCCCGTGTAGAAAGAGGGGCACCCGAGTTTCAAGTGAAACAAACTAAGAGTCAGTCATGGGATTGGTATGAGAAATCTACTTAACACATTATACAATTGGCTAATCACATGACCACGCCACTTTCATGTAAAGGGTTTACTCCATTGGATTGCCAGTGCTTTAAAACAAATAATTCTTTTAAACATCGCAATGCTTTTTATAAAAATGAAGCCATTATAAGACTCAGTTCCCATCACACAATGCAACGCAAACCGTAGGATAGAGTTTTTACCTTATAATGGCCAAAATATTCTTGATACGAATAAAACAAAAGCATTTGATATTACTACTAGTGTTTATATGTTTCAAAAGCAATTTCAAATCATAAGTATCAATCATAGACGGCATTAATGCCCCATACCACTATGTCTCCATATATAGGTATACAATCAAAACCGCACAGTCACGTATTTGGAAATTGGATTTCCGTCATGAACCAAGGAAAAAGATAGTCCTTACTGACTTTGAGACAATCTAGCCCATGTCTCCGGGACAGCCGCAAATACCCCTTGGATCGTCAGGGCCGGTCCACACGGAGTGGATTATAGTGCCTGAACAATACGTTTCCCCGCCCTTTGGGGCGTAAATGAGCCAACGAATGACTCCATCGGTCCCGGATCGACCGATATAACCGAGGCGCCTCGCAACAGCAACAACCACATAGGTGAAAATAATATAAAAGTCAGCCAGTTTAAGCACTGACACCACCTCTAGCTAGAAGGAAACGCATGCCCTCCCTGATGTCCTCTCCCGTTTCTGGTTCATACCGGGGTGTGAGGTTCACGAATTAACGTTATACACAAAGTTACGCCACACAGACGGTGCTTTAATCATCACCACAAGACTTTGGTTTTCAACAGAAGCCTTGATCACTGCATCTTAGCATGCCACACAGGCAATTCACACCATGCAACTGATGGCTATCAATCACACAGAATGAATTCCAATGTCAGACACACAGTCCATTTGCAAGTCCGTTCTGGGTCTGAACAAAACCGAATGCACTATATACCTCGCATACCCATCGATCTCCACGTACGTTTGGACAATCACCACTCATTATACATATTTCGGGATGCCTCCCAATCAGGACATCAGTTACCGTCCAAACGAGGTGAGGATCTCCGGTCTTCGACCACCGTCTTCATCTTCGATTTCTTATCGTCGATTCAGTTATTCATAGTGGGATAAACCCGGTCTTTCTGAGCAACTCGCGTATGTAATTAAAAAGTGCTACACAAACACAACACACGCTTCATTCCAATTCATCAGTCACTAACCGTAAATCGGTAAGAGAACGATTCCCCAAATATTAACCCCGAAGGCCGAAACCAACATCAGATCAAAACCCAGGAAACCATTCGACTTAGACAACCTCCAGTTAATTTCTAAATTTCACATTCTATATCGTTTATAATATTTTATAATGATTTATCGCCATTTTTATTTGTTTAAAAATAACCAATTTATTCAAACGACGCTTTAGGCCATAACGCGGCTATGGCACTGTTTTTCTTTAGATTTGATTTACACATATCTGAAAATATAACCGTTGGATCTTCAAAAAATTTATATCATTAGAAATATCTTTTCAAAACGAATCCAACGGTTCCAGTTTTGGGAAAATCCGACGGTCGGATCTCCCGGTACAATCGTTTGAAGTTTCGATTTCAAAATAAGAACTGCAACGTCGTTATTCGATTTAATTTAATTTATATATACATATATATATATATATAATCGATTCTGGCACTGTTTTTCTTCAGATTTGAATTAAACATTCCAGACAATCCAACCATTGGATCTTTACAAAGTTGGTGTCGTTGGAAAGATATTTCCAAAGCGAACCCAACGGTTTCGATTTTGGGAAAATCCGATGGTCGGATCTCCTGCACTAATAATTTGAAATCACGGTTTCAAAACATGAACTACAGCTTAGTTATTCGATATATTTTAATTAATTATATATATATATAATTGATTCTTCGATTTCAAAACTATATGTTTTTCATTCATTTGATAAAAATGATATTTTTACCCAACAGACTTTCACTTCGACACTTCACTATTTTAACAACTCATGTATATAGTAAAAATGTGATTTTTATTGTAAAACGATTTATTTCAAAACATGACTATTCTATATAGTTCATATAGATGATAAAAATATGATTTTTATTATAAAACAATTTATTTCAAAACACGAATACCATTTAACACATGAATTTCTATTCAACACATGAATGTTTTCTATAGTTTGTATATATATAGTAAAAATGTGATTTCTATTGCAAAACAATTTATTTCAAAACATTACTATTTTATATATTTCATATTGATAATAAAAATAGGAATTTTATTATAAAACAATTTATTTTAAAACACGAATACCATTCAACACATGAATTTCTATTCAACGAATGAATTTCTATTCAACACATGAACGGTTTTCTATAGTTTGTATATATATAGTAAAAATGTGATTTTTATTGTAAAACGATTTATTTCAAAACACTACTACTTTATATAGTTCATATAGATGATAAAAATAGGATTTTTATTATAAAACAATTTATTTCAAAACACGAATACCATTCAACACATGAATTTCTATTCAACGAATGAATTTCTATTCAACACATGAAGGTTTCAACATATGAAAATAATTTCAACAAATGGAAATAATTCTAACACATGAATATTTCAGAAAATTTTGGCAGCATAACGGCAGGGTAGTTAAAACCGGGGTCGTCCCTAGTACGGCTTCTCACTCTACCTTAAAGCCTCGCAGCTTTTGACAATGGGGATTTCATGCATCTAGTTCGTACGCAGGCGGCATGTATATTTTTTTCATTTCCACAAACTAATCCTATGTGGTTTCAACCAAATAATTCTCAACCACAAACGGGTATTTTTCAACCACAATCAATCAATTTCAACCACAAACAATTCTAATCAACCATTCGTTATCAACCAATTTTCACAACAATTACAACCAATAAATATCGTCCATGGTTTGTGGACGAGGGGCGTATATACATACATACATACATACATATATATATATATGTATATGTATTTATATAAGTATATTTCACTTCCATTTCAACACATATATAATTTTTACAACGCATATATAACTTATATATCGAACGTACAACTTATACAATGCTTATACATGTGGTGTACAACGCTTATATAACTCATACATCAACTATATAATTTATACATCATCGTTTTCCATATCGTTTATAGTTTAGAAATCTCACATTGGGTTCCGCACCACCAAAATAGCAGAAGGCTCAGAAAAATATGCGATCTCTTCTAGAATGTAGAAGACATCCACACGAGTCCACTATCTCTTGTTTTACTGAATTTCGTCAACAAACGAAAAAGATATGATTTTTATAGTGCAATCAAAAACCGTAGCGCTTTAAACTGCTATAATATAGTTTAGTTTAATTCAGTTGTACCTCAGTAGTTTGGTTTGAAACTAGGTTTCAAATTTTCAGGTAATCCGTTGATCGATACGGGGATCGGGTTGCGCGAGGTCGAAGGAGGAGGAGAGGCACTCAGGCGCCGGAAGTGGGCCCATTTCGGTGGCCTGACATGGCCGCGGCGGCAAGTCAAGGGGCTCGACTTTCGAGACCCATATCTTCATGAAAACTCCATGGAAAAAATGCAATCCTGGTATGGATTTGAAGCTCGTCTCGAGCTCTTCAAAATCTTCAACTAGAGTGTTTGATTTTGATGCATGGATTGATCAGAAAATGAACGAAAAGCTAACGAACGATTTCCGCCTGTTATTCTATCGTCGGGGAGAGAGAAAGGTTGAGGTGGACGAATAGAATTTTTTTCTTTAATTTATATATTTTAAAATTTCGAAAATACCCCCTTTCACACACGAACTCCAATCCAAACCCAACAACTGTCATCCCTAGCGTTTTACCCTCATTCCGAACACAATGGGATATGTTTCGTAGGCCCATTCGACTGTTTCAGTCAGTTTTCCTTCAAATTAAAATATAAAACATTCAATATTTAATTTGAACTTACATTGCAATTTGTCAGGGCCACATACTGAATCGAAAAATTCCAGAAAAATAAATTTAGCTACGTTTTGACGATACGGTCCCAACAAAACTATTTTCGTCGAATTCTGAGACCGTTTGAAAAATGGCCCTTTTCTGGTCGATCCAATTTAATAGAAATCGACCAAACACATTTTCCTTTGCCACGCTCACATGCTAGCTTCAAAAATTATGAAATTTGAAACCTAGCAATAATTTAACATCCCGGATCCAACAAAATTGGTTTCGTCGAATTCCGAGGTCGTTTGCAAAATGGCCATTTTCACGGGCTATATAAACTCTATAGCGACCTTTCTGAAAATTCATTTGGCCATAACTTTTGCTTCCCGCTATGAAACTTCGATTTTTCAGATTCCTTAGAAAGATATTCACTAACAGATTTAAATATTTCTAGTTTCACTCAAATCCGTTTTGTTTTGCATCCGATACAGTCAGGCAAAGTTTGAATTCAAATTTTGAAACTACCGCGCCCTTTCAGGCCTTGTTTATAGTTAGAAATAATTATATTTATTTTCAAACGTCGATTCAAACTCATTTTTCATCGTGATTATTTAAAATATTTATTTTAAATATTTAAAATCCACTAAAATAGCCAATTTAAAAATTTTAAATTGGTTCAGATTTTCTGGGTCGTTACGTAGTAGGTTCATTGTTCTTTATTTAGCATTGCGTTGTTGTTTTATGCACTGGTGTTCTTGGGAGGAAACCCGTTCCGTGTTATACGGCGTGGTAGCTTGATTTACCTAACTTTAAAATAAAGATTAATAACTGTTTTAGTTCTCACACCAGCCACATGACTGACCTGGAGTTTATTGTTTTAACCTAAACTCTGGGAGCCCTTATTTTCGACACGGGCAGCTAGTAGTTTTGGTTTTGCAGATTTATTTTCACAGGAACCTGGTTTACAGCTGGAACGATATCCGGAAAGCTCTGTATCCGTATATCTCTTAGAGTTGTGTGTTGTATTACTTTTCCGCTGCTATGTAATATAATTTAAATCTCTGATATTTTCTGTGTAATATTTATTCGTACTCTGTATATTCTTGTATTCTGATGGAATTGTTGTAATTAACAATGAAATGTTCTTCTGTTTGCGTCCCAATGTGGCTTGTTCTCAAAGCAATCCGGGCTTTCCTTACTGGGGAAGTTCGAGTCGTCTCAATTGGGATGATATTTGACGTACACTAATCCCAATTGTTTAGTTGTATGTCAATCGATGGTTTGACAGAATGTTGTAAGCATTAATTATTTATATTTAATGCTTATGCAGTTGTGTAATGCACTCTGGATGATGGTTGACTGTGTCTGATTATTGTTGTGTCCATGTGTGTATGAAATCCATATAAATAAAATTATATGTTAATTGAATGTGTTTGATTCCAATGGGGAAAGAACGAATATTTTAAATTAACGAATATTTTAAAATGCCGAATAATGAATATTTTAAAATAATTAATATTTTAAAATAATATTCAGTAATTGATCAAAATATGATTTTGATGTCTGATTTGGGATGCATACAAAAATATTGGAAAATATGAAGTCATGTTGATTAGATATGCGCCATTTTAACGCGAACGATATTTATATCGATCTTATTCATTTTTATAATGAATATCGAAAAGGAAGTGATTTTAAAATCTAATATTTTGAAAATATTATCATTTATATATTATAATGATAAGGAGTATTCAATTTTGATTTAAAATGGAAAATGAAGTTAGAACTATTTTAAAACGAATTTATAAAAGATTTATAAGACACGATTTAAATGGAAATCAGCGAAATATATATATATATATATATTATATAAATTTAATGGCCTGAATAGAACGCGTCGTGCCGCGACCGTATGCATATTTCGACCATTGACTTCGAATTGATATTACGGGAGATCCGATTGTCTGATTCTCCTAAAACTAGAACCGTTGAGTTCGTATCGTAAAGAGCTTTCCAAAGAATATAAGAGATTTGAAATCTAATGGATGAATTTGGAATTATGTCCAAATAAAATTTGGAAAAGGTCGTTGTAAGTGCATTCGATGACTGCTTATGGAAATCGACTATACGGGCCTTGATAAAATTATTAAAAATATAAATAATTTGTGTAAAATCATAATAAATGATTTGGAAAGAATTTGGATGAAAAATTCCATGTTTGTAAAGATAAAAATTTATATAAAATGAACTAGTTATGGGCTAGAATTATAATCCAATATTTTTAAATAAATAAATTGGATTTGAAATGGTTTTAAAAATAACCAGAATTTCCAATATATGAATTGGAATGGATTTGAATTGAAATTATCTTCGGAATATTTCGATATTGGATTCCGTGGTTATACAGACATTGTTGTTGGAATTTGGAAGATAATGATATCGTTATTCCAATACGATATCCATTGGTTTCAGAATTTGATATTGAATATAAGCCGATATAATTTCTATTCAAAGCCTTGTATTTAATATCAAATGGGATTTCGGGTTTGTCATTAATGGTGTCTTTATTAGCTCTGTTCTTAAACCCAGTCGAGAAAAGAATAAATTTTTTAGTTAAGATTTAGTGAAGTTTTTCAATTAATTAATATTTAATTGGAATTGAATAAAAGAATTGGATTTTAGGTGTCGTGAATGGTGTCTTTATTAACACTGTTCTTAAACCCAGTCGAGAAAAGAATAAATCTTTTAATTAAGATTTACTGAAGTTTTCCAATAAATTAATATTTAATTGGAATTGAATAAAAGAATTGGATTTTGGGTTTGTCGTGAATGGTGTTTTTATTAACACTGCTCTTAAACCCAGTCGAGAAAAGAATAAATCTTTTAATTAAGATTTAGAGAAGTTTTCCAATTAATTAATATTTAATTGGAATTGAATAAAAGAATTGGATTTCGGGTTTGTCATGAATGATGTCTTAAGTAACGTTGTTCTTAAACCCCATATGAAAAGAATAAATCTTTTAGTTAAGATTATTAGAGTTTCCCGTTAATTAACATTCAATTGGAATAAAATGGAATGTGAATTGGGTTCGTTGTGAACTATGTTTTTAATGACATTTGTTCTTTAACCCATTTACAATGAAATGCGGTTTGGAATTTATAAATCTTTTTATTAAGATTTAAAGGAAAATTTCCAAAGTAAAGTTTTCCAATTTAATACAATAAATTGGAATGGAGTGGAATTCGATTTGATAATAATCGAAGTGAACTTCTATGGAGGAAGACTGTTAATATATACTGAATTTAAAAGGCTTTGTCGTTATTCCATTTATACTATCGGTCGGATACGGAAATTGATATCAATCATATATATTGACCCGTTTTCCGTGAAGATTCCATAATTAATGGAATGTGATTTGGGTTTATCGTGAACTGTGTTTTAAATGACATTAGTTCTTTAACCCAGTAAAAGACAGGATTACATGTCCAACATTGTATTTCTAACTGTATGGTTGGTCTCTGCTAAATATATATTTGTTTGGTGGTGGGGAATTTATTCTCTTGCTTAACACCATTCTCTGAGACGTACGAGCTTAGAGGTTATATATCGGCAGAAATCAATAGTACGGTGTAGATTGTCGGTGTGGCATGTTTGTATTTCCAAAGTTAAATAATCATTAATATTGATCTTTAGGAGGATTAAAACTAAATAAAGTTTTAATGAATCTTTAATTAGATTGAAATGAGAATATGATAATTTAAATTATCAAATTTGGGTAATGATCGAGAATGGAGTATCACCAGTTTTGCCCCAGGCGATAGTTAAAATCTTTAATTAGATTTGAACAGGAAATGGTAATTAACTTTACCGATAACACAGTGGTGTTAGATATGGAGTATTACCAGTTTTACTCCATGGGATGAAAAGGTTGGGATTGGGAAATATAACAAATGATTACTTCGGTAAGGTGCGCTAATCCCGACTAGTTTGGATAAACTATAATTTGGTTTGAATGGATATCCAAAGGAAGATTAAAGAATAAATTTAAAGAATTTATCTTTAATAAAATTAATGGGAACCTTTCCCAAAGGATATGAATATTTAAATAAAAGAATATTAAAAATTGGAATGAGGTGTATATTGTGTTTTTATAGCACTTGTTTATTGTATATGAGAGTTATTCAGAAAGGCCAGGTTTATACCCATTTTGAATAACAGATTCGACAATAAGTCGACGATGAAGACGGTGGTTGAAGACCGGAGGTCTTCATATCGTTTGGATGATTACTGATGTCTTGATTGGGCTGTACATCCAAGACAAGGTAATAAGCGGTGATCGTCTAGACATACTTAGAGATCGACCGGATATGCAAGGACCTCTCTCCTGTATTAGACATATGAGACGAGGAATAAGGTGCCTCCGGTTTCGTTCAGACCCAGAACGAACTTGTAAATGGATGTATGCCTAACATTAGATTTTATTCTGTGTTGATTGATCTCTATTAAATATATATATATGTTTGGTGGCGGAGAATTTATTCTCTTGCTTAACACCCTTCTCTGAGACATACGAGCTCAGAGGTTATATATCGATAGACAACAGTCGCATGGCGTGAATTGCCTATGTGGCATGCTGAGATGCAAATGATCAAGGCTTTTGTTGAAAAGCACAGTCTTGAGTTTGATGATCGAAGCACAGCCTTAAAGGGCATAGCTTTGTGTATAGCGTTAATTCGCGAGCCTCACACCCCAGTGTGAACCCGAAACAGGAGGACCCTAGGGAGGACATGCATTTCTTTCTAGCTAGAAGTGGTGTCATGGTATAGAGCCTAGGCATTTTTACTTATGTGGATGATGGATAGCGAGGTACCTCGGATATATCGGTTACTACGGGGCCGATGGATTATATGGTCGACATAATGACCATTACGCCCTATAGGGCGGGGAAAGCCATTGTTCAGGAATAACCAATCCTCAAACGTAAGAGAGGACCGGCCCTGGCGCTCCTAGGTCCATTTGCGACTGTAGCTTGAGACATGGTAGGTTAGATTGTCTCAAATTTGGTAAGGACGGTCCCTTGCCTTGGTTCATGTTGGAAATCCAACTTCCAATACTTGATATTTCGGTTTTGATTGTAGAGCCTAGTATGGCGACATGATAGATGGTACCCATGCCGCCTATGATTGATACATTTATATTTTAAATTGTTTTATACACTATGCACTAGGTCAAATGATTTGTTTTAAACGTACCAAGCATGTTTGGCTATTATAAGGGAAAACTCTATCCCCCGGCTTGGGTTGCATAGTGTGATAGGACCTGATCTTATAATAGCTTCATTTTTCCAAAAAGCATTGCGCTGTTTATTCTATGCACTGGTCTTTTTGGGAGGAAACTCATTTCGTGTTATACGGCATGGTCCCTTGATTTACTCTCTTTTAAAGTAAAGATTTGATAACTCTTTTAGTTCTCACACTAGTCACATGACTGACCTGGAGTTTATTGTTTTAACCTAAACTCTGGGTGCCCCTATTTTCCACATGGGCAGCTAGTAGTTTTGGTTTTGCAGATATTATATTCACGGGAACCTGGTTTACAGCTGGAGCTATATTCGGAACACTCTGTATCCGTGTATTTCTTTCATTTGTGTTTTGTATTATTTTCCGCTGCTGATGTATTTAATCCCCTATATTTTTCAATGTGTAATATTTATTTATACTCTGTTATATTCTTGTACTCTGATGTAAATTGTTGTAATAAGCAGTGAAATGTTCTTCTGTTTGTGTTCAGATTTGTCGTGTTCTCAACTCAGTCCAGGCTTTCCTATAAGGGCGAGTTTGGGTTGTTTCAACCAGAGCATTGACAAAGCAGGAAGACCACTGTTTGCACCATAATATAGACTGCCGAGCTTACTTGAACTCCACACCGAAGTATGGAGATATTTCATGCATAGTTGCACTGTGATAATCTGACATAATGGCAAAACAGACCTCTTTGTGGGTTAGGAGGGAAATAAAATAAATCACCAAAAGAAACTGCGATACCGAGAACTAAGAGCTTCACCTATATCGCTGCAGATCCGGTGACCAAGCACTGTTCCTAAGCATGAAACACATGACAGAGCCGTAATTTCCACTGATAGGAAACTTCTCGCCCAAATATAACTGAAACTGCAAGCTATTCATCATCCAATATATGCTCAGACAATCACATACATCACCATAAAACAATAACATGGTCAGGGACAAAGCCCCTCGTTTTATGTTGTCATTCCCTAGCAATGAACTATCCAAACTAACACGAGATAACCAGTAAACTCACAGACAGTAACAGCTCATGTAGAGAGCAGATCCACATAACACGTTCAACAGAGTTACAGAACCCAAAGTGTAACGACCCATCTTTTTGCCCGATTTTCGTCGATAATTAAACCGACTTAAACTGTTCACAAAGATGAATTGTTATGGGTACATACATATATTGCACAAAATAACAAGACTTTTTATTTCATTACAAAATATTACATCAGAGTTATCATAGACATATCAGAGTACATCTATTTCACAGCGGAAGGAAACATATGGCTATACTCTCAGCGGAAGAACAAAACACAGCGGAAGCTTCAACTCTATCACGGACTCCAACTCTAAAAGCGCTTCGAATCCTGCTCCAATGACCTTTAACTGCAAAACTAAACACTAGCTGCCCGTGTGGAAATTAATGGGCACCCAGAGTTTAGAAAGGAACAAAAAACTCCAAGTCAGTCGTGGGACTAGTGTGAGAACTCAAAACTGTTATTTTTAGGATTTATTTTAAAGTTGGGAAATTCACCGGACCACGCCGCTAATGTGGAACGAGTTTACTCCATGTGAATACCCGTGCATATGAATTCGCAATGACTTCGAAAAAATGAAGCTATCATAAGCTCGTCTCATATCACACAATGCACTCGCACACCAGATGGGCGAGTTTTACCTTATGATAACCAAACATGCTTTCATACGTGAAAATCCTCTTCTAATATTATCATATAGTGTGGAAAAGCAATTTCGCAAATAAATGTATTAATCCTAGTCGACATAATACCATTAATATTATCTCGCCATATATATACAAACCAAAACCGTAAGGCTTGTATTGGAGATTGGATTTCCTACTTGATGATTCCCGGCACGAAAGATCAATCAGGGATACAAAACGAAGTGCCTCAGCGGCTTTTTCATCCATCATGCGGACACCGACTACACATCGTCAGGGCAGATCAACGGTTTTCGATCAGACACGACCCCCCGAAAATACCCAACTTCCCCAGGTTCATAAGTGGTTTCCCACTGCTGCACAACTTCATCATCAATTCATATATAAGTATAAAACCTAACCACCAGTTTCTCATCAATCCGGGGTGTGAGGTTTGTCGATGTCACGTCATACACAAAGCGATGCTTTGATAAGCCATTCTTTGATCATCATTAGCTCGTTTCATAACTCGGGTATGCCACATTGACAATTCATGACATATCACTGATTTAAATCAATGCATACCCTCTAAGTTCATATGACTTAGAGATAAGGATAATATATTGCCACAAATCCGATATACATTAACGGAAATCAGTGTTATGCGGTCAATTTCAATGTCATACACACCATCCATACAAATCTGTTCTAGGTCTGAACGGATTAACAACCCGAAAATACTTAAATATGTTTAGGTCTCATGTAACTCATACCTCGTATCGGTGGCCTACCTAACTGAGACATCAATGAACAATCAATCTAAACAAATTCAAATATTCCCGGTCTTCATTCGTCGTTTACCGAGTCTTGAATTGCTTCATAACGTCGTATTATTACTTGGAATGGTTTTCGAACATATACTCGATCCCGGTCTTTCCAAGTAATAAGCGTACTTTAAAAGTATCTATGGTTCACACAGGCTTTTCAATTCAAATATCCTTCCAAATGATTATCAATTCATATGTAACCCAAGATTTGAATTACTTTAATTTCATATATCTCATTATCATCTTATCTCTTCTTTGAAATCAAAGATTATCCCTTCGCTTCAATTTCGTACTTTTAATTCCCTCGAATCAAAGATTTGATTAAATCCCAATTACGGTATGAATTTTCCACCATTCAATCTCATCGGGTTTCAAGAATGATATTATGGAAGATACAATTCACGAAAAAACCCAAATCAATCGATATTGAATCATAAATTACACAGAAATTTTTATCCACTTATATTCGATATAAATTCTCATAATCAACGAATACTATAAGTGAAATAACGATATAATAATATCTTCCAAATTTCCCAGATAGTATTCATTTACACCATGAAATTTTATACCGAATATCAAAGATTATTTCTATCTAACTTATTTCAATCAGGTGGAGAAATCCATTTTTAATTAAAATATTTATTCAACTCTTTGATATTTGATCTGGATAGAAATAACATCAACTTATATTCAATATTAATCTCCGTATCCGACTCATATTATAAGTGGAATAACGGTGAATTACCCTTTTTAAATTCCTCAGATAATATGAATTTTCATTCAACGAGTTAATATCAAACATCCGAGGATTTATCTCCAACCATATCCAAATTCAAAATTGGAAAAACCCATTTCAGTCCCATATAGGTATTCTCGATACTTTAATAATCTTCGAACTATTTTATAAATCATTCTCATAGTCAAATAATAGTTCCTGCTTTAAATTTCAAACCAATAACAACATTTGGAAATGTTACTAGAGGTACTGCATTTAAAATAGCCATTTAAATCAAATAGATTTAAAATTGTTCGAAATTCAAATATTCCAATCCTTTTCAAAACTGTTATCATTTTCAATTCAATATTTTTCTTATTTCATGTCAAATTAATTTTAAATAATCAATTCAAAACTTGAAATCAATATTTACGAATAGCTGCATCATAGTGCGTCCTATTCAACCCATATAATGATTTAAATATAATTTATTCAAATCCTTTTCAAATTAAATTTATTTTCCAAACATCGCTATCTCAAAACCCTATCCAAACCTTCATACCTGATTAAATTGAATACATAACAAATATGTTTCCCAAAACTCATTCTATATAACGGTTAAAAATCATGTTAAATACAAGATTCAAATCTTATTCCAAAAACCATCTTATTTTATACGAATATTTTTTATTCAATTTATCAGTTCAAATTAAATTCCTAATGATTTAATATATTTCTTCAAATTTGTTCAATCATTTCAAAATTTAAATGGATAATCGTTATAAATGATAAGATCAACTACTTATATAAAATAAATGTTTGAACATCCAACTCAAATCAAATTTCGAAATAAATTTAAATTCAAAGGTTAATAACTTATAAATAGTTGAAAATATTTTTCTAAACAGTCTTCATTTTTGCGAATATCAATTTTTTATTTATCTAAATTTCAAACAGTTTTGACATCGAAATTCAAGACTTAATTTATTATTTAATAATTAAATAATTAAATCATATATATATGAAGGATATTAAAATCGATCACCCATAATTTCCACAACCATGGTGTGTTTGTGTGTGTGATATCATACAATGCAATCATATCTATCCAAATGAACCATACGATCAGATGGATACGAATTCATTTTCACAACAAACATTTTAACTGTGCACAAGCGTTATAGTCAATAACTCTTACTCGTGTTCAGTGTATTATCTAATTACATGAGCAAACATTCAAACATCAACATCCATCACACAATCATTATCAACAAATTATAATTAATCTCAGCTAATTATAACTAACTAATCTAAATAAATAATTTAAATTAGAAGTTCTCACCATACTAGCTCCAACATCTTCATTACCTAGACGAACAAACCCACGGACACTATCAGCGCTTGCTCTCAATCCACTCCTATCAGCAGCTAGTAATTTTCTGCTGATTATTATATACTGAAATTAAATTAATAACGATGTTCGTTATATATATATATTCATATATAGACATTTTTTTATACCTTGACCAAAATTTAACAAAACTATATACCACTGTTCTATTTTCCGATATGGTTATAACGAACCTAATTTTTTTTTAATCGGATTAAAAATGGATGAGATATGAGTGTTTAAAGATTAGCCAACATTAAATTTAAATTCAGATAGAATTATCACCCAACAAGCAAGGCCCGGCCCATGTACATCGATCCAAGCCTGCATCCCTTTCTTCTTCCTCCTACTTCTTCTCATGCTTTCTCCCTCACGCTGGAACCCAAAGCAAAGTGCACGGCTGTGCACCTATACACGCCTAACTCTCGACCGAATCCAAATCCAAGCTCACCAACATATTTCACCTCTCCTCCTCAATCATTTGCACCACGTCGCCAAGCATCCTATCACCCGAATCAAAAATTGAGCTCGCTACAGGAAGGAAAAACCGCACACTGCTCCTCTAAAACATCGACACTTTTTCTCACCAAATTCCCCTAAAACACACTGCATCGAAGCTCTCTCCTTCCTCACGCAACTCCACACTCCGATTCAAACATCGTTGCACCTTTCTTCGATTCAACCCAAACCTAATTTTCAACTTTCAAAATCATCAACACGTAATCGCACGAAACTTACACCAAAAATACTCCTCGCTTCACTGATCTCAACGGCGCTGACGGCACTGATTAATTCTCTCTGGATTGGGAGAAAAGATTTTTAGAAGTTTCCTTTGCAAATTGACATTTTTCTGAATAAAAAAGAGATTTCTCTTTCGATGCTTAATGAAATTCGGATCCGTCAATTTCTAAAAATCATAGACAATGATCTGAATAACTTTCATGTCTATCATTTTGGCCAGAAATGAATAGATTGGAAGATATGGATTTTTAAATGAAGTGGACATGGGTTTTTCTTTTACTGTAAGCTTGAAAATGAGAGAATAGAAGAAAGAGGTCGTGGGATTTATCTGTAGCTTTGACCAGAGAAGGAAAACATGCTATGGTATATAATTTTAAAAGTATTTTTAAGCATTAATTTAAGGATACTTGGCTTCATCTCACAAACTCAATGACATGCATTAAGACAACAAAGTGGAAACCTAATTTTCCAACCAATGCATGTTCACATAAATCACAAATTTATTTATTTGTGAAATCTTTATTTTCAGCTACACTTTAGAAACATTTATAAATGTAATAAATTTCCAATGTTTATAAAGTTAACCAATATATTACATAAGATCTAAACAAACATAATATTTCATATTTTACTTATTCATTATTATTTTGAATATAAATTATAAATGAGGTTTAGATCTCGACAAATCATTGTGAGTCTATAAAACTAAAATAATATTATCACTCATTAATATTAAAAATATTTAAGTAATAAAATAATCATTCTTGTAAAAATATTATTTCAAACAAAATCATTAAAGAATCTTTAAAATAACCTATAAATATTTGAAATATTTATCTATATTACTTATCATATAATTTACCAAAGTTTATACTAACAAATGGTTTAGAATAAATGCCTATCAATCCTTATAAAATTTTATAAATGCAATTATAATTTACCAAAATAAAATATAATAATCATTCTTGTAAAAATCATAAAATAAATTATCCTTTACAAAAATCATTTACAAATCAATATTATCAAGATTAGAAAATATTATTACTTAAACATGAATCTTATAAATTAAAAATAAAATTTTAAAATAAAATTTTCCTTACACAAAAATCATAATTTATAAAATAAAACAAGATACTTTATTCAAAATAAAAAATTCATATATTCAAACCTTATAAAAACAAATATATATTCAGAAAATCCAATCTTATAAAATAAAAATCCAAATTCATATATTAAAAATCCAAATCAACTTGGTAAAAATTATGGGATGTTACATTCACCCCCCCCTTAGAAACTTTTCGTCCTCGAAAAGGAAGTCGAGTAAATTAAACTCCTACTAAATTTTAAATTCCCATTTCTATCTCAACATATCAGAAATGTAATGGTCACAACCAAGGCTCATATCATCCTCAAGGCATCCGATTCTCACTAAAGGTAGAGTCTACCTACCACTAAGGAGAAACGGCGAAAGATACAGTCTAATAATTGGAGGTCTATGACCTTAAGAAAATTTTAAAGTTGGAAGTTATCATTCTAACTTACTCTTATGGGACCCATGATTTTCTTGTCAATTATAAGACCAAGTGTTTAAATTAAAAATTTAAATCTAAATTCTCACATAATCCTTTCCCTAATCATTCAATTATCCTCAAAATACCATCTTGGCTAAATTCAGTATTAGAAATTCTATTGCTGTCAATACAAATTCAAGTTTAATTTAGGAGATAATTCAAAATACAGGTTTCAAATCCAAATTATTTCACTTGTCCAAGACTTTATCAGAGTAGAGCCAAAAGGAAGAATTTAGAAATAAAGTTGGAGAGTTAAAATTTCAAGCATGACAATTCGAGTGATATTCAAAAGATGGCAATGGGTCGAACAAAACCCAGTGAAAAGAGAAGAGATAGAATTTTATTTCCGAAACATTCATTCTATTTTAAACTTTTATTCCAATCATTTCCAATCTCATATTAACCCATTTATAAGTTAAATCTATTAATATTCATAATTTAGTTGAATAACACTTTTCTAAATCCACTTTAAAATCAAATATATATAACTCTTTTCATTCTTGTTTAAATATCAAATCTTGTTTAGAAAAAAATTTCTTACTCAACTAGCCGGAAAATCTCTTAAAACAGTTTTATTTAAAATGCCATCACGCTTCCTCTGCGCACTCTGATTATGTGTATACATGTTCAAGCTAGGGTTGTTCCAATATTAATCTTAACATTTTCAGAACTCACTTCTTCAAATTTAATATTCCAAAGACCCAAATTTTTACTACTTCGGTATTTTGTTACGATTTGAATTAACCGTTTAAACTCATTTCTAACTTAAGTCAAAATCATCTCTTAAAACAAATTCTTAACTTAAGTCTAAATCATCTTCAGATTCCTTAAGGGGTGGTATCGATAAAAAATCTCTTAATGAATTTACATACCTACATGTTCTTTCTGATTCTTAGGTATAGTTTACTTCTACACTATCCCTTTTTGTTATTAAACTAGTTGGTTTTGCATCTATAACATATTGTGCCTACACTATATTCCCTTTTAATAATTCTAACATATTGAAATGATTCAAGTATTCCTCGACGTGTTAATTGAAACCATATAGTCATCCTACTTTCGAAACTCGAAAATAACTACTAATGGTGCCATGGTCATCCGTAAAATCATCCTCGAGCGACTAGAGTGTGACACTACATCTACCTAGTATTTATTGGGCTTTGCATATAGTTGATCAGACATATATTCAAAACCCTTACATACTCGATAGTCCAATCGTGACGTCGAATAAAACACTCGAAACCCTTATTTCCAATTATATTTCAAAATATATTCCAAATAATCATCGTTTTCAAAATAATTTACTTATTCAAAAATACCCTATATAGGTTTCAAAAATACGCTCTCTCATCATAATATTCCAAAATCTCATTCTAGGGTATTTCTAACCCTATCTCTAATGAGATAATACAACTCTGAGGAGTCCTATTCTTTTGTCCAAATATGTACGTACCCTAAAGCTTTGTATAACCAAAGCTCTGATACCACTTGTAACGACCCATCTTTTTGCCCGATTTTCGCAGGTAATTAAATCGACTTAAACCGTTCACAAAGATGAATTATTATGGATACATACATATATTGCACAAAATAACAGGACTTTTTATTTCATTTCAAAATATTACATCAGAGTTATCAGAGAAATATCATAGTACATCTATTTCACAGCGGAAGGAAACATATGGCTATACTCTCAGCGGAAGAACAAAACACAGCGGAAGCTTCAACTCTATCGTGGATTCCAACTCTAAAAGCGCTTTGAATCATGCTCCAATGACCTTTAACTGCAAAACTAAACACTAGCTTCCCGTATGGAAATTAATGGGCACCTAGAGTTTAGAAAGGAACAATAAACTCTAGGTCAGTCGTGGGACTGGTGTGAGAACTCAAAGCAGTTATTTTTAGGATTTATTTTAAAGTTGGGAAATTGACCGGACCACGCCACTAATGTGGAACGGGTTTACTCCATGTGAATACCCGTGCATATGAATTCGCAATGACTTTGGAAAAATGAAGCTATCATAAGCTCGTCTCATATCTCACAATGCAAGCGCACACCAGATGGGCGAGTTTTACCTTATGATAACCAAACATGCTTTCATATGTGAAAATCCTCTTCTAATATTATCATATAGTGTGGAAAAGCAATTTTGCAAATAAATGTATTAATCCTAATCGACATAATACCATTAATATTATCTCGCCATGTATATACAAACCAAAACCGTAAGGCTCGTATTGGAGATTGGATTTCCAACTTGATGATTCCTGGCACGAAAGATCAATCAGGGATACAAAACGAAGTGCCTCAGCGGCTTTTTCATCCATCATGCGGACACCGACTACACATCGTCAGGGCAGTTCAACGGTTTTCGATCAGACACGACCCCCCAAAAATACCCAACTTCCCCAGGTTCATAAGTGGTTTCCCACTGCTGCACAACTTCATCATCAATTCATATATAAGTATAAAACCTAACCGCCAGTTTCTCATCAATCCGGGTTGTGAGGTTTGTCGATGTCACGTCATACACAAAGCGATGCTTCGATAAGCCATTCTTTGATCATCATTAGCTCGTTTCATAACCCGGGTATGCCACATTGACAATTCACGACATATCACTGATTTAAATCAATGCATACCCTCTAATTTCATATGACTTAGAGATGAGGACAATATATTGCCACAAATCCGATATACATTAATGGAAATCAGTGTTATGCGGTCAATTTCAATGTCAGACACACCATCCATACAAATCCGTTCTGGGTCTGAACGGATTAATAACCTGAAAATACTTAAATATGTTCAGGTCTCATGTAACTCATACCTCGTATCGATGGCCTACCTAACCGAGACATCAATCAACAATCAATCTAAACAAATTCAAGTATTCCCGGTCTTCATTGGTCGTTTACCGAGTCCTGAATTGCTTCATAACGTTGTATTATTATTTGGAATGGTTTTCGAACATATACTCTATCCCGGTTTTCCAAGTAATAAGCGTATTTTAAACAGTAGCTTTGGTTCACACAGGCTTTTCAATTCAAATCTCCTTCCAAATGATTATCAATTCATATGTAACTCAAGATTTGAATTACTTTAATTTCATACATCTCATTATCATCTTATCTCTTCTTTGAAATCAAAGATTATCCCTTCGCTTCAATTTCTTACCTTTAATTCCTTTGAATCAAAGATTTGATTAAATCCCAATTACGGTATGAATTTTCCACCATTCAATCTCATTAGGTTTCAAGAATGATATTATTGAAGATACAATTCACGACAAAACCCAGATCAATCGATATTGAATCATAAATTACAAAGAAATTTTTATCCACTTATATTCGATATAAATTCTCATAATTAACGAATACTATAAGTGAAATAACGATATAATAATATCTTCCAAATTTCCCACATAGTATTCACTTACAGCATGAAATTTTATACCGAATATCGAAGATTATTTCTATCTAACTTATTTCAATCAGGTGGAGAAATCCATATTTAATTAAAAGATTTATTCAACTCTTTGATATTTGATCTAGATAGAAATAATGTAACACCCCGCCTCCGCTAGGGTCACTCGCAAGGGAATGCACTAGCTTTAGAGGGGCATTATTGGTAAACATGCACAGAAATATCACAAGACAGAACATATAAAATAGCGGAAGTAAAATCAAACTTTCATAACATGAATAAATAAGGTCTAAAGCCTTTTACATTAGAGTACATCGAAACCTGTCTTGCAATAGTAAAGAAGCATAAAGACATTTTCGAAAATTATTCCCCAAGTAAAACAGTAAAGTAGCCATAGCCAAGAAAAGTCCAAGCCCATCCATGATGACCTTCAAGCAGAAGAAGTCTGAATTAAACAACAGTATTTCCTCCCTGTAACCTGGGGGGAAACAGAAGACAAGAAGCGAAACAAAACGGGTCAGTCAAAAAGACTGAGTAAGCCCTATCTACTATCAGCATAAAAACTAGTAAAGTTAACTGACATGAGAAACTGAGATGAACCTAAGCATGATGACAAGGTAGATAAGCTAAATCAAAATAACAGGATGAACTACTGAACTCAGATAAACTAAGGTGTCATGATAAATTACGATGTCAAGATAAAACAAGGTATCCCATCGTCAGGTTCCTATCAAGTATAATATTCCCAAGATATCTATCACGTATAACGTCCCATGGTATCTATCCTGTATTTTAGCTCTGCACCTACCATACTAGTATCCCCACCGTATCACGTGTTAACCATGAATGACCCTTACTCAAAAGTCGTGTAATGGTTCATGTCAACCTAATATATCGCATTTATAGGTTACTCAACTCGTATGTTTCTTTCCATGTAAATGTTCAGTTCCTTACCGTAGACCGTACGGGCTTTCCCATGAGGTTCTATACTACTCCAATGTAATTCCATGATCCTTAAGCTCGTTTGGACTGTTACCCTAGACCTAGCTAGGCTTTCCCAACATGAATCATCGTTTGTGCAACTAGGACTTATGCCACCTAGGACCACTAGTGATTATGCTTACCTATTGCACGTTTTCGTATTTCGGTTTGGGTTCAACCACCCAGGGCCACTAGGAATTACGCTAACCGTCAATCGCGCCCTTTTTCCCACGCATTCATCGTGAATCGTTTTTCCATGACTGTATGCACATGTATCACATCGTGCCATCCGAGTCCTGTCACAGGGCAGATCAAGAAATACAGGACTCGGTCGGGAGCTTTCGATTTATCTGCTGATGCAGATGCTAAGGTCTGTTTTTCCTATATGTGGCTATGATCCCACGAGACCACTCCCTCAACTAGTGAAAGACAAGACAGGATAAATCTTGTATGAGAACACACTACTGGCCAACCCACATCCTAGCCTTACCGCAACCATAATTAGATAGCAATTATGGTATTTTGGGTGTTCTCTGCCTTTCCGTACGTACACGCTTGACCAAAGATGGTAGGTAGCCTGACGAATGCTATCTAGGGCACTACCGTGTATCGTCGACTATCCCCTATCCATCCCCGTCTTTAGGTCGCTCGTATAGCCACCAAGGCATACTCTTGGTTCTTCTAACGCAGACCTTAACCTCTCATGAGCCTAGTGCGATCACCTAGCAGCTCACAGAGGGATACCAAGAATATCCTCACGTTCCCCGAAGTCGCTGCTTCGTTACCCAGTTCGCTGGAGCCTTTATCTAAATCAGATAACTTGCTCCTACTCGTGTGCTTAAACGATGACCTACCGTATCGGGTTACTCATCCAATCTATGAACTGGTCCAAAATTCCTTGACTAAGAATTATTACTTAGCTATTCTCCAACTAAGGTTTACCACTTAGCTTATTCCCGTTATTCTTGTTAATTATGGTTATCCACCTAATTCTCTGAACTAGGGTTTATATAATGGATTAAGTGTCACTTAAGTTCATGACTTAATCCGTCTACAAATCATGTCAAAATTGGCTAAGTATCCAAGTTCAAGACTTAACCCTACAAACCATGTGTCAAGTTGGTTAAGTATATTAAGCAATTCACGACTTAACCTCGTCCAAATATCATTCTAGATTGGTTAAGTATATATTAACTTGACCCTATCAATTTACTTAGTCAAATCGGTCAAGTGTATTCAAGCGATTCGTGACTTAGCCTTATCATGTTTTCACGTTATATTGGTTAAGTATTGGTTAACTTAACCACATCAAATTAACGAGTTAGATTGGTTAAGTATAGGTCACTTAACCACATCAAATCATCGTGTTAGATTAGTTAAGTGTTTAACTTAACCCCCTTAAACTACCAAGTTGGATTAATTAAGTCTAGGCTAACTTAACCCCATCCGATTTCCATGTTTAGATTAGTTAAGTCTAAGTTAACTTAACCCCATCCATTAACTATATTATACGGTTAAGTGTCATTAAGGAAACTTACTTAACCTTATCATGTGGCATTAATTACTTAATGCACCTCAACCTCTCACATTAGACTTTGTTGTGATTACTAGTTAAGCCGGTCCGTTCCGGGTAGCTTTACACCACAACTTGGTCTAACCTCGGGTTCAAGCAAAACATGACCAACTTCTCACATTGGGTCCTATTGTTTGCAACTACTAGTTAGGCCGGTCGGTTCCGGGTAGCTTTATGTTGCAAACTCAACCCAACCTCGAGTTGGTCACTTTCATGTTTAGTCTAGTGTCATGTTCATATTGAAGTTTTCTTAAGAATATGGGTAGACCTAACTCAATAGGTAAATTCCCAATTCCATAGTATGGTAAGACCTAACTTAATAGGTAAATTCCCAATTTCATATTTTCAAGCATACTTACATGTCAACTTCCATGTTATATTTCAAGTCATGTTTTTAAGTTATATTTTCATGTTATTAGAAATTACCCATAACATAACCCAACGCTTTTAAACTCGCATATACGTTCGCAACAACGTAATGGATTAAAAGAAGAGACTTGGCAAAGGCATGACAAAAATGGATATTAAGCCACAAGTTAATCATGGTGGCAAATGAGGCACAAATGTGTTCATTAACTTGCATGTTACATTCTTAAGCCTCAAAAACATGCATAAACCAAAACTTGGCACATAAGCGAATCATGGTGACAAAAGACATGGAATGATGACTAGTAACTCGCATATATCATCATATAAGGGTTATGACTTCATATGCAAGTTGACATAAAGGTTATGAGGGTTCTCATGTTGCATAATGCAACATTTCAACATAAAGGTTGTAGCTTTTAGCCCACAAGATCAAGATAATGACTTCATAAACTTGCATGACATGATGGCATGTATCATACTTAATGATCAAACCCAAACTTGCAACATGAACATTTAACTTCATAGTTAATATCTAAGAGTAGGGAAAGGGCTTACATTGCTATGAAGGCACAAATCGAAATGCAAAACAAAGATTGAGACGAAGCTCTTATGCAATCAAATAAACCCAATATGAAAGCTCCAAATCAATAAAACCCTTGCTTTGAAATAGAAATGTTGCAACTTGACTTGAATGCAAGCTAACAACATCCATTCATGCTTGAAAACACTTGAATGAACATGAATCTCTCATAGGAATTTACTTAGGAATTTTAGAATGAGAGTGGAGGCCATGAGAGTAATAATTTTGCCATAGTTTAGTTGCATGAATGAATAATGAGGATTTAGGGGTAGGTTAGGGGCTTATTTATAGAGATTAGGAGTGATTAGGACCTTAGGATTAACCCTAAGATCAACCTGAACCATCAGATTTCGGACCAGGCCCAAAAACCTAGCCAAAACAGGAAACAGGTGCACCAGGCAAAACTGCCCGGCCACCATAAGTCGACACCCAAGTCGACAGGGCTGTCGACTTGGGTCATGTCATGTCGACTCCCAAGTCGACAGGGCTATCGACTTGGGGTGGCTGGCGGGAATTTTCCCGCCTAGCCTTCTAGCCCAAATTTTCGAAATTAGAACTCGTTTTTGAACTTGAATTTTCTGAAAACTTCGTCGGACCATAACTTGGTCATACGGACTCCGATTCTCGAAAACTCAGACTCTATTTCGCGTATTTTTCCGAGACGAACGCAATGGCATAGCCCGTTTTACTTGATTCAGAATTTAAAATTAAATTCTGCCTTGATTCTCGTCTTAACATGTTATCGAAATACGGGTTGTTACATTCTCCCCACCTTTTAGGATTTCGTCCCCGAAATCTCCATGTTAGGAAGAACATATCCTACCATCCATCATTCATCTACTCAAAACATCATCCACAAGTAACCATTGTCCTTAGATGATTTCTAATGCTGTATGAATATATGCAAAACGTGTGTGTACATGTTCCTTAGCTAATGCTAATGATCAGGCCTGAATAATCTTTCTAATGCAAAATATGTATAGTGCCATGAATCCAACATGTATGCAAATAGTCCTAGTCATATAGATACTATATGCGTGCACAATCATTCATTCATATGCAACAACCTAATGATAATACATTCGATTTCATCCATAAACAAGTATAAATACTCGTGCATATGCAATATGAAATGTGACCGAGTCGAGCTAGTATCTAATGTGTATTCGCGCATCCACGAGCAACCACTTGCAACCATATCAATCATAACATGTTTCAAATACATGTTTACATCCATAGGGTTCTACCTAGGATTCCCTGAAACAGGGTCGAGAAGATAAACAAGACAAACTCCTTACGGGGTTTGTAACAGAAAATAGGACCGAGAGGATGTCCACAAAAGATAGCCTACAAGTAAGCTCTACAGAAAACAGGGATCAAGGATATACTCCCAAAAAGAGATATCATGCGCGTATCTAGTCTTTGACCATCAAAGTCGTATTTCCTTGAGCTTAATTCCATTGTGCCTTGACCGTCTTTTAACTTCGCGATTTCGTAGCTTCTTATTTCCTGTTTCCATAACATGAGCTGGAACTCATTTCTTCGTCGCCTCTCGTTTCACTTGCACTTATCCTTTTTCTAGAATACTTGGCGCAAACATAACTGCGTACTCATGATCTCATGCAAGCTTTCCAAAATTCACTAGTGAATCTTGGATCTCGTTTATATACTATAAGGTATTCCATGTAGAAGAACTTTCTCTTGAAAGTAAACAGATGTCAACCAGGTTATCAAGCGCACTTACTAGGGTGATCTCTATAACCCATGCATAAATGAAGTAAACCATCCGTCTTATCGGCGAACACCACTCGATCGGGCTTCAAATTTCCAATAAAGGCATCAAGGGATTCTTAGTAACTAGTCATGACAGAACCTCAAAAAGGTTACACGATACTTCGAGGGTATTACCAAGGCTAGTCAAAAGGTCTAACTACCCTCCTATCAAAACCGAGAGTGGCACCCCCTACTGGATAACCACTTCATCCCTAGAATCCATCCATAGCTTATAAACATAAGCATTATTTCCAAACTCAACACTTGGCAAAGACATTCTCAAATCCAAACAAGTCATGTATAAATGGACTGATTCTCCAATAGGACTTTGAGACAAAAATGGGATTCTCTATTACGCTAGTACTTAAGGTGCAGAGACTCAACTATCGAAGCAGACTTAAATGATACGAAAAAAGAAGTCCTAAAGGGATGATAGAGAAGAAAAGCTACCTTTAACAAGATCGTTACCCTCCTTCCGAGGTACCCTAGAAATGAGAGCATACTATTGCCCTCCCGATGATCTTGTCCTTGTCCCATAATACTTAACTATCCGCCCCGTTTTACCATGCCAAAGGTGCTCTCTCGTCATGGGTTTCATTGTTCATCTTTCTCCCTCCATTGAGGAATAAGCCATACCAACAAGTTGCTCATCCTTAAGCTCGTATCCTTTATCCTCTTTCTCACTATCCTTCCTTATAACGCGGCCACTGGTCTCTCGAAAACCACCTCCATCGTATGGAAAGCACTTTCGTAGATGGAAAAGACTAGTCGCAGTTAAAACCACTGTGACTACAGATGGAGGAAAGAAAGGAAAAGAGATTCAATTAAGGAAACAAGGATAGTGCTAATGGCCTTTGGGGAATAGCCTTTTTCTTTTAAAAGAAAATTTTCTTGAAAAAATGCTTCTTTGTAAACGATTTTCAAATAGTTTTCAGAAGGTCTTTAAAAACTTTTGCCCAGTCTGGTAACCTTCTGCTCTGATACCACGTGTAACACCCCGCCTCCGCTAGGGTCACTCGCAAGGGAATGCACTAGCTTTAGAGGGGCATTATTGGTAAACATGCACAGAAATATCACAAGACAGAACATCTAAAATAGCGGAAGTAAAATCAAACTTTCATAACATGAATAAATAAGGTCTAAAGCCTTTTACATCAGAGTACATCAAAACCTGTCTTGCAATAGTAAAGAAGCATAAAGACATTTTCGAAAATTATTCCCCAAGTAAAACAGCAAAGTAGCCATAGCCAAGAAAAGTCCAAGCCATCCATGATGACCTTCAAGCAGAAGAAGTCCGAATTAAACAAGAGTATTTCCTCCCTGTAACCTGGGGGGGAAACGGAAGACAAGAAGCGAAACAAAACGGGTCAGTCAAAAAGACTGAGTAAGCCCTATCTACTATCAGCATAAAAACTAGTAAAGTTAACTGACATGAGAAACTGGGATGAACCTAAGCATGATGACAAGGTAGATAAGCTAAATCAAAATAACAGGATGAACTACTGAACTCAGATAAACTAAGGTGTCATGATAAATTACGATGTCAAGATAAAACAAGGTATCCCATCGTCAGGTTCCTATCAAGTATAATATTCCCAAGATATCTATCACGTATAACGTCCCATGGTATCTATCCTGTATTTTAGCTCTGCACCTACCATACTAGTATCCCCACCGTATCATGTGTTAACCATGAATGACCCTTACTCAAAAATCGTGTAATGGTTCATGTCAACCTAATATATCGCATTTATAGGTTACTCAGCTCGTATGTTTCTTTCCATGTAAATGTTCAGTTCCTTGTCGTAGACCGTACGGGCTTTCCCATGAGGTTCTATACTACTCCAATGTAATTCCATGATCCTTAAGCTCGTTTGGACTATTACCCTAGACCTAGCTAGGCTTTCCCAACATGAATCATCGTTTGTGCAACTAGGACTTATGCCACCTAGGACCACTAGTGATTATGCTTACCTATTGCACGTTTTCGTATTTCGGTTTGGGTTCAACCACCCAGGGCCACTAGAAATTACGCTAACCGTCAACCGCGCCCTTTTTCCCACGCATTCATCGTGAATCGTTTTTCCATGACTGTATGCACATGTATCACATCGTGCCATCCGAGTCCTGTCACAGGGCAGATCAAGAAATACAGGACTCGGTCGGGAGCTTTCGATTTATCTGCCGATGCAGATGCTAAGGTCTGTTTTTCCTATACGTGGCTATGGTCCCACGAGACCACTCCCTCAACTAGTGAAAGACAAGACAGGATAAATCCTGTATGAGAACACACTACTGGCCAACCCACATCCTAGCCTTACCGCAACCAAAATTAGATAGCAATTATGGTATTTTGGGTGTTCTCTGCCTTTCCGTACGTACATGCTTGACCAAAGATGGTAGGTAGCCTGACGAAATGCTATCTAGGGCACTACCGTGTATCGTCGACTATCCCCTATCCATCCCCATCTTTAGGTCGCTCGTATAGCAACCAAGGCATACTCTTGGTTCTTCTAACGTAGACCTTAACCTCTCATGAGCCTAGTGCGATCACCTGGCAGCTCACAGAAGGATACCAAGAATATACTTACGTTCCCCGAAGCCGCTGCTTCGTTACCCAGTTCGCTGGAGCCTTTATCTAAATCAGATAACTTGCTCCTACTCGTGTGCTTAAACGATGACCTACTGTATCGGGTTACTCATCCAATCTATGAACTGGTCCAAAATTCCTTGACTAAGAATTATTACTTAGCTATTCTCCAACTAAGGTTTACCACTTAGCTTATTCCCGTTATTCTTATTAATTATGGTTATCCACCTAATTATCTGAACTAGGGTTTATATAATGGATTAAGTGTCACTTAAGTTCATGACTTAATCCGTCTACAAATCATGTCAAAATTGGCTAAGCATCCAAGTTCAAGACTTAACCCTACAAACCATGTGTCAAGTTGGTTAAGTATATTAAGCAATTCACGACTTAACCTCGTCCAATTATCATTCTAGATTGGTTAAGTATATATTAACATGACCCTATCAATTTACTTAGTCAAATCGGTCAAGTGTATTCAAGCGATTCGTGACTTAGCCTTATCATGTTTTCACATTATATTGGTTAAGTATTGGTTAACTTAACCACATCAAATTAACGAGTTAGATTGGTTAAGTATAGGTCACTTAACCACATCAAATCATCGTGTTAGATTAGTTAAGTGTTTAACTTAACCCCCTTAAACTACCAAGTTGGATTAATTAAGTCTAGGCTAACTTAACCCCATCCGATTTCCATGTTTAGATTAGTTAAGTCTAAGTTAACTTAACCCCATCCATTAACTGTATTATACGGTTAAGTGTCATTAAGGAAACTTACTTAACCTTATCATGTGGCATTAATTACTTAATGCACCTCAACCTCTCACATTAGACTTTGTTGTGATTACTAGTTAAGCCGGTCGGTTCCGGGTAGCTTTACACCACAACTTGGTCTAACCTCGGGTTCAAGCACAACATGACCAACTTCTCACATTGGGTCCTATTGTTTGCAACTACTAGTTAGGCCGGTCGGTTCCGGGTAGCTTTATGTTGCAAACTCAACCCAACCTCGAGTTGGTCACTTTCATGTTTAGTCTAGTGTCATGTTCATATTCAAGTTTTCTTAAGAATATGGGTAGACCTAACTCAATAGGTAAATTCCCAATTCCATAGTATGGGTAGACCTAACTTAATAGGTAAATTCCCAATTTCATATTTTCAAGCATACTTACATGTCAACTTCCATGTTATATTTCAAGTCATGTTTTTAAGTTATATTTTCATGTCATTAGAAATTACCCATAACATAACCCAACGCTTTTAAACTTGCATATACGTTCGCAACAACGTAATGGATTAAAAGAAGAGACTTGGCAAAGGCATGACAAAAATGGATATTAAGCCACAAGTTAATCATGGTGGCAAATGAGGCACAAATGTGTTCATTAACTTGCATGTTACATTCTTAAGCCTCAAAAACATGCATAAACCAAAACTTGGCACATAAGCGAATCATGGTGACAAAAGACATGGAATGATGACTAGTAACTCGCATATATCATAATATAAGGGTTATGACTTCATATGCAAGTTGACATAAAGGTTATGAGGGTTCTCATGTTGCATAATGCAACATTTCAACATAAAGGTTGTAGCTTTTAGCCCACAAGATCAAGATAATGACTTCATAAACTTGCATGACATGATGGCATGTATCATACTTAATGATCAAACCCAAACTTGCAACATGAACATTTAACTTCATAGTTAATATCTAAGAGTAGGGAAAGGGCTTACATTGCTATGAAGGCACAAATCGAAATGCAAAACAAAGA
Source organism: Allium sativum (assembly GCA_030737875.1). Classification (NCBI taxonomy): domain Eukaryota; kingdom Viridiplantae; phylum Streptophyta; class Magnoliopsida; order Asparagales; family Amaryllidaceae; genus Allium; species Allium sativum. Next base: position 464,046,012 of record CM060922.1, read on the forward strand.
TTGAGACGAAGCTCTTATGCAATCAAATAAACCCAATATGAAAGCTCCAAATCAATAAAACCCTTGCTTTGAAATAGAAATGTTGCAACTTGACTTGAATGCAAGCTAACAACATCCATTCATGCTTGAAAACACTTGAATGAACATGAATCTCTCATAGGAATTTACTTAGGAATTTTAGAATGAGAGTGGAGGCCATGAGAGTAATAATTTTGCCATAGTTTAGTTGCATGAATGAATAATGAGGATTTAAGGGTAGGTTAGGGGCTTATTTATAGAGATTAGGAGTGATTAGGACCTTAGGATTAACCCTAGGATCAACCTGAACCATCAGATTTCGGACCAGGCCCAAAAACCTAGCCAAAACAGAAAACAGGTGCACCAGGCAAAACTGCCCGGCCACCATAAGTCGACACCCAAGTCGACAGGGCTATCGACTTGGGTCATGCCATGTCGACTCCCAAGTCGACAGGGTTGTCGACTTGGGGTGGCTGGCGGGAATTTTCCCGCCTAGCCTTCTAGCCCAAATTTTCGAAATTAGAACTCGTTTTTGAACTTGAATTTTCTGAAAACTTCGTCGGACCATAACTTGGTCATACGGACTCCGATTCTCGAAAACTCAGACTCTATTTCGCGTATTTTTCCGAGACGAACGCAATGGCATAGCCCGTTTTACTTGATTCAGAATTTAAAATTAAATTCTGCCTTGATTCTCGTCTTAACATGTTATCGAAATACGGGTTGTTACAAATAACATCAACTTATCTTCAATATTAATCTCCATATCCGAAACGTATTATAAGTGGAATAACGGTGAATTACCCTTTTTAAATTCCTAAGATAATATGAATTTTCATTCACCGAGTTAATATCAAACATCCGAAGATTTTTCTCCAACCATATCCAAATTTAAAATTGGAAAAACCCATTTCTATCCCATATAGGTATTCTCGATACTTTAATAATCTTCGAACTATTTTAAAAATCATTCTCATAATCAAATAATAGTTCCTGCTTTAAATTTCAAACCAATAACAACATTTGGAATTGTTACTAGAGGTACTGCATTTAAAATAGCCATTTAAATCAAATAGATTTAAAATTGTTCGAAATTCAAATATTCCAATCCTTTTCAAAATTGTTATCATTTGCAATTCAATTTTTTTCCTATTTCATGTCAAATTAATTTCAAACAATCAATTCAAAACTTGAAATAAATATTTATGAATTGCTGCATCATAGTGTGTCTTATTCAACCCATATAATGATTTTAATTTAATTTATTCAAATCATTTTCAAACTAAATTTATATTTCCAAGCATCGCTATCTCAAAACCCTATCCAAACCTTCATATCTGATTAAATTGAATACATAACCAATATGTTTCCTAAAACTCATTCTATATAATGGTTAAAAATCATGTTAAATACAAGATTCAAATCTTATTCCAAAAACCGTCTTATTTTATATGAATATTGTTTATTCAATTTATCAGTTCAAATTAAATTCCTAATGATTTAATATATTTCTTCAAATTTGTTCAGTCATTTCAAATTTTAAATGGATAATCGTTATAAATGATAAGATCAACTACTTGTATAAAATAAATGTTTGAACATCCAACTCAAATCAAATTTTGAAATAAATTTAAATTCAAAGGTTAATAATGAGACGACCCCGAACCCCGTACTGACGGCGGAAAGGGTAATCTTTGGAATATAACACATAAACAGATAATAGCAGAACAAAATTAAATAAATACACCAGATAATGAACAAATAATACACTGGATAAACATAATCATCAGAGTTACACAGTATACAGGATCATACTTAGTACAAATACAGTTCAGTTATACATAAATGTCTACAGTGGAAAACAAACATAATGTGCAATAGGAGCTGAACAGTTCAGCTACCTCTGAATACAAGGTTGCCCGTGTAGAAAAAGGGGCACCCGAGTTTGAAAGTGAAACAAACTACGAGTCAGTCATGGGACTGGTATGAGAAGCCTACTCAACACATTTAAAATATGGCTAATCACAGGACCATGCCACTTTCGTGAAACGGGTTGACTCCATTGGATTGCCAGTGCTTTAAAACAAATAATTCTTTTAAACATCGCAATGCTTTTTATAAAAATAAAGCCATTATAAGACTCAGTTCTCATCACACAATGCAACGCAAACCGGAGGATAGAGTTTTCCCTTAAAATGGCCAAAATATGCTTGATACGAATAAAAAAAAAGCATTTGATATTATTACTAGTGTTTACATGTTTCAAAAACAATTTCGAATCATAACTATCAATCATAGACGGCATGGGTACCATATATCATGTCGCCATATATATATACAATCATAACCGCACAGTTACGTATTTGGAAATTGGATTTCCTCCATGAACCAAGGCAAAAGATAGTCCTTACCGAATTCGAGACTGTCTAGCCCGAGTCTCAGGATCAGAACGCATCGACCCTTGGAGCGACAGGGCCGGTCCACCAATGTGGATTAAAATTCCTGAACACTACATATTTCGGGATGACTCCATCGGTCCCGGATCGACAGATATAACTGAGGCGCCTCGCTATCCATCATCCATATAAGTAAAATGTCAGGCCGTTAAAAACACTGACACAACTCCTAGCTAGAAAAAATGCATGCCCTCCCTGAGGTCCTTCTCCCGTTTCTGGTTCATACCGGGGTGTGAGGCTCGTGAATTCACATTATACACAAAGCTACGCCACACATGCGGTGCTTTGATCATCAATCACAAGAATTTGCTTTTCAACAGAAGCCCTGATCACTGCATCTTAGTACGTCACACAGGCAATTCACACTATGTAACTAATGGCTATCAATCACATAGAATACATTCCAATGTTAGACACACAATCCATTTACAAGTCCGTTCTGGGTCGGAACGAAACCGGAGGCACTATATACCTCGCAAACCCATCGATATCCACGTACGTCTGGACGATCACCACTCATTATCCATATTTCGGGATGCTTCGTAATCAGGACATCAGTTACCATCCAAACGAGGTGAAAATTTCCGATCTTCAACCACCGTCTTCATCTTTGATTTCTTATCCTCGATTCAGTTATTTAGAATGGGATAAACCCGGTCTTTCTGAGCAACTCGTGTATATAGTAAACAAGTGCAACACAAACACACATACGCATCATTTGAATTCATTAGTCGCTAACCGTAGATCAGTAAGAGAACGATTTCCCAAATATTAACCCCGAAGGCCGAAACCAACATCAGATCAAAATCCAGGAAACCATTCGACTTAGCCAACCTTTAGTTAGTTTCTAAATTTCACATCCATATCGTTTATAATATTTTATAATGATTTATCGCTATTTTTATTTATTCTAAAATAGCCAATTTATTCAAAACGACGCTTCGGCCATAACGCGGCCGTGGCGCTGTTTTTCTTCAGATTTGATTTACACAATCTGAAAATCTAACTGTTGGATTTCCACAAAATTTACATCATTAGAAAGATCTTTTCAAAACGAATCCAACGGTTCCAGTTTCGGGAAAATCCGACGGTCGGATCTCCCGGTATAATTGTTTGAAGTTTCGATTTCAAAATACGAACTGCAGCGTCGTTATTCGATTTAATATAATGATATATATATATATATAATCGATTCTGGCACTGTTTTTCTTAAGATTTGAATTAAACATTCCAGACAATCCAACTGTTGGATTTTTACAAAGTTGGTGCTGTTGGAAAAATATTTCCAAAGCGAACCCAACGGTTGCGGTTTCAGGAAAATCCGATGGTCGGATCTCCCGCACTAATCGTTTGAAATCACGGTTTCAAAATACGAACTGCAGCTTCGTTACTCGATATATTTCAATTCTATTTATATATATATATATATATCGATTTTTCGATTTCAAAGCAATATTCTTTTCATACATTTGATATAAATGATATTTTTATCCAACAAACGTTCACTTCGACACTTCACTATTTTTAATAACTCATGTGTATAGTAGAAATGTGATTTTTATTGTAAAACAATTCATTTCAAAATATGATTATTTTATATAGTTCATATAGGTAATAAAAATAGGATTTTTATTGTAAAACAATTTCTTTCAAAATATGAATACCATTCAACACATGAATTTCAACTCAACGAATGAATTTCGATTCAACACATGAAGGTTTTCTATAGTTTGTATATATAGAGTTAAAATGTGATTTTTATTGTTAAAACAATTTATCCAAAACACGAATACCATTCAACACTTGAATTATATTCAACGAATGAATTTTTATTCAACACATGAAGGTTTTCTATTCAACACACGAATATAGTTTCAACACAGGAAAATAATTCTAACACATGAATATTTCGGCAGCATAACGGCAGGGTAGTTAAAACCGAGACCATCCCTAGTACGGCTCCTCGCTCTAGCTTAAAGCCTCGCAGCTTTTGACAATGGGGAATCATGCATCTAGTTCGCACGCAGGTGGCATGTATATTTTTTTTTTCATTTCCACAAACTAATCCTATGTGGTTTGAACCAAATATCTCTCAACCACAAACGGGTATTTTTCAACCACAATCAATCAATTTCAACCACAAACATTTCTAATAAATCATTCGTAATCAACCAATTTTCACACCAATCACAACCGATAAATATAGTCCATGGTTTGTGGACGAGGGGCGTGTGTGTATATATATATATAAGCATTTCACTTCTATTTCAACACATATATAATTTTTACAATGCATATATAACTTATATATCGAACGTACAACTTATACAATGCTTATACAAGAGGTGTACAACGCTTATATAACTCATACAACGACTATATAATTTATACATCATCGTTTTCCATATCGTTTATAAATTAGAAATCTCACATTGGGTTCCACTCCACCAAAAATAGCAGAGGACTCAGAAAAATATGAGGTCTCTTCTAGAGTGTAGAAGACGTCCACACGAGTCCACTATCTCTTGTTTCACTGAATTTCATCAAGAAACGAAAAAGATATGATTTTTACAGTGAAATCAAAAACCGTAGCGCTTTAAACTGCTATAATATAGTTTCAGCCATTACCTTACTGATTTGTTCAAAACTAGGTTTTGAATTTTCTTTGAATCCGCGCAACAATACGTCGATCGGCCTTTGCCACGAGGAAGAGGGAGGAGAGGCGCGCCAGGGGGCACCAACCGCTGCCAACTCGCACTCAGATCGGCGGAGAAATCGGGGCATGAACGGATGATCTTCGTGGCCGTGGATCTCTTCGAATATCGAACGATAATTAACAAACTTCACATGGATTTGAAGCTCGTCCCGAGATCTTCAAAAAGTTCCAAAGGAGGGGGTGGTTTCGTTGAGTGTGGGAGGAGAAAACGAGGGAGGAAGGATTGAAGGATTACCGCCGTCGACCTGGGGGGTTTCGGAGAGAAGACGGGGAGAGAGAAAGTGACTTGGACCAATCACGTTTTTTCTTTAATTTATATATTTTTAAATTTCGAAAATACCCCATTTCACACACGAACTCTAATCCAAACCCAACAACTATCGTTCCTAGCGTTTTACCCCCATTTCGAACACAATGGGATATGTTTCATAGGCCCATTCGACTATTTCAGTCGGTTTTCCTTCAAATTAAAATATAAAACATTCAATATTTGATTTGAACGTACATTTCAATTTGCCAGGGCCACAAACTGATTCGAAAAATTCCAGAAAAATAAATCTGGCTATGTTTTGACGATACGGTCCCAACAAAACTAGTTTCGTCGAATTCTGAGACCGTTTGAAAAATGGCCCATTTATGGTCGATCCAATTTAATAGAAATCGACCAAACACATCTTCCTTTGCCACGCTCACATACTAACTTCAAAAATTATGAAATTTGAAACTTAGTAATAGTTTAACATTCCGGATCCAACAAAAGTGGTTCCGTCGAATTCGGAGGTCGTTTGCAAAATGGCCATTTTCACGGGCTATATAAATTCCATAGCGACCTTTCTGAAAATTCGTTTGGCCATAACTTTTTCTTTCCACTATGAAACTTCGATTTTTCAAATTCTTTAGAAAGGTATTCACTAACAAATTTAAATACTTTTGGTTTCACTCAAATCCGCTTTGTTTTGCACCCGGCACAGTCAGTCAAAGTTTGAATTCAAATTTTGAAACTGCCGCGCCATTTCAGGCCTTGTTTATAATTAGAATTAATTATATTCGTTTTCAAATGTCGATTCAAACTTACTTTTCATCGTTATTATTTAAAATATTTATTTCAAATATTTAAAATCCACTATTTTAGCTAATTTAAATTTTTTTAAATTGGTTCAGATTTTCTGGGTCGTTACAATCTCCCCCACTTAAAAATTTCATCCCCATAAAGGAACAAAGTCGAAATTGGTTTGATTAATCAACACTGCATTCAATCGGGCTTCCATTCTCCAACTTTTCAGTTTCTGAGAATTTTCAAATTTTTCAAAAATTTGGCTAACACCCGGAATTTTCGAAAAATTTCGCCATAACCTCCTTTGTACAGGGAGGGGTTTGGAAATTTGTTGGGCCGTATTAGGTACCCAATAAATCCTATAAAGCATACACATATTTATAGTGATATAATCTGGTGTTTACAGGGGAGCGTGTATAGATAATAACTCCAGAGAATAAATTCTCGTCACCCTGTCAAAGCCTGAGGGAATGTGTATTTTAATTGCTCCAGAGGATAAATCCTCGTCACCTCGTCCCGTGTGGGAAATAAATAGTCCATGTGCCGTATCTAATGACTAGAGAGACATGATTATTGTCAACTCCAGACCCGTGTGGGGTTTTTATTAATCTGGCAATTTATCGTTATACTTTCATATGGTCATATCAGTCATCAGTTCAACCTGTAAAATATAGTCATCGCCATACAAGCCTCTCGCTCGTATGGTAAATCTTCCATCTCGTCACACAAGCTCCAAATGCTTATGTGGTATATGATGAAGTACGCCTATCTTCGAGAAGTATGCCATGTAGTGTAGTTCAAAATTAATTGTTACTATCCTATGGCGACGTTTATGATTACACACAGAACAACCAGCACTCCGCATCCAATGGCATTCACAGGAGTTGATATAATAATATTTCACATCCAACTCATTAAGGTTTACCTATTTGTCGGGCACGCAAATAATTCCTTTACTCAACAGCTATCCATTTACCTGTTCAAACATATATAATGCATAAGTATATATTTCTATCTATTTTCTAATCAGTTCAATGTGTGATTTAATCGAATAAATTCTACCATTCATTCTATTATTGATTAAATTAACTATCATTTTAATAATTTAATTAATCAAGTCTACTATCACACAACACAAACAATCATTCAAATTGTTTTTAACTTTTCAAAAATTACTAATCAATTTCTATACTCTTTTAAAATCATTCAGACTATAGAATTAAAAGTGCACATCCATGGAAAGAAAATGACAACAAAGTAGAGAACTAAATTGTAATGCAAAGTATGGTAAATGTACCTTGCACCGGAGTCAATCAGAGATATCCACTCGACACATAGGATAGGCTTTCTGAATGCTCTCCTCAGTTTCAAAAGTACAATCTCGCGGATCTCCACTCCATTGCACTTTGACTAAGTGAACCTTCTTGTTCCTCAGCTCTTTGGTTTCTTTGCCGATAATCTTTAGCGGCTCTCTTTTCACAGCTAATTATGGAGTAATTTCAATATCTTGTTGAGCTGCTTCTTCCACGATCAAGTCTGGATCATGAACGTGCTTTCAAAGTTGAGATATGTGAAATACATCATGCACTCCAGGCAACCAATTAGGCAATTTAACCCTATAAGCGAGCGTTCCGATCCGTTCAAGAATAGGAAACGGACCAATGAATTTGGGTGCCAACTTCCTAGTTTTACTGAACCGGATAACTCCTCTCATCGGCGATACTTTTAATTATGCATAGTCGCCAACAGCAAATGATATGTCTCTTCTTCTCGGCATTGCTCTTTTGTCGGCTTTGAGCGGCGAGTAATCGTTTCTTAACGAAAACGACTTTGTCGGCAGCTTCTCAGATCATATCAGGCCCTAACACAAGTCTATCACCGGGTTCGACCCAACAAGCCGGGGATCGGCACGGTCTACCATACAATGCTTCGAATGGAAACATTGTCAGGCTCGCCGGGTAGCTGTTGTTATATGAGAATTCAGCCAAATGCAGATGGTCTTCCCATGATCCACCAAAATCTAGAACACAAGCCGGTAATAGATCTTCTAAAATACGATTCACCCTCTCAGTATGACCATCTGTCTGAGGATGATAGGCGGTGCTCAAGTTCAGCTTTGTTCCCAGTTCTACTTGAAATGCCTCCCAGAATTTGCTAGTGAATATTGGATATCTATCCTAACTATACTGACCGGCACTCCGTGTAGTCTAACAATTTCCTTGAAGTATATCTGCGCCAGACTCTGAGAGTTCTGTTTGATCTGACAGGTATGAAATGGGCGGTCTTCGTGAAGCGATCTACGATCACCCAAATACTGTCATTCCCTTTTCTGGTTCTGGGAAAACCATCTATGAAGTCCATGGAAATATATTCTCACTTCTAACCAGGAACGTCTAGCGGTTGCAATAATCCAGCAAGTTTTTGTTGGTCGCTTTTGACTAGCTGGCAAGTAGGGCATCAGCTAACATATAAAGAAATGTCCCTCTTCATCGACTTCCACCAGAAAGTGCGTTTGATGTCATTATACATGTTGCTTACTCCCGGATGGATACTAAGTTTTGACTTGTGGCATTCATCTAGTACTTCCTTTCGGAGCTCAAAAATGTTAGGGACACAGATTCGACCTTTTAGCCTTAGAATCCCATCATTATCAACTTGAAAACTCAAGGGCTCGCCATTCTGAATTATTTCTCTGATCTTCTGAATGAAGTGATCATCCTTCTGAAGAGCAGACATTTTATCTATCAATGAAGTCGTGATGATAAAACAGGCGATCATTTCATTCTTTCGGCTTAACGCATCGGCTACGACATTGGCTTTCCCCGGAGTGTATACAATCTCAAAGTCATATGCTGCAAGAAACTCCAGCCAACGTTGCTACCTCAGATTCAAGTCTTTCTGGGTGAACAGATACTTTAGCGACTGGTGATCTGTAAACAGTTCAAATCTCTCACCCAGAAGATAATGTCTCCAGATTTTCAAAGAGAATACGATAGCCAACAACTCAAGATCATGAGTGACGTAGTTTTTCTCGTGCGGCTTCAGCTGACGGCTAGCATAAGCGATCACTTGACCTCTTTGCATTAGTACTGCACCCAGGCCTTCTCTAGAGGCATCTGTCCAGACTTTTAAATCCTGATTGCCGTCGATAATGGTTAACACTGGAGCAGTCGTTAATCTTAACTTTAGCTCTTCAAAAGCCTCCTCACATTCTGGAGTCCATTTGAATTTTGAGTGCTTCTTTATAAGCTTTGTTAAGTGACCAGATATCTTCGAAAAGTTTTTAATGAACTTCCGGTAATAACTAGCCAATCCGAGAAAACTGCGGACTTCCATAGGAGTACTGGGTTGTTTCCAGTTTTGAATAGTTGTGATTTTACTTGGATCCACATCAATTCCTTCTTTCGATACGACGTGGCCTAGAAATTTCACTTCATCTTGCCAGAATATACATATGGATAGTTTGGCTTTTAATACATTCCTTCTGAGGATTTCTAGAACCTGCTCCAAATGCTTTTCATGTTCGTCCTTTGATTTAGAGAAGATTAGAATATCGTCAATAAAAACCAGAACAAACTTATTCAAAACTCTTCTGAACACTCTATTCATCAAATCGACGAAGTATGCTGGAGCGTTACATAAGCCGAACAACATTACTAACCACTCATAGAATAAGCCGGGACCTCTGAATGTTGTCATAGGAACACATTCTTCGGTAATTCGAAGCTGATGGAAACCTGTAGCTAGGTCCATCCTTAAAAATACTTGTGCTCCATTCAGACGATCCAATAAATCATCGATTCGCGGCAATGGATATTTGTTCTTTATTGTCTGCTTGTTCAAATCGCGATAATCCACACATAGTCGCAGAGTACCATTTGATTTTGGGACAAATACCACTGCTGCTCCCCAATCAGAGAAACTAGGCCTGATTAGACCCTTCCATACAAGTTGTCTTGTTTGATTGTCTAGTTCCTCTTTCGCTTTCAAGGACATTCTTCGAATAGCGTGAACTACCGGCCTTGCATTCGGAATCAAAGCGATCTTGAAATCTATTTCTCTCTGCAGAGGTAAGAGAACAACTTCTTCAAACACATCCGCATAATTCTTGACGATAGGAATATCTTTTATGAGGTCGGGAATATTCTCTATAGCTACAGGGATATTTTCTATTTGAGCAGGAGAAACATCTAGAGCTGACCAAAAGTCTTTTCTATTTGAATTCGGGCCTTCACATGGTATGGTTATATAATTCCCTAATTGGGCCTTTGCTTTAACAACTCTCTCGGCACATCTAACCTCGGCTTCATATTTGGTTAGCCAATCCAATCCCAGAATAAGATCGAATTCAGTAAAATTCATGACGATAGAGATAGTAGGGAATTTATAACATGAAAAAGAGACAGGTACTCCACAAACCCAACTGAGATCGAGGGAACCCCCGACCGGATTTTGGACAGTCATTGGTTCTTTGAGTTTCTTTAAATTCAAATCCAGTTTCTTCACCGCATTCTTTGCAATAAAGCTTCGCGACGCGCCTGTGTCAAACAGTACTTTAACTAGAATGTTATTGACATTGAGCGTGCCTTCTAAAACATCAGACCTTTCTTGAGAAGACGAAGATGCAGGCACTTCTGCCACTTCATTTAAATGTAATGCTTTGGATTTCTTAAATTGCCCGCAATCCTTTTCAAGATGGCCAATCCGATGGCATTGAATGCATTTTCTGTTCTCTTGAAACTGCTTATCAGGTTTAAACCCCTTCTTTCGTTTCTTCAAGGTTTTACAATTCCTGGGTCAAAAGCCCTGGTTTCTTGCAGTTAGAGCATGTGGCCGTCGTTATGGGTTCTTTCTCAGATCTGGCCCTTTTCCGATTGTCTTTAGGCCTCTTACTGACCTCTGACATCGTACTGGCCTCAGGACAATAAGTTTCAAACTCAACTTTATTACTAGAACTGACCTCCTCTTCGTAGCGTAACATACCTTTCTTGTCTAGATCTTCGTACTGGTAAGCCATGTATATCATTTCAGAAAAAGGAAGCTTCACATTCCTCATTACACTGTTCTGATATTTTCTTTGAAGCCCATTGATAAATCTCAAATTCTTCCTCTTCGGATTTTGAATTAGATGAGGGGCAAAGTGAGAAAGTTCATTGAATTTCTTATGATATTCTGGAATGGTCATATCTCCTTGTATCAAATAAGAAAATTCATCACATAGCCGCTCAATTGCTTCAGGAGGAGTAAATCTTTCCAGGAAAATCACTTTGAATCTATCCCAGGTGATATCACCTTCTGAATTATCTTTAATAACCAAATGCCACCAGAACAAAGCTTCGTCTTTAAGTGCCCAGGATGCCAGTAATCTTTTCTGGTCATCCCTCAGCTTTAAACCATCAAAGATTTTCTCATCAGAGCGAATCCAAGCTTGTGTTCTCATAATAGATTCTTTACCCGAGAACGGTTTTCCACCCAGATTTCTATATTTCATAAATAGACCTTCCATATCCGGGTCAATATTACTTCTTCTGTTTCTGGCACTCATTTTCTAGTACTTCTGCAAATAGCAGATCAAGTGTCAGGTCACAGAAAAGATATTTTAAAACATAGAAACATATACTTCAAATGTAAATGTGTCTGGTGGGGTGTATTTCATTCTGCTACTCATACTAGGATATTACTGATCCTATCTGTAATGAGTTACCCGTCCTAGAACACTGCTGGTTCTATTTCTGACGAGTTCATTAATATGTTATATTCCAGCACTAAGCTTAACCAAAGCTCTGATATCAAATGAGACGACCCCGAACCCCGTACTGATGGCGGCAAGGGTAATCTTTGGAATATAACACATAAACAGATAATAGCAGAACAGAATTAAATAAATACACCAGATAATGAATGTGACGGCCCACACCAACCGACATTTACTCCAAAAGTGCGCTGTACACATGTCCAGTTAGCACGGAACGGGTCGTGAGAAGGAAAAGGGAAAAAGAAATGAACATACGAGAACCTGTAGAATGTCTCACAGCGCATCGAACAAAATATAATAATAACATACTTGACATAAAACAGGAGAGACAGTGCATAAGCTGAAAATCAGAACTAAACATCATAGCAGCGGAAATTCAGGATACAGCTTATTACAACATTCAAACTATCTCAAAGCAAAACAAGATAAAGGAGGTACACTACTAATGCCCAAGTAGCGACCACCAACGACACAGGGAGAAAGTGTATATATATATCATACGTGGAAGCCTCCTGCCCGCCTCCGAATCAGCTACTCGCGCATCACCAGCTAACCTGTCTCTAGTCTGCTCGTGTGAGCACCCAGAGTAATAAGAGGAGACATAAAACTCTGGGTCAGACATAAAGCCTGGTATGAGCGATAAGCATCTAAAGTGAACGATAACAGGTAGACTAGAAACATACCTGAACCTGGACCTGCAACCAAAGAGTTAGCACTACATACTGTACAACACTCTAAGGTATCATATCAAACAGTATAAAGATACGGAGGTGGGAGAGGTGTGCATGTCATAATGATGGCAAACAATCAAGCATAGCATCCATCCTCACATCTCTCACTCAGTGCATAAAGCATACGATATTCACGACTTCGATCACCCAACATACCTTGCTACAATCACTTTGCCCATGAAGTCATAAATGGCTTCACTGCACTGATAACGTAGCCACAAATCCTTCGCTATGTCCACTTTGCCCCGTGGAGTCACAAGAACCCCACTGCACTGGCTCATAGCCTTACTAATCCTTACTATGTCCACTTGCCCCATGGAGTTATTCACTCCATCTGCGCTGGCTCATAGTCTTACTACGCATCACCTTGCCCCTCAGGTCATAATGACCCTACTGCACTGATAACGTAGTCTTTCTACCATCACTTTGCCCCTCAGGTCATAATGACCCTACTGCACTGATAAGTAGCCCATCATTCATTTTTAGTGGTGAATCGAAGATATGAACGTCGACAACTCCTTAGCACACGTCCCGCAGCAAAGTCCAACCATGAAGTGAACTCAATGGTTCCCAACTGGTTCCGGGATCCTGAGCTCTAACTTCCCCTATTGGACTACCTTTGCATCTCGGGTTATTGATCATCATCAGATCGGATCGGGTCGCCTTCAGCATTCTTCATCGGATCGGGTCGCGCCTCCTACGTCGGATCGGGTCGTGGTCCTCCAGGTGATCAGGTCGCACTCCCCCATCGTCTCGTGAATCCAGTCTCCACTTCTGGTCGGATCGTGAATACCCCATACGGATCGGATCGCGCTCCTCCATCGTCTCGTTGTGCATCGGATCGTGGACGCTGCCTTCCTCTCTTCAGATCGTGATATGAAGCACGAGTGGATCGGATCGGGTCGTAATGTTTATTCGCGATCCGGATCGGAGTACTTCAGTTTGGCACGACGCTGCATCGATTCACTTTGTGGGCCTTGCACAGACGGTTCGGTTCGGAGGAGGTGACTCGACTCGTGGTGATGTCCCACGATCCCATAGGGCGATCCGATCGTTCCTCAACCCCCTATGCGATCCGAACCCCTGCACCTTGTCCAGCGAGCTGTTTACGCCCCTCGACGGCGTTTTCGACCATTCCAACTATTCTTAACAGTCACAAAGCATTTCATACAGTCATAGCAACATACATAATCAACCACAAACATCAAAACATCAATATGATAGGTAAAAAGGGATCAAACATACCCAAAATCCCAAACTTCCCCTTAAGCATATTTAGGTGAAACTAATGATAGGATTATCAAAACTTAACCAAATTAACTCAAATTCATATCAGAGGTCTAAAACTTCATTCCGAATTTTATAAACATTTTTCCAGAATTTTATCATGTTTAAATTCGCTAATTAACACTAATCAACCCCAATTAGCCATAATTAGTGCAAAACTAAGCAAATCACTCACCTTAGCCACAAAATAAACTAAGATCTGAAATAATCCTCTGATTTGATGCGAATTTCAATACCAACCAGCAGCTCCTTTGTTGATTTGGTGAAGATCCTCCTCGATTAGGGGTTGCTAAGCCAAATCCTTAACCTAAAGGTGATTTGGAGGTGATTTAGAGGTTGGAGGCCATTTTTAGGGTTCCTTGGTGATAAGTGGAGGCTAGAAAACTGAAATGGAATGATTCTCCATCTCATTTCAGCCCTCCCATAACCCTAATCCCGAAATGGGTTATGGGCCTACTCACTAATCACCCGATTTGGCCCGGTTAAGCAGTTTTTCACCCTCCAAACCTTGTTTCAGCCATATCTCCCAAACGGTAAGTCCGTTTGGCTAATGTGACCACTCTACGGAAAGAGAAACCATCAAACGAATCAAATGGATGTGGTTTCAGGTCAAAATTCCTTTTCAATCAAAAGTTATGGCCAAAACAGTACCAACTAGGGGCAAAATGGTCATTTAAAAATCGACAAAAATCATGAACATGGGAAATGACTCTAATAGATGTTTCCCAAAGTTACATGACCATACGACTTCATATGGGAAAGAAATAAATATTCTACGATCCTATGACATGTAGAATATGGGTCATTACACTCTCCCCCCCCCCCCCCCCCCCTTAAGAAATTTCGCCCCCGAAATTCCCTAATCAAAACACACACAAAGGTTCCCGCATGCCTATCAATCATAAAACAACAATCAAACATGCAAACAAGCAAAACAAGTCTACCCTAGCATGCGGAAAACTAAACTGCAAAGTAAATCTTACCAGGCAAAGAGTTCTGGATATGCCTTTCTTATGCTCTCCTCTGTCTCCCAAGTACAATCATTCTCGTCCTCGGCCCACTGAACCTTGACTAGCTTCACCGACTTCCTTCGAAGTTGCTTCGTATCGTGCCCCACAATACGAATCGGCTTGCGGTTCCCAACCGCCTCGGGTTCTACTTCGAAGTCCTCTAACTGATCAGGTGAAATAGTCACATCTGAGTCGTGAACGAACTTCCTTAGTTGGGAAACATGAAACACATTGTGAACTCTTGCCATTTTCTCTGGTAAGCCAACTCTATACGCCAAATTCTCGACTAGTTCAAGAACAGGGAATGGGCCAACAAATCTTGGTGCTAATTTGCCTCTCCTGCCAAATCGTATCACGCTCTTCAACAGAGAGATCTTGACAAACACCAAGTCACCAACGGAGAATTTCAAGTCTCTTCTTCTCTTATCAGCATAGCTCTTCTGCCTATCTTGGGCAGCTTTCATTCGTTGCTGAATGATCTAAATCTTATCTGAAGTTTCTCTCACCACATCTGGTCCAAGCACAAACTTCTCGCCAGTCTCTATCCAACATGATGGTGAGTTGCACGGTCTTCCGTACAAAGCTTCATATGGAGCCATACCGATACTGGACTGGTAGCTATTATTATATGCAAACTCTACTAGATGCAAATGGTCATCCGATAATCCACCAAAATCCAATATACAAGCTCTCAAGAGATCTTCCAATATACGATTCACCCTCTCCGTCTGACCATCGGTCTGAGGATGATATGCGGTACTGAGATGTAATCTTGACCCTAGAGCCTCTTGTAAGCTCTTCCAAAACCCACTAGTGAACAACGGGTCTCGGTCACTCACAATGCTTTTGGGTACTCCATGAAATCTCACTACCCACTTCATATACAATTCTGCCAACTTGGCTGCCGTTCTGGTCGATTTGACTGGTATAAATCTTGCGCTCTTAGTCAATCGATCCACAATTACCCAAATGTTATCATATCCCGATCTAGTCCTTGGTAAACCATCGATGAAATCCATCGAAACTTGCTCCCATTTCCATTCGGGAATTTCTAATGGTTGCAATAACCCACTAGGCTTCTTTTGCTCGGATTTAACTAGCTGGCAATTCATGCATTTGGATATAAACTTCCCAACGTCTCTTTTCATCCCTTCCCAGTAGTAAGTCTGTCTCATGTCTCTATACATCTTATTACCACCGGGATGTATAGTCAGTTTTGAGTGATGACATTCTCTAAGCACTTCATCCCTCAATCCATTTATGTTGGGCACAACTAGTCTCCCATTCTTTCAAAGCCATCCATCTCGATCAAGGCCATACACATTCATCTCCTCATCGATACCCATCTCTAACTTGGAGATGATTTCCAATAGATTAGGATCGTCCCTCTGGCTGGAACCAATCCGCTCTATCAAAGTAGGTCTGATCGTCAAACTAGCTAGCACAACTGGATCCAATTCGCACTTTGGTCTGAAATCAAACCCCGCGATAAACTCCAGTTGCTTCCATTCAAGAAACATTGCCCCTAAGCTGGCATGTCTCCTACTCAAGGCATCGGCTACCGCATTACCTTTCCCAGGTGTGTATGCGATATCAAAATCATACGAAGCCAAGAACTCTAACCATCTCTGCTGACGGAGATTCAGATCTTTCTGAGAGAAGAGATACTTTAACGATTTATGATCGGTAAACAACTCAAATCTTTCTCCCAAGAGATAGTGTCTCCACATCTTCAGCGCAAATACAATCGCTGCCAATTCCAAATCATGGGTAGGATACTTCTTCTCATGCTGCTTTAGCTGTCGACTAGCATAAGCTACAACCCTACCTCCTTGCATCAATACAGCACCCAGTCCGGTACCACAAGCATCCGTGTATACCGTCATCTCTTCATTCCCTTTAGGAATGACTAATACTGGCGCATGCGTCAACCTCTCCTTTAGACTTTTGAAGGCATCCTCACACACTCCGTCCCAGACGAAGGACTGATTCTTCTTAGTCAACCGAGTCAACGGTGCTGCAATCTTGGAGAAGTCCTGGATAAACTTACGATAATATCCGGCTAATCCCAAGAAACTTCTTACGTCTGTAGCATTCTTGGATGTAGGCCAATCCTGTACCGTAGCCACCTTCGCAGGGTCCACGGCAATACCACTCTCGGAAACAACATGACCCAAGAATCTTACTTCCATTCTCCAAAAATGACACTTAGAGAATTTCGCATTCAATTGGTGTTTCCTCAACACCTCCATCACTATCCTCAAGTGTCCCTTGTGTTCCTCCTCTGTCCTTGAGTAAACAAGGATATCATCCACGAACACAAGAACAAACTTATTCAACTGATCTCTGAATACTCGATTCATAAGATCCACAAAATAGGCTGGTGCATTGGTCAACCCAAATGGCATAACCAACCACTCATAAAATCCAGACGGCGTCCTAAATGCCGTTTTCGGAACACTCTCATCCGCTACTCGAAGCTGATGAAATCCTGTCGCGAGGTCCAACTGGGAGAACACTCTAGCTCCTTCCAGCTGATCAAACAAATCATCTATCCGCAGTAGAGGATACTTATTCTTCCTCGTCACCTTATTCAACTCGCGATAGTCCACACACAACCGAAGGGAATCATCTGCCTTAGTGGCAAACACAACTGGTGCTCCCCACTCGGAGACACTCCTTCTAATAAATCCCTTCTTCAAAAGATTGCTGACTTGCACCCCGAGCTCTCGCTGCTCCCTTGGTGCCATACGACGAAGTGGCATCACTATAGGTCTGGCATCTTCCACTAAATCAATACGGAACTCAATCTCTCGGTGTGGTGGAAGCCCGGTCACCTCCTCGAAGACGTCCGGATACTGGCCAACCATGGGCACATCTGACAACTCATCTTGCGGGATGTCGAGGGAATTTACAAAACTAGCCATAACCCCATCACTAGGTAGGCTACCAAACACTACCCTCCGCCCATCATCCGCCCTCACTGTCACCAAAAAGCCCTCACAGTCTACCACCACCCCGTATCTTTGGAGCCAATCGACTCCCAATATAATGCCATACCCAGTAAAGCTCAAAACAAAGCAATCACATACAAACATACATCCATGACTCGATAGGACCAAATTCCTGCAAATCATACTAAGGCTAGTCGAACCGCCAATCGGGTTCGTCACAACTAATGGTCTATCGACTATCTCGGGTTCCAGTCCCAACCTATCTACCAGGTCACTAGATATGAAGGAACGGGAAGCCCCAGTATCAAACAAAACTCGAACTGGTATATCATAAATAGAAAGCATACCTTGAATAACCACATTCTTTCCTTTCTCCGCCGCAGTTGGGGCATTCGACGAAGAAGGAACAACATCAATAGCATATGCTTTCACAATCTGTTTCTCCTTAAGAGGTTGCGGACACTTATCCTTCTGATGTCCCACTTGACCACAGTTGTAGCACTTCCTTTCCGCTGGCTTGGCCCGTCATTCTTTAGCATAATGGCCCTTCTTTCCACAGCTGAAGCACTCAACATCCTTCTTGCTCTTTTTCTGGCCACCTTTAGATTGGTCCTGCTTCCTCTTATTCTGAGAGTTATTCTTGCCTCCACCGCCTGCTTGCGGCTTTGGCCCTTCTGCAGATGCAGCCTCAGTCCTTGACTTAGGGTAAAGACTCTCTAACCTCAAAGTTTTTCCCACGATCGATTCAAAAGTCTCATCGATGTGGTTGATAAGCCTTTCCCCCAAGTATCCATCTAAACCAGTAATGAACTTCTCATTCTTCTTTTCAGGAGTATCAATGAGAGAGTCCATACTTCGACAAAGTGTCGAACTCAGCGATATAATCAGAAACTGCCCTGCCACCCTGCTTGAGTTCCAAGAACCTCTTGAACAACACTGACTTCTGGGCAGCTGGAATGAACTTCTCGCTAAAGCGAGCCTTGAACTGAACCCAAGTAACCTGGTCCTCTGGAGTAGCTGTTCTAATGGCATTCCACCAATTCATCGCTCGTCCTTGCAGCTGGCGAGACGCTAGCCTTCTCTTCATCGCATCCTCAAGACCCAAGTCATCAAAGATACGATCACAGCTATCCATCCAATCTTGAACATCTGTGGCCGACTCCGTTCCGTGGAACGGCTTCCCACCAAGATTAGTGTAATCCTTGCACAACTTGGCGAAATCGACCCTAGGCGCCTGCACTACTGGGCCAACACCAGCTCCGGGATTGGGAACTGCCCCTTGCACTTCTCTAAGCATGTCTCTCATGAGGTTGGTAAACATCGCCCTCATGTCAGCGGCATTCCCATTATTGGCCCCTCTACCGGTACCTCTAACATGTCGGCTCATCGTCAATCTGAAAAAGGAAAACGATCAACGACCCCATAGTGGTACTAGTGCAGTGCAACTTCATTCTTATACTACTGATAGTATATATATACATAGCTTTGGAAAACCAAAGTAATCACAAATACGCGCTCTCATATACGTACTAACTCTCCCTAGTGTCTTTCCCTAGGTTAACTACGCAACCTAGAGCTCTGATACCAAGTGTGACGGCCCGCCCCGCACCAACCGACATTTACTCCAAAAGTGCGCTGTACACATGTCCAGTTAGCACGGAACGGGTCGTGAGAAGGAAAAGGGAAAAAGAAATGAACATACGAGAACCTGTAGAATGTCTCACAGCGCATCGAACAAAATATAATAATAACATACTTGACATAAAACAGGAGAGACAGTGCATAAGCTGAAAATCAGAACTAAACATCATAGCAGCGGAAATTCAGGATACAGCTTATTACAACATTCAAACTGTCTCAAAGCAAAACAAGATAAAGGAGGTACACTACTAATGCCCAAGTAGCGACCACCAACGACACAGGGAGAAAGTGTATATATATATCATACGTGGAAGCCTCCTGCCCGCCTCCGAATCAGCTACTCGCGCATCACCAGCTAACCTGTCTCTAGTCTGCTCGTGTGAGCACCCAGAGTAATAAGAGGAAACATAGAACTCTGGGTCAGACATAAAGCCTGGTATGAGCGATAAGCATCTAAAGTGAACGATAACAGGTAGACTAGAAACATACCTGAACCTGGACCTGCAACCAAAGAGTTAGCACTACATACTGTACAACACTCTAAGGTATCATATCAAACAGTGTAAAGATACGGAGGTGGGGGAGGTGTGCATGTCATAATGATGGCAAATAATCAAGCATAGCATCCATCCTCACATCTCTCACTCAGTGCATAAAGCATACGATATTCACGACTTCGATCACCCAACATACCTTGCTACGATCACTTTGCCCATGAAGTCATAAATGGCTTCACTGCACTGATAACGTAGCCACAAATCCTTCGCTATGTCCACTTTGCCCCATGGAGTCACAAGAACCCCACTGCACTGGCTCATAGCCTTACTAATCCTTACTATGTCCACTTGCCCCATGGAGTTATTCACTCCATCTGCGCTGGCTCATAGTCTTACTACGCATCACCTTGCCCCTCAGGTCATAATGACCCTACTGCACTGATAACGTAGTCTTTCTACCATCACTTTGCCCCTCAGGTCATAATGACCCTACTGCACTGATAAGTAGCCCATCATTCATTCTTAGTGGTGAATCGAAGTTATGAACGTCGACAACTCCTTAGCACACGTCCCGCAGCAAAGTCCAACCATGAAGTGAACTCATTGGTTCCCAACTGGTTCCGGAATCCTGAGCTCTAACTTCCCCTATTGGACTACCTTTGCATCTCGGGTTATTGATCATCATCAGATCGGATCGGGTCGCCTTCAGCATTCTTCATCGGATCGGGTCGCGCCTCCTACGTCGAATTGGGTCGTGGTCCTCCAGGTGATCAGGTCGCACTCCCCCATCGTCTCGTGAATCCAGTCTCCACTTCTGGTCGGATCGTGAATACCCCATACGGATCGGATCGCGCTCCTCCATCGTCTCGTTGTGCATCGGATCGTGGACGCTGCCTTCCTCTCTTCGGATCGTGATATGAAGCACGAGTGGATCGGATCGGGTCGTAATGTTTATTCGCGATCCGGATCGGAGTACTTCAGTTTGGCACGACGCTGCATTGATTCGCTTTGTGGGCCTTGCACAAACGGTTCGGTTCGGAGGAGGTGACTCGACTCGTGGTGATGTCCCACGATCCCATAGGGCGATCCGATCGTCCCTCAACCCCCTATGCGATCCGAACCCCTGCACCTTGTCCAGCGAGCTGTTTACGCCCCTCGACGGCGTTTTCGACCATTCCAACTATTCTAAACAGTCACAAAGCATTTCATACAGTCATAGCAACATACATAATCAACCACAAACATCAAAACATCAATATGATAGGTAAAAAGGGATCAAACATACCCAAAATCCCAAACTTCCCCTTAAGCATATTTAGGTGAAACTAATGATAGGATTATCAAAACTTAACCAAATTAATTCAAATTCATATCAGAGGTCTAAAACTTCATTCCGAATTTTATAAACATTTTTCCAGAATTTTATCATGTTTAAATTCGCTAATTAACACTAATCAACCCCAATTAGCCATAATTAGTGCAAAACTAAGCAAATCACTCACCTTAGCCACAAAATAAACTAAGATCTGAAATAATCCTTTGATTTGATGCGAATTTCAATACCAACCAGCAGCTCCTTTGTTGATTTGGTGAAGATCCTCCTCGATTAGGGGTTGCTAAGCCAAATCCTTAACCTAAAGGTGATTTGGTGGTGATTTAGAGGTTGGAGGCCATTTTTAGGGTTCCTTGGTGATAAGTGGAGGCTAGAAAACTGAAATGGAATGATTCTCCATCTCATTTCAGCCCTCCCATAACCCTTATCCCGAAATGGGTTATGGGCCTACTCACTAATCACCCGATTTGGCCCGGTTAAGCAGTTTTTCACCCTCCAAACCTTGTTTCAGCCATATCTCCCAAACGGTAAGTCCGTTTGGCTAATGTGACCACTCTGCGGAAAGAGAAACCATCAAACGAATCTAATGGAAGTGGTTTCAGGTCAAAATTCCTTTTCAATCAAAAGTTATGGCCAAAACAGTACCAACTAGGGGCAAAATGGTCATTTAAAAATCGACAAAAATCATGAACATGGGAAATGACTCTAATAAATGTTTCCCAAAGTTACATGACCATACGACTTCATATGGGAAAGAAATAAATATTCTACGATCCTATGACATGTAGAATATGGGTCATTACAATGAACAAATAATACACTGGATAAACGTAATCATCAGAGTTACACAGTATACAGGATCATACTTAGTACAAACACAGTTCAGCTATACATAAATGCCTACAGCGGAAAACAAACATAATGTGCAATAGGAGCTGAACAGCATAAAATGAGATAAATAATAGAATCCATCTTCAGCTCCAGCTATCTCGAATGAGCCAGCTAAACCTGAATACAAGGCTGCCCATGTAGAAAAAGGGGCACCCGAGTTTGAAAGTGAAACAAACTACGACTCGGTCATAGGACTGGTATGAGAAGTCTACTCAACACATTTAAAATATGGCTAATCACAGGACCATGCCACTTTCGTGGAACAGGTTGACTCCATTGGATTGCCAGTGCTTTAAAACAAATAATTCTTTTAAACATCGCAATGCTTTTTATAAAAATGAAGCCATTATAAGACTCAGTTCCCATCACACAATGCAACGCAAACCGGAGGATAGAGTTTTACCTTATAATGGCCAAAATATGCTTGATACGAATAAAACAAAAGAATTTATATTATTACTAGTGTTTACATGTTTCAAAAACAATTTCTAATCATAACTATCAATCATAGACGGCATGGGTACCATATATCATGTCGCCATATATATATATATACAATCATAACCGCACAGTTACGTATTTGGAAATTGGATTTCTGCCGTGAACCAAGGCAAAAGATAGTCCTTACCGAATTCGAGACTGTCTAGCCCGAGTCTCAGGATCAGAATGCATCGACCCTTGGAGCGACAGGGCCGGTCCACCAGTGTGGATTAAAATTCCTAAATGCTACGTTTCCCCGCTCTATGGGGCGTAAGTGAGCCAACGAATGACTCCATTGGTCCCGGATCGACCGATATAACCGAGGCGCCTCGCTATCCATCATCCACATAAGTAAAATGTCAGGCCGTGTAAAAACACTGACACAACTCTTAGCTAGAAAGAAACGCATTCCCTCCCTGAGGTCCTTCTCCCGTTTCTGGTTCATACCGGGGTGTGAGGCTCGCGAATTCACGTTATACACAAAGCTACGCCACACAGGCGGTGCTTTGATCATCAATCACAAGACTTTGCTTTTCAACGGAAGCCCTAATCACTGCATCTTAGTATGTCACATAGGCAATTCACACCATGCAACTGATGGATATCAATCACATAGAATAAATTCCAATGTCAGACACGCAATCCATTTACAAGTCCGTTCTGGGTCGGAACGAAACCGAAGGCATAATATACCTCGCAAACCCATCGATCTCCACGTACGTCTGGACGATCAACACTCATTATCCATATTTCGGGATGCCTCCCAATCAGGACATCAGTTACCATCCAAACGAGGTGAAGATTTCCGGTCTTCAACCACCGTCTTCATCTTCAATTTCTTATCGTCGATTCAGTTATTCAGAATGGGATAAACCCGGTCTTTCTGAGCAACTCGCGTATATAATAAACAAGTGCAACACAAACACACATATGTATCATTTCAATTCATTACTCGCTAAACGTAGATCAGTAAGAGAACGATTTCCCAAATATTAACCCCGAAGGCCGAAACCAACATCAGATCAAAATCCAGGAAACCATTCGACTTAGCCAACCTTCAGTTAGTTTCTAAATTTCACATCCATATCGTTTATAATATTTTATAACGATTTATCACTATTTTTATTTATTTTAAAATAGCCAATTTATTCAAAACGACGCTTCGGCCATAACGCGGCCGTGGCGCTGTTTTTCTTCAGATTTGATTTACATATATCTGAAAATCTAACCGTTGGATTTTCACAAAATTTATTAGAAAGATCTTTTCAAAACGAATCCAAAGGTTCCAGTTTCGGGAAAATCCGACGGTCGGATCTCCCGGTATAATCGTTTGAAGTTTCGATTTCAAAATACAAATTGCAGCGTCGTTATTCGATTTAATATAATTATATTTATATATATATATATATATATATATATATATATAATCGATTCTGGCGCTGTTTTTCTTCAGATTTGAATTAAACATTCCAGACAATCCAACCATTGGATTTTTACAAAGTTGGTGCTGTTGGAAAGATATTTCCAAAGCGAACGCAACGGTTGCGGTTTCGGGAAAATCCGATGGTCGGATCTCCCGCATTAATCGTTTGAAATCACGGTTTCAAAATACGAACTGTGGCTTCGTTACTTGATATATTTTAATTCTATTTATATATATATATATATATCTCGATTTTTCGATTTCAAAGCTATATTCTTTTCATACATTTGAAAAAAATGATATTTTTATCCAACAAACATTCACTTCGACACTTCACTATTTTTAACAACTCATGTGTACAGTAGATTTGTGATTTTTATTGTAAAACAATTCATTTAAAAATACGATTATTTTATATAGTTCATATAGGTAATAAAAATATGATTTTTATTATAAAATAATTTCTTTCAAAATATGAATACCATTCAACACATGAATTTCAATTCAACGAATGAATTTCGATTCAACACATGAAGGTTTTCTATAGTTTGTATATATAGAGTAAAAATGTGATTTTTATTGTTAAAACAATTTATTCAAAATACGAATACCATTCAACACATGAATTCTATTCAACGAATGAATTTTTATTCAACACATGAAGGTTTTCTATTCAACACACGAATATAGTTTCAACACAGGAAAATAATTCTAACACATGAATATTATTCAAAATTTCGGCAGCATAACGGCAGGGTAGTTAAAACCGGGATCATCCCTAGTACAGCTCCTCGCTCTACCTTAAAGCCTCGCAGCTTTTGACAATGGGGAATCATGCATCTAGTTCGCACGTAGGCGGCATGTATAATTTTTTTTCATTTCCACAAACTAATCCTATGTGGTTTCAACCAAATATTTCTCACCCACAAACGGGTATTTTTCAACCACAATTAATCAATTTCAACCACAAACAATTCTAATCAATCATTCGTAATCAACCAATTTTCACACCAATCACAATCAATAAATATCGTCCATGGTTTGTGGACGAGGGGCGTATATATATATTTATATATAAGCATTTCACTTCTATTTCAACACATATACAATTTTTACAACGCATATATAACTTATATATCGAACGTACAACTTATACAACGTTATACAAGAGGTGTACAATGCTTATATAACTCATACATCGACTATATAATTTATACATCGTCGTTTTCCATATCGTTTATAAATTAGAAATCTCACATTGGGTTCCACTCCACCAAAAATAGCAGAAGGCTCAGAAAAATATGCGGTCTCTTCTAGAATGTAGAAGACATCCACACGAGTCCACTGTCTCTTGTTTCACTGAATTTCATCAAGAAACGAAAAAGATATGATTTTTACAGTGAAATCAAAAACCGTAGCTCTTTAAACTGCTATAATATAGTTTCAGCCGTTACCTCACTGATGTGTTCAAAACTAGGTTTTGAATTTTCTTTGAATCCGCGCAACGATACGTCGATCGGCCTTCGCCACGAGGAAGAGGGAGGAGAGGCGCGCCAGGGGGCACCAACCGCCGCCAACTCGCACTCAGATCGGCGGAGAAATCGGGGCGTGAACGGATGATCTTCGTGGTCGTGGATCTCTTCGAATATCGAACGATAATTAACAAACTTCACATGGATTTGAAGCTCGTCCCGAGATCTTCAAAAAGTTCCAAAGGAGGGGGTGGTTTCGTTGAGTGTGGGAGGAGAAAACGAGGGAGGAAGGATTGAAGGATTACCGCCGTCGACCTGGTGGGTTTCGGAGAGAAGACGGGGGGAGAGAAAGTGAGTAAGACCAGTCACGTTTTTTCTTTAATTTATATATTTTTAAATTTCGAAAATACCCCCTTTCACACACGAACTCCAAACCCAATGACTATCATTCCTAGTGTTTTACCCCCATTCCGAACACAATGGGATATGTTTCGTAGGCCCATTCGACTGTTTCAGTCAGTTTTCCTTCAAATTAAAATATAAAACATTCAATATTTGATTTGAACGTACATTTCAATTTGCCAGGGCCACAAACTAATTCGAAAAATTCCAGAAAAATAAATCGGCCTATGTTTTGACGATACGGTCCCAACGAAACTAGTTTCGTCGAATTCAGAGAATGTTTGAAAAATGGCCCATTTCTGGTCGATCCAATTTAATAGAAATCGACCAAACACATCTTCCTTTGCCATGCACACATACTAACTTCAAAAATTATGAAATTTGAAACTTAGAAATAGTTTAACATCCCGAATCCAATAAAAGTGGTTTCATCGAATTCCGAGGTCGTTTGTAAAATGGCCATTTTCACGGGCTATATAAATTCCATAGCGACCTTTCTGAAAATTCATTTGGCCATAACTTTTGCTTTCCGCTATGAAACTTCGATTTTTCAGATTCGTTAGAAAGGTATTCACTAACAGATTTAAATATTTTTGGTTTCACTCAAATCTGCTTTGTTTTGCACCCGACACAGTCAATCAAAGTTTGAATTCAAATTTTGAAACTTCCGTGCCATTTCAGGCCTTGTTTATAATTAGAATTAATTATATTCGTTTTCAAATGTCGATTCATACTTACTTTTCATCGTTATTATTTAAAATATTTATTTTAAATATTTAAAATCCACTATTTTAGCCAATTTAAATTTTTTTAAATTGGTTCAGATTTTCCGGGTCGTTAAAAAATAACTTATAAATAGTTGAAAATGTTTTTCTAAATAGTCTTCATTTTTGCGAATATCAATTTTTTATTTATCTAAATTTCAAAAAGTTTTAACATCGAAATTCAAGACTTAATTTATTATTTAATAATTAAATAATAAAATCATATATATATGCAGGAGATTAAAATCGATCACCCAAAATTTCCATAACCATGGTGTGTTTGTGTGTGTGATATCATACAATGCAATCATATCTATCCAAATGAACCATACGATCAGATGGATACGAATTCATTTTCACAACAAACATTTTAACTGTGCACAAGCGTTATAGTCAATAACGCTTACTCGTGCTCAGTGTATTATCTAATTACATGAGCAAACATTCAAACATCAACATCCATCACACAATCGTTATCAACAAATTATAATTAATCTCAGCTAATTATAATTAACTAATCTAAATAAATAATATAAATTAGAAGTTCTCACCATACTAGCTCCAAAATCTTCATTACCCAGACGAACAAACCAACGGACACTATCACCGCTTGCTCTAAATCCACTCCTATCAGTAGCCAGTAATTTTCTGCTGATTATTATATACTGAAACTAAATTAATAACGATGTTCGTTATATATATATATATATATATATATATATATATATATATATATATATATATATATATAGACATTTTTTTATACCTTAACCAAAATTTACCAGAACTATATACCACTGTTCTATTTTCCGATACGGTTCTAACGGACCTAATTTTGTTTTAATCGGATTAAAAACGTATGAGATATGAGTGTTTAAAGATTAGCTAACATTAAAATTAAATTCAGATAGAATTCTCACCCAACAACCAAGGCCCGACCCATTTACATCGATCCAAGCCTGCACCCCTTTCTTCTTCCTCCTTCTTCTTCTCAAGCTTTCTCCCTCACGCTGGAACTCAAAGCAAAGTGCACGGCTGTGCACCTATACACGCCTAACTCTCGACCGAATCCAAATCCAAGCTCAACAACATATTTCTCCTCTCCTTCTCAATAATTTGCACCACGTCGCCAAGCATCCTATCACCCGAATCAAAAATCGAGCTCGCTACAGGAAGGAAAAACCGCACGCTGCTCCTCCAAAACATCGACACTTTTTCTCACCAAATTCCACTAAAACACACTGCATTGAAGCTCTCTCCTTCCTCATCGCAACTCCACACTCTGATTCAAACATCGTTGCACCTTTCTCCGATTAAATCCAAACCTAATTTTCAACTTTCAAAATCATCGGCACGTAATCGCATGAAACTTACACCAAAAATACTCCTCGCTTCACTGATCTCAACGGCGCTGACGGCGTAGATTAATTCTCTCTGGATTGGGAGAAAAGATTTTTAGAAGTTTCCTTTGCAAATTGACATTTTTCTGAATAAAAAAGAGATTTCTCTTTCGATGCTTAATGAAATTCGGATCCGTCAATTTCTAAAAATCATAGACGATGATCTGAATAACTTTCATGTTTATCATTTTGGCCAGAAATGAATAGATTGGAAGATATGGATTTTTAAATGAAGTGGCCATGGGTTTTTCTTTTACTGTAAGCTTGAAAATGAGAGAATAGAAGAAAGAGGTCGTGGGATTTCTTCGATAAGCAATTAATAGTAATAAATATAATTTTTTGTAATAATTTAATGTTTTTATTATTATTTATTCATTTTACAAATTAATTAACCCATGTAAAGTAATAATATGTTTTTAAATTTTGTTTATATGTTTTAAAAATTAGTATGTTACCATGAAAGAACTCGATCAGAAAATTAGATTTTTAAATCATTTATAGTGATTTCTAAAATCGGTTTTATATTATATCGAAAAAGCATTTATTTAACCATATGCTATCTTGATTTAGAAAATTAAAAATCATATTTAATTTTATAGTGTTCCTAGTTTTATGAAGTTTTAAAATTAGAAATATAATTACACATATATTAATATCTTTTATCCATTTTTATCTGATTAGATAATTCTTTATTAATACAATACAATTATATTTAAATTTATTACTATTTTAGATACATTTATTAATAAAATTATAAATTTGTTACTTTAATACATTTAGATATATGAATGTATATTTATAACAAAAATCAACTTGCATATTATATATATATATACACACACGCATATGTATATGTTTTCTTTTTACACTATTATATTTTACCTATATACATCAATATATTATTTTTTGGTGAATATATATATATATATATATATATATATATTCCTTGGATAACATGCAATATATATTAAGATGTAAATGATAATTGTATACATATATGATAATTGTAAACATATACATATATTTTGATAACATGCAATACGTATTAAGATGTAAATGAGAGCGATGCTTAATATGATCTTAATGTTATATTAACACTAAGGGGGAGGGTTAATAGTATTTACTTTAGCGTATGGATCTTTTACAAATCTTTTTGAATAATTCTTATGAGTATGTATTAAATGATCACTGAATAAACAACAAACGAAGTTCAAAAGGAAAGAACACAATGAATTTTATATTGGTTCGAAGTTAACATATATCCAATCCCGCAAAAATTCCTTACAACCTTTAGCACTATCTTCTCAATTACACTTCTTGATTTTAAGGCAACAAGAAGGCACACTCCAGAATCTTAGACCTCTGGACACATCCAACTTGATTTTCGGGAAAACAAGTCGCTCCAAATTGCTTTTCGGGCACAATCAAACCAAACTTGATTTTAGGGCTAATAAGTCACAACCTTATAAGTAGTTTGATATTGCTTTTATAAAGTATGCAGACTAGGATCTTTCAATCTTGATTTTCAATTGTTCCTATAACTCAGAATTGCACTTTGATTTTAATAGATTGATATATAAACAAATAGGAGTTGAATAGACTTGATTCAGTCTGAAAATATGCTGAGTTTTATTATATATCACATAGAAAATGAAAGAGAAGACAAAGGAGCAAAGAAATAATAATCTTATGTCATAAATTCAATTATGGAAGAAGAGAATTTAGAGGACTGAAGAGAAGTGTTTGTTTAGGAAGGGTTATGACAAAAAGAAACTTTCATTGTAGCGACCGAGAATTTCGACACTGAAATCCTGACACTAACACGTCCCGTGTCCAAATTCAAATATCTAAAACCCAGAAAGCTAATAAAAAGAAGTTAGAGGATGAGAGAAGAAAGAAATATTAGAATAGAAGAATAAGAAGATCAGAGTCTCACAGCGAAAGGAACAAAATATAATATTCAATAATACTTTATAAAAGAACTGTATATTACAACATCAGAGTATACATTCAGATCAATCCAACACACAACGGAAATAAACTAGTACCTGTAGGTATATGGAATACGTCTCGACTTCAACACCTCTTTTGAAGCTCCAAGCGATACCTAACCTGATAATATGCTCGGTCTGACCCGAGCACGTTTGAAGCAAAGCAATATTCACCCGGATCAGTCCGAAATACTTTCAGTGATAAATTCATAAGACAGACATCTTGTTTAACTTTAAAAATCCTTTTGAAACAAAAGGATAATAGTAATACCAGTCCACACATAAACACAGACGGTTTTTACCTTACTATAACCCAAACATTTTGAAATCGGTATCTTGTTCTGATATTAGAATAGTGTCTAAATACAAGTAAATAGAATCTACCAGAACGCTTGCATCTCACGCTCCATATATATAGTATACAATCAAAACCGCGGGCGCTTATTGGAGATTGGTGTAATGAACCGGGATTTTGTCAACTTTGGTTATCGCCATAAACTCAATGATGACTAACCAAACATCGAAAAATACTAGTCATTTGTGAAAGAAATTAGAGGGAGAGGAAAGATAAGATAGAAAATTAGAATAGAAGAAGAAGAACACAACATCAGAGTAACATGAATCTCACAGCGGAACAAACAACATATAATAGATATAACATAACTTGAAATATACATATGTACTTGAATATTCATCATTATCAAAGTACAACACTTACAACACTGCGGAAATAACTATAGCTATATAATCCTAAAGCCTCCTGTTCCAAGCTCTTGCAGTATATCTGTAAATCCCGACTACTTGACTGCCCGTACAAATTTAGGCACCCAAGAGTTTAGGGAAAACAAAACAAAATAAACTCCGGGTCAGTCATGGGACTGGTATGAGTAAAACAGTTTAAAACAGTTCGAACAAGTAAACGATATCTCATAAGACCACGCCATATAACGGAACGGGTTTTTCCCTTCTGAGAATCCAAATTATCTTTATATCAAAAACCTTTTGATATTATAATAATGTCTATCAACCACAATATAATAATCATCTAGCAAAAACACTTTCATCTCACGTTCTACATGTATTGTATACAATCAAAACCGCAAGCACGTATTGGATAATGGATTTCCAACTAGGACAAGGTATGGAACCACGTTTCGCTAGTGTACCTCTAGAAAGGAATACACTGGGTTTAACAAGAACATCTTGCAACCCGACCACACATGACCGACCACTCATCTCGCTTGAGTGTATCGAATGTATATCACTAACGGTTGGGATCAACAACTGTTTCCCGAATGGGACAGCATCAATAATAGATTTTTAGAAGTAAATGAAACTCTAGATCAGGTGATTATACGCCCTACTTCGGTGCGACCGACTTAGCCATGCTGCCTACCCGATTTCTGTCATTTACCGGATGTGAGGCTAGAAGCTACGCTTTATCATCACACCAGATTCACTTTGAATGCCACATTGTCAAATCCATCAAATCACTGATTTAACGTCCTCAACCATACATTATGTGTTAGCTAAAAGAAGTTTCCTTCTCCGCTTTCACTCTTGGTAAGGTTGGAGAAATCAATATACGTGATCGTCTGGAAATACTCTGTCAGACATCCATCCATACAAGTCATTCAGGAACAGGATGAACCGAAGGCACTATTCTGTAAACAGGATAGCCCTTGCATAACTCCGTCTTCAATTTCCTTTGGCATATATGATTCGCAATGCTTATGCCAATACAGAGTGGTTCTTTGGATAATAATCCAACCGGTCTCTCCATATTAACAACGTTAAAATGGTCAAAACTTCGATAGTCTGTGATTTAACTATCGAAGAAAAGTAGGTGTGCAAACAACGATATTATTTCCAAATGGAAATTTATATCTATCAAACATCATTCAACATTTATCTCTTTATTTCATTAATTTACTAATCTCCTGTTTCCCTATATTCAATATTTATTATTTTCTAAATTTGGAAAATATACGTTATTAACAATGGAAAACATTTCCATTTCTTGTTTTCTTTATTAGAAAACATTTCTGGTTTCTTATTTGGAAAACATTTCCAAAGCTTCTTCATTGGACTTAGACAGATGTTTAAACAAACCATCGCCAACTCAAACCATTTCCTTTAATTACTAAATCCACTTAACCATCCTTTACTATCGAACCTTAACCATTCCTTAGTTAAAAATGAAGTCAATCAAGTTGGGGTAGAACTACCTCTCAGACCTTAACTGAACAACATTTCTAACTTTGAAATAGGCAAAGTTCACTTTATATTTCTTTAACTATCTTCCTTACTTAACCTTTCTTTCGAATAACTATATTCGATTAACTCTATTCGATTAACTCCTTTATTTTAACTCTATTCGATTAACTCCTGTCGAATAAACAATATTCGATAACTCCTCTAACTCTATTCGAATAAAATATATTCGATTAACTCCTCTAATTCCATTCGAATAAACTATATTCAATTTATTCCTTTAACTCCATTTAACTCTATTCGAATAACTAATATTCAATAACTCTATTTAACTCTATTCGAATAACTAATATTCGATAACTCTATTTAAATCTATTCGCATAACTAATATTCGATAACTCCTTTTTAACTCTATTCGAATAACTAATATTCGATAACTCCTTTTACTTTGTTCGAATTACTAATATTCGATTAACTCAATTGATTCTATTCGAATAAACTATATTCGATTAACTCCTTTATTTTAACTCTATTCGATTAATTCTAAGTGGTTAACTCTTATTCGAATAACAAATATTCGATTAACTCTATTCAGCTAACTCAACTCGACTAACCCCTTTTCGAATAACATATTCGATTTACTAACTTTCGAATACCTTATTCGATTGACTCCCTTCGAATACCATATTCGATTTAACTCTATTTGAATAACTAAATTCGATTAACTCCCTTTCGAATAAACTATTCATTTATAAAGATTTACTTTTCGTAACAGTTCTTCACTTTACAAACGATTTCCCTTTTAGTAAAGTTTTATTTTTATAACATTTTCCTTTTTATAACATCCTATTCGGTTATAAACAAATTTCCCTTTTTAACTCTATTTATTTTCTAAATATTTCCTATCAATTCTATTTGTAATGATTTACAAATATTTCCTTTTCTATTATTCTATTTGCAAATGGTTTGCAAATATTTCCTTTTCAAATCTATTCTTTGATTTTATAATTTCCCTTTTCTAAATATCTCCTATTTATAAATATTCCAATTTATAAAAATTTCTTATTTATAAATATTCCACTTATAAATATTTTATTTTCAAATATCATTTTGAAAATATTCCCTTATCAACATTTCGGTATGTTATGGTATTCAACATATCAAATCACGATGATCAGTATCGTCCAAACACATATAATCGATAACAAATTATATATCACATCATATATCACAATATATGAAAAAATGTAAAATAAATGTTGAGGAATCCAGCTGGATTCCTCCAACCTGTTTCCCTGCATCACAGATGTTAAACAATATAGATAACATCACTTTCAGTCCATATGATATATTCTGTTAAACAGAATCAAATATAGAAATTCAACTAACTGACTAGCAGTTCAATCAAACAGTCAACACACAGTAAATCAAACAATTTCTAATAGTTCTAAAAATACAACATGAAATTATAAACTGTTTAGAGTTAGTGAGATTTACTCACTTTGGCAGTTCATCGTTAAAGAACGATAAACTATTTGTTTGATTTGAATCAAACAATTTATTTCGCCATAAATTCAAACGAGCTCAAATCCACTCCCAGTCAGTGCCATGTTGTAGTGCCCGTCCATACGATCCTAACGGATCTTGTTTTGTTGAATTCCGTCAACATACGAACAAGTTATGGCAAATATAAGGTAACGCACATTTTATATATACAATTCATATTTAAATTAAAACTTTAATGGGCCTCACCCCATTTTCTCGGCCCAAACCCTTCCTTACTGGCCCGAACCCGTTCCCTTTAACTCCATCTTCCCCTTTGAACTGTCGCTCCCTCTTTACAGCAAATGGCAAACTCGCTACTCCCAAATCCTTCCTCAATACACCACCAAAATTCAAACGAGCATTACCATATTCATCTCCTTCACAACCTCAACAACTCCACATACTTTTCCACCAACTCGCATCCATCCCGATGACCTCGACTGACGATGAACCCACAGAGTACCACCGAACTCTTTTAGTGCGGAAATCCTCAAATATTTGCTATCCGACTCCAAACCCAACGCTGAAACCAAATCCGAATTTCCCTTCGTCGATGGATCGCCATAGCTTGATAAAACCCATGCCCTAGCTTTTCGCTGCAACTGTCGGTTCCAGGAAAAGTGGCTGAACTCGAAACAAAGGGTATAGAGATGAAGAGCATCCTCTGTTGTAACTGAATACATTTGTTTTTGGTTTTTTTATAAGAATTCTTTTGATTTTTAAATGATCTTTGAAGATCGAACCTTTCTACTGAAAAAGGAAAACAACGGCGCGATTTTTGTTTGTTGACTTCTGTTGAAATAGAATTAGGTTAGGATGTAAAGGTATGGTATTTATAGGGTGAAAATGGCATATTCTCGGTATTTTCCTTCTTTGTTAATTCGTTATTTCCTTCTAAAAATTCGTGTGGTCACACATGATACTCAAAAATCATGAAACTGGACATGTAGCTAGAGTTCGACATTACGGTCCCAACGAAACTGGTTTCGTCGAATTCCGACTCCGTATGCTCACACATCGAATTTTTAACTGTCGAAATACCGACTGTTTTCCACTCTAAAAATCCGTACGGCCACATACTGACTCTAAAAATCACGAAACTGGAAATCTAACAACTATTTGACATTGCAGATCCAACAAAATTAGTTTCGTTGAATTCTGTCTTCGTTTGCAAAAGTGGCTTATTTTTACATCTCTGAATGACCCATCTAAATATATAAATATATTTAAGTATAATTAAATTAAATATAAATAAATTTATATTATCGTATATACTCACAATGGAATACCATATAGCTCTACTGGGATTTATAACTTGATATTTCAAATCTGGGTCAAACCGATATTCGATTTATATTGAAATTCCTTTTTAAAATATAAATAATTCCTTTATAAATTATAAAGGAATTCCACAGCCACTTTTCTAAAATTTGTTTTGGACGTAAATCAAAATCTACACGACGAAATCCTGATTTTTCTCTTCCACTAGAAAGATATACTCCACCAGCTCCACACGTTTCTTGTTTCACAGAAATCCAACTTAAAACGAATCCTGTACATTCAGTTGAAGGTCGAATCGCCAAATTACGAACTGCAGCGCCATTTCAAGCTCGTTTATAATTATATTATAACCATACGTTCAAACTGTCGTTATATAATATATTCGTTATTCAAATTCAATTCCAAGCTGAATTAAATATGATAGATGATCCAGTTCACACCATATCGCCATTTCAGCCAATTCTGATTATTTCAGAATTAAATATATTATTTAATTTATTATTTTAATTAAATATTCATCATTATTTAATTCGACGACCATTAAATCCTTTTAATCACCATTGATATAATTAAATAAATTAATCATAATACCCCTGCCAATGCGGGTCATTACAATTGGATTTCCAACTATGACAAGGTATGGGACCACCTACCGATAGTGTATCTCTAGAGACAAATACACTGGGTTCAACAAGAACGTCTTGCAACTCGGCCCATGCATGACCGACCACTCATTTCTCTTGGGTGTATCAAATACATTATCACCTAACGGCTTTTTGTCACGACCATCATAGTTCCCGGGAGATAAAGAAATGAAAAGAAGTAACAAATATGAATATTCTCTAGATGGTGACAATACACCCTAATTGGTGCGACCCATATAGCCATGCTGCCTGCCCGATTTTTGTCATTTCCTGGTTGATGAGGCTAGAGGCTATAATCGACTTTTGAAACATTTGGCCATTATTCACATCGTCCATACATGTCATCCAGGTACAGAATGAACAAAAGGCACCCTCCTACCGCATCCTAGGAATCACCCTATAGATCAGTAGCGAGTAGTCTTTGCAACTCGTAGATTCCAATCACGACAGAATCCCAGCATATCTCTAGGGATCAGCTAGAGATTGTAAGTAACTCTTCCACTTCATGAAGATCTATGGTCTTCAAACGCTTCATCTCAATCAGCATCTTTGACGTATTCGTATTTATTGGTCGGAATGGTTTTCGAATATAAATTCGATCCCGGTCTTTCAATACCGATAACGCTGGGTCAGATTTTGATAGTCGGTTATTTAACTATCAAAATAAACAACCATAAAATAAAACAGAACCATTGACTTATACACAGCATCTCTTGGCCATTTTAAAAATAATATATCAGTTAAAATACCCAAAAATAATATATTGGTTTAATATATAATTATACTTAAATCCCTTTTACCTATATACCTAGAAAATATCTTAAATCATATCTATTTCATCCTTCACTAATATTTCA
This sequence comes from Allium sativum, assembly GCA_030737875.1. Taxonomy (NCBI): domain Eukaryota; kingdom Viridiplantae; phylum Streptophyta; class Magnoliopsida; order Asparagales; family Amaryllidaceae; genus Allium; species Allium sativum. The sequence goes on from CM060922.1 coordinate 464,082,828, forward strand.
AACCATTTCCATAACATTTCTTATTGATTCAAATTATCATTGAGTCATTTTGACAACTTCTTTGGCTTCATTACTTGAACACCCAAAATCGCCACTCATCCTTTTTAGAATAAACCCCATTTGAAACTCATTCCACATCTTTTGAAAATATCATTATATTTCAACCAATCTCCTTTTTATACTTCTTTATTTATGGTGATATCGTTTCATATCATCAAGCTCATTTAAATTTCCTTTTATCTTGGAATATCATTATATATTTCCGCATCCTTCAAAAAAACATTGCAATGTTATTTTCCCAAAATAATTTACTATAACATCTTTATCATTACGACTAATATCGTCCTTTGATAATCCTGAAGTTGTTCAAGTCGGGTATTTTAATAACCTTTCAGACCTTAATCAACAACGTTCTTATCTTAAGATAATATAAGTTGTAATACAAAAACCAACACTCATTTTCAATACGACAAATCCCATTATAATTCCACCTTAATGGAATATCATCTCTTCTTTACAAATGGCGATTCTATATCGCATCTTTATAATTTAGTTCGTTTTACTACTCTAATTCAACTTTGGTTTACCTTTGACTTCCCACTTCATATCTATACTAGTTCTTAATCATCAGAAAATAATTCTCTAAATATTGACCCCGAAGGACAAAACCAACATCAGATCAACATTTAGAAATCACTCATCTCATCTGATTTCCCGTTAAACTCCAGTACTTTAAATTCATACTCTGGCTCAAAGGCCATTTCTAATATATTCAATACCCCTTAGGTTTCATACTCCGTCGAAATCTTGGATTTCGTAAATCTGATTAAATAGGATTTCAAATAAGGATTTCTCTTTAAGCCACGATTTAAACTTAACTTCTATTTTCATTAATATCATTTATTTAAAATATTAATGAGCCTTATTTTTTCTCAAAATCCCATTTCTCCTTTAAAGTCCCAAAATTTCCAATTTGATTATTGTTAAATGGTAATCAAATTTCACATTTTAAAATATGTTTTACTTAACCAATTATCATTTCCATTAAATAAATATAAATTAATTTAATAAATCCATTTTAGTTAACTAGTTGACTTAGTCAACTCTAACATGGTTAACTCGTTCATTAATCGTCACTGATCTTGCCACTTAAATTAATTAATCTAAATAATTCTATTCACTTTGATTAATATCAATATAACCCATTCTAATTGTTATGTTAATTCTGGCCACTTGAATTTAGCTAAATATGATTCTTTACAAATCACTTACTAGGCACGTGCTTTGCGCACGGTAGAATTTGGTGAAAATGGTAATTTGCGTTTAAACAAATCAATGTATACATATGTGGTTGGATTTTTCTTCTTTTTGGAAGTTTATTTAAAATAATATATTTAAAAATATATTCGGTTATAAAAGGAATTCTATAACTTCATTTCTAGCGATTCACCTGACGGTGAATCAATCTTTAAAAATAGTGTATATTTGGACCATCTGCTATTTATTTCTCAACCAATACTATATATATTGGTTCAAACTGAACCACATTCAACAACCAACAGGGTTTAAAGTCAACGGTTTTTAAACAGTTCATAAAATATGAAATCACAGCATACTTAATGTTTGAGGAACCGGTTTGATTCCTCCAACCTGTTCTTCCCTGCAACACGGATCATTATAATATTTTAAATTAGTACATAGAAATATTAAACGACGATAATATAATTAACGTCAACCATTAAATCAACCATAGGCATCCAAGGCATCCAGTCAACCAATTATCAACGATTAAGTCTAATTATATGAATTTAGCACATCAGAGTATTTTAGAAATGTGTGAGAATTAACTCACCTCTATTTTCGTTTGGCGGTTATCGCGTTATTACGCCCGATCCCTTCCGAACGTTCTCAGCATCATAGTGCTTTTTACCGTGATTTCATTGTCACTGACGTCATACGATGCCTTAATAAATCTTCCCAGACTGTAGCTTTTGTTTTCACATTTGGAAACTTCACCTTGTCGCTTTGTTTTCTAGGAAAGCCCCATGCGTTTTTGAATATATATGTGACTCAAGCCAACACAAATGGGTTGCAGCAACTTTACGTTAGGGAAGGAAATTTCGTTTCTTAATTCCAGTCGAAAAGAAACAGTGGGAAGTTTAGGTTTATGTTCCGAAGTGGAGGTTTGCTGAAAAGTGAATGAAGAAATGTGGTGGTGGTTCATGTATATATAATGTGAGATGCCTTGGGGATCACGATTCGAGTTGTTTGGTGCCCACGCAAGTAGTTGGTTAGGCATTAGGGTAGGTCTGTGCGTTTGTGTTGGTGGCGATTTACCAAAACAGAGTTTTCTTTGCCAGAAAGGAAAACCTGTGTGTACCTCTATTATTAGACATGAGGGTAGGTGGAAAAATCTTTTCTTACGCCTGTGTATATGTTCGATTAGGACACATTGACAGAGTATGGTACATTGGTTCAGGGAAAACATCTATCTTGCATGATTGGTCAGTGTGAACAATGAGACAAGAAGGCGATAGCTATTTGCATAGGTGTGTACACTATGTGTATATTTTTTTAGAAACAAGGCATGTGCGTAGTGACTAGAGTGCCTAATTTACTTAAACCTGAAGTTTGTAAGGTGGTTGTGGACTCTGATTGGTTAGCCTGCAAGTAGGTGTAAAATGATAGGGTAGGAAACAATGGTCTTTGAGGGTAGAGTGGTACAGTTAGTATCTAGGGAAGCTGTTGTGTATATTTCTCTTAATGGTGAAGGAATCAGTCTTAATCTGATGACAAAGAAATATTGTCTTAAGTAGCTAGATGGTAGGCATGTGCTAATTGGTTCAAACGTGAAGTTTCTTTTGTGTATTGTTAAATGGAGAAGTTGTAGGTTTACTCTTAGAGTAGGTGTGTCTAGTTTCATTTTAGTTTAATTTAATATGGTATTAAATCTTACCATCAGTTAGCGTCAAATATTAAATATATGCGCCGTTATATATAAACTCCATCCACACACGTTTCGCTATTGACAGAAACAAATATATCGTCGCGCCTAGCATTGTGCCACGATCACGAATATAATAATATCGGTAGGTTAACTTATATTGTGATACCCCAAAATGTTGATATAGGGTGTGAAATACTCCAAATGAAAGGTTTCTTATTTTACGAATTAAAAATTACAGTAAAATTCTAAAATTTAAATTATGACTACGTCTCAAAGAGCTTGTTCGAATTTGAATCCAATATTTAATTATAATTAAATAATCATTACGATTTATAATCGATTCCACATCGACTATTTGAAAATTTGATTAAGACGTAAAATAAAATCTACAATACGAAAACTCGAATTTTCTTTTCCATTAGAAAAATATTATCTATTAGATTCAGACGTTTCTTGTTTCACCGAAATCCGACTTAACATGGATTCTGTATAGTCAATTGAAGTTGAAATCCAATTTTACGAACTACCATGCAATTTCGAGTTCTTTTTAAATTAAATTATAAATATAAATTCTTAGTTGTCATTGATAAATGAATTCGATATTAAATTCCAAATAAAATATTTAAAATAAATTTAAATATTCGAATCAAATAGCCGAAAAATCCAGGTCGTTACATTCTTCCCCCCTTAAATGAATTTCATCCCTGAAATTGCAAGGTAAAAAGAATGCTCTAACCGTAATTATTTTCAAAATAATTAATTTAAAATATTACCAAAAATATTACCAAGTTATAAAATTTTCGAAAAATTCGGCAGCACCTCCTTTGCACGGTTCGAGCGAAACAACTACAAACGCCACTCTGGGCGTCTCATATTGATCCGAAGAAAATAAAAGCCAAACGGCTACCCATCTCGGGTAAAAATTCAAACACCCAATCAATAATATTAAGGTTTTCCTTTTTGTCGGGCAACTCAATCTCAATTTCGAAGAAAACCAAGTAACTGCTCTTTGTCTTTCAATCTGGGCTTCCAGTCTGTGTAACCAATACCGCAGCCTTCTGAAGCCTGTACTTAGCTCCACTTTGGATATTATTCAAATTCATTATACTTGAATCTCATTTTAATGGGCTTAACTCATTCATTAGTTCTGAATCCAATTCAAATCCATATTACTCATTCCAAACGCATTCTACATACCTTTCAATTCATAGTCGTAACTATTTTTAACAATCCATTTAGATATATCAACCCATTCCTTATATCTCATTCCGATTCAATTACCTAAATCAATTCCATCTCATTCAGGTTTGTTCAAACCAAGTCTATACAATTAACTCCAATAACGCAATTCAACTTATTTCCAAATATTTCATTTGGGATTTATTCACTGTCATTTTTCGCAAACATAGGTCAAATCCTTGTTGGCTTGTCTCAATTCCAATTCAAAGGATTTATTTTATTTTAACTTATACAAGCTAAAATTAATTCCCATTTCATATTTGAAATGTTTCCAACTTCATACAATCTTCGAATTAAATAAAAATTTGAGAAAATTATAAATTTTACCTTCTTATAAAATATTTTGGGTTGAAACAATATAAAAATAATTTTTATTCAAATTACAAATACGTACTCTCATATATGCACTCAACTTGATCTAGGGTATTACTAGCCCAATCTCTATCGAGTTACACCACAGAGCCAAGGTTATTCCTAAACCATTGCTCTGATACCAACTGTAGCGACCCGGGTAATTCGAGTAGGCTTTTCAACCATCCTCTCCTCCCCCAAGGCAGAGGGCTAAGCTCCCCCCGTGGCTTACAGAAGTACCTCAAAACTACTTTTACGGCCAGCCTCGCGACTCGACCAACCCACATTGTCGGGAGATGTAGGGGTAAGAGTCTCCCGTTCTCCACCTAAGGCAAAGCGAGAACCCCTATCATCCGTACTAATTAAGCAACCGGCTCTGATACAAACTGTAGCGACCCAAGAATTTCGACACTGAAATCCTGACACTAACACGTCCCGTGTCCAAATTAAAATATCGAAAACCCAGAAAGCTAATAGAAAGAAGTTAGAGGATGAGAGAAGAAAGAAAGAAATATTAGAATAGAAGAATAATAAGATTAGAGTCTCGCAGCGAAAGGAACAAAATATAATATTCAATAATACTTTATAAAAGAACTGTATATTACAACATTAGAGTATACATTCAGATCAATCCAACACACAATGGAAATAAACTATGTTAGACCCAAATGTGGTTCTAACACCCAAATTGATTAGAAACAAGATAAAGTAAAGCAGAAATAAAAAAGAACACACAAGATTTATAGTGGTTCGGCGAAGAAATGCCTACGTCCACTTAGTTTTCACTATATTCAGTAATTCAGTTACAAATGCAATGTAAGATTCGCTCACAACTCACTTTTGTTCACTCAAATGATAAAAACAAGAAATGAAAGATGGTTTGGATTTTCCGGGAGTAAAGGAATTCGGACGATGGAGGTACTTGGATTCTCAAAAGTGCTGAAAAAGATCCTTCTCTTTGTCTCCAGATGGGGTATTTATAGGTGTGAATTTGCCTGAGATTCAATTCGGGTCGGAACACGTGTCATCCATCGCACTCTCTTCGGGTTCGGATGAGCTATCAAGCTGACAACACATCAAAGAAATGGACGTTAGGGGTAGGAATCAGTCATAGCCGGTCCGGTTCTCCAGGCTATTTTATAGGAGATTTTCCTGGATCATGGGTGCGGGTCGGAGACGTGCAGGTTGGGGGCTCGGATCGGAATACCCGATCCGAACCGGAGTAGCTTGGACGTCTCTTCTTCTCTAATCATACTCCGCTCCGCTCCAGCGTCGTGGCAAGCAGACGGCTTTCCGATCCACTTGAGATTTATTGGCCTTCCGATCCGATCAGGTATGCTTTGCCAATCTATCCAGTAAGAGCCATCCGATCCGAACAGAGAATCCTACCCGATCCGAACCGATATGCTGCTATCAATCTGTGTTGTGGTGTTTCCTTCCGATCCGAACCGGAGTCTTATATCTTGAAATATTCTTCAATGGTTGGTTTCTTGACTTTGTGTTGCCTAGTTCACAAAGTAGGCTAACATTTTGCCCCCTCGAAGTACACTCTTATTTAAGATAAAGTGTGCTTTGAAGCATTTTACAAAACATCCTTTGAATAAGAACGGTTGAACGATCACTTCCATCTACTTATAGTACCGTGTCGCTTTATAACATCTTGACTTTTTCTGCTTAATATATCATAATCGATATGAATTACTTCCTTCATTTTCAAACAACTTTGATAGCCTTTATTTAACGTCCACTGATTCTTCCAGGTAAGCCCTTTTTTTTTTACTTTTCTTCAAATTCAACTTGCATGTCAAGTCATTGCTTAGTTCCTTTCGGTTCGGACCCGAGCCCAACATGGTTTCCCTTTGTATTGTTTAGCGCTGGTCCAACAGGCCAGAATGTGTTGGCGGGCTCGATATCCGATCCGAACAGAGCAAGAATCAATGGGGTGAGCTCCACCAGACCAAACAATTTTTTCCTTTCTCCATCGTTACCGAATGGATGGGCTTGATTTATCAATATGGGCTTCAATTCCGGTCCGAACAAAATCAGAGGCCAAGAATACTAAGAGTCGCCTTGAACCCATATAAATTCGCTACCTCTTTCCTTCTTTCTCCCTTTCCTTTATTGCTCTCGGCTAAGAAAACCTGCACCAAAACCCTAACCTTTAAAAAACTCCAAAACTCTCGTTTTAATCCTCGAGTCAAAATTCATAGGTAGCTTTATAATCTCGAATCGTTTTGCTATAGTTGTTTTCAGTTTGGACTTGTAGTTAAATCGAACGATATGAGCATGGTATTTGCGTAATTCTTACATCGCGGCGCCTTCCACCCACCACCGTCGTCGTTAATGGCATCAATCGTCATCTCAAGGCAGCGATGGAGAGTGTTAGGGTCCTTCGTCGAATATCTGAACACACGAGCACTCGTCGAATATTTGAACACACAAGCACTTAATTTCAATTGGGGCTCCTAGCACGGAAGTGGGTTCGATGTTAAGGAGGAGGAAGAAGAAGATTATGGGGAACCGGTTCGGGTAAAGAAGCGTGGAAGTGGAGATGGGAGGAAAGAAAACGTCGGTTCGGGTCGGAGAAGTGAAGGCTGAAGTAAACGGATCGGCTGAGCGGTGCTATTTCGGTTCGGATCGAGCCATCCGATCCGATCAGATCAGTCCTGCTTCCGAACCCATTGCTTCCCTTGTCTTGAACTGGCCCCGCCTTAATGACGCATCCGAACCGATTACTATCTGTATTTGTATTGAGCCAGCCATCATACGTATATCCGAACCGAACCGAATATATCAAACTTGGCACATAAAGACTACCCAATCAATTCAACTAACGCTTACTCTAAACGAATATGCTTCGCGAACAGTTAGGATAGTGCCTTGCGAACATAAACGAGAATCAAGGACAACTCTGACCATTACTTTCTCTTTAAAGCTTCGTCTTACATTGCTGTACTTCTATTTTGTATTTCCCACATTTGTTGCATACACTTTAGTTCACACACATACACAAAAAGGGGACACAGGATAATTCACTCTAATCCGTGCTATTGCTTCTTCAATAGTTCCATGACAATGAGGCCCAGACGCTCTTCTCGTTTAGCTGAGAGGAAAGAAGCTCCAGAAACTTCCAACAAAACCACTCTCGAGGATATATCTTCTTCATCTGACCCAGAATGGGACAGCGAGGGTCCGGATTACGGAGTTGGTCATCGGGAAAGCGATGAGATGTCTTCAGAAAATGAAGTTTCCCTAGGCTTTGAGGAGGAAGGAGGGATTGGTGACAACCGAGCACCCGATGAATTTGACTCAGCCATTATATTGGAATCACCTCCAGATTCCGTAGAATCAACAATTGACAATGACCGACTCGTGAGAATTTGCTTGAAGTATGGAATAATGAAGAGAGACACTTTAGTGCCCTCACGTTCTGACCGTCCACATAACCCTCCAGAAGGATATATGACGGTCACTCGTCTGATGTGCATGGTTGGCGCCATTCCTCCATTCTCGCCTTTCATCGTCGACTTCTTAAGACAAATGCGGATTGCTCCCATGCAGCTGCATCCCAATTCATATGCCTATCTGCATACCTTATTCATAGCATATCGTGAAATTCTAGGCGTGGAGCTTACGTTTGACGATGTTCATTTCTTCTATAATTTCAAACATCGGACTAGAGAAACCCCTTCTTTCTGTTACTTTGAGTCGGTCCCAAAGAGGAAGATAATCTCTACGCCGTTTAGCAGCAAGGCTGGAGATTCCAGACTGGAGTGGTTCTATATAAAGCAACAGTCTGGATGCGCCAGAAGATGGACAAAATCAAGTAAAGCACTGATTTTCTGACCCTGGACTCTATACACTTGAATCATCACCCTGACCTGTTTTCCTTTTTATTTGCAGTCGATAATCCCAAACAGGTATCAGACCAAGCGTTCTTTGATCGAATGCACCGTCTCCTCAATGGCGACCAAAAATTCCTTACTATTGACGAGGTTCTTAAATATGAGTACCTTCATTTTCACGGGCTGCTATCCGTCTTCCGTAGCATTGGTCATGGGACGGTCCCTTATGCATATATTCCTCCAGTGGAAACAGTTCCAGAAATAGGAGAAGGCTCGGGAATTCCCGCAGCTTCTCTTCACACTTCACCCTCTCTCTCTTCCACTCAAGATGATGAACTGGCTAATCTGGCCAAAAAACATCGTGAAGGATATATTGCCCCCGAGGAAACTACCTCGGTAGACAAATCAAAATCTCCCCAAGGGTCGCCACTTCACGCTTCCGAAGGGGATGTTCCTAGCACCGACGAGCACATATTTCAGGGTTTGGGGGATCTCCCTTTACCCGAGACTATATATACTTCGGAAGATTTCAGAAAGGACCCTTTAGCCTTCAATTCTTCTGAAGAGACTACTCCTGCTAAGGCCAAAGAGCCTGCCCGCACCAGTCTAGCTTCAGACTCGGGTTGGTTGGGGGGACACACACACCACATAGGATGCACTTTGCACCGTAGCACTAGCATTCATCGCACTTCTTTTTCCATGGATCCGTTGATTCTAAACTTCGTTTAACTTATCGTGCAGGTACAATGTCTCGATCCTCTTATGATATAAGAAAGCTTCGCCGCAGCATGTCTAATCCTCCCCAGGATGCCGAATATAACCGCCGGGATGACCGCGGCAGGGAGGAAAGAAGACCCTATGATCCTTATCGATCTCGATCCTCACGCTCCCGCTCACCAGTTCGACCGGAACAAGAAAAATACAAAAGTTATCAAGGTCGTAGGGAGGAGGATAGACCACAATCTAGGGATTCCACTTCCTCCCATGAAAAGCGGAGTAGAGAGAAAACACCTCCAAAGGAAACTGGGTCTAGAAGTAAGCAAAAAGTCCCTGCTACTAAGCGACCTCGGACAGACAAGGGTTCTACAGAATCTTCTTCAGGAAGGGACACTGAACTAACAATCCTCGCCCCTCCTCCACCAGATGCGGGAACCGCCGTAAGGCTGGCATACTTAAAGGAGCAATTTCCCGAGCACTACTTCGAGACTCTGACCTTTCTACCTTCCCTTGAACCTATTTCTTCTAATTGGGCAGAGGAGGCCAGAGCAAAGATTGATTTGGTGGAAAAACAATATACCGAAATGTTCAAGTATTCCCGCACTCTTTCTAGAATCATCCGCATGCTAATGACAAATGCTGACTCAATGCACAAAACTGCGGAGGAAGATGCTAAGGCCCTAAAAACCTTAGGAAAAAATTTAGAGGATACTCAAGCTCAACTAGCTATCGCTCAAAAGAACGCTTCTAACTTCAAACAACAGTTTGAGGACATGCAAAAGCGCTATCATGATTTGCTAGAATCCCACACTCAGGAGCGTTCTGAGTTGAAGAAACAAGCTGACGAGGCCAAATCAGAGGCTGCGAAGACACGTCTTGCTTATGCTGAGCTTGAGCAGAAAAACGCCGAGTTAGCGAAAAGGAGCGCTGAGTTAGAAAAGAAAAACGCTGACTTGGCTTCAAAATTGTTAGAGGCGGAAAACAGGGCTGCCCTGGCTGAGGGCAATGTGGAATGCGCTATTAAATCTGCGGAGGAAACCCGCAAACAACTATCAGAGGCTGAGGCCGATATTCAGGGCTTCAGCGAGCTAATGATCGAATTCTTCGCGCACATTATTCGTCGTCGAAACATTTCCTGGATCGAGGACTATCCATCCACTTTGGTTCATGTGTGGAATCAAATCGTCGAGTGGGAAAAAGAAGAGCTTAAGGTTGATTCCCTCGATGAAGATAAGCTGATGGAGAAATATTTGAGAGACGACGAACCGGAGCGCCTAGCTGAAGGGCGCCGCCTAATTGCTGAAGCCATGGAAGAAGAGAGGCGGAAGTCCAAACAGAAAACCATTCCTGAAGCTGGTTCCTCTTCTTCTGCTCCTGTAACTCCCGAAGTAGAAGGGGATGATCCCGAAAACCCGGGAATTCCCCGAACAACCTTACTATCTCCCATTCCTGAAATAACCCCAGAGGTAGAAGTCACCCCCGCTGAAAAGTCTTCAGAAGGTATCCCTATCTTTTCTCCTCAATTTGTCAAGGCTACTACTACCTTTGGCTACATGACTGAACGTTCGATGAGAAATCCTTTGCTCTTGCCTGAGTTGATAACCGATGTTTCTCATTTTGTAGGCGTTGAATCCTCCGCGAAGACAGATGTAGTTCAAGGAACTACCACTGGGACAAAGCCCGCTGATAGGGTCAAAGAAGGAGAAGACAAGGCTGCTTCCACAGACCTGGGGGAAAGAAGTGAACCAACTAAGGTCACTACTCCCCATGATGAAGAAATGATTGCAGCTTTAAAAGACGACGGAGGAGACGAGGGGCATGATGAGGAACCGGAGATTGTAATAACTGGGGAATCGAAAAGCGCTGATGACATTACCTTGGCTGCCATGAAGGCTGATCAAGACAAGCGCTTGCAATTAAAGGCTGAAGAATTAGACCCTGAGGTCCTCAAGCCCCTTGCAGTTGTGGATGCAGGTTCAAGGTTAGTTGTTAAGCTCTCAACTAGATCTATCACCGAAGAACTTGCTAAAAAATCTTCTTTTGATTCCAGCGCCCCGCCCTCCGGGAAGAAGTCTGCTGGCTCCAGTACTACATCTTCAGGGAAAAAGAAATCAAAGCGGATCTTGACTGAAGCCGAGAAGGAAGCAAAAGATGCGGAAAAAGCTGCCAAAAAGTCGAAGGCTCATCCCAAATCCAAATAGTGGGTTCTCCTGTGTCCTTTTAGCATCTTTGTAAATCAATAAGTGCTGCCACAACAGCAGCTCCCGCACTTTCTTTTTTAGTCATTTCCCTGTACAAATTCATTCATTTGTAAATAAAAATAATTCACTTTCTGCAATGTTTATCTGTTAGCAGTTCTGCACTTATGTAAAAATGCATATCTATATTTATGAAACAAAGTTGTGGAGAGAGGAGATATGTGTATGTGTATGTGTCCCCAGTCAATCTCCATAAGTTATTCAGTGCTTAACCATGCAATCTGAATGCTCCCGATTCTCTAACGGGATAACATTTCCTGTGTCATCAACACCTGTTGTTTTTCCTGGCATTCCTTTTATACTCTCTCTCATTCTCTCGAGAGTTAGAGTTCGAGTTCAGTTATTTGTTTATTCCCCGGTCGTTCAACGGGAAAAGATTTCTTTCTCGGCGCTCGATCGGAGACGCCTTTATACTCTCTTTCTCTCTGGAAAGTTAGAGTTCGGAGTTGAACCTCTTTCTCAGCGCTCAGTCGGAGACGCTTTTATACTCTCTCTCTTTCTCCGGAGAGTTAGAGTTCAGAATAGAATTTCTTTTTCAGCGCTCAGTCTGAGACGCTTTTATACTCTCTCTCTTTCTCTGGAGAGTTAGAGTTCAGAATGTCGTTTTCTCATTCTTTTATGTCTTATTGCACAAATAATCATTGTGCTTCTTTTTATGTCCAAACTATTTCAACCTTTTTAGGCTCTAAGTTATCCTGTATTTTATAATCACAACAGAACAACTAACGAATGTAAATGCATAAAAGTGAATAACACACAATATTTTATAGTGGTTCAGCTAAGTCATAGCCTACATCCACTTTATAGTCCTTTATTCATATCGTCATATTTTCCAAAGGCAAGTCATGCCTTATTACAGAGTTTACAGGAAGAACAGCAAAAAGTATAGCATTTCTAATCCAAATATCGCATTAAGTGTTGGGCATTCCATGCTCGAGGGACTTCTTCGCCATCTACGGTCGTTAACTTGAATGTTCCTTTATCAAGTTTCCGTTGGATGACAAAGGGTCCTTCCCATTTTGGGCCGAGGTGAGGAAGAGATGGAAAAACTCTCTTTAGCACCAAATCCCCTGGTTCAAAGGTTCTGAGGCGAACTTTTTTGTCATAATAGCGTGCCATCTGACGCCGATGCCTTGCTGCACGCAAGTCTGCTTCGTCCCTTTTCTCTTCGACCTCATCAAGAGACTCAAGTAGAAGTGCCCGATTCGTCATCGGGTCATAATACGTAACCCTGTGGGAAGGAACTTCCAGCTCAACTGGAATTACTGCTTCTGAGCCAAAGGAGAGAGAGAAAGGGGTATGACCGGTAGCCGTTTTAAACGTTGTTCGATATGCCCACAAAGCTAGGGGCAATTCATCAACCCATTTTGCCTTTGCACGCTCTAATCGCTTCTTGAGGATGGATTTTATTACCTTGTTTATTGCCTCTACTTGCCCATTAGATTGTGGATAGGCAACTGCAGTATATCGTTTGTCTATCTTATATTTCTGGCAAAAGTTTCTGAATTCAGTGCTATCAAATTGGGTCCCGTTGTCGGTAATAATCGTCCTTGGGATTCCGAATCGGCATATAATATTTCGGACCACAAAACTTATCACCTTTCTTGTGGTGATCTTAGTCAAGGGTTCAGCTTCCACCCACTTTGTGAAATAATCCACGGCTACTATGGCATACTTAGCTCCCCCTTTAGCAATTGGTAAAACTCCAATGATATCGATTCCCCATGTGGCAAATGGCCAAGGACTCACCATCGATTTAAGCTGGGTTGACGGTGCCCTGGGGATTTTGGCGAATCTCTGGCACTTATCGCAGCGTCGTGAATAATCAGCTGCATCCTTGTTGATCGTAGGCCAGAAGTATCCATACCGCAATATTTTCTTTGCTAAAGTTTGACCTCCTGTATGATCTCCACACTCACCTTCGTGCACTTCTCTCAGTACACGTTTGATGTCGTCGTGTGCGATACATCGTAACAGGGGCATAGAAAATCCTTGTCTATAGAGGGTATCGTCTTGCATAACATATCTGGCAGCTTTGCGAACTACAACTCTTTTCTCACTTTTCTTCGATGGGAGTGTCCCATTCTTAAGAAAACTCTTGATTGGAGTCATCCATGACTCCTTCTCTGGTTCCGCTTCAAGAACGAATTCAATTTCCATCGACTCAAAGCTTGGCGATTCCAATGTTTCAATTGGAATTATCTCAGTCCCTTCTGGATTGTCAGAACTAGCCAGTTTTGCCAGTCTATCCGCTTTCTGGTTTTCAATTCTGGGAATATGTGTTATGTTGTACCGTTCTAAGCTACTTAATAGCTCTTTCACTTTCTTGAGGTAAGCGACAAGTCGAGGTCCTCGAGCCGCGAACTCCTCTCGCACTTGACAAACAACAATCTTAGAGTCACAAAATATGTCCATCACTTTTACTCCGAGGTCTTTAGCGAGTTTCAGCCCGGCAATCAGGGCTTCATACTCAGAGTCATTGTTTGTTGCCGAAAATTCTAATCGCAGGGCGTAATATAACGACCGTCCCTCCGGAGTGACTAAGACAATTCCAGCTCCGGATCTTCGGTCATTTTTAGCTCCATCTGTATATAGTTTCCACGGATTCATCTCTAGCTTATCCTCGGATTTAACCACTCGATCATTGATTATTTCTTCCTCTGGAATAGTGAACTCCGCAATAAAGTCTGCTAGAGCTTGCCCCCTGATTGACTTTCGTGGTTGAAAATTCAAATCAAACTGGCTTAGTTCTATGTTCCATTTAATCAACCTTCCCGACGCTTCGGGTCTCTGCAACACCTGTCTTAACGGCTGATCGGTGTATATGGTTATTGGATGGGCTTGGAAGTAGTGACGAAGTTTTCGGGATGCAATCAGGAGGCTGTAAGCAAGCTTCTCGATCTTAGGGTAGTTGCGCTCTGCCGCTGCCAATTTCTTACTCACATAGTATACTGGCCTTTGTACTTTGTCTTCTTCTCGAACCAGAACTGTGCTGACAGCGTGAGCCGAGACTGCTAGATAAACAAATAGTTCTTCGTGATCTACGGGCTTTGATAAGATTGGCGGTTTCTCTAACAGCTCTAACAGATTTTGGAAGGCCTCGACACAATCGGGAGTCCACTGGAAGTTCTTCTTTCCCCTTTTTATCAAATCAAAAAAGGGAACACATTTATCGGTGGCTTTGGAGATGAATCTACTTAGCACCGCTACCTTCCCTGCCAGACTTTGGACGTCTTTAATTCTCCTTGGTTCTTTGATGTTTCTAATCGCCGCTATCTGGCTAGGGTTGATTTCAATTCCTCGGGAACTCACAATGAAGCCAAGGAACTTTCCCGACGCCACTCCAAATGAACATTTTAAAGGATTCAACTTCATACGGTATTTTCGCAAGATACCAAACATTTCTGCTAAGTCTTGCGTATGACTGGAGGACTGCTTTGATTTAACAAGCATATCATCCACATAAACTTCCATAGTTTTTCCTATCTGATCATAAAACATTCTATTTACCAACCGCTGATAAGTAGCTCCAGCGTTTTTTAATCCGAACGGCATTACAACATAACAATACAATCCCAAATTCGTAATGAAACTTGTATGCTCTTGGTCTGGCACATGCATAGGAATTTGATTGTATCCAGAGTATGCATCCATGAAAGAGAGAAGTTCATGACCTGCTGTCGAGTCTACAAGCTGGTCAATCCTGGGAAGTGGGAAACTATCTTTTGGGCAAGCCTTATTTAAATCTGAAAAGTCAATACAAGTTCGCCACTTTCCGGTTGGCTTCTTTACCAAGACAGGATTCGATATCCAGTCGGGATAAGTCGAATCTCGAATAAATCCATTTTGCTTCAATTTCTCTACTTCCTCTTTGAGAGCAGCCGACCTCTCTGGGCCCAGCATGCGTCTCTTTTGTTTCACAGGCGGATGCTTCGGATTTACATTCAGTTTGTGACTGATAATGGAAGGCGATATCCCACACATGTCAGCATGGGTCCAGGCGAACACATCTAAGTTTGCCTTCAAGAAATCCGTCAATTCTTCAGCACGACGTGGATCCAATTGGGAACCAATCTTCAAAACTTTCGTAGGATCAGCTTTATCAACAGGAATTTCCACTGTCGCTTCATTAGGAGTTGCATTTCTAGCCTCTGGTTCCTCGTCTTTTCTAGGATCCAGGTCTTCAGGCGTTCCTTTGGGCAACTCCCTTGGGTTCGATCTCTCTAACTGCTATGCCGAGTCCCCCTTTGAGGGAGATGAGGTATCCTTACTCTCGGCATTTACTCCTTTCATCAACATCTTCAGTTCGGCCACATAGCAGGCCCGTCCAGAAACCTGATCCCCTCTTATTACTCCAGTTCCGGCTTCGGTTGGGAACTTTAGTAACAAGCACCAAGGGGCAATACAAACTCTAAATTCAGCGAGGGCAGGTCTCCCCAAAAATGCGTTATAGGGCGAATCTACATCCAATACCACGAATTGAAGCATTCGCACTCTTCTACGTTCTCCTTGCCCTAGAGTCACGGGCAACTCTATGTATCCCATGGGAGCTGTCGTCGCTCCGTTGAAGCCTCTAATCCATCCTTCACAAGGTTTCAGATCTTCGGGCTCAAGCTTCATCTGATCAAATGACTTCTTGAACAAAATATTAACGGAACTTCCGTTGTCTACTAGTACCTTATGGACCAAGGCCGGCCCAATAGTGGTAGTAATAACCAACGGATCATTGGTGGGAGATTGTATTCCCGTGTTGTCTCGGCTGCGGAATACCACGTCATCGAACATGGTTTTTTGTTGTTTTATAGGAGTGACATCTTCCAAATCGTCACCTTCATTCACATCTAGATGCTTGGCAGCATTCACATATTGGTCCATCGACCTAAAACTTCGGATTGCCGGGTGAGGTCCGCCTACAATGGAGTTGATGACGATCCCTTTACCTTTCTGCTGCGTGGTAGGCTTAGGAGCAGGTAGAATCTGTTTTGGAGCCTGCTCTCCTTGCCCTCTGTCCCTCGGGGAAACCTTGTACTCATCCAACTTTCCTTCACGCAGCAGCTTTTCAATTACATCCCTCAAATGTCGACACTCATTGGTCGAATGTCCATGTGTTCCATGAAATAAGCAAAATTTCCCTGTCGCCATTTCTTTCTCGGTCGAATCACGAGGTGGCGGTCTTTTGTACTGCAACACGTTGTACGTATCCAGGTAAATATTTTCCAGGGTGTCATTCAATGGTGTATAGTTTTCGTAGTTCTGGAATCGGGGCCTTTTGTTAGGGTCGCTTCCCCTATTTCTGTTTCTCCTGTTACCGTTCGAATTACGGTTGTTGTTGTTTCCCCCATTTCCAGTATTGCTGTTTCCACCCTTATTTCCTACATTTACTTCAACCTTGCCGGAACTTTCCCCAGACTGCTTCACGGCAATATTACTCTGCACATTCTCCTTTGAAGCTGTCTCAGACTTTCTTTTCCGGTTTGCCCGGGCCTCCTCTCGTCTTAGATAAATATCGGCTTTTTCGTAGAATATCGCCCTTGTGGGGGGTGTCTTCCCAGAAAGGTAGTCTCCAAACTCAGATTCAGGATCGACTCCTTCCTTCAATGCCATCAGAATAGTGGGCTCATGCGGGTCACTGACCTCAGTTACAGCTTGGTTAAAACGATCTAAATATGCCCTTAAAGACTCTCCTGGTGCCTGTTTGATCCTCGACAATTCAATAACACTCTTGGACTTGCGGGCATGTAGTCGAAACTGGTTCATGAAACGCTCGCTTAGTTCTTTGTAATTAGAAATTGAACGAGGAGGAAGCCGGGTAAACCAGAACAATGCCACATCTTCCAGGTAGATTGGGAATGCTTTGCACTTTACTTCATCAAGGGCAGCATCGGCGTTCATAAGCCACGAATACCGCATCAAATGCTGTCCCGGATCAGTCCTTCCGTTATACTTGTCCATCTGTGGCAAGTTAAAGCGTCGGGGAAACTGGAAGTCTAGGATATCGTCAGTGAACGGGGTATGGCTTCGCTCGATGCCATAGTCTTCATTTGTATAATTCCGGCTCTCGGACATAATTCGGCGAACCATTGCCTGTACATCAGCACTAGTTAGGGGCTGCTCAGGTTCCCTGGCCCTAGTGTCCGAGTTCCTTCGGGGCTCTTGCTCTGGAGATGCCCTTCTTCTTCGAGCTGCCTCTACTCGATTCCTTTCCCTGTGTTCCCGGTCGATCTCGGGAAGAGGGGATTGGAGTCTTTGCCCCCGAGTAGGGCTATCGTTTCCTAATGCTCGTGCGATATCCTCGCGAAATCCCAAAGATCCAAACGTTAGCTGCTCCACGTTCTGAGGTCGTTCGAGTGGCCTTCGCTCACGGGGCCTCTCTTCCTCGGAGGATGAAGATTGATCTACGGGGGTGTGACGAACCGGTGATGGAGTTCTCTGCCGGCGGAGCTCATTGATCTCCCGACTCATGAGCCTCATATTTTCCTGCATCATGAGATTAGTGCGCTCATGAACTCTCATAGCTTCCCTCGTGCTCTCAAGCATATCAAGCAAGCGCGAGAAATCTCCTTGAGTGATGGGAGCAGATGGATTGACCTGGTCTCCAACCCTGGCAGCTGGAATTGGAGCATTCGCGGGGACTCGAGTAGATGTTCCAGCTTCACCAAGCATCGGGTCGGATCGGAGGTAGGAAGTCGGGTCGGATCGGAGCTGGGGTGCCTGGTCGGATCGGTGTGCAGCGAGCAAGTCGGGTCGGTTCAGACTGGGGGAGTGCACTGCTTCGGAGTCTCCTACCCGGATCGGATCGGAGCTCTCCCCTTGCTGTCGGTTCGGATTTCCTGCATTGATTCTCCCTGCTGCTGAACTCTGCCCCCGAGACCTTGTTACAACAGCATGTTACTGATCTTCGCCAGCTCCATTTCCTTGAACAGACTGAACTTCTTTGCCTTTTCCTTTGGCCATTAGTCTTTGACAATTACTTCAACGAATGTAAAAAAGTGGAGAAACTTAAGGATTCACTTCTTTGAACTCAACGGTCCAAAAAGTAGAAAGAGATCCCGGAAAATAAAGAATTTAGATGAGGTTTCTCAGTGAAAGCACCAAAATGTTAGACCCAAATGTGGTTCTAACACCCAAATTGATTAGAAACAAGATAAAGTAAAGCAGAAATAAAAAAGAACACACAAGATTTATAGTGGTTCGGCGAAGAAATGCCTACGTCCACTTAGTTTTCACTATATTCAGTAATTCAGTTACAAATGCAATGTAAGATTCGCTCACAACTCACTTTTGTTCACTCAAATGATAAAAACAAGAAATGAAAGATGGTTTGGATTTTCCGGGAGTAAAGGAATTCGGACGATGGAGGTACTTGGATTCTCAAAAGTGCTGAAAAAGATCCTTCTCTTTGTCTCCAGATGGGGTATTTATAGGTGTGAATTTGCCTGAGATTCAATTCGGGTCGGAACACGTGTCATCCATCGCACTCTCTTCGGGTTCGGATGAGCTATCAAGCTGACAACACATCAAAGAAATGGACGTTAGGGGTAGGAATCAGTCATAGCCGGTCCGGTTCTCCAGGCTATTTTATAGGAGATTTTCCTGGATCATGGGTGCGGGTCGGAGACGTGCAGGTTGGGGGCTCGGATCGGAATACCCGATCCGAACCGGAGTAGCTTGGACGTCTCTTCTTCTCTAATCATACTCCGCTCCGCTCCAGCGTCGTGGCAAGCAGACGGCTTTCCGATCCACTTGAGATTTATTGGCCTTCCGATCCGATCAGGTATGCTTTGCCAATCTATCCAGTAAGAGCCATCCGATCCGAACAGAGAATCCTACCCGATCCGAACCGATATGCTGCTATCAATCTGTGTTGTGGTGTTTCCTTCCGATCCGAACCGGAGTCTTATATCTTGAAATATTCTTCAATGGTTGGTTTCTTGACTTTGTGTTGCCTAGTTCACAAAGTAGGCTAACAAACTAGTACCAGTAGGTATATGGAATATGTCTCGACTTCAACTTCTCTTTTGAAGCTCCAAGCAATACCTAACCTGGTAATATGCTCGGTCTGACCCGAGCACATTTGAAGCAAAGAAAAATTCACCCGGATCAGTCTAAAATACTTTCAGTGATAAATTCATAAGAAAAACATCTTACTTAACTTTGAAAATCCTTTTGAAAACAAAAGGATAATAGTAAGACCGGTCCACACATAAACACGGACAATTTTTACCTTACTATAACAGAAAAGTTTTGAAATCAGTATCTTGTTCTGTTATTAGAATAGTGTCTAAATACAAGTAAATAGAATCTACCAGAACGCTTTCATCTCACGCTCCACATATATAGTATACAATCAAAACCGCGGGCGCTTATTAGAGATTGGATTTCCAACTATGACAAGGTATGGGACCACCTGCCGATAATGTATCTCTAGAGATGAATACACTGGGTTCAACAAGAACGTCTTGCAACCCAGCCCACGCATGACCGACCACTCATTTCTCTTGAGTGTTTCGAATATATTATCACCTCACAGCTTTTTGTCGTGACCACCGTAGTTCCCGGGAGATATAGAAATGAAAAAAAGTAACAAATATGAATATTCTCTAGATGGTGACAATACACCCTAATGGGTGCGACCCACATAGCCATGCTGCCTGCCCGATTTTTGTCATTTCCCGATTGATGAGGCTTGAGGCTTTAATCGACATTTGAAACATCTGTCCATTATTCAATCCGTACATGTCATCCAGGTACAGAATGAACCGAAGGCACCCTCCTACCGTATCCTAGGAATCACCCTATAGATCAGTAACGAGTAGTCCTTGCAACCCGTAGATTCCAATCACGACAGAATCGCAGTATATCTCTAGGGATCAGCTAGAGATTGTAAGTAACTCTTCTGTTTCATGAAGATCTATGGGCTTCAAATGCTTCGTCTCGATCAGCTTCATTGACGTATTCGTATTTATTGGTCGGAATGGTTTTGAATATAAATTCGATCCCCGTCTTTCCATACCAATAACGTTGGGTCACATTTTGATAGTGGTTATTTAACTATCAAAATAAACAACAATAAAATAAAATAGATCCATTGACTTATACACAGCATCACTTGGCCATTTTAAAAATAATATATCAGTTGAAATACCCAAAAATAATATATTGGTTTAATATATAATTATACTCAAATCCATTTTACCTATATACCTAGGAAATATCTTAAATCATATCTAATTCATCCTTCACTAATATTTCAAACCATTCCCATAACATTTCTTATTGATTCAAATTGTCAGTAAGTCATTTTGACAACTTCTTTGGCTTCATTACTTGAACACCCAAAATCGCCACTCATCCTTTTTAGAATAAACCCTATTTAAAACTCATTCCACATCTTTTGATAATATCGTTATATTTCCACCAATCTCCTTTTTATATTTCTTTATTTGTGGTGATATCGTTTCATATCATCAAGCCCATTTAAGGTTCTTTTAATCTCGGAATCTCATTAAATATTTCCACACCCTTCAAAAAAACGTTGCAATGTTATTTTCCCAAAATAATTTACTATAACATCTTCATTTTTACGACTAATATCTCCCTTTGATAATCCTGAAGTTGTTCAAGTTGGGGTATTTTAATTACCTCTTAGACCTTGATCAACAACGTTCTTATCTTAAGATAATATCAGTTGTAATACAAAAACCAACACTCATTTTCAATACGAAAAATCCTATTATAATTCCACCTTAGTGGAATATCATCTCTTCTTTACAAATGGCGATTCTATATCGCATCTTTATAATTTGGTTCGTTTAACTACTCTAATTCAACTTGGGTTTACCTTTGTCTTCCCATTTCATATCTATACTAGTTCTTAATCGTCAGAAAATAATTCTCTAAATATTGACCCCGAAGGCCCAAACCAACATCAGAACAACATTTAGAAATCACTCATCTCATCTGATTTCCCATTAAACTCCAATACTTTAAATTCATACTCTGGCTCAAAGGCCATTTCTAATATATTCAATACCCCTTAGGTTTCATACTCCGTCGAAATCTTGGATTTCATAAATCTGATTAAATAGGATTTCAAATAAGGATTTCTATTTAAGCCACGATTTAAACTTAACTTCTATTTTCATTAATATCATTTATTTAAAATATTACTGAGCCTTATTTTTTCTCAAAATCCCATTTTTCCTTTAAAGTCCCAAAATTTCCAATTTGATTATTGTTAAATGGTAATCAAATTTCACATTTTAAAATATGTTTTACTTAACCAATTATCATTTCCATTAAATAAATATAAATTAATTTAATAAATCCATTTTAGTTAACCAGTTGACTTAGTCAACTCTAACATGATTAACTCGTTCGTTAATCGTCACTGATCTTGCCATTTAAATTAATTAATCTAAATAATTCAATTCACTTTGATTAATATCAATATAACCCATTCTAATTGTTATGTTAATTCTGTCCACTTGAATTTAGCTAAATATGATTCTTTACAAATCACTTACTAGGCACGGCTTTGCGCATGGTAGAATTTGGTGAAAATGATAATTTGCGTTTAAACAAATCGATGTATACATATGTGGTTGGATTTTTCTTATTTTTAGAAGTTCATTTAAAATAATATATTTAAAAATATATCCGGTTATAAAAGGAATTCTATAACTTCATTTCTAGCGATTCACCTGACGGTGAATAGATCTTTAAAAATAGTGCATATTTGGACCATCTGCTATTTATTTCTCAACCAATACTATATATATTGGTTCAAACTGAACCACATTCAACAACCAACAGGGTTTAAAGTCAACGGTTTTTAAATAGTTCATAAAATATGAAATAAGAGCATATTAAATGTTTGAGGAACTGGTTTGATTCCTCCTACCTGTTCTTCCCTGCAACACAGATCATTATAATATTTTATATCAGTACATAGAAATATTAAACGACGATAATATAATTAACGTCAACCATTAAATCAACCATAGGCATCCAAGGCATCCAATCAACCAATTATCAATGATTAAATCTAATTATATGAATTTAGCACATCAGAGTATTTCAGAAATGTGTGAGAATTAACTCACCTCTGTTTCCGATTAGCGGTTTTCGCGTTATATCGCCCGATCCCTTCCGAAGTACTCAGCATTGTAGTACTTTTTACCGTGATTTCATTATCACTGACGTCATACAATGCCTTAATAAATCTTCCCAGACCGTAGCTTTTGTTTTCACATTTGGAAACTTCACCTCGTCGCTTTGTTTTGCAGGAAAGCCCCATGCGTTTTTGAATATATATGTGACTCAAGCCAACACAAATGGGTTGCAGCAACTTTATTTTAGGGAAGGAAATTTCGTTTCTTAATTCCAGTCGAAAAGAAACAGTGGGAAGTTCAGGTTTTTGTTTCGAAGTGGAGGTTTGCTGAAAAGTGAATGAAGAAATGTGGTGGTGGTTCATGTATATATAATGTGAGATGTCTTGGGGATCACAGTTCGAGTTGTTTGGCGCCCACGCAAGTAGTTGGTTAGGCATTAGGGTAGGTCTGTGCATTTGTGTAGGTCTGTGCATTTGTGTTGATGGCGATTTAACAAAACAGAGTTTTCTTTGCCGGAAAGGAAAACCTGCATGTACCTCTGTTATTGGACATGAGGGTAGGTGGAAAAATCTTTTCTTACGCTTGTGTATATGTTCAATTAGGACAAATTGATAGAGTATGGTACATTAGTTCAGGGTAAAGATGTATCTTGAGTGATTGGTCAGTGTGGACAGTGAGACAAGAAGGCGACAGCTGTTTGCATAGGTGTGTACACTATGTGTATATATTTTTAGAAACAAGGCATGTGCGCAGTGGCTAGAGTGCCTAATTTACTTCAACCTGAAGTTTGTAAGGTGGTTGTGGACTCTGGTTGGTTAGGCTGCAAGTAGGTGTGAAATGATAGGGTAGGAAACAATGGTCTTTGAGGGTGGAGTGGTACATTTAGTATCTAGGGAAGCTGTTGTGTATATTTCTCTTAATGGTGAAGGAATCGGTCTTAACCTGATGACAATGAAATATTGGCTTAAGTAGCTAGATGGTAGGCATGTGTTAATTGGTTCAAACGTGAAGTTTCTTTTGTGTATTGTTAAATGGAGAAGTTGTAGGTTTACTTCTAGAGTAGGTGTGTCTAGTTTCTATTTAGTTTAATTTAATATGGTTATTAAATCTTACCGTCAATTAGTGTCAAATGTTAAATATATGCGCTGTTATATATAAACTCCGTCGACGTACGTTTCGCTATTGACGGAAACGAATATATCGTCGCGCCTAGCATTGTTCCACGATCACGAATATATAATAATATCGGTAGGTTGACTTATAATGTGATACCCCAAAATGCTGATATATGGTGCGAAATACTCCAAATAAAAAGTTGCTTTTGTTCGAATTCGAATCCAATATCTAATTATAATTAAATAATCGTTACGATTTATAATCGATTCCACATCGACTATTTGAAAATTTTATTTAGACGTAAAATAAAATCTACAATACGAAAACTCGAATTTTCTTTTCCATTAGAAAAATATTATCTATTAGATTCGGACATTTCTTGTTTCACCGAAATCCGACTTAACACGGATTCAGTATAGTCAATTGAATTTGAAATTCAATTTTATGAACTACCACGCAATTTCGAGTTCTTTTTAAATTAAATTATAAATATAAATGCTTAGTCGTCATTTGATAAACGAATTCGATATTAAATTCCAAATAAAATATTTAAAATAAATTTAAATATTCGGATCAAATAGCCGAAAAATCCATGTCGTTACATCCATTCAAATTTGTATTTTAAAAAAAGGCATGTTTGTCGACATACCCTCTATACTTATGTTGACATATGTACTGTGTTTTTGCAAAAAATATTTTTGTTAAATGTTTTGAAAATATAAAACTATATATAATGATTTGAAAATTTGTGAAACTATTTAAACATAGTAAAATTATATTTCGAACACAATAAATCTACAAAAAACTTATCAAAATAATTTTTAATGATTCAAACTAAAGAGTTATATATATGTAGATATTAAAAACAATATATAGCCAATATTTAAACTTAAGATATAAATATCGCAACTATAGTATCAAACTATAGTAAAAAATTATAAATATAAGACCCAATTTATAATATAAAACAAAAGTATAACTTTAAATACAAGTATAAGCATAAAAACCAAAGTATAAATATTGAAATAAAAAATATAGGTGTAATATTCAAATCAAAATCAAAAGTCTATGAAATTATTTCAAAGCAAAAATGTAAAAAAAAAACCTTAAAATTCCTTTATGAACATGCTTTGAAAATTCATTTTGAAAATATTTAAAACTAAGAATATTTTGAAAATACTTTGTAAAGGAGAAAAGATATTAGGTGACTGCAACTAAATTTTTAACATTTAATCTAAGACTCAATAAAATATCTTGAATATCTTGAATTTTTGAACTCTTTAATGCTCATGAGTCTTCATTCTCTTACTTTGGAACCTTGATAGCAGCATTGATCTGGATCTTTTATTCTGATACCGTACAATCTTCATTATCAATACATGTCTAATAACCTGTATTATATACAATTTATATCTTGATAATCATTAGTAACATGTGTAAACATACTTTATGTCATTAAATGAGGTTGATATCATCAAAACTACCATCCATGGTACTAACCTTCTCCTCATTTCTGATGACCACAACCTTTCTGTAAAACATATCTTAAGCCCACTAAATTAGAGAACCCCTCCTTAATTTGTGCACATTTTATATTTTTCTCTCTTTGTCATCAACAATAACTACTATTCTCCAAAATTACCATCTGACTTAAATATTAACTTCCCTAAATACAGACTTTTTCTTTGACTTAACTATTGACTTGAATCAATTTATAATTAATTATTTCTAATCCTAACCAATCATATCTCTTATTCCCCCTAAAAATACTCCAAATGGTATGATGTTCATATAATTGAATTGATAAGAATATTTGTAATGACCCACTTTTTAGTACAGTTTAAGCTAACATTTATCAACCTATGTCAACTCAAATTATACATAAAAACAGATAGCTATCAGAAAGAAGTCAGAGGGTGGGACAAAAAGAAATACTGGTATAGAAAAAGAAGAACCAACACAACACAGAGTCTCACATTACATCGGAACAAAATATTATATATAAATAAACTTTATAGAGAACTTTGAAATAAAACTTACAATCATCAGAGTACATCAATACACCGGGACATTTATAATAATCTGTCCTCATATGCATCACACAACGAAATAATACTAGATAATATCATACGTCTAAACACCTTCAGCTCGTCATTGGACTTCACAACATCCGATAACCTGAACCTGTACAACCCGGTCTGACCCGAGCATTACAAACATCGGGTTAGTCTGGTGAACCAGAGTGAGTAAACTCGTTAAGTTTATAATATCATCCAACTTGATTTTAAAGTTAAAAACCTTTTCAAAAGAAAAGGGTAATCGTAAGACCAAATCCACACATAAATACGGACGGTTTTTACCTTACGATAACCCAAAACATTTTTGAAATCCATATCTTATTCTGATATTATGATAGTGTCTAAATACAAATAAATAGAATCTAGTAGAACGCTTGCATCTCACGTTCCACATCTAAAGTATACAAACAAAACCGCGCGTGCTGATTGGAGATTGGATTCCGACTATGACAAGGTATGGAACCACCTACTGATAGTGTATCTCTAGAGGCGAATAAACTGGGTTCAACAAGAACGTCTTACAACCCGGCCCACACATGACCGACCACTCATTTCGCTTGAGTGTATCGAATGTATATCACCAAGGTTGGGAGCTACCCACCATTTCCCGAAAAGGGACAGCACTGAAATAGATTAAAGAAGCAAAATTAATTTCTCTAGATAGGTGATTATACACCCTAATGGGTGTGACCCACATAGCCATGCCGCCTGCTCGATTTTTGTCATTTTCCGGTTGATGAGGCTTGAGGTTATAATCGACATTTGGAACATCTGGCCATCGTTCACTTTGAATGCCACAACGTCAGATCCGTTAAACCACTAATTGACGTCCACAAATAAACCCTAGGTATAAAGAATTGCCCCTCTTTGCCACCACTCGGTATATTTGTAAAAATCAACATACATGGTTTTCAGGAAATACTCTGTCAGACATTCGTCCATACAAGTTATTCAGGAACAGGATGAACTGAAGGTACCCTCCTACTGCATCCAATATAGGAATCACCCCATGGATCAGTAGCGAGTAGTTCTTGTAATCCGTAGATTTCAATCATGACATAATCATTGTCAAATATATATCTCTAGGGATCAGCTAGAGAAATTTAACAATAGTTCCCCCGCTCATGAACATTTACGGTCTTCAATTGATCCATCTCAATCAGCATTATATATCTTCTTCATTCATGAATTTGTTGGTCGGAATGGTTTTCGAATATAAATTTGATCCCGGTCTTTCCATACAGACAACGTTGGGCTAGATTTTGATAGTTGGTTATTTAACTATCCAAACAAACAAGCATAAAAATAAAACAGATCAATTAGTTTACTATACAGCATCACTTGGCTATTTAAAAATAATATATCAGTTTTAATACATTAATATCCTCAAATCATTTAATTAATATACTTGGAAAAAATATCTTAAAACCATATCAAATTTTTCCGTTAACTTCCATTTAAAAACATTCGCTATAACATTACTTATTATCTATAATCGTATAATCGATTAGACTTATCCTTTTAAACACAATTATTACGATATTTCCTTTATTTCATTATTTGAACAACATAATCGTCACTTTCCTTTTTAAAATAACTTATTTTAAATCTCATCTCCTTATTTTGAAAATATCTTTATATTTTCACAAAGCCCTTTTCTTTATTTTGGAAATACCCATTCATAACTTCAAGCCCATTTTATTTCCTTTTATTTCGGAATTCCATTATATATATTTCCAAATCCTTCATATAATGTTATATTCGTATTTCTCAAAATAAATTACTCTAACATCATTACCATTACAACTAATATCATACTCCGATAATCCCAAAGTCATCCAAGTTGGGATATTTTAATTACCTCTCAGACCTTGATCAACAACGTTCTTATCTTAAGATAAATATCAATTGTAATACCAAAACCCCATATTCATTTCCAGTATTAAAACGAATCCCATTTCCTGTTTAGTTACAACATGACGAAACATCATCTCTAATTAATATAGCGATCTTAAATCGTATCTTTATAACTTAACTCGTCTGATCACTTTAATTCAAACTTGGGTTTCCATTTGATTTCCATTTCATAGCTCCATTAGTTCCTAACCGTCAATCAGTAAGGAAATGATTCCCTAAATATCAGCCCCTAAGGTCCAAACCAACATCAGATCAATACTCAGAAAATCGTTATCTCGACTGATCTTCAATTAGGTTCTAATTTTTTATTTCCTATCTTAGACTTTTATTTTATTCCAAAATCCATTTCTAATACCCCATCTCAATAGTATATTCAAATAAACCTAGGTCTATAATTTCGTCTGACTTAGATTTCATATAATCCAAATAAATATAATTAAATAAGAATTTAAATAAAATTTCGATTTAAACATAACTTATATTATAATAAACCTTAAATCGCTTAAATATTCATTAACTATCAACATGGCCTTAAAACTTCACAAACTCCCATTATTATATTTTACATTCCCAAATTATCACTTCGATTATTATTACATAACTAATAATAAAGTTTCGATATTTATTAAAATAAAACTGGGTTACTTCACCATTAACTATTCCCATTAAATTAATAAACTAATTTAATAAAAAAATCTCAGTTAACACAATCTCTAAACATGATTTATTCATTAATCAATTTCGCTTAGATCTTTTCATTTTAAATTAATTAATAATATAATTAATTAAAATAATTCCATTTACTTCGATTGTTATTAAATAAAAAATCATCAATTCAATACAATTCCAAATTAATTATCTTAAAACAATTACTTTCGGTTATAAATCGTTACATTAATCCTTGTTCACTTGCTTATCCATCTTAGTAATATAAGAATTAGTTTTATAAATCATTTAATAATTAAGATGAGGCATGTGCTTCACGCACGATAGATTCTGGTACAAAAATGATGATTGGTGGTTAAAACAAACAATATATATGTGTGGTTGGTTTATTTCCTTTTTATATACTTCATTTAAAATAATATATTTTTAAAATTGATCTTCAGTTATAAAATAAATTTTATAATTTCATCTCTATCGATTTACCTGAGGTAAATCAATCTTTATAAAACAATGTATATTTGGGCCAACTGCTATTAATTCCCAACCAATACTACCCATTGGTTAATAACACAACAAAAGTTGAATTTAGATTCAAAAATAAGTAACCAAATTAATAATCCAATCATACTTGTTAAACAGTCCATATATTGATTATATGAAAATAAACAATATATTTAACTAATAACGGTCAATTAATAACAACCATCCGAGCATCCCATTTAATTTAATACGTTTATATTATTGTAAGCGTAACCAACAAGGTAAGTTACCTTATTTGGAAATAATCGTTAATAATAACGATGTTATTTCATTTAAATTGAACAATGTTTAATTTAAATAATCAGTATAAAAATATTTAACAACATCCAAACAATCATCAAATCAACCAACAATTAGCAAACATGGCACAGATAACAAACCCGACTTATATAAAAGATAAGTTGGAGAACTGAGTGAGTTTAATTCACCCTGGATAAATTATACAGTAAAACAATAAAATCCTAGCTGCTTCCATTACTACTCACACTAGCTCCATCGTATAGCTTGTGATCGTATGGTCCTATCGTGATTAACCAGTTTTAATTTTTTTAATGTACGGGTTTGATATAATATTAATGAGTTTACACAAATCATAAAATTTTAACTTTAAATTTTAAATTAAAACAAACTTGTCTTACCCTTTTATTCACCACTGTCCAAAATATTACTTCAGTTGAACCGTTTGAAACACTTCTTTGATTTGTATCCAAAATCCAACCCATCGCAGGCAGTTATAACAATATACCATTGTTCCATTATTGCTCCATCACCTCACCAAAAAACATGATAGCATGACATAATTCTTCCCCTTACATACCATTACATAGTAGACCTGCTCCAATATAAAACCACATCTGCTAGTGTTCTCCTCTTCTACTCTTTCTTTCTTTCAAGGAGTGCCACAGGGAATTCATCCCCATGCAAAAGACATGAATGCCACCACTACACTGTGCTTCGTGCCCATATATCCTCTTGTAGCCCAAATCTTCTCCCATCTGTCATTTTCATTTGATACCCTCCAAATTTCATGTAACTCTCCCATATTCCCCATACTGTTGTCCGTTTTCTGTCCATCATACTTATATATATATATATAAATGGCCCAAAACCCATCGAAACCGGCCCAATGCCCCTTTAGATGCCCATGAGCCCGCCATCTACATTATCTTCCTCATGAAAATTAGCTGCTACCAAAAAATACCACCTTGCTACTTCCATTCCTGAAGCGACCCGAACTTCCCTGTTAAGGAATGCTCGGATTGAATTGAGAACACGACAAATCAGAACACAAACAGAAGAACATTTCAGTGCTTATTACAAAAATTTCACCATAATAAAAGAATATACAGAGTATGAATAAATATTACACATTTGCTAAATATCAGAGATTTACAATTTACAATGCAGTGGAAAAATAATACAAAACACAATTGAAAGTAATACACGGATACAGAGCTTTCCGAGTATAAATCAGGATCCTGTTAATATAAATCTACAAAACCAAAACTATTAGTTGCCCGTGTGGAAAATAGGGGCACCCAGAGTTTAGGTTAAAACAATAAACTCTATGTCAGTCATGTGACTGGTGTGAGAACTAAAACAGTTATTTAAAACTTTACTTTAAAGTTTGGTAAATCAAGAGACCATGCCGCATAACACGGAACGGGTTTTAACCCCAAGAATAACTGTGCATATAACAAACAGCGCAATGCTAAATAAATAAAATGAAGCTATTATAAGACCTAGGTCCCATCGCACATTGCAACGCAAGCCAGAGGATATGGTTTTCCCTTATAATAGCCAAACATGCTTGATACATTTAAAACAAATCATTTGATACTATTATAAGTGCATAGTGTATAAAACAACTTTAAATATAAATGTACCGATCCTATACGGCATGGGTACCATATATCATGTCGCTAATCTAGGCTCTACAATCAAAACCGCAAATGTCACGTATTGGAAGTTGGATTTCCATCTGTGAACCAAGGCAAGGGATCGTTCTTACCGCTTCGAGACGCTCTAGCCCGCCTCTCAAGCAAGCGTGCATGCAAGCCTTGGATCGTCAGGGCCGGTCCATACGGAGTGGATGAAAATGCCTGAACAATGCATTTCCCCACTCTATGGGGCGTAAACTGGTCATATCCCGACCAAACTATCGGCCCCGGAATGACCGATATAACCAAGGCGCCTTGCAATCCATCATCCACATAAGTAAAATGTCAGGGCTAGTAAAACGCTGACTGTAACACCCCGTAATTTTGTAACATTAAAATTCATAAATTAAAGTATACTTAATTTTTAGAAAAGAATTAAGTGAAATGGGTTGCGTAGAGAAATATATATATTGATATATATGTATATATAAAAAAATTAAATAAATAAATATGCGAAAAAGTTCAAAACAGGGAATTGGGAGGGGGAATAACCGAACTGGCCCATTTTTGAGGTCGACCCAAGCCCCGCTGGGTCGACTAGGGGTTAATCCAGGGTGTTTGGCTATCAACCCATGGACCGATTCGCTCAAATGCAGATTTTGCATTTGATTGGTTCTCATGGTTCAGATTTAATCTAATGATTGGTTCTCATGGTTCAGGTTTAATCTAATGGTCCTAAATAACTTCCTACACCTATAAATACATCCTAATGCTAACCCTAAACCTAATTAAAACAGAAGAGTTACCGTCATACCATCGCCATGGAAATCAATGGAGCCGCCGCCAATTAAGAAAGAAGAAAAGCAAATTCAATTCTAATTATCTCAACCCTAAAGCAAAGCAAAACTCTCTCTTTTCTTCTCTAAATTGTGAGTATGATGATCTTAACAAGATTATTATCATTTTAATTAGGTTGAGTTATGAATGGATTATGAGTAGATGATGTAAATTATCATATATGTTGTTGTAAACCCCTTTTTGCTATCATGTATATTGTAAATCCATTGTTATGTGATGATGATATCTTATATGTTGTAAATCATGCTATGATGATGTTATGTATGTTGAAAGTTTCTATGCTAAGTTGTGATGAATCATACATGTTAAAAAGGCCATGATGTTACCATCTATGCTAGTTAGTTCATATTAATTAAATCATCATGTTTGGGTTATGTTGATCTATATGACAAGTCACATATGCAAGCTAGATTGATTAGAAAAGTTATGAACATATGCCAAGACATCTATTATGACATCTAGAATTATCCTATGACATATGTGATATCCTATGTTAGTTACACCATCATTATGTTGCCTAAAAACCCCATATACAATTTTATGTATATATTTGGGCTATGATCATATCATATAAATTGAGACATTTAACAAGTTGACACCTTTTGATCCTTAACATGTGTAGTTTATGCAAGTTTCACCCCTATTATGATTAGATTTATTTTAATTGTCTATATGTTGTGATAATTTATCTTTGTGCTAGGTGTTAGACTATACAAGTCTAGCCTATATTATGCGTTGAATAAGCGAACGTATAAACGTGGGGTAGGGGAATATTAAGGATTTAATATTAAAATGTTGGGGTGCAATTGATATGATTTTGCATGCCATAAGTGGATGGCCATAATTGAGTCAATTATGGACATCATTAAAAGTTGACTTAATTAATAATTTGAATAGGGAATTATTAAAACTGGGGTAAAAGATTTTAAGTGTTAATCAATGCTTAGGACACGAGGTTGGACTCGTTTGTGACGTAAACCTGCCCGGACCCGCCCGGCAAATCCGGTGGTCACAAATGTCAGCCCAATGTGAGAGGTCCTAGGCCTAAACTAAAGCATAACGGTTGTAAAGACACGAGGTTAGACTCTTTTATGGTGTAAAACTGCCCGGACCCGCCCGGCAAATCTAGCTACCATAAATGCCAGTCTAATGTGAGAGGTCTTTATGAGGTTATGGCCTGAATGAATTAAGAAATACTTAACCAGATAAACATGTAAGGTGGGACATGGAGGTTAAGTAGGTGCCTTGGGTGGCATGAGGAATCTAGGGGGTGCCCTTAGTGGCATGTGAAATACGATTAGTAAGACTTAACCAAACACACATGTAAATGAACATGACTAAGAGGGTTAAGTGGGATATACTAGTGACAAGCTTAGGTGGGTAGCTTGTGGGGGCCCATTTTGACCAGTATCCCAAACGTATCTTTGTGGGCTCGACCTAAGTCGAGGACGGGACACGCATGCTGGGTTCGACTGTAAGAGGCCAAAACGGGGAGCGGTGGCAACGCAAGTCCAACGGGTTTCGTATGCGTGTGTGGACCCGGGCTGGTAGGTAAGACGTTGTTGCATCGTGTAGGTATAAGCCGTGCATTCTCAAGTTGTATCGGGTTTCCACTTTAGAGGAGTGATACACCCCACTGTGGGGCCAGCACGGGTATCTACGAGTAGGGAGCCGATCGAAAGTGGGTAGTGTGGTACACCTAGTGGAGATAGGGGCAGACGACGCCTATGTAGTCAATTAGGGGTACGTAAGGCTATTTATAAAGTTTCTGTGTGAAGCAAGTGGGATCAAACAATAGGTTGACTGGTGTGGTGCAGTGTAGTAATGTGCGGTGCAGTGTAGTAATCATTCGTTAGTAATTAGGTGTCCCTTTACCGTTATCTTTAACGTTATCTTAAACGCTATCTTTATCTTCCTAAGAGTTCATAGACATTTACTTGTCTTCCAGCTTATGCCTTAGTCTAGTTATTTTGATAATAGTATTGTTAGAGTTATCATACTCGCCAGACTTTATGTCTGACCCCCACTATTTCTATCCTTTTCCCCCTCCAGGTCCTCAGGTTGGGCCCAGCTCTAGTGGAGTTTGATTGAATTGCTTCATCTCTCTTTGGAAAGCTTGGACCGTTGAAGTAAAGTCCAGCTTGTTATCTTTTTAATGGCTATTTATGTAATGGGATTATGTATTTTGTTTTTATGAAGATGGATATTGTACTTGGTTATGATCTATGGTTTTATGATGTAACAAACATGTTAAATTTCCGCTGCAATAAAATGAAGTTTTAGATTTCCAAGTACTATTTATTATCTGTCTTGTTGTAATTTTTCTGTTCTATATTCACTTATAACCTCCATGGAAGTTAATGCATTCCCTTTGTGAGTGACATTAATGGACGTGGGGTGTTACACGTGGTATCAGAGCTTAAGGTTACCAGAACAGATAAAAACACTTTAGAAAAATAGTTATTTTTGGAAGAAGTGTTTTCAAAATCATGTTTTAATGAGAAATTTAAAGAGAAAAGTTTTTAAGAAAAAATAATCCCCAATAGCCACATATCTTTATCTTTCGAATTCTCCATTTTGAATCTTTCCTTTTTCGTTTCAGCATGGCTGAAGATCTTAATCTACCCCACGGTGTAACGATACCAGGATGGTATAGGTGGCTATTGGAGGCTAGGGCCGCTGCAGGTCCAGCCAATGTTCCTCCACCACCAGTTGCACCCGTTCCTCCTCCTCCTCCTCCTCGTGTAGATACTTTTGCAAAGACGTGCAAGGAATTCAAGTCTATGGGTGGAAAACCATTTCAAGGGTCAGAAACGTTTGTGGAAGCTAGAGATTGGCTTAAGGAGGTGGAAAAATTGCTAGAAATCTTTGAAGTAGAAGAAGGGAAGAGAGTTCGATTAGCAGCTTGGTTGATGAAGGGAGAGGCCTCGTTTTGGTGGGAGGTCACTAATGGGGAGCGTCCTTTTGACTCTTGGGCGGATTTCAGACGTAGGTTCGAGGCGAAGTTTCTCTCAAGGGCGGAAGAAAATCTATATATGGAAAGGTTCTTGACATTGAAGAAAGGAAGCTCATCAGTGAAAGAATATGTCAATAAATTTAATCAGTTAGCAAGGTTTGGCTTGGACATAGTGAACATGCCGGAGAAGAAGGCGCTGAGGTTCGTGAATGGCTTGAATGAACCATTGCAAGGGTTGGCTATGACCCACATCCCGATGGGGGCCACCTTTGAGAAGTTAGTAGAAATGGCGCTCATGCATGAGGAGAAAAGCGCTAAAGCTGATAAGGCACCCGAGAAGAAGGGGGATCAGAAGAAACCACAACAACAAAACAAGAAGGGTGGAAAAGACAATAATGGCAAGGGAAAGGAGAAGTGCTTTAACTGTGGAACCCCAGGCCATCTCAGCAAGGATTGCCGAAAGAAAAAGAAGACAGACTGTTTTCATTGTGGCGATGCGGGACATTTAGTGAAGGACTGCCCAAAGAAGGGGCAGAGGGCAGGAGCTACCTCGGGAGGACAGGTGCAGGCTCTTATGGCACCAGGGCAGGCTAGGGGACAAGTTCAGGCTCTCGCGGTCCCACCGCTGCAAGAATGAGGTAGAACCATTTCTGTTGAAAGCTTAGTTTTTCTGTTTGATCATCTTGTCCGTACCTTATTTGATTCAGGCGCATCACATTCGTTTATCTCTACATCATTAGTTGAATCACTGCACTTAAACACCAGTTTAGTAGAGGATCCCTTAGTTGTTTCGAATCCAATTGGGGGCTCAGCTTATTTGTCTATGATGTGTTTGGATTTGAAAATTTCCATACTTAGCGTTGAATTTAGATGTGATGCTTATGTGTTGGGCTTCACGGGCTATGGGCTAATTTTAGGAATGGATTGGTTATCCAGAAATGGGGCCGTTCTTGATTGTGAAAGGAGAGTAGTTAGGCTCGTGACTCGCCTTGGCAACACTCTCGAAATCTTTTGTAATCCCATAAATTTGGTTATGCTAAGTTATCTAGAATCTCTTGACGCGTCTGAGGAAAATCTACGATTTGTTAGAGTGGTCCGAGAATATTCGGATGTGTTTGAGGAGGTGAAGGGCTTGCCTCCGAAGCAGGAGATAGATTTTCGAATATATCTTGTGGATAATGTGAAACCAGTATCTTTGCCAGTACGCCACATGGCTCCACGTGAATGGAGGGAACTCGACAAGCAAGTGAAGGAGTTTCTTGAGAAGGGGTTCATAAGACGAAGTATATCGGAGTGGGGTGCTCCAGTAGTATTTGCCACGAAGGCGGATGGGTCCCTTAGACTGTGTGTGGACTATAGAGAACTTAATAAACTTACTAAGAAGAACAGACACCCACTGCCGAGGATTGACGATCTCTTCGATCAGTTAGTTGGCGCCTCAGTGTTTTCGCAGTTGGACTTAGCCACTGGGTTCCATCAGTTGAGAGTGGCTGAGGATAGCATAGACAAGACTGCCTTTAGGACTCCGGACGGTTTCTATGAATGGCTAGTGATGCCCTTCAGTTTGACAAATGCCCCCGCATACTTTGTTGATTTGATGAGTACGGTGTTTAGGGAGTACCTTAACAAATTTGTGGAAGTCTTTGTAGATGACATCTTGATCTTTTCTAAGGATGAAGAACAGCATGCCCTACATCTTAGGGAAGTGTTGGAGACTCTTCGAGCGCATAAGCTCAAAGCTAAATTTTCTAAGTGTCACTTTTGGAGGAAGGAAGTACGGTTCTTAGGACACGTGGTTTCCAAAGAAGGGATAGCTGTAGATCCCGCGAAGGTGGTGGCCATCCAAGATTGGAAGGTTCCTAAAAATGCTACCGAAGTGAGAAGTTTCTTGGGGTTGGCTGGCTACTACAGGAAGTTTATCAAAGACTTTGCAAAGATATCAGCTCCACTGACACGCTTGACGAAGAAGAACCTAGTTTTCACATGGGACATAGATTGTGATGATGCGTTCCAACGTTTGAAGAGAGCTTTGACTTCAGCCCCAGTCTTAGTATTGCCAGACGGGAGCAAGCCGTTTACCATTTATACTGATGCTTATGGGACAGGACTAGGCGCAGTCTTAATGCAAGAGGGCAGGGTAATAGCCTATGGTGGAAGGCAGTTGAGAGCGCATGAGAAGAATTACCCCACACATGACCTAGAGTTGGCCGCTATTGTTTTCGCGCTTAAGTCTTGACGTCATTATATTCTTGGCGAGAAATTCGAACTATTCACTGACCACAAATCTTTAAAATACCTATTCTCTCAAAAGGACTTGAACTTAAGGAAGCAAAGGTGGATGGAGTTCTTAGCGTCCTACGACTTTAAGATAGCATATACCCCTGGCAAGGGTAACGTGGTGGTCGATGCCTTAAGTAGAAAAAGATTATCCTTAAGTCCTTTGTTTGTTGAGCGGCAAAGTTTAGAATTCATTTCGATGTTTGACTTTAGACCTTCCGTTGACTTCGTACCCGGTTTGCTAGCATCCTTGGAGGTCAGACCTACGCTTTTGGGACGGATTGGCGAGGCACAGCGAGACGACCCACAGTTGGTTGAGTTAGTAGAAAAACTCAAAGGAGGGGAGTCATCAAGCCATCTCCGTAGGTATACCCTAGACGATAAGGGTTGGTTACGTAGGGACGGTAGACTTTGTGTACCAAAAGACGATGACATAAGGAAGACTATTCTTGACGAAGCACATCATTCGAAGATGACCATTCATCCCGGCGGGGACAAGATGTACAAAGACATGAAGAGAGTTTACTTGTGGGCCGGCATGAAGAAAGATGTGGCCGAGTATGTCGCTAAATGCTTGGTGTGCCAACAAGTAAAAGCGGAGCAAAAGAAACCCGGTGGGTTGCTTCACCCATTGGAGGTTCCACTATGGAAGTGGGAAAGTGTCTCGATGGATTTTGTGGATGGGTTACCGCGATCAAGGAAGGGTAATACGGGAATTTGGGTTATAGTAGATAGACTTACTAAAAGCGACCATTTCATTCCCGTAAAGAGTAAGAGGACTGCTCCATGGTTAGCCTCCGTATACGTTCGAGAAATAGTTCGT
This sequence comes from Allium sativum, assembly GCA_030737875.1. NCBI lineage: Eukaryota > Viridiplantae > Streptophyta > Magnoliopsida > Asparagales > Amaryllidaceae > Allium > Allium sativum. The sequence goes on from CM060922.1 coordinate 464,120,410, forward strand.
TTGCACGGTGTTCCTTCTAGCATAGTGAGCGACCGCGATCCTATTTTCAATAGCAAATTTTGGAGAAGCTTACAAGAGGCGGTAGGGACTCAGTTATGTTTGGGCACCGCATATCATCCTCAGACGGACGGCCAGACCGAGAGGGTGAATCGCATTCTAGAGGATCTGTTGAGGCTATGTATCCTAGACTTTGGGGGTACGTGGGAAGAGCAGCTTCCATTGGTGGAGTTCGCATATAATAACAGCTTTCAGTCCAGCATTGGTATGGCACCATTCGAAGCTCTTTATGGATGACCTTGTCGTTCACCTACATGTTGGTGGGAATCTACGGATAAGATCTTACTTGGGTCCGATATGATTAGGAAGACTTCGGAGAAGATCGACTTGATTCGAAGGAGGATGAAAGCAGCACAGGATAGGCAGAAATCTTATGCGGATAAGAGGAGGACAGATCTCGAGTTTGAAGTTGGGGACATGGTCTTTGTCAAAGTGTCTCCATTATGGAATGTTTTTCGCTGTGGGTCCGTTGGGAAATTAGCACCAAGGTTTGTAGGGCCGTTTCCTATTAAGGAGAAAATTGGACAGTTGGCGTATAGAGTGGAGTTGCCCGAGAGACTTAGTGGTGTACACGACGTATTCCATGTGTCACATTTGAGGAAGTGCTTGCACGAGACCGTGGAAGTGGTAGAGCCGAGCTTTCTTAGAGAGGTGGAGATAGAGCGTGATGCGACAATTCGACGAGCTCCTACGCGCATTCTTGGGTCGGATATCAAGAGGTTGAGGAATCGAGAGGTCAGACTAGTCAAAGTGCAATGGGGAGATAATGAGAGCAACGCTACTTGGGAGACAGAAGAGAAGATGCGTTCGCGATACCCTTTTCTTTTTGAGGGTATGTCTTTTAATTTCTGTTTTATCGCTTAACTTGTACTTATCTTATCTTTAGTATATCCTCTCTCTAGTATCTTTGACCTTTAGTTAGGATAATCCTATGGTTAAAACATGTGTTTGAGACATGTTATGTATGGTGGATGAAAAGTGGATGCAAGTGTTTGCTAGTGGTTGCTCGTGGATGCATATACACACACTATTAGGCACCAGATTGGCTCAGTCACTTCATATTGCATATTGCATATATATGGATGTATTTAGTAAAATGGATGTATAATGGTTGTATTATCATATAGTTGCTGCATTCGGGTGGATGGTTGTGCACGCATATAGAATTAATATGTATCATTAGGAATCTTTTGCATACATATTGGACGCAAGGCACTATCATGAATTGCACTAAGGAGGTCGACTGAGTCAGTAGACCGCCTAATTTTGCATTAGATATAGACATATACACACACTGTGCATATAAACATTAAAACATTAGAAGTCTTTTAAGGACAATGGATGCTGGTGTTTGATGGTTGAGTAGATGGACGATTAGATGGTAGGATATACATTCTTCTTGACTTGGAGATTTCGGGGACGAAATCCTTTAAGGAGGGGAGAATGTAACACCCCGTAATTTTATAACATTAAAATTCATAAATTAATGTATACTTAATTTTTAGAAAAGAATTAAGTGAAATGAGTTGCGCAGAGAAATATATATATATTGATATATATATATATAAATTAAAAATTAAATAAATAAATATGCGAAAAAGTTCAAAACAGCGAATTGGGAGGGGGAATAACCGAACCGGCCCATTTTTGAGGTCGACCCGAGCCTCGCTCGGTCGACTAGGGGTTAATCCAGGGTGTTTGGCTGTCAACCCGTGGGCCGATTTGCTCAAATGCAGATTTTGCATTTGATTGGTTCTTATGGTTCAGGGTTAATCTAATGGTCCTAAATAACTTCCTACACCTATAAATACATCCTAATGCTAACCCTAAACCTAATTAAAATAGAATAGTTACCGTCATACCATCGCCATGGAAATCAATGGAGCCGCCGCCAACTAAGAAAGAAGAAAAGCAAATTCAATTCTAATTCTCTCAACCCTAAAGCAAATCAAAACTCTCTCTTTTCTTCTCTAAATTGTGAGTATGATGATCTTAACAAGATTATTATCATTTTAATTAGGTTGAGTTATGAATGGATTATGAGTAGATGATGTGAATTATCATATATGTTGTTGTAAACCCCTTTTTGCTATCTTGTATATTGTAAATCCAATGTTATATGATGATGATATCTTATATGTTGTAAATCATGCTATGATGATGTTATGTATGTTGAAAGTTTCTATGCTAAGTTGTGATGAAATCATACATGTTAAAAAGGCCATGATGTTACCATCTATGCTAGTTAGTTCATATTAATTAAATCATCATGTTTGGGTTATGTTGATCTATATGACAAGTCACATATGCAAGTTAGATTGATTAGAAAAGTTATGAACATATGCCAAGACATCTATTATGACATATAGAATTATGCTATGACATATGTGGTATCCTATGCTAGTTCACACCATCATTATGTTGCGTAAAAACCCCATATACAAGTTTATGTATAGATTTGGGCTATGATCATATCATATAAATTGAGACATTTAACAAGTTGACACCTTTTGATCCTTAACATGTGTAGTTTATGCAAGTTTCACCCCTATTATGATTAGATTTATTTTAATTGTCTATATGTTGTGATAATTTATCTTTGTGCTAGGTGTTAGACTATACAAGTCTAGCCTATATTATGCGTTGAATAAGCGAACGTATAAACGTGGGGTAGGGGTAATATTAAGGATTTAATATTAAAAAGTTGGGGTGCAATTGATATGATTTTGCATGCCATAAGTGGATGGCCATAATTGAGTCAATTATGGACATCATTAAAAGTTGACTTAATTAATAATTTGAATAGGGAATTATTAAAACTGGGGTAAAAGATTTTAAGTGTTAATCAATGCTTAGGACACGAGGTTGGACTCGTTTGTGACGTAAACCTGCCCGGACCCGCCCGGCAAATCCAGTGGACATAAATGTCTGGCCAATGTGAGAGGTCCTAGGCCTAAACTAAAGCATAACGGTCGTAAAGACACGAGGTTAGACTCTTTTATGGTGTAAGACTGCCCGGACCCGCCCGGCAAATCCAGCTTCCATAAATGCCAGTCTAATGTGAGAGGTCTTTATGAGGTTATGGCCTGAATGAATTAAGAAATACTTAACAAGGTAAACATGTAAGGTGGGACATGGGGGTTAAGTAGGTGCCTTGGGTGGCATGAGGAATCTTGGGGTTGCCCTTAGTGACATGTGAAATACGATTAGTAAGACTTAACCAAACACACATGTAAATGAACATGACTAAAAGGGTTAAGTGGGATATACTAGTGACAAGCTTAGGTGGGTAGCTTGTGGGGGCCCATTTTGACCAGTATCCCAAACGTATCTTTGTGGGCTCGACCCAAGTCGAGGACGGGACACGCATGCTGGGTTCGACTGTAAGAGGCCAAAACGGGGAGCGGTGGCAACGCAAGTCCAACGGGTTTCGTATGCTTGTGTGGACCCGGGCTGGTAGGTAAGACGTTGTTGCATCGTGTAGGTATAAGCCGTGCATTCTCAAGTTGTATCGGGTTGCCACTTTAGGGGAGTGATACACCCCACTGTGGGGCCAGCACGGGTATCTACGAGTAGGGAGCCGATCGAAAGTGGGTAGTGGGGTACACCTAGTGGATATAGGAGCAGACAGCACCTATGTAGTCAGCTAGGGGTATGTAAGGCTATTTATAAAGATTCTGTGTGAAGCAAGTGGGATCAAACAATAGGGTGACTGGTGTGGTGTAGTGTAGTAATGTGCGGTGCAGTGTGGTAATCATTCATTAGTAATTAGGTGTGCCTTTACCGTTATCTTTAACGTTATCTTAAACGTTATCTTTATCTTCCTAAGAGTTCACAGACATTTACTTGTCTTCCAGCTTATGCCTTAGTCTAGTTATTTTGATAATAGTATTGTTAGAATTATCATACTCGCCAGACTTTATGTCTGACCCCCTCTATTTCTATCCTTTTCCCCCTCCAGGTCCTCAGGTTGGGCCCAGCTCTAGTGGAGTTTGATTGAATTGCTTCATCTCTCTTTGGAAAGCTTGGACCATTGAAGTAAAGTCCAGCTTGTTATCTTTTTTATGACTATTTATGTAATGGGATTATGTATTTTGTTTTTATGAAGATGGATATTGTACTTGGTTATGATCTATGGTTTTATGATGTAACAAACATGTTTAATTTCCGCTGCAATAAAATGAAGTTTTAGATTTCCAAGTACTATTTATTATCTGTCTTGTTGTAATTTTTATGTTCTATATTCACTTATAACCTCCATGGAAGTTAATGCATTCCCTTTGTGAGTGACATTAATGGACGTGGGGTGTTACACTGACACCACTCCTAGTTAGAAGTAAATGCATGTCCTCTCTGAAGTCCTCTCCCGTTTCTGGTCTACACCGGGTGTGAGGCTCGTGAATTAACGCTACACAAAGCTACGCTGTATTAAAGTCGTTCTTTGATCATCAACCCCAAGACAAGACCCTGCTTTTCGACAGAAGCCTTGATCAATTGCATCTCAGCATGCCACACAGGCAATTCACGTTATGCAACCGATGTCTATCAATCACACAGAATGAAATCCGATGTCAGACACACATCCATTTACAAGTTCGTTCTGGGTCTGAACGAAACCAGAGACACCTTATTCCTCCCCCATATGTCCAATACAGGGGAGAGGTCCTCGCATATCCGGTCGATCTCCAAGTACGTCTGGACGATCACCACTTATTACCTTGTCTTGGGTGTACAGCCCAATCAAGACATCAGTAATCATCCAAACGATGTGAAGACCTCCGGTCTTCAACCACCGTCTTCATCCTCGACACATCGTCGAATCAGTTATTCAGAATGGGATAAACCCGGTCTTTCTGAATAACTTGCGTATATAATAAATAAGGGCTATAAAAACACAACATACGCCTTATTCCAATCCAAAATACTCTTTTACTCAAATATTCTTATACTTTGGGAAAGGTTCCCATAAATTTTATCAAAGATAATTTCTTTAAATTTATTCTCTAATCTTCCTTTGGATATCATTTCAATCTAATTAAAGATGCATTAAAACTCCACTTGGTTTTAATCTTCCCAAAAATCAATATTAACGATTGTTTAACTTGGGAAATTATATCCTGTCTTTAACTGGGTTAAAGAACCAATGTCATTTAAAACATGGTTCATGATAAACCCAAAATCAGATTCCATTCCATCAGCCTTTAACCATAAATTAGCAAGTGAACAATTCCCTAAGTATTAACCCCGAAGGCCAAAACCAGTATCATATCAATACCCAAGAAACCATTCAAATTAACTAATCTCCAGTTAGTTTCTGATTTTGTTAACTTTATTGGGTCTAAGAACAGTATTATTAAAGATACATTCACGACAACCCAAAATCTTATATCTGAATTTAACTGGGTTAAAGAACCAATTTTCTTTAAAACACGGTTCACGAAAAACCCAAAATCACATTCCATTCCATTAACCTTTAACCGTAAATTAGCAAGTGAACAATTCCTTAAGTATTAACCCTGAAGGCCGAAACCAACATCAGATCAATACCCAGGAAACCATTCAACTTAACAAATCTCCAGTTAGTTTCTGATTTTCTTAACTCCATTGGGTCTAAGAACAGTATTATTAAAGATACCATTCACGACAACCAAAATCTTATTCCTGTCTTTAACTGGGTTAAAGAACCAATGTCCTTCAAAACACGGTTCATGATAAACCCAAAATCACATTCTATTCCATCATCCTTTAACCATAAATTAGCAAGTGAAAAATTCCCTAAGTATTAACCTTGAAGGCCGAAACCAACATCAGATCAATACCCAGGAAACCATTCAACTTAACTAATCTCCAGTTAGTTTATGATTTTCTTAAATCCATTAGGTCTAAGAACAGTATTATTAAAGATGCCATTCACGACAATCCAAAATCTTATTCCATTGTTAATTGGGTTAAAGAATAAGTGTTATTTAAAACATCGTTCATGATAAACCCAAAGACCAATTTCAATTCAATTCCAATTAAATATTAATTAATTAGTATACTTCATTAAATCTAAATAAAAAGATTTAATCTTTTTTCAACTATGTTCAAGAACAGTGTTAATGAAGACACCATTCACGACAAATCCAAAATCATATTTGATATTAAATACAAGGCTCTAAATAGAAAATATATCGGCTTATATTCAATATCAAATTCTGGAATCAACAAATACCGTATTGGAATAACGATATATATATATTCCAAATTCCTCCACAATATTTGTATAATCACGGAATCCAATATCAAAATATTCCGTAGATAATTTCAATTCAAATCCATTCCAATTCATATATTGGAAATTTCGGTTATTTTTAAAACCATTTCAAATCCAATTTATTTATTTAAAAACATTGGATTTTTAATTCTAGTTCATTACTAGTTCATTTCGATAAAAATATATTTTTATCTTTTCAAATATGGAATTTTTCATCCCAGCTCTTTCCAAATCATTTATTATGATTTTACACAAATTATTGATATTTTTAATAATTTTATCAAGGCCCGTATAGTCGATTTCCGTAAACGGCCATTAAACTGCACTTACAGCGACCTTTTCCTAGTTTAATTTGGACATAATTCCAAATCGAACCATTAGATTTCAAATCTCTAGTATTCATTAGAAATCTCTTTTCGATAATGAACCCAACGGTTCCAGTTTTACGAGAATTCGACGGTCGGATCTCCCGTAATGTCCGTTCGAAGTCAATGGTCGAAATTCGCAAACTGCCACGGCGCGGTGCGTTCTATTCAAGTCATTATATATATATAATATATTTCGTCGATTTCCATTTAAAACATAGTTTATAAATCATTTTAATTTCGTTTTCAAAACGATTTCAACTTCATATTCAATTTCTAATCAAAATTGAATATTCCATATCATCAATATATAAATGATAATATTTTCAAAACATTAGATTTCAAAATCATTTCCTTTTCGATATTCATTATAAAAATGAATAAAATCAATGTAAATATCATTCACGTCAAAATGGAGTTAATCTAATCAACACGGCTTTATATATTTATATATATTCGTGTCCATCCCAAATCGGACATCAAAATCAAATTTTGATCCTTTACTGAATATTATTTTCAAATAATCATTATTTTAAAATGTTCATTATTTTAAAATATTTATTCTTTCTGGACTGGAATCAGACACAGTCAATCATCATCCAAAGTGCATTCTACACTGCATAAGCGTCAAACATAATATTTGACGCTCACACAACTTGTCAACCAATCGATTAACATACAACTAACTATCGGGATTAGTGTATGTCCAATATCATCCCAATACCCGTGTGGGGGTTTCAAACAATCAAACACAGGTTTTATATGTGCAATTGGGTGATGTGTAAAATTTATCGTCCCAATCAATATCAGTCAAATGTGTGTACAAAAACAAATCGTCCGATTTGTTTATGAATATTTATTTTATTCATATACCGTTAAAAATTATATTTTTAACTATAAATATTTTATTCCATTCCACGTCACACAATCAATTTTCACAACACAATCAAATAAACAAACAAGTTGTCCATGGTCTGTGGATGATGGGTGTCGGGTGCTGCTAAGCACCGTCTACATCCTAGTACATATTTTAACTAGAGAATAAAATAAAAGTGAGGAGTTCTCACCTTGGGGATCCACTGCATCATTCTTTATTTCTGAACTGTTCATATTTATCTCCTATGCGTAGCGTTCTTCATCGTGCTTCCAACGTAGTCTGTTCCATGCATTTGTATTAAAAATCAGATTTTTATTTAGCTACAACTTAAATAAAAATCATATTTTTGATTCGCTATTCATATAATAAAAAAAATCACATTTTTATTATTCTACTAATATAAAAATAATATTTTTATATCACTAATCATTTAAAATTTATATTTTATTACTTTACATAAATAAAAATCATATTTTTATATTTGTAAAAATCATATATTTTCATAGACAAAAATCTAATCTCTTCATTTATAAAAATGTGACCTTTTCATATAGAAAAATATAATCTTTTCATTAGCTAAAAATCATATTTTTCTAATGTTAACCATATGAGAAAAATCGAATCTTTATCACGAAGTTATATATATAAATAAAACTCAAATCTTTATACGTTATATATATATAAAAGATCATACCTTTACAATGATTTTCATACAATAATGATCCAATTTTTAACGTTACTTCATATTGATAAAAATCTAATCTTTATTAACATAACAAGTTAATTTTTATTAACTTAAAAATCAATTCTTCATATCTCTAAAAATCAGGTTTTTATTGTAAAACCATATATATATAAAATTCAAATCTTCACTCTAAAATAACATATAAAAAATTCAGATCTTTATCATGCTATACCATATACGAAAATCAGATTTTATCAAATCATAGGAAGATAAAATTTACAGGGCTTTTTAACGAGGGAGGGGGGACCCACGGCGGCTATTGGCGTCGGAATATGGTGGTAGTGGCGGCAGCTAGCTCCAGGTTTTGGGGGTTTCTTCAATCGATCTTCAATCCGTTGGGCGGGTGCTGACGCGAGGAGGAGGAGAGAAGAGGAAGGAGGGGACGTTGTGCGGTGGTGCGGCGCCGGAGGGTGGGTAGCGCGGAGGGCGGGAGCGGCTACAAGGGGCTAGGATTGAGCGGGTTTGTTTTCTTTTTTTGTTATTTTTCTTTGTTGAAAACAACGAAGGGAGGGAGGAAAGATAAAGGGGGTTGACCAATGGTTTTATATAATTATTTAGTAAAATTTCAAAAAGTAACTTTTTTGTTCGAACTCTAAATCTGAGACGACCCGAACTTCCCCGTGAAGGAAAGCCCGGTTTGCTTTGAGAACACGACAAATCAGAACACAAACAGAAGAACATTTCATTGTTTATTACAACAATTCCATCAGAATACAAGAATATATAGAGTATGAATAAAGATTACACATTTGATAATTATCAGAGGTTTAAATACATTACTACAGCGGAAAAATAATACGAAACATAACAGAAATAAATACACGGATACAGAGCTTTCCGAATATCACTTCAGCTATAAACTAGGATCCTGTGAATATAAATCTACAAAACCAAAACTACTAGCTTCCCATGGAAAATGGGGCACCCAGAGTTTAGGTTAAAACAATAAACTCTAGGTCAGTCATGTGACTGGTGTGATAACTAAAACAGTTATTAATCTTTATTTTTAAAGTTAGGTAAATTAAGGGACCACGCTATATAACACGGAACATGTTTCCTCCCAAGAATACCAGTGCATAAAACAAACATCGCAATGCTAAATAAAGAACAATGAAGCTAATTATAAGACCCAGGACCCATCACACAATGCAACGCAAGCCGGAGGATAGGGTTTTACCTTATAATAGCCAAAGAATACGGTAAATTTCATCTTTTATTATTACTATAAGTGAAGAAAACAACTTCAAATACAAATGTATCAATATAGACGGCATGGGTACCATATATCATGTCACTATACTAGTTCTACAATTAAAACTACATGATGTTGTATTGGAAGTTGGATTTCGATCTGTGAACCAAGGCAAGAGATCGTCCTTACCGCTTTGAGACGCTCTAGCCCGCCCCTCAGGAAAGCGCATAGGCAAGCCTTGGATCGTCGGGGTCGGTCCACAGGAGTGGATTAAAATGCCTGAACAATGCATTTCCCCGCCCTATGGGGCGTAAACTGGTCATATCTCGACAAAACTTTTGGCCCCGGAACAACCGATATAATCGAGGCACCTCGCTATCCATTATCCATATAAGTAAAATGTCAGGGCTAGTAAAACGCTAACACCACTCCAAGCTAGAAAGAAACGCATGCCCTCCCTGATGTCCTCTCTCGTTTCTGGTTCACACTGGGTGTAAGGCTCACGAATTAACGCCACACAAGCTACGCTATATTAAAGCCGTTCTTGAATCATCAACCACAAGACTCTTATTTTCAACAGAAGCCTTGATCATTTGCATCTCAGCATGCCACACAGGCAATTCACGCTATGCAACCTATGTCTATCAATCACATAGAGTGAAATCTGATGTCACACACATCCATTTATAAGTTCGTTCTGGATCTGAATGAAACCGTAGGCACCTTATTCCTCCCCCATATGTCCAATACAGGTGAGAGGCCCTCGCATATCCAGTCGATCTCCAAGTACGTCTGGACGATCACCACTTATTATCTTGTCTTGGGTGTACAGCCCAATCAAGACATCAGTAATCATCCAAATGATGTGAAGACCTCCGGTCTTCAACCACCGCCTTCATCCTCAACATATCGTCGAATCAGTTATTCAAAATGAGATAAACTCGGTCTTTCTGAATAACTCGCGTATATAATAAACAAGTGCTATAAAAACACAACATATGCCTCATTCCAATCTAGAATATTCCTTTGTTAAAATATTCTTATACTTTGGGAAAGATTCCCATTAATTTTATCAAAGATAAATTCTTTAAATTTATTCTTTAATCTTCCTTTGGATATCATTTCAATCTAATTATAGATGCATTAAAACTCCACTTGGTTCTAATCTTCCCAAAAATCAATATTAACGATTGTTTAACTTAGGAAATCATATCCTGTCTTTAACTGAGTTAAAGAACCAATGTCATTTAAAACACGGTTCACGATAAACCTAAAATCACATTCCATTCCATCAGCCTTTAAACGTAAATTAGCAAGTGAACAATTCCCTAAGTGTTAACCCCAAAGGCCAAAGCCAACATCAAGTCAATACCCAGGAAACCATTCAACTTAACTAATCTCCAGTAAGTTTCGATTTTCTTAACTCCATTGGATCGAAGAACAGTATTATTAAAGATACCATTCACGACAACCCAAAATCTTATTCCTGTCTTTAACTGGGTTAAAAACCAATGTCCTTTAAAACACGGTTCACAATAAACCCAAAATCACATTCCATTCCATCGACCTTTAACCGTAAATTAGCAAGTGAACAATTCCCTAAGTATTAACCCCAAAGGCCGAAACCAACATCAGATCAATACCCAGGAAACCATTCAACTTAACTGGGGCAACATACAGACTATAAAAATTCCCGAAAAATAATTTCTAGCTTCGTATTGACGATATGGTTCTAACAAAACCAATTTCGTCAAGTTTGGAGACCGTTTGAAAAATGGCCATTTTCTGTTCGATCGAAATTGACTGAAACTGTTAAAACACGTTTTCTTTTTCCACGCTCACATTTTAATCCCAAAAATTATGAAATTTGGAATCTATCAATAATTCGAAATTCCGGATCCAACAAAAGTGATTTCATCGAAAACGGAGGTCGTTTGCAAAATTTCCATTTTTAAGGGCCAAAATTCCATAACGACTATTCTGAATTTTCAACTAGAGATAACTTTTTATCCTCGTTATGAAATTTTGATTTTTTGGATTCATTCGAAAGATATTTCCAAATAGATTCTAATATTTTTGGTTTCGCTAAAATCCGGTTTATTTTGAATCCTGTACATTCATTTGAAATTTGAAATCGAATATTCAAACTACCACGCCATTTCCAATTCCCTTTATAATTAAAATAAATATTTATATTCTAACATCGATTGAAAAAATATATACGTCCTAATTTTATTCAAAATAAATTTCTCATCATTATTATTTAAAATAATTCATTTTAAATATTCAAAATTCATCAAAATTGCCAAAATAAAAATTTTAAATTGGTTCAGATTTTCCGAAAACACATTTTCTTTTGCCATGCTCACATATTAATCCCAAAAATTATGAATTTTGGAATTTAGCAATAATTCGACATCCTGGATCCAACAAAATTGGTTTCTTCGAAAACGGAGGTCGTTTGCAAAATTTCCATTTTTAAGGGCCAAAATTCCATAGCAACTATTCTGAATTTTCAATTGGGCATAACTTTTTATCTCCGTTATGAAATTTTGATTTTTCGGATTTGTTGTAAAGATATTTCCAAATAGATTCTAATATTTTTGGTTTCGCTAAAGTCCGGTTTATTTTGAATCTTGTACATTCATATGAAATTTGAAATCGAATTGTCAAATTACCGCTCCATTTCCAATTCCTTTTATAATTAAAATAAATATTTATATTCTAACGTCGATTCAAATAAATATATACGTTCTAATTCTATTCAAAATAAATTTCTCGTCGTTATTATTTAAAATAATTCATTTTTAATATTCAAAATTCATCAAAATTTCCATAATTAAAATTTTAAATTGGTTCAGATTTTCTGGGTTGTTACAAAATCGAACCCGACGACTGTTGCCCTATCTAATTACCCCCATTTCGAATGCAATGGGATATGTCCCGTACGCTGATTCGACTTGAAATGGCCCGGCGATTTCGGTAAGCTTTTCAACCATCCCTCAACCCCCAAGGCAGAGGGCTAACCTCCCTACGTGGCTTACATTGATACCTCAGAACTGCTTTTACGGCCAGCCTCGTGACTCGACCAACCCACATTGTTGGGAGATGTAGGGGTAAGAGTCTCCCGTTCGCCACCTAAAGCAAAGCGAGAAGCCCCTATCATCTGTACCAATTAAGCAACCAGCTCTGATACCAACTGTAATGGCCCGCAAATCCGTACTATCTGAGTTGACTAATAACACCACACGTCCAACCCAAATGACACAGAAATACGAATCATTAGTAGAAAGAAGTTAGAGGATGAGGAATAAAAAGAAAGAAAAGTTAGAATAGAAGAAAAACGAAGAACACAAATCTCACAGCGGAACAAATAAAATATATTAAATAACATAACTTTTGAAATACAAATCAGTAACTGTATATACATACCATTATCAAAGCACAACAGTTGTTCCTAGAACAATTATAAACACCTATTTCCAAATACAACATAGTACACTGCGGAAATATGATAGTCTATAGCTAACTGGTGAAGCCTCCTGCTTCCAGATCTCCTAAGTGAATCAGAAAAATCCCGACTACTTGACTGCCCATACAAATTTGGGCACCCAAGAGTTTAGGGAAAACAAAAACAAAATAAACTCTGGGTTAGTCATGGGATTGGTGTGAGTAAACTCCAATCATTTGTTTAACTTTCAAAATTCTTTCGAAAGAAAGGATAATAGTAAGACTAGCCCACACATAAACATGGATGGTTTTTACCTTACTATAACCCAAAAACTTTGATACAAAAATCCAGTGATATTATAATAGTGTCTAAATCAAATAAATAACAATCTAGCAGAACACTTGGATCTCACGCTCCATATATAATATAAAATAAAAACTGCAGGGCGCTTATTGGAGATTGGATTTCCAACATGACAAGGTATGGAACCACCTTCCGATAGTGTATCTCTAGAGGGGAATACACTTGGTTCAACAAGAACATTTTGCACCCGGCCCACACATTACCGACAACTCTTTTCGCTTGAGTGTATCGAATGTATATCACCAACGGTTGGGATCAGCAACCATTTCCCGAATGGGACAACATCGATAGATTAAAGAAGTAAAAGGAATTTCTCTAAATAGGTGATTATACACCCTAATGGGAGCGACCCACATAGCCATGCTGCCTGCCCGATTTTTGTCATTTCTCGGTTGTTGAGGCCTGAGGCTACGTTTACTTATCATACATTGATAGCACAATCACTTTGAATGCCACATTGTCAGATCCGTTAATCATTAATTGATTTGCATAAATATATTCTGGATATTATGCTAAGGGAATAAACCCTCTGCCACCATATATATTTATACAGACCAACATATGCGATCATTGGAAATACTCTGTCAGACATTCGTCCATTTACGTTCATTCTGGGACTGAACGAAACCGAAGGCACAATTTCCATTAATAGAAAAATTCCTTGCACTTTACTCCGTCTTCGATTATCTTCATATAATCTGATTCGCAACGCTACTGCCAATATGGAGTGGTTCACGGATAATAATCCAATTGGTCTCTCCATAATGACAATGATATTGGTAAACACTTTGATAGTCGGTTATTTAACTATCGAAGAAAAACAAACAAACATTCATCCATAACATCAATCAATCGCTGGGCCTGTTAATTAATATTTCATTAATTAATTCACTTCTTCATTTCCCTATCAATATTTGTTAACCAAATATTTTCAGTAATCATATTGGTCTCTTACGCTATTTGGAAAAAAACATTTCCATGTACCGCCTTCTTTTATTTTATGTACTTAGAAAATATATTCTATATGCAATTGAAAAACATTACAAACACTTATCTCTTTCCCGACTCAATTATACTCGGGAAATATTTACTTTATATTTCCAAAATTCCACCACTTGGGTTAAATCTACTGTTGTGTAAAACATCGTTACAAATAACCCAAATTACTGTACTCCACTAACTCTTATTCAAACACCGATCTTCAAGACTGAATCTGGCTATTTATCAGTTAAAAATAAAATCAATCAAGTTAGGGTATAACTACCTCTCAGACCTTGACTGAAAACATCCTGTAACACCCCACCTCTGTTAAGGTCACTCTCAAAGGGAATTCCTTAACTTCGGTGAAGCGTCTTAAGGTACAAGATACTAATAAATTACAAGACAGAAAATTTATGCAGTGGAAAAAAGATCAATATTATTTCATAAATACTTGTTCAACATAACAATTCAACAACTGTTTCAACCTTCCAAATTACTACAACTTTTCATCTGTCTTGAAAACATAAAGAAGTAATACTAATAATAAAATGACATAAATCCCCAATAAGTGCTTGACCATAGACATAGCTCAAAAAGGAAAGTCCAAGCTTTACATCTACGGACTTCAAGCTTTGGCTAACCTGGACTAAGCAGAAGTGTTTCCTCCCTGTGGACCTAGGGGGAACAAAAGAAAAGAAGCAAAAGAAAAATGGGCCAGACATAAGTATGGTAAGCCCAGTTATTTAATAGCATGTAAACAAGTAAAAGACTATGACATGAATAAACTGAACTTAGAATGATACCACAAGGATATGGTAGTCCTAAAACGAGGTAAAGTAAGATTTAACTAGATTTGGCAATCGCACCCACTTTTACTTCTCTGCACCCACTAAGAGCTGTTTGACTAGCAATGTATGTTCATGATAAAGTGATCCCATTCATGTATTGATTGACTCCTACTCGCATTCATGTATTCCCAGTGTCAAGCAGCCCCACGTGATTTTTATGTACTTGTGATGGTTCCAGTATAGGGTGTATCAAGTCCTACAACGGCAACCCTGAAACGATTCAAAGATGCACAAGTGTACGCTTGGTGCCCAGTGCCTTCTTTTTCCACTTCGGAGCCCGTGCATGCCCGTACTCCTTCGGAACCTACACTGACGCACCTTATCGCCGCCCTTTTGACCACTTATATTCAGCCGAGTAATCGTGCCCCACCCTGCCTAGTTCTGGGTACCTTGATACATCCATGCGGGTTACTGCTGAAACAGGTCCCTGTTAATAGGGTTTTTCTAGTCAACATGCTAAATTGGTTAAGTTTCCTAGGTTTGACTTAACCCCTATCAATCTTGTCTAGTTAACATGTTAAGTTGGTTAAGTGTTTCCTCAATTACTTAACCCCCCAATCTTGTCTTGTTAACATGTTAAGTTGGTTAAGTGTTCTCTTAATTACTTAACCTCACCATTTCTAGCTTGATTGTTCATGAACATTAATTAATTAATTAAAGCACCAACCACTCACATTAGACAGGTATTGTTGTGGTTACTAGATGTGCCGGTCGGCTCTGGGCAGTTTTACACCATAACTCAGTCTAACATCGGGTCTTTCTGGGCTTGATGCACTAACCTCTCACATTAGACATGTATTATTGTGGTTACTGGATGTGTCGGTCGGTTCTGGGCAGGTTTACACCACAACTCAGTCTTACCTCGGGCTTGGCATATTCATCTTTTACACTTTATATATGTGAATTTTCTACAAGTGTTTCATGTCACATATTTTAATTATGTTCAAGACTAATGGTATAAATTATACCATTCATGGCCTTAACCATTTACTTGGTTTTGGGCCCACCTACATTATTAACATGTTTTGATTTAATAACTATCCCAACATTACCCCCGTTTGTTCGTTCGTATTAATCACATAAAGTCATTGGGCTCGCATATTAGCCCAATTTATAAACAAGAGGTAAAGAAGGGAACATGCATAATATAGATTCAACCGAACATGTAAATTTTGCATAAAACTTTATTCTTATAATTTAACATGTCACATGAACTTGCATATAATTTAGACTTAGATAATCATAAGCCTAAAACATGTTAATATGTAGATCTAGGCATGTGTGAACATAACCTCAATTATAAATTAGCATATGACATAATCATGACATGTCCAATCCCAAGGCATGTATAATTTTAACATTAACATATAGGTGTGAACTAGATCTAACAAGGTGAACTTGCATATGTCCACTTTACAAACATGCATATAAATATAGATCTAGTTTTGGAACTAACATGTAACTTGCATATGAACATATGTATAATTAGATCGTGACTTGGATCAATCATAAATAATATAACTTGCATTAATCATATGAACATAGATAGATCTTGACATGGATCTAACATAAAACTTGTAACTTGCATATGAACATATGAACATATATACATGCATATGGATCTAACATAAAGCATGTGAATTTATATATATATATATATATATATATATATATATATATATATATAGATCTTGACTGGATCTAACATAATACATACAACTTGCATTAATCAAATAAACATATATATGTAGATCTTAACATGAAAAATGTAACTTGCATATGTTATTGATAGTTTCATTCTCAATCTTTAGTAGATCCCACACCAAGCCCAATAAGCCACAAACATTCCAAGACAATTCATGATAAAATCATCACAAGAAACAAACATGAGTTAGCATAGTTAATATTATACAACATGGTATAATTCTATTTTTCACTTTATATCAAATCACGTCTTAAATTTATTTACATCTAAAAAAATAACTACACTTACAAAAGACAATCTTGATTTCTGGAATCTGTATTCTGAAGTTGAAATGCTCGCCTTTGATGTAGACAATCGTTCTTTTAGTTTAATTTTGATTTGATTTGGTTTGTCTCTTTTAATTTGCTTCAAGTTGAACGACGACTGCTCAAGGTTGTCCAATGGCAGCATGACGGCAGTTGGTTTGATTTTTAATATGATTTAGGGTTGAGGTATTAGGTTGCTTATATAGAAGTTTGATTTAATAGGAACCGTTAGATTAACCTAGAGCAAATAAAATCCATTCAGACAAGATAGAATAGCCACATCAGCCCTAATGACTCAGCAAGAAGTCCATCAGAACTAATCAGATGCCACATCTTCCTTAGAGCGAATCGACCCACGGGTTGACATCCAAACACCCTGAATCAACCACTAGTCGACCCAGCAAGGCTCGGGTCGACCTCAAAAATGGGCCGGTTCGGTTATTCCCCTTCCCGATTCGTTGTTTTGAAATTTTTTGCCTATTTATTTATTTAATTTATATATATATATATATATTTCTCATATGCATGCAAACTTGAAGGCTTAATAACTTCTTCATAAGTTATCCGTTTTATGCAAACCAAATGTCTATCTTGACCAAAATTTTGAGATGAACGTAATAGCGCAACCCATTTCACTTAATTCTTCTTCTAAAAATTAAGTGTTCTTGAATTTGTTAATTTTAATATTCTCATAAAATTCAGGGTGTTACATTCTACCCTACTTAAAGGATTTCATCCTTGAAATCTTCAAGTTAAGAAAAATGCATCTTAACATCCAATCATCCATCTACTCATCCATCATCCACAAGCATCCATTGTCCTTAAAAGACTTCTAATGCCATATGAACATATGCAAAGTGGGTGTATATATCTCTTATCTAGTGCAAAATCAGGCGATCTACTGATCCAATTGAACTCCTTAATGCGAATCATGAGAGTGCCATGAGTCCATTATGTATGCAATTTTTCCTATTCATAATTCTACATGAGTGCATAATCATTCATACAAATGCAATGTCCATATGATAACACATCAAGTTTCAATCCATATACAATTTCATGCGTTCATATACAAATGCAATATGAAAGTGATTGAGCCGATATAGAACCTAATGCGTATGTGCATATGCATCCACGAGCAATCACTAGTAACCACTTACAACCACTTTGCAACCATCAACCATAACATGTTTCAAATACATGTTTACATCTGTTGATTTCTACTAAGGATCAAGAAATAGGTCCTAGAAGATAACTAAGCATGAACAAACTTATGATAAAGGAGTGATCAAAGATGTACCCTCAAAAAGATAAGGGTAGGCTGCACGTATCTTGCTTTCGGTCTCCCAAGTCGCGTCTTCTTCATTGTCACTCCATTGTACTTTAACAAGCTTGACTTCACGGTTGCATAGCTTTTTGACTTCCATTCCCAAGATACGAGTTTGGATTCTTCTCACTATTGCTTCTCGTTCCACTTCTACCTCTTCTAGTATCTTTGGTTCCACCACTTCCACAGACTCATGTAAGCACTTCCGTAGGTGAGAAACATGAAAGACATTGTGAACTCCAGCCAAGTTTTCAGGTAGCTCTAATCTGTAGGCCATCGTCCCAATTCTTTCAATGATAGGAAATGGTCCTATGAATCTTGGTGCCAATTTCCCTTTGGATCCAAAGCGAATAACATTCCTCAAAGGAGATACTTTAAGGAACACTCTGTCTCCAACCTCAAGCTCAAGGTCGGTCCTTCTTTTATCTGCATAGGACTTCGGTCTATCTTGAGCAGTCTTCATTCGTCTTCTTATTAGGTCCACCTTTTCTGAGGTTTCCCTAATCATGTCTGGCCCAAGTATAAGCTTATCTATGGATTCCCACCAACAGGTTGGTGATCAACACGGTCTCCCGTATAAGGCTTCGAAGGGTGCCATGCCTATTGTAGCTTGGTAGCTATTGTTGTAGGCGAACTCCACCAGAGGAAGATGATCTTCCCATGTCCCTCCAAAGTCAAGAACACACAATCTCAAGAGGTCTTCTAAGACTTTGTTCACCCTTTCTGTCTGTCCATCGGTTTAGGGGTGGTAGGCCGTGCTTAAACATAGTAGTGTGCCTACAACGTCTTGCAAACTCTTCCAGAACTCGCTTGTAAAGATAGGGTCTCGATCGCTTACTATGCTGGAAGGTATCCCATGCAGTCGAACTATCTCTTTAAGATATAGAGATGCTAGAGATGAGGCAGTCATTCTACTTTGACAGGTATAAAGTTAGCGCTTTTTGTGAGCCGGTCCACTATTATCCAAATACTAGTATTGCCCCTTCTTGACCTAGGCAACCCATCAATAAAGTCCATCGAAATGCTATCCCATTTTCATTATGGGACCTCTAGAGGATGAAGAAAACCACTAGGCTTCTTCTGCTCCACCTTGACCTGTTGGCATATCATGCACTTAGAAATGAATTCAGCTACGTCCCTCTTCATGCCATTCCAAAAGAAAACTCTTTTGATGTCTTTATACATTTTGTCTCTGCCTGGGTGTATGGTCAGCTTTGAATGGTGTGCTTCTTCTAGAATCGTTTTCACTAAATCTCTTACTTGTGGGACGCATAGCCTTCCATCCCGTCTCAACCATCCCTTATCATCGATGGAGTATCTATTGAGGTGACTCGAAGTCTCACCCCTAATCAGCTTATCTATCACATCTACTAGCTGAGGGTCTTCACGTTGTGCGATACCTATTAAGTCAAAAAGTGTAGGCCGCACTTCCGGTGTTGCTAACAAGCCAGGTACAAATTCAGAGGAGGGTCTAAAGTCAAAGTTGGCTATATATTCCAAGCTTTGCCTTTCTACAAAGAGAGGGCTTAAGGTCAGCTTCTTTCTACTCAGATCGTCTGCTACCACATTGCGCTTGCCTGGAGTATAGGAAATCTAAAAATCATATGAGGCAAGAAACTCCATCCATCTTTGCTGCCTCAAGTTGAGATCTTTCTACAAGAAAAGGTACTTCAACGATTTATGGTTAGTAAACAATTCAAACTTCTCACCTAGTAGATAATGGCGCCAAGACTTAAGAGCGAAAACGATGGCCGCCAATTCTAGGTCATGGGTTGGGTAGTTTTTCTCATGTACTTTCAACTGCCTTCCACCATAAGCTACTACCTTCCCTTCTTGCATCAAGACAGTGCCTAATCCTGTACTGCATGCATCCGTGTATATGGTAAATATCTTGCTCCCATTAGGCAATGTCAGAACTGGGGCTATTGTTAGATCCCTTTTCAAGCGTTGGAAAGCAATATCACAATCCAAATACCAAGCCAAAACTAGGTTCTTCTTCGTCAACCTTGTAAGTGGAGCAGATATTTTCGCAAAGTCTTTGATGAACTTCCGGTAAAAGCCTACTAGCTCGGGAAAGCTTCGGACTTCACTTGCGTTTCATGGAATCTTCCAATCTTGCACAGCAACCACTTTTGTGGGGTCCACGGCTTACCCCTCTTTGGACACCACATGTCCAAGGAATCTAACTTCTTCTCTCCATAAATGGTATTTGGAGAATTTGGCTTTCAACCGATGTGCACGGAGAGTATCCATGACTTCCTTTAAGTGCTGAGCATGCTCTTCCTCACTCTTCGAGAAGATCAAAATATCGTCCACGAAGATCACCACAAACTTAGTAAGGAATTCCCGGAAAACCCTGCTCATCAAGTCCACGAAATAGGTAGGTGCGTTTGTCAAGCCGGATGGCATGACAAGCCACTCGAAGAAACCATCTGGGGTCCTAAATGTGGTCTTGTCAATGCTATCCTCGGCCACTCTTAGTTGATGAAACCCGGTAGGCAGATCTAGTTGGGAGAAAATGGATGCACCTACGAGCTGATCAAACAGATCGTCAGTTCTTGGGAGTGGGTGCCTATTCTTCTTGGTCAGCTTGATTAGCTCCATATAATCCACGCATAGGTGGAGTGAACCATCGGCTTTTGTCATGAGCACTACTGGAGCACCCCATTCAGAAATACTCCATCTTATGAACCCCTTTTCAAGCAGCTCTTTAAGTTGGTTGCTGAGTTCTTTTCCCTCCCTTAGAGCCATGTGTCTAACAGGTAAAGCAACGGGTTTTGCATTGTCAACGAGGTATATGCGGAAGTCTATCTCCCGCTTCATAGATAAGCCCTTTACCTCTTCAAACACATCCAAGTATTCACGGACCACTCTAACAGACTGCAAATTCTCAATAGACGCATCAAGAGATTCTAGATAACTTAGCATAACACAATTCATGCGATGACAAGAGATTTCGAGAGTGTTACCGAGGCGAGTCATGAGTCTAACCACTCTCTTTTCACAATCGAGGATGGCACCATTACTGGATAGCCAGTCCATGCCTAGAATCAGCCCATAGCCCATGAAGCCCAAAACATAAGCATTACATTTAAACCCAACGCTTAAAATAGAGAATTCCAAATCCAAACAAATCATTGACAAATAAACTGAGCCCCCAATTGGATTTGAAACAACCAAGGGATCCTCTACTATATGTGTGTCTAGGTGCAGAGATTCAACTAAAGCAGTAGATATAAAATAGTGCGATGCGCCAGAATCAAAGAGAGTAAGAACAGGATTATCAAACAGATAAACTAAACTCTCAACAGAAATATGTCTACTTCGTTCCTGTAGATGTGCAACGAAAGCATGAACCTTCCCTCCAGAAGATGATCCAGTCCTCTGTCCCTGCCCTTTCCTTTTTGGGCAGTCCTTAGACAAGTGTCCAGTACCCCCGCACTGGAAACAAGCACCCAATTTCCTCTTTTTATTTCTACAGTCCCTAGCCAAGTATCCAGGTATCCCACAGAAATTGCACTTCATCTTCTTACGGGATTTATTATCCTTCCTGCCTTTCTTGGGGTTCGCCTTCTTGTTCTAAGATCCATCACCTTTCTTGTTTTGAGGCCCCTCCTTCTTCACCTCCTTCTTTCCATCTTTGTTCTCCTCTTGCAACAGAGCCATGTCCACCAGTCTCTCGTAAGTCGCTCCCATAAGTATATGGGACATTGCCAAACCTTGCAGTGGCTCATTCAGTCCTTTGGCAAAGCGGAGAGCCTTCTTGTGTGGAGTGTTTACTAACTCCAGTCCAAATCGAGCAAGCTGGTTGAATTTATTGACGTATTCTTTGACTGACAAGCTGCCATGTTTAAGTGATAGGAACTTCTCCATTTGCAGACTCTGCTCAGCTTGTGAGAGGAACTTCATTTCAAATCTTTCCCTGAAGTCCTCCCAAGTCTCTATTGGTCTTTCAGCATTAGTGACTTCCCATCAGAAGGAGGCCCCGTCTTTGAGCAACCACACCACCAACTGTTGTTTCTGCCTCTCATCTACTTCAAAGATAACGAATAAGTCCTCAGTCTCCTTGAGCCAGTTTCTGGCTTCTACGAATGATTCGCTCCCCTTAAAGCCTATTCCACCCATGGATCTAAAGTCTCTACAGATCTTTGAGAAAGTGTTTCCTCTCGGAGGAGGAGGAGCAGCAGCTGGGGGAGGAGGAATGTCTGCTGGGCCTGTGTCATTGTCCCTAGCTTCTGGGTATCTCCTGAACCAGCCAGGTATCGGTACACCCTCTGGAAGGTTAAGATCCCCGGACATGCTGAAACAAAAAGGAAAGATTCAAAATGAAGGATAGAAAGATAGTGCATATGGCTTTGGGGATTACGCCTTTTTAAATTAACACTTTTTCTTGAAAATGCTTCTTTATGATGTCTTTTTGAAAAATAGTTTCAAAAGTTTTATCCGATCTGGTAACCTTTAGCTCTGGTACCAAGTGTAACACCCCACCAACGTTAAGGTCACTCTCAAAGGGAATGCCTTAACTTCGGTGAGCGTTTTAAGGTACAAGATACTAATAAATTACAAGACAGAAAATTCATGTAGCGGAAAAAGATCAATATTATTTCATAAATACTTGTTCAACACAACAATTCAACAACTGTTTCAACCTTCCAAATTATTACAACTTTTCATCTGTCTTGAAAACATAAAGAAGCAATACTGAAAATAAAATGACATAAATCTCCAATAAGTACTTGACCGTAGCCATAACTCAAAAAGGAAAGTCAAAGCCTTACATCTATGCTCTTCAAGCTTTGGCTAACCTGGACTAAATAGAAGTGTTTCCTCCCTACGGATCGGGGGGGAGGGGGGAACGGAAGAAAAGAAGCGAAAGGAAAAAGGGTCAGACATAAGTCTGGTAAGCCTGATTATTTAATAGCATGTAAACAAGTAAAATACTATGACATGAATAAACTGAACTTAGAATGATACCACAAGGATAGCGTAGTCCTAAAACGAGGTAAAGTAAGATTAAACTAGATTTGGCTATCGCACCCACTTTTACTTCTCTGCACCCACTAAGAGCTGTTTAACTAGCAATGTATGTTCATGATAAAGTGATCCCATTCATGTATTGATCGGCTCATACTCGCATTCATGTATTCCCGGTGTCATGCGGCCCCACGTGATTTTTAAGTACTTGTGCTAGTTCTAGTATAGGGTGTATCAAGTCCTATAATGGCAACCCTGACATGATTCAAAGATGACAAGTGTACGCTTGGTGCCCAGTGCCTGCTTTTTCCACTCCGGAGCCCGTGCACGCCCGTACTCCGTTGGAACCTACACTGATGCACCTAACCACTGCCCTTTTGACCACTTATATTCAGCCCAGTAATCGTGCCCCACCCTGCCTAGTTCAGGGTACTTTGATACATCCATGTGGGTTACTGCTGAAGGGAGTCCCCGTTACTTGGGTTTTCCTAGTCAACATGCTAGATTGGTTAAGTTTCCTTAGTTTGACTTAACCCCTATCAATCTTGTCTAGTTAACATGTTAAGTTGGTTAAGTGTTTCCTCAATTATTTAACCCCGCCAATCTTGTCTTGTTAAAATGTTAAGTTGGTTAAATGTTTCCTTAATTACTTAACCTCACCATTCCTAGCTTGATTGTTCATGATCTTTAATTAATTAATTAAAGCACCAACCACCCACATTAGACATGTATTGTTGTGGTTACTGGATGTGCCGGTATGTTCCGGGCTGTTTTACACCACAACTCAGTCTAACCTCGGGTCTTTCTGGGCTTGATGCATTAACCTCTCACATTAGACAGGTATTGTTGTGGTTACTGGATGTGTCGGTCGGTTCCCGGCAGGCTTACACCACAACTCAGTCTAACCTCAGATTTTGCATATTCATCTTTTACATTTTATATATGTGAGTTTTCTACAAGTGTTTCATGTCACATATTTTTATTATGTTCAAGACTAATGGTATAAATTATACCATTCATGGCCTTAACCATTTACATGGTTTTGGGCCCACCTAAATTATTAACTTGTTTTGATTTAATAACTATCCCAACATTACCCCCGTTTGCTCGTTCGTATTAATCACATAAAGTCATTGGGCCCGCATATTAGCCCAATTTATAAACAAGAGGTAAAGAAGGGAACATGCATAATATAGATTTAACCAAACATGTAAATTTTGCATAAAAATTTATTCATACAATTTGACTTGTCACATGAACTTGCATATAATTTAGACTTAGATAATCATAAGCCTAAAACATGTTAATATGTAGATCTATGCATGTGTGAACATAACCTCAATTATAAACTAGCATATGACATAATCATGACATGTCCAATCCCAAGGCATGTAAAATTTTAACATTAACATATAGGTGTGAACTAGATCTAACAAGATGAACTTGCATAAGTCCACTTTACAAACATGCATATAAATATAGATCTAGTTTTGGATCTAACTTGTAACTTGCATACGAACATATATATAATTAGATCGCGAATTGGATCTATCATAAAACATATAACTTTCATTAATCATATGAACCTAGATAGATCTTGACATGGATCCAACATAAAACTTGTAACTTGCATATGAACATATTAACATATATATAGGAATATGGATCTAACATAAAGCATATGAATATATATATATATATATATATGTAGATCTTGACTTGGATCTAACATAATAAATACAACTTACATTAATCATATAAACTTATATATATATAGATCTTAACATGAAACATATAACTTGCATATGATATTGATAGTTCCATTCTCAATCTTTAATAGATCCTACACCAAGTCCAATAAGCCACAAACATTACAAGATATTTCATGATAAAATCATCACAATAAACAAACATGAATTAGTATCGTCAATATTATACAACATGGTATAATTCTATTTTTCACTTTATATTAAATCACGTCTTAAATTTATTTACATCTAAAAAATACTACACTTACAAAAGACAATCTTGATTTCTGAAATCTGTATTCTGAAGTTGAAATGCTCGCCTTTGATGTGGACAATCATTGTTTTAGTTTAATTTTGATTTGATTTGGTTTGTCTCTTCTAATTTGCTTCAAGTTGAACGGCGGCTACTCGAGGTTGTCTAATGGCAGCATGATGGTTGTTGGTTTGATTTTTAATATGACTTAGGGTTAAGGTATTAGGTTGCTTATATAGAAGTTTGATTTAATAGGAACCGTCAGATTAACCTAGGTCAAATCAAAGCCATTCAGACAAGATAAAATAGCCACATCAGCCCTAATGACTCAGCAAGGAGTCCATCAGAACCAATCAGATGCCACATTTGCCTTAGAGCGAATCGGCCTACGAGTTGATAGCCAAACACCCTGAATCAACCCCTAGTCGACCCAACGAGGCTCGAGTCGACCTCAAAAATGGGCTGGTTTGGTTATTCCCCCTCCTAATTCGCTGTTTTGAACTTTTTTGCATATTTATTTATTTAATTTTCATATATATATATATATATATTTATATATATATATATTTCTCATATGCATACAAACTTCAAGGCTTAATAACTTCTTCATAAGGTATCCGTTTTATGCAAACCAAATGTCTATCTTAACCAAAATTTTGAGACGAACGTAATAGCGCAACCCATTTCACTTAATTCTTTTTTAAAAAAATTAAGTGTTATTGAATTTATTAATTTTAATATTCTCAGAAAATTCGGGGTGTTACACATCCTTAACTTCAAAACGGACAAGACCACTTACCTCGAATAATCATCATCATATGACCAATTATCCATTTCTTTTAAATGTGTATACGTTTCTCTTTCTATTTTTATCAGATTAAATTTATTAATTTCCTTTTTGTTTAAGACATTCTATTTTAAATTCGTTTCCATATCGAATTCTATATATATCGATACATTGATTTCTAACTATCAAATTTTCTTAAAAATATTCTAACTCCTTAAATTTCCAGAAAATTCGCCATAACTTCCTTTGTACCGGCAAATAGTTCAAACCTCAACTCACCTCTCTAGGCCCATTCCATTCAAAAAGAAAATCAAAAAGCCAAGTGGCTTGCTAATTCGGTGCATAAAACCTCATATGGAATTTAAAACATGTACCTTTTTGTCGCGCACTCGTATTATAAATCTTTGTATACATCATATACTTCATTCCATACCTGATTAACACATCCAAATATTTCCGTTTGGTTTCACTCAATCCATCCGTCTTAACCCAATTCGCTAATTTATTTTCTAATTAACTATTTTGCCTATTTCACTTCTTTGTTTGAACATAACATGTTCAAATATAATATCAACTTGCTTATAAACAAATTGAATTCCATTTTTGATTCAAGTTGCATATTCGATTTCGAATATAAATTTACAAATCCAGTTTACTTATCCAAAGCTCAATTTTAATTCAAAACTCCAATAACTAATTACTCTTCAAATTAGTTAATTCTATTCGATAATTAACAAAATCTAATTTTTTGTTCAAAATCATTTCATTACTCCACTTGAGTTTAGGTATATTTTATAACTCAAATCTGGATTTTTTCTAAATAGAAATTCGGATTTTGTTTGCTTGAAATCCTTTAATTTATTTAAATAAACCGTTATGGTTTTTAAACGATTATGGCGCTGCTTTTCTAAAAATTTGATTTTGACATAACTCAAAATCTATTCGACGAAATCTAGATCTTTCTCTTCCACTAGAAAACTATTATCAAATCGATCCTGACGATTCTTATTACAAAGAATTCTGACTTCAATTAAGTTCTATATACTCAATTGAAGTTCAAATCGCCAATTTACGAACTGCAACGCTGCGGCGAGTTCGTTTTAATTATATTTATATATATAAACATTTAAACTTCACTTATGATAAATTCAACTCCATTCTGATATATTTTTAATATATATCAAATCAGTTTCCCAACTTAACATAATATTTTCGATTATCCATAATTATCGATTTTTCCTTATTCAGTAATAAATTTATTTATAATTCCATCTTCTATATTTAATTCCAATTCCTTTTATAAATTCGATATAATCGAATTTCAATTATGATCTCGTTGAATTTTCTCAATTCAACTTATATTTCGGATTCTGAAATAAAATCAATTGTTCTATTTCAAAAGACTTCCCAACTTACTTTTAAATTCCTATTTGAATTTAAATGGTTCAAATTATCCAAATGATAATTTATTTTACCAAATTTATAACACTATTTATAAATTCAACTTCCTTGTTTCATATATTTAAACAAGTCCCCTTTTCAAAATTTCTATTTGAAACTCCATCCCTTTGATATTCTGAATTGAAGAATAAAAACCTTTGTTCCCTTTCAAAAGATTTCAAATTCTATTTTTAAATTCATATTTGAATTTATATATTCAAATTATCTCTTGATAATTAATTCATTATATTTATAAACACCATTTTATAAAATTCCTTGTTTTATATTTAAAAAGTCTATTTTGAAATCTATTTAAAACCAAAATCTTATTTTGGAAATTTCTATTTATAATAACTTATATATATAACACCCAATTTATTTTCATATTCAATCTAACTTCTATTTAAATAAATCCGAATTAATCGAATTCATATCATAAATCCTTACGGATTTATTTTAGTTCAATTTATATTCTGAACATCAGAATAAATTCCATCGTTTATTTCTTTAAAACAACTTTTCCATTTCTATTTTTAAATTCGCAATTGAATTTAAATACTCGAATTTATCAAATGATAATTTTTCCACTTTATTTATAAACACTGTTTATAAATTCATCTCAATTCTCCGCATTATTTAATT
This sequence comes from Allium sativum, assembly GCA_030737875.1. NCBI lineage: Eukaryota > Viridiplantae > Streptophyta > Magnoliopsida > Asparagales > Amaryllidaceae > Allium > Allium sativum. Next base: position 464,148,726 of record CM060922.1, read on the forward strand.
TATAAACAACATTTATAAATTCACTACTTGTTTTATATATATATTCAAAACAAGTTAATATATTTATAGCCCAATTGAAATTCGATTTCTATTTCTAGATAAATAGATTTTTCCTGTAAGGACCCGTAACTTCCCCATGATGAAAATCGCGGATACTTTGAGTACAAGCCACATCGGAATGCAAACAAAAGAACATTTCATTGTATATTACAAGAATATACAGAGTATGAATAAATACTACGCAGAAAATATCAGAGATTTAAATTACATTTAAATACATCGCAGTGGAAAAAAAAATACAATGCACAACTGAAAGTAATACACAGATACAGAGCATTCAGAGTATCGTTCCAGCTGTAAACTAGGATCCTGTGAATATAAATCTGCAAAACCAAAACTACTAGCTGCCCGTGTCAAAATAAGGGCACCCAGAGTTTAGGTTAAAACGATAAACTCCAGGTTAGTCATGTGACTGGTGTGAGAACTAAAACAGTTATTAATCTTTATAAATCAAGGGACCACGCCGTATAACATGGAACGGGTTTCCTCCCAAGAGTACCAGTGCATAAAACAACAGCGCATTGCTAAATAAAGAACAGTGAAGCTATTATAAGACCCAGGTCCCATCACACACTGCTAAAGAATGCTTGATACGTGAAATTTCATGTTTTATTATTACTATAAGTGTATAGTATCAAAACAATTTCAAATCATAAGTATCAATTATAGACGGCATAAGTGCCCTATACCACTATGTCGCCATACTAGGCTCTACAAATAAAACCGCAAAGTCATGTATTGGAAGATGGATTTCCATCTGTGAACCGAGGCAAAAGATAGTCCTCACCGATTCGAGACTCTCTAGCCCGAGCCTCAGGATCAGAGCTCGAGTGACCCTTGGAGCGACAGGGCCGGTCTACCGATGTGGATTAAAATGCCTGAACACTGCGTTTCCCCACCCTTTGGGGCGTAAATGAGCCAAATGACTCCATCGGCTCCACACAGTCACCGATATATCCGAGGCGCCTCGCAACAGCAACAACCACACAGGTGAAAATAATATAAATGTCAGGGCTGGTAGGTCACTGACACCACCGTAGCTAGAAGGAAGCGCATGCCCTCCCTTAGGTCCTCTCCCGTTTTTGGTTCACAACCGGGGTGTGAGGCTCGCGAATCAACGCTACACAAAGCTATGCCACACAGTTCGTGCTTTAATCATCAACCACAAGACACTGCTTTTCAATAGAAGCCTTGATCATATTGCCATTTAGGCATGCCACACAGGCAATTCACTCCATGCGTTTGATATCCATCAATATATAACCTCTGAGCTCTTTCGTCTCAGAGAAGGGCGTTAAGAAAGAGAATAAATTCTCCGCCGCCAAACAGATATATATTTACAATCACACAAAATAAAATCCAATGTCAGACACACAGTCCATTTACAAGTCCGTTCTGGGTCTGAACGAAACCGGAGGCACCTTGTACCTCGCATATCCATCGATCTCCAAGTACGTCTGGACGATCACCAACTGATTCCCTCCTCTTGGGTGTACAACCCAATCAAGATCATCAGTAATCACCCAAACGATGTGATGACCTCCGGTCTTCAACCACCGTCTTCATCCTCGACACCACGTCGAATTAGTTATTCAGAATGGGATAAACCCGGTCTTTCTGAATAACTCCCGTATATAATAAACAAGTTTACACAAACACAACATACGCCTCATTCCAATTCAGAATATTCTTTTATTCAAATATTCCTATACTTTGGGAAAGGTGCCCATTAATTTTATCAAAGATAAATTCTTTTAATTTATTCTTTAATCTTCCTTTGAATATCAATTCAAACTAGTCGGGATTAGCGAACCACACTGAAGTAATCATTTATTTTATTTCCCAATCCCAACATATTCATCCCATGAAGTAAAACTGGTCATACTTCATATCTAATACCACGGTGTTATCGGTAAATTCAATTACCATTTCATGTTCAAATCTAATTAAAGATTTAACTATCGCCTGGAGAAAAATTGGTGATACTCCATTCTCGATCATTTCAATCTAATTAAAGATTCATTAAAACTCCACTTGGTTTTAATCTTCGTAATAATCACTATCAATGATTATTTAACTTGGGAAATCATATCCTGTCTTTAACTGGGTTAAAGAACCAATGTCATAAAAAACACGGTTCACTATAAACCCAAAATCACATTCCATTCCAATTCAATTATTGAAACTTCTGGTTACTTTTAAAACCCTTTCAAATCCAATTTATTTATTTAAAAATAATTAAATTATTATTCTAGTTCAAAACTAGTTCATTTCGATAAAAATCTATTTTTATCTTTTCAAATTTGGAATTTTTCATCTCAATTCTTTACAAATCATTTCTTATGATTTTACACAAATTATTGATATTTTTAATAATTTTATCAAGGCCTGTACAGTCGATTTCCATCAACGGCCATCGAACTGCACTTACATCGACCTTTTCCAAATTTGATTTGGACATAATTCCAAATCCAACCGTTAGATTTCACATCTCTAATATTCGTTAGAAAGCTCTTTTCGATATGAACCGAACGGTTAAGGTTTTAGGAGAATCAGACGGTCGGATCCCCCGTAATATCCATTCGAAGTCAATATTTGAAATTCGCGAACTGCCGCGGCGTGGCGCGTTCTACTCCGGCCATCATATTATATATATAATATATTCTTCGTCGATTTCCTTTTAAAACGTATTTTATAAATCGTTTTAAGTTCAATTTCAAAACGATTTCAACTTCATATTCAGTTTCGAATCAAAATTGAATATTGCATATCATTAATCTATAAATGATAATATTTTCAAAACGTTATATTTTGAAATCACTTCCTTTTCTATATTCACTATAAAAATGAATAAAATCGATATAAATATCGTTCACGTCAAAATGGCGTAAATCTAATCAACCCAGCTTTTATTTAACACATGAATGTTTTCTTCTATTCAACACATGAATATTTATTTTATTCAATACATGAATATTTATTCCATTCAACACATGAATCTATATTATTCAACACATGAATTTTTATTCTATTCAACACATGAATTTATATTTTTCAACACATGAATTTGCGTTATATTCAACACTTGAATATTTTCTTTTATAATATTCTTTATTTTCCAAATTAGAATGAGGCCCAATCAATTACCATATAATGTTAATTATATGGATTCCATACAACACATGTACATAATAGCAACGATAAATAATCAACGATCATACAGAGTGCACCACACAACTGCATAAGCATTAAATATCAATAATTAACGCTTACACAGTCTGTCAACCCATCGATTGACATACAACTAAACAATCGGGATTAATGTACGTTAAATATCATCCCAATACCCGTATTGGGTTTCAAATCAACAAACATAGATTTTTATTTGTGCAGTTGGGCAATGTGTAAAATTTATCGTCCTAATCAATATCAGTCCAATTGGTTTACATAAACAAATCGTTCGATTTGTAAATGAATATTTATTTTACTTCAACACATGAATATATATTTTACTTCAACACATGAATATATATTTGATTTCAAAACATGAATATATATTTGATTTCAACATATGAATATATATTTGATTTCAACACATGAATATATATTTGATTTCAACAAATGAATATATATTTGATTTAAATACATGAATATATATCTGATTTCAACACATGAATATATATTTGATATCAACACATGAATATATATTTTTATTCTCACGTTAAAAACTATATTTTTAACTATAAAGTATTTATTCAATCCATTACACACAATCATTTTTTCACAATACATCAATCAAACAAACAAGCCATCCATGGTCTGTGGACGACAGGTGTCGGGTGCTGCTTAGCACCGTCTGCATCCTAGTATATATTTCAACTAGAAAACAAAATAAAAGTGAGGAGTTCTCACCAACTAGCTAAACCAATTCACCGCGACTGTTCATATGTAGGAAATCTTGTCGTGTCCGCCTTTTGTCACTTTCGTTGCCCGTATTCACTACATATATAAAAATCACATTTTTATATTGTTGCTATGTATATAAAAATCATATTTTTCATAACCACGCTATATTGATAAAAATCACATTTTTATTGCTACTTCATATATATATATATATATATATATATATATATATATATATAACGAATCTTCATGCTATCGCTACATATATAAAGATTAAATTTTTTAATTATTATCTATGACTATAAATAAAAATCGTTTCTTTATCTACAAAAAAAAAATCAAATCTTTTTCTAGTAAAAATCCAATCTTTTACAGATTAAAAATATAATATTCTACAAAGTAAAAATCTAATCTTTTGAATGAACAAAATCAAATCTTTATACTAACGAAAATCTAATATTATATATATATATATATATACATATACATATTTAAAGATCTCACCATTCCTCATATAACAATCTTACCTTTGTCACATTAAAAATCTTACCTTTCAACCATATAAAAATTTCTCTTTTTATATTATAATCACCTTTTTAATTTGATGTTATATAATTAAAAAATCCTATTTTTATCATAACATTCCTATTAAAACTGAAAAGCAAGAATAAATAAGCAAAAATAAGGACTTACTTTTGAAATCGAGGTGGGGGATTCATTGTCGTAGTCGGCCTTGCTGAGGTGGCGCCGGTGCTTCTGGAGGGGGGGGCTGCGTCGAATAGGGGTGCGGTGGTCTTCGGGCTAGGGCGCGGTGGGTGTGAATAGGTCTGTGGAGGGTGGGGGGCTGTATTCGAGCTGGAGAGGGAGGGCGTGGGATCGTGGATCGAGGAGAGAGGAGGAGGAGGGGAAGAAGAAGGGAGACGCGCGCCAGGGGGGCTGCGGCGGCGCTCCGCCTGGAGGCGGCGGCAGGTTCGGCTAGGGCAGGCGGTTTTTCTCTTTTTTTTTATTTTACAACTGAAATCGACGGGGAGAAAGAAGAGGGAAAGGGGCTAATATATAAAATTTAATTCAATTATTATTTAATTCCAATAAAGGTTGACTTTTCGTTTGAACTCGAAATCAAGTCCACTGACTGTCGTCCCTAGCAAATTACCCCCATTTCGAACACAATGGGATATGTATTGTAGGCTGATTCGACTATTTCGATCAGTTTTCGACAAAATCAAAATATAAATCTATATATTGAATTTGAACGCACATTTCAGTTTACCGGGGCCACATATTAACTCTAAAAATTCCAAAAAAATATTTTCTAGCTTCGTATTGACGATACGGTCCTAACAAAACTAATTTCGTCAAATTCTGAGACCGTTTGAAAATTGGCCATTTTCTGGTCGATCAAAATTGACTAAAACTGTCAAAACACGTTTAACTTTGCCACGCTCACATATTGATTCAGAAAATTATGAATTTTGAAATCTAGCAATAACTTGACATCATGAATCCAACAAAAGTGGTTTCGTCGAAAACAGAGGTAGTTTGCAAAATTTCCATTTTTAAGGGCCAGAATTCCATAGCGGCTATTCTGCATTTTCAACTGGACGTAACTTTTGATTCCCGCTATGAAATTTTGATTTCTCGGATTCGTTGGAAATATATTCTCAAATAGATTCTAATATTTTTGGTTTTGCTAAAATCCGGTTTATTTTGAATCCTGCACATTCATTTGAAATTTGAAATCGAATTTTCAAACTACCGCACCATTTTCAATCCCTTTTATATTTAAAATAAATATTTATATTCTAATGACGATTCAAATAAATATACATTCTAATTCTATTCAAAAATAAATTTCTAGTCATTATTATTTAAAATAATTCATTTAAATATTCAAAATTCACTAAAATTGCCAAAATAAAAATTTTAAATTGGCTCGGATTTCCGGGTTATTACAATCTCCCCCACTTAAAACTTTTCGTCCCCGAAAAGGAACGAAGCCGAAAGTTGTTTCACAAATCAACTCAACTTCCAGTATTTTCTTTATGGCTTAAGTTCTTCAACTTTTCAGTTTCTAAGAACTTCTCAATTTTTTCAAAAATTTGGCTAACACCCTAAATTTTCGAAAAATTTCGCCATAACCTCCCCTACACCGGGAGCTTCGGGATATTTCAAATAGCCTCCCATGGCCCTCACCAATCCAAAAAGAAAAAGAAACAGCCAATCGACTCATAAAATCATCCAAACACAATAAATTTGGAAACATGTACCTATTTGTCTGGCAAACAATTTTATTCTTCTGCTCTAGCCTCCTTGCTATGACCTGTTCAATGTAAGTACATGTATATGTATGCAAATGCGACAAATTTTCAATAAAATTCACTATTTGATCAATTTGGCTAAATGGACCAAATTTTAATTAACCAACCAACAATCAAACAACACAATCAACAATCAATTAGTTGATTAACGTTTCAAATTCATAATTTTGATACATAGTCCAAAAATCAGATTTTTGATGCCAAATCACAACAATAAGCCCTATCTAATTTTGGTTCTCACACTAGTCAATTATAAATATATAGAAATCCCACTTTCGAAACTCGAACACAAATACTGATGATGTTGCAATCATCATCAGAATTGTCCCTTGGCGACTAGGGTGTGATTCTATATCTACCCAGTATATTAAAACATCAAATACACGCGGATCAGACGTATACGCAAAATCTTTATATACTGGTCTGTCCAAATCAATACAAATAAATAATCAAATACGCATAATTGATTTAAATTTCCAAAACAACCTTCGTTTTTATTTTAAAAATATACTCTTCACACTCATTCTAGGATACTACTGATCCTATCTCTAAAGAGTCATTCTCATTGGATATTACTAATCCAATCTCTGATGGATTCTTTCATTTGGTTCTAACGTGTCTTGTTCTCGAGCTTTGTAAACCAAAGCTATGATACCAAATGTAAGGACCCGTAACTTCCTCATGAAGGAAATCGCGAATACTTTGAGTACAAGCCACATCGGAACGCAAACAGAAGAACATTTCATTGTATATTACAACAATTCCACCAGAATACAAGAATATACAGAGTATGAATAAATATTACACAGAAAATATCAGAGATTTAAATTACATTTAAATACATCGCAGCGGAAAAAAAATACAATACACAACTGAAAGTAATACACGGATACAGAGATTTCCGAGTATCGTTCCAACTGTAAACCAGGATCCTGTGAATATAAATCTGCAATACCAAAACTACTAGCTGCCCATTTCAAAATAAAGGAACCGAGAGTTTAGGTTAAAACAATAAACTCCAAGTCAGTCATATGAATGGTGTGAGAACTAAAACAGTTATTAATCTTTATTTTAAAGTTAGGTAAATCAAGGGACCACGCCGTATAACACGGAATGGGTATCCTCCCAAGAGTACCAGTGCATAAAACAACAGCGTAATGCTAAATAAAGAACAATGAAGCTATTATAAGATCCAGGTCCCATCACACAATCCAACACAAGCCAAAAGATAGGGTTTTTACCTTATAATTGCCAAAGAATGCTTGATACGTGAAATTTCATGTTTTATTATTACTATAAGTGTATAGTGTCAAAACAATTTCAAATCATAAGTATCAATCATAGATGGCATAAGTGCCCCATATTAGGCTCTACAAATAAAGCCACAAAGTCACGTATTGGAAGATGGATTTCCATCTGTGAACCGAGGCAAAAGATAGTCCTCACCGACAATAGCCCGAGCCTCAGGATCAGAGTTCGATTGACCCTTGGAGCGATAAGGTCGGTCCACCGATGTGGATTAAAATGCCTGAACACTGCGTTTCCCCACCCTTTGGGGGCGTAAATGAGCCAAAAAACTCCATCGGCTCCACACAGTCACCGATATATCCGAGGCGCCTCGCAACAGCAACAACCACACAGGTGAAAATAATATAAATGTCAGGGCTGGTAGGTCAATAACACAACCCTAGCTAGAAGGAAACGCATGCCCTCCCTGAGGTCCTCTCCCATTTTTGGTTCACAACCGGGGTGTGAGGCTCACGAATCAACGCTACACAAAGCTATACCACACAGGCCGTGCTTTGATCAACAACCACAAGATTCTTCTTTTCAACAGAAGCCTTGATCATATTGCCACTTAGGCATGCCACACAGGCAATTCACTCCATGCGTTTGATATCCATCAATATATAACCTCTGAGCTCGTGCATCTCAGAGAAGGGCGTTAAGCAAGAGAATAAATTATCCGCCGCCAAATAGATATATATTTAATAGAAATCAATCACATAGAATAAAATCCAACGTCAGATACACAGTCCATTTACAAGTCTGTTCTGGGTTTGAACGAAACCGGAGGCACCTTGTACCTCGCATATCCATCGATCTCCAAGTACGTCTGGACGATCACCAACTGATTCCCTCCTCTTGGATGTACAGCCCAATCAAGATCATCAGTAATCAACCAAACGATGTGAAGACCTCCGGTCTTCAACCACCGTCTTCATCCTCGACACCACGTCGAATCAGTTATTCGGAATGGGATAAACCCAGTCTTTTTGAATAGCTCGCGTATATAAAAAACAAGTGTTACACAAACACAACATACGCCTCATTCCAATTAAGAATATCCTTTTATTCGAATATTCTTATACTTTGGGAAAGGTTCCCATTAATTTTATCAAAGATAAATTCTTTAGATTTATTCTTTAATCTTCCTTTGAATATCAATTCAAACTAGTTGGGTTTAGCGAACCACACCGAAGTAATCATTTATTTTATTTCCCTATCCCCTATTCATCCCATGAAGTAAAACTGGTCATACTTCGTATCTAACACCACGGTGTTATCGGTAAATTCAATTACCATTTCACATTCAAATCTAATTAAAGATTTAACTATCGCCTGGAGCAAAACTGGTGATACTCCATTCTCGATCATTTCAATCTAATTAAAGATTCATTAAAACTCCACTTGGTTTTAATCTTCCCAATAATCACTATCAATGATTATTTAACTTGGGAAATCATATCCTGTCTTTAACTAGGTTAAAGAACCAATGTCATTTAAAACACGGTTCACTATAAACCCAAAATCACATTCCATTCCAATTCAATTATTGAAACTTCTGGTTACTTTTAAAACCCTTTCAAATCCAATTTATATATTTAAAAATAAAAAAATTATTATTCTAGTTCAAAGCTAGTTCATTTCGATAAAAATCTATTTTTATCTTTTCAAATTTGGAATTTTTCATCTCAATTCTTCACAAATCATTTCTTATGATTTTACACAAATTATTGATATTTTTAATAATTTTATCAAGGCCCGTGCAGTCGATTTCCATCAACGGCCATTGAACTACACTTACAGCGACCTTTTCCAAATTTGATTTGGACATAATTCCAAATCCAACCATTAGATTTCACATCTTTAATATTCGTTAGAAAGCTCTTTTCAATATGAACCCAACGGTTCCGGTTTTAGGAGAATCCGACGGTCGGATCTCCCGTAATATCCATTCGAAGTCAATGGTCGAAATTCGCGAACTGCCATGGCGCGACGCGTTCTATTCAAGCCATTATATATTATATATAATATATACTTCGTCGATTTCCTTTTAAAACGTATTTCATAAATCATTTTAAATTCGTTTTCAAAACGATTTCAACTTCATATTCAATTTCGAATCAAAATTGAATATTCCATATCATTAATCTATAAATGATAATATTTTCAAAACATTATATTTTGAAATCACTTCCTTTTCTGTATTCATTATAAAAATGAATAAAATCGATATAAATATCGTTCATGTCAAAATTGCGTAAATCTAATCAACACGGCTTTTATTCAACACATGAATGTTTTCTTCTATTCAACACATGAATATTTATTTTATTCAACACATAAATATTTATTCCATTCAACACATGAATTTATATTATTCAACACATGAATTTTCGTTCTATTCAACACATGAATTTATATTTTTCAACACATGAATTTTCATTCTATTCAACACTTGAATATTTTCTTTTATAATATTCTTTATTTTCCAAATTAGAATGAGGCCCAATCAATTACCATATAATGCTAATTATATGGATTCCATCCAACATATGTATGTAATAGCAACGATAAATAATCAACCATCATCCAGAGTGCACCACACAACTTCATAAGCATTAAATATCAATAATTGATGCTTACACAGTCTATCAACCCATCGATTGACATACAACTAAATAATCGGGATTAGTGTACGTCAAATATCATCCCAATACCTATGTGGGGTTTCAAATCAACAAATACAAATTTTTATTTATGCAGTTGGGCAATTTGAAGAATTTATCGTCCCAATCAATATCAGACAAATCAGTGTACATAAACAAATCGTTCGATTTGTAAATGAATATATATTTTACTTCAACACATGAATATATATATTTTACTTCAACACATGAATATATATTTGATTTCAACACATGAATATATATTTGATTTCAACACATGAATATATATTTGATTTCAACACATGAATATATATATTTTTATTCTCATGTTAAAAATTATATTTTTAACTATAAAGTATTTATTCAATCCACTACACACAATCATTTTTTTCACAACACATCAATCAAACAAACAAGTCATCCATGGTCTGTGAACGACGGGTGTCGGGTGCTGCTAAGCACCGTCTGCATCCTAGTATATATTTCAACTAGAAAACAAAATAAAAGTGAGGAGTTCTCACCAACTAGCTAAACCAATTCACCACGACTCTTTATATGTATGAAATCTTGCCATGTCCGCCTTTTGTCACTTTCGTTGCCCGTATTCACTACATATATAAAAATCACATTTTTATAATGTTGCTATGTATATAAAAATCATATTTTTCATAACCACGCTATATTGGTAAAAATCACATTTTTATTGCTACTTCATATATATAAAAAATCGAATCTTCATCCTATCGCTACATATATAAAGATTAATTTTTTTTATTATTATCTATGACTATAAATAAAAACCGTTTCTTTGTCTACAAAAAAAATCAAATCTTTTTCTAGTAAAAATCCAATCTTTTACAAATTAAAAATCTAATATTCTAGAAAGTAAAACTCTAATCTTATGAATGAACATAATCAAATCTTTATACTAACAAAAATCTAATCTTATATATATATATATATATATTTAAAGATCTCACCATTCCTCATATAACAATCTTACCTCTGTCACATTAAAAATCTTACCTTTCAACCATGTAAAAATTTATCTTTTTATATTATAATCAACTTTTTAATTTGATGTTATATAATTAAAAAATCCTATTTTTATCATAGCATTCCAATTAAAACTGAAAAGCAAGATAAATAAGCAAAAATAAGGACTTACTGTTGAAATCGAGGGGGGGTTTTCATTGTCGGAGTCGGCCTTGCTGAGGTGGCGCCGGTGCTTCTAGGGAGCTGCGTCAAATAGGGGTGCGATGGTCTTCGGGCTAGGGCACAGTGGGTGCGAACGGGTCTGTGGGGGGGGGGGGCTGTCTTCGAGCTGGAGAGGGAGGGCATGGGATCGTGGATCGAGGAGAGAGGAGGAGGGGAAGAAGAAAGGGAGGCGCGCGCCAGGGAGAGGTATGGCGGCGCTCCGCTTGGAGGCGGCGGCGGGTTCGGCCAGGGCAGGCAGTTTTTCTCTTTTTTTTACAACTGAAATCGACAGGGAGAGAGAAGAGGGAAAGGGGGGCTAATATATAAAATTTAATTTAACTATTATTTAATTCCAATAAAAGTTGACTTTTCGTTTAAACTCGAAATCAAGTCCACCAACTGTCGTCCCTAGCTAATTACCCCCATTCTAAACACAATGGGATTTGTATCGTAGGGTGATTCGGCTGTTTCAATCAGTTTTCGTCAAAATCAAAATATAAATCTATATATTGAATTTGAACGCACATTTCAATTTACGGGGGCCATATATTAACTCTAAAAATTCCCGAAAAATATTTTCTAGCTTCATATTAATGATATGGTCCTATCAAAACTAATTTCGTCAAATTCTGAGACCGTTTGAAAAATGGCCATTTTCTAGTCGATCAAAATTGACTGAAACTGTCAAAACATGTTTAACTACGCCACGCTCACATATTGATTCAGAAAATTATGAATTTTGAAACCTAGCAATAACTTGACATCACAGATCCAACAAAAGTGGTTTCGTCAAAAACATAGGACGTTTGCAAAATTTCCATTTTTAAGGGCCAGAATTCCATAGCGACTATTCTGCATTTTCAACTGGACGTAACTTTTGATTCCCGCTATGAAATTTTGATTTCTTGGATTAGTTGGAAAGATATTCTCAAATAGATTCTAATATTTTTTGTTTCGCTAAAATCTGGTTTATTTTGAATCATGTACATTCATTTGAAATTTGAAATCGAATTTTCAAACTACCGCGCCATTATCAATCCCTTTTATATTTAAAATAAATATTTATACTCTAACGACAATTCAAATAAATATATACGTTCTAATTCTATTCAAAAATAATTTTCTCGTCGTTATTATTTAAAATTATTCATTTTAAATATTCAAAATTCACTAAAATTGCCAAAATAAAAATTTTAATTTGGCTCGGATTTCCAGGTTGTTACGTTTCCCTTTAAATTTCTAATATCCTTTTTCACAATATTTTTATAAATTACCATTTAGTCCCAGTGATATTCAAACATCCAAAATACCAAATTGTCAAATCACGGGGTTTTTTAGAGGAAGCCCAAATCACGGGTTTTCTGACACATTATATAAGATAACATACATTAAACCAAACAAATGATAATATTTTTGAGGAATCCAGTTGGATTCCTCTAACCTGTTTTCCTGCATCCACAGACGTTAGTCACATAAATAATACCCATACTGCTTTGAGGCAGGATATCGCGGTATAGAAGGTCATCCACTATCATAGCGTGGGGCATATAGGGCCATCCGCTAATGATACTGCAGGCATCCGCTAATGGTGCTGCAGGAATCCAATCTCCACTATATATATATAGCCACAACCAAGCCTAAATAACTAATATAATTAATTATCATAATTGATGACAAATAAATAAATGCATCCAGGCAGCCAACAATTTATTTTAATGATAAAAATAAATTTAAATAAATTTCAGAGTGAGAATTTACTCACCGTGTATTTTTCCTGACGAATATCCCGTTAAATTCATCTTATCACGGCTATGGACCGTCTCAAATAAATCTCTTCGCACCTATGATTTGTTTAATTTATTGATTAACGATTTTTTTCATTTTAAATAACTTCTTAAACAAATAATTAAATTAATTCTAAGTATTTTATATTTTGAAAAAAAAATTGAATACCTTATCCCTCTTCATACATCAAACTTGAACGCTCACTGCACAGCCTCCATCATTTAACCAAATTCCAATTCCACCACAAGAGCACCACAACATCTAGAATTTCATATTTTCATCATGACAACATTACAGTCTTTGACTACATCATACTCCAAATCCCGGAATTCACGAATCACATGGCTCTTCCAATCTCATACCACAATCGAACTCTTTCCACAAGCCAAAGAACTGCAGTTCGATGGCACCGTGATCATCAACACCCAAAATAACACCTTGTTAGCCTCTCCTTCCTGAACACGCAGTCCTTTCCTTAATCTCGACCATCATCTGCTACCCTCCCAAAACACATCGTGGCCATGCCCATTAACTCACGCAAGTGCCAAAATCTACCGTCAAGAAATCACCGCAACTCCATCGATGATCTTCCCTTCGTATTGTTTCGATCCCAAATCGTGAGTGCTCGTAGTCCCAGAAAACACGCCTCCACACCTCGTTCGATCGTCGAAGACCAGAACCCTAGCAAAATCCTCAACTACAGGTGTCGATGTAGCAAAAGACTGACCTAATTTCTGCCGCAACATAAATCGATGGATAAGGTATATCGTCTCGGAACAGGTGACTAAAACAAATCAAAGATTTAGGAGTTATATTGGGTATTTGATTTCTGATGAATCGCTAAAGGATTTTAAATAGGACGACGTCAATTTATTTCCTGGAGAAGGAGGAATAACGAAAGGAATAGGGAGGGTGGCATTTGATTTCATAAGCTTCTGATTTATTTAATCTGCCTGAAGATGAACGAGTTGCAAAGTAGAAAAAGCAGAGAGGTTCACGCGTATTTAAAAAGAGAGGAAGCTTAGGCATTAAGGAAATAGCATGTGTAAGGTACAGGTTATTAATTTGATTTGATTTACAGAGATATATATTCTTTTAAAACAGATTCTAATTTGATTTCGAATTGATTTGTATTAAATACGATTAGGTATAAAGGGATTTTTATTCTTTTTAGATGGATATCGATTTGATTTTGAGGCTATCCACAATCAAAAATCTCAGGGTCCATTAATTTAAATCACTAACCGCTATTTTAACCTATCGACCGCCATTTCAACGTATTTACATTATTTTGGACTCAACAGAATATGCTATAAAATTTTATTCGAACGTATACATAAAATAATCATATTAAATTGATATAAAAAAATTTAAATTAAAAACAAATAAATTCTTCAATAATAAATTATTATTATCGATTCCACTTAAATTGAATTATTACAAATTATCCAAATTGTTTTCATTTCAGTTTTAACCTCAAATTCCGTTATTCGTCGATTTCGTGTTTTGATAATTTAATATATACGATATTAAATCGAAGTCGATTTTTAAATCAACAACTAAATATAAAAATCCATTTATATTATAAAATAAATATTTAAAACAATATTAAATATTTAAAATAAATCAATCAAAAATCCGGGTCGTTACACGACTATTTCGATCAATTTCCATTTAAATTATAATTTAAATCATTATATTGAATTTTAAATGTACATTTCAATTTACTTGGGCCACATGCAGACTCTAAAAATTCTAGAAAAATTATTTCTAGCTTCGTATTGACGATACGGTCCTAACAAAACTAATTTCATCTAATTTGGAGACCGTTTGAAAAATGGCCTATTTCTGGTCGATCCAAATTGACTAAAACTGTCAAAACACGTTCTCCTTTGCCAAGCTCACACATTAATCCCAAAAATTATGAATTTTAGAATGTAGCAATAACTTGACACTACAGATCCAACAAAAGTGGTTTCGTCGAAAATTGAGGTCGTTTGCAAAATTTCTATTTTTAAGGGCTAAAATTTCATAACGAATATTCTGAATTTTCAACTAGACATAACTTTTTATTCCGGCTATGAAATTTCAATTTTTCGGATTCGTTGGAAAGATATTTTCAAATAGATTCTAATATTTTTGGTTTCACTAAAATCCTGTTTATTTTGAGTCCTGTACAATCATTTGAAATTTGAAGTAGAATTTTCAAACTACAGCGCCATTTCTAATTCCTTTTATAATTAAAAATAAATATTTATATTCTAACATCGATTCAAATAAATATATACGTTCTAGTATATTCAAAATAAATTTCTTGTCGTTATTATTTAAAATAATTCATTTTAAATATTCAAAATTCAATAAATTGCTAAAATAAAAATTTTAAATTGGCTCGGATTTTCTGGGTAATTACAATCTCTCCCACTTAAAATCTTTTTGTCCCCGGAAAGGAACAGAGTAGAAAGTTGGTTGACTAACCAAATTAAATTTCATTATTTTAATTATAGCTTAATTCTTCAACTTTTTAGTTTCTAAGAACTTTTCAAAATTTTCAAAAAATTGGGTAACACCCAAAATTTTCGAAAAATTTCACCATAACCTCCCTTGTACGGGAGCATCGGGAAAATCCCCAAACCACCACACAGGCCTCTCCAATCAAAAAGAAAACGAAACATCCAATCGGCTCATAAAATCATCAAAAACCGCAAGAAATACAATAAACATGTACCTATTTGTCGGGCAAACAATTTTATTCCTCTTCTCTAGCCTCCTTGCAATGACCTGTTCACACATATTTACGTACATGCATGCATTTCCAAACAATTTTCAATACAGTTTAATATTTGGTTCAATTTGGCCTAAATTTACCTTTCTTTCACATGTTGATTAAAATAAATAGTCACACAACAAATCATCAATCCATTAGTTGATTAGCTTTTCAAATTCATAACTTTGATACATCGTCCAAAAATCAGATTTTTGATGCCAAATCACAACAATATATTCTAATTATATTTTGGTTCTCACACCAGTCAATTGGAAATATATAGATCTCCCACTTTTGACACTCAAATATAAATTCTGATGATGATATATCAATCATCAGGATCACCCCCCGGGCGAATAGAGTGTAATTCTATATCCATCCAATATATTTGAGATTTCAAATACACGTGGATCAGATGTATATGAAAATCTCTATATACTGGATTGTCGAAATTCAATATAAATTAAATATTCAAGTACATATATTATGGTTTAAATTTTCAAAACAAAATTCACTTCAATTTTATTTTAAAAATAACTCTCTTTCGACTCGTTCTAGGATACCACTGATCCTATCTCTAACGAGCCATTCTTATTGGATGTTACTAAACCAATCTCTGATGAATTCCTTCATTTGGTTCTAATGTGCCTTGTTCTCCGAGCTCTGTAAACCAAAGCTCCGATACCAAATAAAGCAACCCGAACTTCCCCGTGAAGGAAAGCCCAGATTGAACTGAGAACACGACAAATCAGAACACTAACAAAAGAATATTTCATTGCTTATTACAACAATTTCATTAGAATACAAGAATATACAGAGTATGCATAAATATTACACATTTACTAAATATCAGAGATTTACAATTTACAATGTAGCGGAAAAATAATACAAAACACAACTGAAAGTAATACACGGATACAAGCTTTCTGAGTATCGTTCCAGCTGTAAATCAGGATCATGTGAAATTTAATCTGCAAAACCAAAACTACTAGCTGCCCGTGTGGAAAATAGGGGCACCCAGAGTTTAGGTTAAAACAAAAAACTTCAGGTCAGTCATGTGACTGGTGTGAGAAATAAAACAGTTATTTAAAACTTTACTTTAAAGTTTGGTAAATCAAGGGACCACGCCGTATATCATGGAACTGGTTTTGACCCCAAGAATACCTGTGCATATAACAAACAGCGCAATGCTAAATAAAGAAAATGAAGCTATTATAAGAGCCAGGTCCCATCACACAATGCAACTCAAGCCAGAGGATAGGGTTTTCCCTTATAATAGCCAAACATGCTTAGTACGTTTAAAACAAATCATTTGATACTATTATAAGTGCATAGTGTATAAAACAACTTCAAATGTAAATGTATCAATCCTAGATGGCATGGGTACCATATCATTTGCCAATACTAGGCTCTACAATCTAAACTGCAAATGTCAGTGTTGTAAATTGGATTTCCATCTGTGAACCAAGGCAAGGGATCTTCCTTACTGCCTCGAGACGCTCTGGCCCATCCCTTAGGCAAGCGTGCAGGCAAGCCTTGGATCGTCAGGACCGGTCCACACGGAATGGATTCAAATGCCTGAATAATGCGTTTCCCCACCCTATGGGGCGTCAACTGGTCATATCCCGACCAGATTATCGACCCTGGAACGACCGATATAACCGAGGGGCCTCGCAATCCATCATCCACAAAAGTGAAATGTCAGGGCTAGTAAAATGCTGGCACCACTCCTAGCTAGAAGGAAACGCATGTCCTCCCTGAAGTCCTCTCCCGGTTTTGGTCCACACCGGGGTGTGAGGCTCACGAATTTAAGCTACACAAAGCTACGCTATGTTAGAGCCATGCTTTGATCATCAACCACAAGAGCCTGCTTTTCAACAGAAGCCTTGATCATTTGCAGCTCAGCATGCAAACAGGAAATTCACGTTATGCAACCGAGTCTACCAATCACACAGAATGAAATCCGATGTCAGACAACACATCCATTTACAAGTTCGTTCTGGGTCTGAACAAAACCAGAGGCACCTTATTCCTCCCCCGTATGTCCAATACAGGGGAGAGGTCCTCGCATATCCGGTCGATCTCCAAGTACGACTGGACGATCACCACTTATTACCTTGTCTTGTGTCTACAGCCCAATCAAGACATCAGTAATCATCCAAATAATGTCAAGACCTCTGGTCTTCAACCACCGTCTTCATCCTCGACACATCGTCGAATCATTTATTCAGAATGGGATAAACCCGGTCTTTCTGAATAACTCACGTATATAATAAACAAGTGCTATAAAAACACAACATACGCCTCATTCCAATCCAGAATATTCCTTTATTCAAATATTCTTATACTTTGGGAAAGGTTCCCATTATTTTTATCAAAGATAAATTCTTTAAATTTATTCTTTAATCTTCCTTTAGATATCATTTCAATCTAATTAAAGATGCATTAAAACCCCACTTGGTTTTAATCTTCCCAAAAAATCAATATTAACGATTGTTCAACTTAGGAAATCATATCCTGTCTTTAGCTGGGTTAAAGAACCAACGTCATTTAAAACACGATTCACGATAAACCCAAAATCACATTCCATTCCATCAGCCTTTAACCGAAAATTAGCAAGTGAACAATTCCCTAAATATTAACCCCGAAGGCCGAAACCAACATCAGATCAATACCCAAGAAACCATTCAACTTAACTAACCTCCAGTTAGTTTCTGATTTTCTTAATTCCATTGGGTCTTAGAACAGCATTATTAAAGATACCATTCACGACAACCCAAAATCTTATTCCTGTCTTTATCTGGGTTAAAGGACTAATGTCCTTTAAAACATGGTTCACGATAAACCCAAAATCACATTCCATTCCATTAGCCTATAACCGTAAATTAGCAGGTGAACAATTCCCTAAGTATTAACCCGGAAGGCCGAAACCAACATCAGATCAATACCCAGGAAACCATTCAACTTAACTAATCTCCAGTTTGTATTTGATTTTCTTAACTCCATTGGATCTAAGAACAATATTATTAAAGATACCATCCATGACAACCCAAAATCTTATTCTTGTCTTTAGCTGGGTTAAAGAACCAATGTCCTTTAAAACACGGTACACGCTAAACCCAAAATCACATTCCGTTCCATCAGCCTTTAATCGTAAATTAGCAAGTGAACAATTCCCTAAGTATTAACCCCGAAGGCCGAAACCAACATCAGATCAGTACTCAGGAAACCATTCAACCTAACTAATCTCCAGTTAGTTTCTGATTTTCTTAACTCCATTGGGCCTAAGAACAGTATTATTAATGATACCATTCACGACAACCCAAAATCTTATTTCATTGTTAATTGAGTTAAAGAACAACTGTTATTTAAAACACTGTTCATGATAAACCTAAAGACCAATTTCATTTCAATTCCAATTAAATATTAATTAATTGGTATACTTCATTAAATCAAAATAAAAGGATTTAATCTTTTCTCAACTGGGTTCAAGAATAGTGTTAATGAAGACACCATTCACGACAAACCCAAAATCACATTTGATATTAAATACAAGGTTCTGAATAGAAAATATATCGGCTTATATTCAATATAAAATTCTGGAATCAACAAATACCGTATTGGAATAACGATATATATATCTTCCAAATTCCTCCACAATATCCGTATACTCACAGAATCCAATATCGAAATATTCCGAAGATAATTTCGATTAAATCTTATATATCTTCCAAATTCCTCTACAATATCTGTATATTCACAGAATCCAATATCGAAATATTCCAAAGATAATTTCGATTCAAATCCATTCCAATTCATATATTGGAAATTCCGGTTATTTTTAAAACCATTTCAAATCCTATTTATTTATTTAAAAATATTGGATTTTTAATTCTAGTTTATTACTAGTTCATTTCGATAAAAATATATTTTTATTTTTTCAAATATGGGATTTTTCATCCCAACTCTTTCCAAGTTATTTATTATGATTTTACACAAATTATTGATATTTTAAATAATTTTATCAAGGCTGTATAGTCGATTTCCATAAATGGCCATCAAACTGCAATTACAGCGCCCTTTTCCAAATTTGATTTGGACATAATTCCAAATCCAACTGTTAGATTTCAAATCTCTGATATTCGTTAGAAATCTCTTTTCGATACGAACCCAACGATTCTGGTTTTAGGAGAATCCAACGGTCGGATCTCTCGTAATGTCCGTTGAAGTCAATGGTCGAAATTCGTGAACTGTCGCGGCACGGCGCGTTCTATTCAGGCCATTATATTATATATATAGTATATAATATGTATTTCGTCGATTTCCATTTAAAATGAATTTTATAAATTGGTTTAAATTCGTTTTCAAAACGATTTCAACTTCATATTCAATTTCTAATCAAAATTGAATATTCCATATCATCGATATATAAATGATAATATTTTCAAAACATTATATTTCGAAAATATTTCCTTTTCGATATTCACTGTAAAAATGAATAAAATCAACATAAGTATCGTTCACGTCAAAATGGCGTTAATCTAATCAACACGGCTTTATATATTTATATATATTCGTGTCCATCCCAAATCGGACATCAAAATCAATTTTTGATCCTTTACTGAATATTATTTTAAAATATTCATTATTTTAAAATGATCGTTATTTTAAAATATTTATTCTTTCTGAATTGGAATCAGACATAGTCAATTACCATATAATTTGATTTATATAGATTTCATACAACACATGTATACAACAATAATCAAACATAGTCAATCATCATCCAAAGTGCATTCTACACTGCATAAGCATCAAATATAAATATTCAACGCTCACACAGCTTGTCAAACAATCGATTGACATACAACTAACTATTGGGATTAGTGTATTTCCAATACCATCCGGATACCCGTGTGGGGTTTCAAATAATCAAACATAGGTTTTAGTTGTACAGTAGGGTAATGTGTAAAATTTAACGTCTCAATCAATATCAGTCAAATGTGTATACATAAACAAATCGTCCGATTTGTTTATGAATATTTATTTTATTCATATACCCATTAAAAATTATATTTTTAACTATAAATATTTTATTCTATTCCACATGACACAATCAATTTTCACAACACAATCAAACATACAAGTCTTTCATGGTCTGTGGATGACAGGTGCCGGGTGCTGTTAAGCACCATCTGCATCCTAGTAAATATTTTAACTAGAAAATAAAATAAAAGTGTGGAGTTCTCACCTTAGGGATCCACTCTATCATTCTTTATTTCTGAACGGTTTGGATTTATCACGTATGTGTAGAGTTCTTCACCATGCTTCCAACGTAGTCTGTTCCACACATTTGTATTAAAAATCATATTTTTATTTCGCTACAACATAAATAAAAAACTTGTTTTTGATTCGTTGTTCATATAATAAAAAGTTCACATTTTTATTATGCTACTCATATGAAAATAATATTATTATATCGCTACTCATTTGAAAAATATATTTTTATTACTCTACATAAACAAAAATCTTATTTTTATATTCGTAAAAATCACATCTTTTCATAGACAAAATCCTAATCTCTTCATTTATAAAAATGTGACCTTTTCGTATAGAAAAATATATTCTTTTCATTAGCTAAAAATCATATTTTTCTAATGTTAACCATATGATAAAAATCGAATCTTTATCACGAAGTTATATATAAATAAAACTCAAATCTTTATACGTTATATATATAAAAGATCAAACCTTTACAATGCTTTTCATACAATAAAGATCCAATTTTTAACGCTACTTCATATTGATAAAAATATAATCTTTATTAACATAACAAGCTAACTTTTATTAACTTAAAAATCAATTCTTCATATCTCTAAAAATCAGGTTTTTATTCTAAAACCATATATATAAAATTCAAATCTTCACTCTAAAATCACATATATAAAATTCAGATCTTTATCATGCTAAACCACATACAAAAATCAGATTTTGTCAAATCTTAGGTAGATAAAACTTATAGGGCTTTTTAAAGAAGGAAGGGGGACCCACGGCGGCTGTTGGTGTCGGAATACCGTAGCCGCGGCGGTAGCTTGCTCCAGGTTTTTGGGGTTTCTTCGATCAAGCTTCAATCTGCTGGAGGGGTGCTGACGCGAGGAGGAGGAGAGAAGAGGAAGGAGGTGGCGTTGTGCGTGGTGCGGCACCGGAGGGTGGGTGGCGCGGTGGGAGGGAGCGGCTATGAGGGGCTAGGGTTGAGCTGATTTGTTTTCTTTTTTTTATTTTGCTTTGTTGAAAATAACGAAGGGAGGGAGGAAAGATAAAGGGGGTTGACCAGTGGTTTTAAATAATTATTTAGTTATTTAGTTAAATTTCAAAAAGTAATTTTTTCGTTCGAACTCTAAATTGAACCCGACGACTATCACCTCTAGCTAATTACCTCCATTCCGAACGCTATGGGATATGTCCCGTACGTTGATTCGACTATTTAGATCAGTTTCCGTTTAAATTAAAATTTAAATCATTATACTGAATTTTAAACGTACATTTCAATTTATTGGGGCCACATACGGACTCTAAAAATTCTAGAAAAACTATTTCTAGCTTCGTATTGACGATACGGTCCTAACAAAACTAATTTTGTCTAATTTGGAGACCGTTTGAAAAATGGCCAATTACTGGTCGATCCAAATTGACTAAAACTGTCAAAACACATTCTCCTTCACCAAGCTCTCACATTAATCCCAAAAATTATGAATTTTGGAATGTAGCAATAACTTGACACTACGGTTCCAACAAAAGTGATTTCGTCGAAAACTGAGGTCATATGCAAAATTTCTATTTTTAAGGGCTAAAATTCCATAGCGAATATTCTGAATTTTCAACTGGACATAACTTTTTATTCCCGCTATGAAATTTCAATTTTTTGGATTCGTTGGAAAGATATTTTCAAATGAATTCTAATATTTTTGGTTTTGCTAAAATCCGGTTTATTTGGAATCTTGTACATTCATTTGAAATTTGAGATTGAATTTTCAAACTACCGTGCCATTTATTATTCTTTTTATAATTAAAAATAAATATTTATATTCTAACATTGATTTAAATAAATATATACATTTTAGTTCTATTCAAAATAAATTTCTTGTCGTTATAATTTAAAATAATTCATTTTAAATATTCAAAATTCATTAAAATTGCTAAAATAAAATTTTTAAATTGGCTCGGATTTTCCAAGTTGTTACATTTCCTCCCTAGTCCCTACTGCTTTGTCCATTTCATCCTTCCAGTTTCATTTTTTACTTTTTTTTCTTCACTTCTATTATTGCGTCTACTTCTTCCAGAATATTACCCTCCCATGCATGGAACTGCAACTCCCAATCTTCCATGTGAACTCCACCTCCACCGTGTATCCTTTCCTCCCACCTACCTCAAAACACTATGTTCCTCCACTTCATCTCGCTGCGGCTATCTTGCCGGACCCCGTACCTATTTCCGACACCATCCTCCCATACTTAGAAGGATAAGCTTGAACCCCCTTCGCCTGACAGTGTTCTACCATCTTCCGCCTAGCTACAATACAACCAAAATCGAAATGTGCCAAACCCTCCGAAATTTAGCACACAGACACGCCTTGCTTACCTATACACCCTTCCAACTTCGAAAATGACCTTCAACTTTTTTTTACTTCCTTATGCTGCTGTCCTAGGCTCACAGTTAAATCTTGAACAACCCAAAGTGAGACGACCCCAAACCCCATACTGACGGCGGCAAGGGTAATTCGTGGAATATAACACAGAAACAGATAATAGCAGAACATAATAATTAAATACACCAGATAATGAACAATGGAATATACTGGATAAACGTAATCATCAGAGTTTCACAGCATACAGGATCATACTTAGCAAAAATACAGTTCAGCTATACATAAATGTCTACAGCGGAAAACAAACATAATATGTACAATAGGAGCTGAACAGCGTAAAAAGAGATAAATAATAGAATCCATCTTCAGCTCCAGCTATCCAAAAAGAACCAGCTAAACCTGAATGCAAGGCTGCCCGTGTAGAAAATGGGGAACCCGAGTTTGAAAGTGAAACAAACTACGAGTCAGTCATGGGACTGGTATGAGAAATCTACTCAACACATATATAATTTGGCTAATCACAGGACCACCCACTTTCATGGAACGGGTTTACTCCATTGGATTGCCAGTGCTTTAAAACAAATCTTTCTTTTAAACAACGCAATGTATTTTATAAAAATGAAGCCATTATAAGACTCAGTTCCCATCACACAATGCAACGCAAACCAGAGGATAGAGTTTTTACCTTATAACGGCCAAGATATGCTTGATACGAATAAAACATAGGCATTCGATATTATTGCTAGTGTTTATATGTTTTGAAAACAATTTCAAATCATAACTATCGATCATAGACGGCATTAATGCCCCATACCACTATGTCGCCTTATATAGGTATACAATCAAAACCGCACGATGTCGTATTTGGAAATTGGATTTCCGTCATGAACCAAGGCAAAAGATAGTCCTTACCGAATTCGTGACTCTATAGCCCGAGCCACAGGACCCAGACTCAGGTGGGCCCTTGGAGCGACAGGGCCGGTCCACCGATGTGGATTAAAATGCCTGAACAATACGTTTCCCCTCCCTTTGGGGCGTAAACGAGCCAACGAATGACTCCATCGGACCCGGATCGTCCGATCAAACCGAGGCGCCTCGCAACAGCAACAACCACATAGGTGAAAAGTATATAAATGTCAGGGCTGGTAGGTCACTGACACCACCCTAGCTAGAAAGAAACGCATGCCCTCCCTGAGGTCCTTCTCCCATTTCTGGTTCATACCGGGGTGTGAGGCTCGCGATTCCACGTTATACACAAAGCTACGCCACACAGGCGGTGCTTTGATCATCACCACAAGACTTTGCTTTTCAACAGAAGCCCTGATCATTTGCCACTTAGGCATGCCACACTAGCAATTCATGCCATGTGACTGATGTCCATCGATATACAACCTCTGAGCTCGTGCGTCTCATAGAAGGACGTTAAGCAAAAGAATAAATTCTCCGCCGCCAAAACAGATGTATATTTAATAGAGATCAATCGACACAGAATAAAATCCAATGTCAGACACACAGTCCATTTACAAGTCCGTTCTGGGTCTGAACGAAACCGGAGGCACTAAATACCTCGCAAACCCCTCGATCACCACGTACGCCTGGACGATCACCACTCATTATCCATATTTCGGGATGCCTCCCAATCAGGACCTCGGTAACCATCCAAACGAGGTGAAGATCTCCGGTCTTCGACCACCGTCTTCTTCTTCGACTTTCAATCGTCGGTCAATTTTTTTGAAATGAGAATTAACTCGGCCTTTTCAAATAATTCACGTTTATTTAGAATTTCAAATCAATTTATTTCAATGGTTAAATCATTCGACAACACCAATTTTGTTCTTTAATGTAATTTTCACACCAAACACATTCAATCATCAAATACAACATAAATCGAGCAAATTCAGTTTATTTCCATTCCATATCGTTTATGATATTTTATAATGATTTATCGCTATTTTTATTTATTTTAAAATAGCCAATTTATTCAAAACGACGCTTCGGGCCATAACGCGGCCGTGGCGCTGTTTTTCTTCAGATTTGATTTACATATATCTGAAAATCTAACCGTTGGATCTTCACAAAATTTACATATTAGAAAGGTCTTTTCAAAACGAATCCAATGGTTCCAGTTTCGGGAAAATCCGACGGTCGGATCTCCCGGTACAATCGTTTGAAGTTTCGATTTCAAAATACGAACTGCAGCATCGTTATTCGATTCAATATAATTATATTTATATATATATAAATATAATCGTTTCTGGCGCTGTTTTTCTTCAGATTTGAATTAAACATTACAGACAATCCAACCGTTGGATTTTTACAAAGTTGGTGCCGTTGGAAAGATATTTCCAAGACGAACCCAACGGTTGCGGTTTCGGGAAAATCCAATGGTCGAATTTCCCATACTAGTTGTTTGAAATCACGGTTTCAAAACACGAACTGCACGGCCACGTTTCGTTTTAATTTTATTTGTATTTATATATTTATATCAATATAGTTCATTCAACAATTTCAATATTGTTTTCACTTCAAATATTTCACTAACGCCTTTAAATTTTGGAAAATTTCGCCATAACCTACTTTGTACAGGAGGGGCTGGGAAAATTCCCACATAGCCACACGGGCGTCTCATGTCGAAAAGAAAAAGAAAAAGCCAAGCGGCTAGCCAACAGGCTCATAAAATCATCACCCAAACAAAACAGTAAATGTGTACCTATTTGTCGGGCACAAAATTTTATTCCTCTTCTCTAGCCCCTTTGCCATAACCTGTTCAATAAATATGCATGTACATATATACATTTCTTATCACTTATCATTTTCCATTCAACTTCATATTTGATTCCATTTGGTTTAAAAACACAATTCATTCTAATGTTGCATGCATAGGCGAGAATCGTATCATTAGCCAATTAGTGAATATTTCGACTCATGCATATTTATTTGAACGAGTTGCTATTTTTAACACTTCACATTTCAACAATTCATGTATATAATAAAAATGTGATTTTTATTGTAAAACAATTCATTTCAAAACACTATTATTTTATATAGTTTATATAGGTGATAAAAATAGGATTTCCCTTATAAAACAATTTCTTTTAAAACGAGATTATTTTACATAGTACATATAGTTGATAAAAAGGTGATTTTTATTGTAAAACAATTTATTTCAAAATATGAATACCATTCAACACATGAATTTCTAATCAACGAATGAATATCGATTCAACACATGAAGGTTTTCTATAGTTTCTATATATAGATAAAAATGTGATTTTTATATATAAAGGACGAAGACCATTCAACACATGAATCTCCAATCAACGAATGAATATCGATTCAACACATGAAGGTTTTCTATAGTTTCTATATATTGATAAAAATGTGATTTTTATATTTAAAGAACGAAGACCATTCAACACATGAATCTCTAATCAACGAATGAATATCGATTCAACACATGAAGGTTCTCTATAGTTTCTATATATTGATAAAAATGTGATTTTTATATTTAAAACACGAATACCCTTCAACACATGAATTTCTAATCAACGAATGAATATCGATTCAACACATGAAGGTTTTCTATAGTTTCAGCAAATGAAAATAATTCAAACACATGAATATTATTCAAAATTTCGGCAGCTTAACGGCAGGGTAGTTAAAACCGGGACCGTCCCTAGTACGGCTCCTCGCTCTACCTTAAAACCTCGCGGTTTTTGACAATGGGGATCATGCATCTAGTTCGCACGCAGGCGGCATGTATATATTTATTTCATTTCCACAAACTAATCCTATGTGGTTTCAACCAAATATTTCTCAACCACAAACGGGTATTTTTCAACCACAATCAATCAATATCAACCACAAACAATCCCAAACAACCATTCGCTATCAATCAATTTTCACACCAATCACAACCAATAAATATCGTCCATGGTTTGTGGACGAAGGGCGTATATATATATATATATATATATATATATATATATATATAGCAATTCACTTCTATTTCAACACATATATAATTTTTACAACACATATATAACTTATACATCGAACGTACAACTTATACAACGCTTATACAAGAGGTGTACAATGCTTATATAACTCATACATCGACTATATAATTTATACATCGTCATTTTCCATATTGTTTTTAAATTAGAAATCTCACATTGGGTTCCACTCCACCAAAAATAGCAGAAGGCTCAGAAAAATATGCGGTCTCTTCTAAAATGTAGAAGACGTCCACACGGTCACGATGTTTCCTGTTTCATCGAATTTCGTTAACGAACGAAAAAGATATGATTTTTCGAAGCTTGCAACGGTTTAAAGGTGTTAAAACAGTTGATAATCAAACAAGCCGTATACCTGTTCAAAACTAGGTTTAGGGTTTTCGGCGAATCCTGGAAGCGAGAAGGCGATCGGGTTGTGCCACATGGAAGAGCTTCGAGAGGCGCTCCAGGGGGTGGTGGTCGCAGCCTGTTCGGTGGTCGGAGGAGAGAGATCGACGTCAGTGAAGGTGCCGACTTCACGGGGCTCGTTCTCGCAGGTGGCGCGATGGGAGGTGGTGGGACTTGGTCGGATTTGAAGAGGAGG